>CM062290.1:146527738-147727738 GCA_031216915.1 Pictodentalium vernedei | reverse complement strand
TAATAACAAAACAATATTTCAGAAAACAATTTGTGTCCAAATGTCCTTCATATATCCAAGAACAAAAGGAAATCAAAATTTCTCAAAACGCAGCGACAGAGCAAGTGGGGTTAAATTCCAAAACCCTCGGCTTTGTTTTCGTTGTCTGTTTGTTTACATTTTGGATAAGGTCATCTGTGCCGAAAAAGCATCGATACACAATGCCCTCTAAATATCAAATAATGAGAAAGATTGCCTTCATACTACACAATATTATTATATCGAGACTGCAAAGTTGCCACATTACTTACAAGGTATCATGGCACCTGTTTGAATTTCTCAGGATTACGCGATTGTTTTTCGATAGAAATTGTGTTTTCGCGTGATATGCGCATGTCCGTCGGTTATGGGTTCCATCTTCAATAAAAAGTGCAGTCAGTGTTTTCTTATTCCAAACGCAGCCCTGTCGCTGCATCGTAAAGTGTTTTGATTGCCTAGCTTTGTTCTTTTATCTTTCTTCTCCCAGGTCGATTTCCCCTTACTCCTCACAGAGAAGGTCAGAGGAATTTGTTTATTTTGAAATTCCGACCTTTGATATTCCTTAAATTCAAATTAAATATACACAAACTATACGCCAAAATGGAGGTTGTGATGTATAGAATACGCAAAACATGTACAGTAAAATCACGGAGTTGACAGCGGGCACTAATGGTTCCTGGAGTCTATTACCGTATTCGTATCAGAACTGATAATAAGATAATATATCTGAACTCGTGGCCAAGTGTGCTTCAGAAATCCAAGAACAACGCTAGGCATTCAAAACACTCATGATGCAGCGACAGGACTGTATTTGGGGAAAGGACAACGCCGTCTGCATTTTTATTGAAGATGGATCCCATGGCTGACAGACATGCGCATAGAACGCGATACCATGAATTTTCAGCGAAAAAACAATCGCGTAATTGTTATTTATTTATTTATTGATGTTTAAGGTCACATATTTATGCACAATGCTAATCATGACCGTGACAGTTTTACGGGTGGAGGAAGCCGGAGTACCCGGAGAGAACCACCGAGCAGCTGCCAGCTCCCAATATCGTAACTCCGCACTGCAGCACAGGCAGCGTTAGATTGGTTGAAGACATGCGTTCCATCGACGTGCAGTACGCCTTCGTACACGGTGTCATCGTGCCCCCACGCGGGCAATGGAGATGAAGTGTTTTGCCCAAGGACACAACGCGGTTGCCGCAGGTGGGATTCGAACCGAGGACCTCTCGGCCTGCAGCCTGCACCTCTACCTACTAAGCCACCGTGCTCCCTCGCGTAATTGTTAGAAATTCAAGCAGGTGTCATGATACTTTGCAAATAATGTGACAACTGTACAGTCTCCATATAATAATAGTGTGTAGTGTGATCCTCTTCTCATTATTTGATTTTAGAAGGCATAGTTGATCGATGCTTTTCGGCTCCGCTGATCTTTGACCGAAATTTAACCCTTTACCCAACACGAAAAGCAGACGACACTTGCAAATAAAATTCTTGAAGCACTAATATTTTTGATTCTTTGCGTCAAAAAAATAGCTTTTGACCCCTCATTGGAACGAGCTCGTTCCAATGTGGGGTCATTAGCTATGTTTTTGTGACACAAAATGAAAAAGTAATAAAAATTGAATGGAGAATTTTGTGAATAGCGCTGGCCGGTTTTGGCGTTACGTTGGGTAAAGGGTTAAACAAACCGAAAACAAAACAAAGTCGAGAGTATTGGAATACACCCCCACGCAGCTGTGTCACTGCATTTTGAAGAATTTTGATTTACTAGCTTTGTTCTTGGATATCTGAAGCACACTTGGCCACGAGTTGTTCTCCTGAAATATTATTTTATTATCAGTTTTGGTACGATTTCCAGGAACCATTGGTGCCTGCTGTCAACTCGGTGAGTTGACTGCACATATGTTTGTGTTCTATCCACCACAAACTTCATTTTGATGTTTAATTTGTGTATATTTAATTTGAATTTATGGAATATCAGAGATGGGAATTTCTAAAAGTAAACAAATCTCTCCTCTTATTTACTCACTTCTATAGCACCTTAAGGGCCTATATAAGTAATGGAATTTTGTTTATTTTGAAATTCTCACCTCTCATATTCCTTACATTCAGATTAAATATACACAAATTATACATCAAAATGAAGGTTGGGATGTATAGAACACGAAACAAATATGTAATCAACTCATAGAGTCGACTGTAGGCACCACTGGTTCCTGGAAGTCTGCTACCGTATTCGCACCAGAACTGATAATAAAATAATATTTCATCAGAACAACTTGTGGCCAAATGTGCTTTTATATATCCAAGAATAAAGCTAGGCATTCAAAACACTTTCGAATACAGCGATAGGTCTGCATTTTGGAAAAGGACACCACTGTCTGCATTTTTTATTGAAGATGGTTTCATGCTCGACAGACATGCGCAAATCACTCGTTACCACGAATTTCCATCAAAAGACAAAATCGTAATTCTAAGAAATTTCAACAGGTATCATGATACCTTGCATTGAATATGGCAACTGTACAATCTCTATCTAATAACAGTATACTGTATGAAGGCGATCTTTTTCATTATTTGATTTTAGACGGCGTTGTTTTTTCATGCTTTTACTGTCCGATGACGTCGACCGGAAATCGAAAGTATACACATACGTAAACAAAAGCAAAGGCTTTGGAATTTTCCCCAATGCAGCTCTGTCGCCGTGTTTTGAAAAAAAAATTATCCCCTAGCTTTGTTCTTGGATATGTAAAACACATTTGGCCACAAGTTGTTTTCGTGAAAAATTATTAAATTATCAGCTCTGGTGCGAATACGGCAGCAGACTTCCAGGAACCAGTGGTGCCTACAGTCGACTCTATGAGTTGATTACACATGTGTTTCGTGTTCTATACATCCCAACCTTCATTTTGATGTACATTTTGTATATATTTAATTTGAATTGAAGGAATATCAGAGGTGAGAATTTTCAAAATAAACAAAATTTCATTACTTATATAGGCCCTTAAGTTGTTTGTTTACACATCCTGTTCATTTGCAGACTCGGAATTATTGACTTTCCCTCGGAAACACTAAGTGCGTTGACGTATGTTTACCGCAGACAGTGACAGACACAAATGAATAATCTTATACATTTTCTATCGTTGTAAGGATATGTTTTCAAAATGCTCTTACCTTAATTCTAATCCAGAAAACTTCCTTAATATTAATCCATGCCTGGAGTGCACAAACATATTTGAATAAACAGAAAAATCACAAATGAAAGTAATTTTACTCTCGAAGATTGTCCCATGACTGTCGATTTATTCAAGTCATTGCAATGTATTTAAGGCTAGTTACTGTACAATAAGGGTGAAGCATTATATGATACCAGTTGTAATCTTTGAACACAAAAAATAAACATCTGAAAGGTTTATCTGATGATCTAAAGATTGAATATTTATATTCATTTTTACAGTCTGTTACTGAGATGAATTTTATGTTAACTGCCCACCAGAATTCACGGTATTTCCGTATTCACGACAACAGACTCTGTGTGTGACTTTTCCATTCTTGGGCGTGCCGACTGGGATCGTTTGTTGTTTTATTTGATTGTTTGCACCTGTTGACCCGGTCTAAATATGACGTCTTTTGTTTGGAAGTCCGTTTTTTTTTTTTTGTCTAACGGGTAATTTTTTGACACAGTATAATATCGAGTGATTACTATTCACAAAGACGAGACGGTGTAACTTGTTGAACTGTTTATTAGTAATTTTAATTATCAATTTTGTCAGGAGGATTTGGTCTATATTTTTGGTTTTGTTGGTATTTATTTATTCATTTATTGGTGATTAAGGTCACATATTTCTGCACAATGCAGGTTTTGTAGGTGTTTTGGGGAGAAATATTAGGTGAAGCAAGTAGATTTAAGTCAGGTTTTCGGGAATTTTTATTGATTTAATTTACGTTGCCATTTTTCGTATGTGTCGGTTGATTTTGGGTTACTGATTATTGCATTTGTAAATATGGTTGGTAAGTGTTCAACTGGTGTCCAGGCGAAGGTAAGCATGGTTATTAGGGAGGTCCAATGGTCAGGAGGTCAGTCAATGTGTACAGGTGGTGGAAGCAGAGGCTTGTATATTTGGTAAAGGGGTGCAGATCGAGGAGACAGAGGCTCGCAGGCAGTGCAAATGAATTACAGGGGCGGTCGGCCAATGGGCAGTAAGTGGGATGTGTGTCAAAAGTGACAGGGATATCTCAAAGTTGTTAGAGAAGAGTGTTGGGTTCGAGCAGGAAATTGCAGAGCTGAAATAGGCTAGCTAGGGCTGGTATAGCAAGGGCAACTTTTAGTTATTAACCTGCTCAGTAGAAATGCAAGGGTAGTGGTATCGCGGGTCCTTCACGTTCTAGAGGGTGGAATTCAAGGATTATGGAATTGAATGATGAATTGGAGGAGTACTGTGCTGATTGAGGTATACCATTTATTGATCACAGGAACACAGTTTGGGGTAGGGGAAGCATGTACGGGCGAGACGGGCTAAACCTTAGCAGGATAGGGAAACAAGTGTTGGGTGAACAAATTCTACAGGTAGCAAAACCTTTTATGGAGACGAGCGGTTTGGGAGGCCAGAGGCAATAACAAGAGTGGACACAGATGGAGTGAACAAGAGCGGAGGGGGGGATTATAGAGGTTACAGACAGGAAGCAATACAGTCAATAGGAGGAAGTCGATGCACCCCGGGACACCGAAAGTGGGGCACAGCAATATACAGGGTCTCCAGAGGAAAGTAAGCGAAATATCTACACTAATCGAGGGAAAGGGCCTTGATGTCGTGGATTAAGTGAAACGTGGTTAAGACATGAGGAACGGGTAGACCAAGTAAAGGGGTGCGTGTGGATAGGTGTATGACGCACTGAAGGTCAGAAAAAGATGCAGGGGTAAGCATGTCACAAAAGAGGATTTAAAACCGTCGTTGATCCCAGATCTGGCTGAAGTACCTAAAGAAATTGGATGGGTAAAGGTTAATCTAAAAGACTAAAGTGTTGCCATTAGGATTATGTACTGTGCCGTGGTGGGAAGCAAACCTGAATGGAATAACTCAGTATACTCAACACGTAGGTCCAATAACACGGAATTAGAAAACAGGTGACTCGGTATAATCTGATTGGAGACTTTAATGGTCGCATAGGTGACAGAAAGAAGGTATCCAGGGCGGCGATAAGAAAGTCAACAAGAATGGAAGAAAGCGGCTGAACTTCACAAATGAGCTTGGTCTGAAGATTCTGAACAGGGATGTGAGGAGTAAGGGGAAATGGACCTGGGAGAAGAAAGATAAAAGAACAATAATCGACTATATTCTCACAGATATCGATTTATGGAGGGAGGGAGGTGATAGCGGTAGAAGTGGACGGTGATGGTGATGGTGAAAGGGAGTTGGATTGTGCCCACAACTTGATTACAGTTCCGATAAGGGGCAAAACCCCTGTAAGAAACAAGAGATTTGGGGACTCCGAAAGGATGCTGACTGGGCGAAGTTTGAAGAAAAATTGTAATCAAAGCTTGTGAATGCAAAAGGGAGGCCAATGTCCAGGAAAAGGCAGATGTCAAAGTTGTGAGGCTAGTGGAGGCAGTGACGGAAAGTATAGGAAAAATTAGGGTTCCAACATGGGAACTTGGGTACAGACTGAATGAGGAACTGAAAAGGCCCATAAAGAGTAGAAAACTCATATATGCAGCGTCCAGGAGGAGTAGAAAACTCAATGGGATGGGGATTTCTGTCAGGAGCAACGTTGGAAAAGTTTACTGCAGAGTCCTGTATGGGAGATTAAAGGATGTGATTGAAGAGAAAGGGTTTCTGGGAGAGATCCAGAATACGTAGAGGCTAAAACTGGAAAGACAATGAAAAGGAGTGCCAAATGTGTAATTTAGGCGTAGTGGAGACACTGGTACACTTTGCATCAGAATGTCCAAAGTACCAGTCTAACGGAATAAGATTCACAGGGATCATAAGGGGGAAGTGGGATGGGAGAATGAAGGACATGTGCCTAGTGCGTGACACAAAAGATATGGTTAGGATGCTTATCTGAGAGATTGGGAAGAATGGGGTACGGGTTGTCACCAAGCAGTTCGTCTCAGAGTGTTTGGGGGGGGGGGGGGAGAAGAGGCATGGGGATAACGAGGCAATACAATACAATACAATATTTTATTCACAATATACATGTACATATAGTGTAGTTACAAATATAAATGTATTTAGATGTTTTCCAAAAAAAAAATAAAAAATATTGTGTAACTAGAACATTGACAAGTTGTAAAAAACATGCATATTGTAAGGAGACGGCATAGCCCATTGGCTGTCTTCCTGCCATCTCCTATTTGGAAGTGCGAGGATGGGGCAGTACAGGTGGTAAATAAGTTTCAATTTCTTTTCAAAAGACGCAATACATAACAAAGACCGGTATTCGTTATTAAATGTTTGGGGGAGATTCAGACAAGGAAAGCATTACAGATCTGGTCACGCCTTAACCCTTTACCTAACGTAACGGCCTAAACCTGCCAGCGCTATTCTCAAAAATCGCCAATTAATTTTCATTATTTTTTTCATTTTTTTGTCTCAGAAACATAGGTTATGACCCTCGTTGGAACGAGCTCGTCGAGCTCGTTCCAACGAGGGGTCATAACCTATGTTTTTGAGACAAAAAATGAAAAAAATTAGTTATTCAAGAATTATTTTTGCAAGTGTCGTCTGCTTTTCATGTTAGGTAAAGGGTTAAAGGCGGTCTACATCGTGTTCTTATCTTACTATGTTTATCTGAGCTGCTGTTATTAAAGGCCTAGTCACGTAAAAGATCAGCGACTCTAGTGTAACAATCAGGACACTGTGGATTGAAACATGTCGGGGTGTATTATAAGTTTCCAAGGCATTTGGGAGAACAGGGCTAATCAAGGCCTTCTCACATGAGAACTGCGACAAATCAGCGGCCGGCCAAATAGTTATTATTAATAGTTTCCATGATATTGTAACTATTGGCATTCGGGTTCTTTTTCAGTATTTAAAGGTCAAATTCAAACATTCCCCAAACTAGTATTGTTGGTTAAAAGTCAATTATACTGTTATGTCCTGGGATTTACAATCTTTGGCAGAGGATACCAGACACTGATCTACCAGTACGGCATAACCTGTCATGTTTCAAACATACTCAACTGACCAACATTTTTCCGCAAAGTGGCTGATGAGATCAAGCTGGATAAAATGCACCCACCAGTCATAGAACTCGCTTAACGAATATGTTTGATTAACAAAAATTCTGACTTTTCGCCTAAAATATAGCTTATGATCGAGAGCGTTCCAATGAGGGGGCTTGAGCTATGTTTTGGGGGTAACAATTGAAAAAAATAATAAACTTTGAATGGCGATTTTAGTGAGTAGAGTAACATTCGACCCCGGGACAACGAACGTACTGTTCGCAGTTCCGCGTGGGGTGTTAGTTTTTGGAAACTTCCAAAGGCAATATGGGGTGTATCTTAACCACGCGACACATCACGCGCTTGAACCCTTGCTAAATTTCCCATCCCGGACACAAGTCCTTTTATCGATGTCCTCATCTATGGTGGGATGGGGGTGCCCCGAAATAATAACTCTGAGCTTTCAATTTGGTGTGTAAGTTTTTTCTTTAATTCTCTTGAACATGTTAAAATTGATAATTTTACAATGTTTCTTTTCATTCGACAATAGGATATGTCAAGAGTTTCAATTCTAAAAGAAAAAAAAAACATTAAATCACTGGACGTATGGCGACGGATGGGGAAGAAGGGAAAACTACACTCTGACGGCCAACAATCTACGGACATCCACTATTTCCCATTTCAAACTCCGTGATGTTCGAATCGGAGTACATTACTTGGGGTCTATTTAATTATTCATTCAAAACAAGAGTCCTCGGCCAAACAATCTGTTACTATTTCCTCAAATACAGCAACAAATTGTTCTATGACTATGCCATAGTGATTTATTTTCTAAATTTGTCATCGTCCTCACAGTGAACAACCGAAACAGCTTATATGGCACAACGGAGATTAATTTTAAAATTACATTGATAATGCCGGCCGATGCGAATGAGATAACCCAGTAAATATTCAACAGAAACTGGTACGTTCCTTTGGAAACTCCTTGTCGAATGGATAAAATAGCCGAAGTGAATCCTATATGCAACCGACAAAGAGATTCGCAAAAAGAAATTGGTTAGCTCGTGCAACCTGTGAGACCGCGACCTGGTAAAACAATATGAACTAGAGCAAAACAATTTTAACGCAGCCCATAAGCGAACATTTTTGCCACACCACCCCACTCCGAGGACATCGCCCCTGATGAACAAGCTTTAATACCTTAAGAAGTCACCGCGACTTGGTAAAATCCACACACCAAAACAACAGGATTATTATATATACATAAATATAATATAAAGAGTACCCGCTCATGCATACCAAGGTATGCATGAGACTGCGCGTATATTGATCCGACAAGGAGGTGTCAGGGTCCCATATATAACATTTTGGTAATAACACCTTTTGTGACTACAGAGAATATCGCAGATAATACTAGTTCAGGTCACATGGGGTGGGATTCCCACAGACCGACCCTTTTTATAAAGGGTCGCATACCCCTGCATGAAGAGCTCGCCATAGGAGATGTTAGCGCCCGATATGGCATCCCATCCCATATGGCGAGAATGATTACAAAGAAACAAGTCTACCAATCCGATGCAGCCACCGGTGTTGACCCAAGTCTCTGAGGTGAACATCGTCTGAAGAAAAATGTGACTCTGAAACCCCTGCTGACTCAGAAAATAAATTCCATCGTCAGCAAGAGATTTCAGTGCGAGATTAAGAATGATCCGACGCATATCATGTGCATTCAATGTTACTGTCTTGGTAATATTTCGTGGAAAAATTCCACCAATAATAATAGTTTTAACCCCAGCATCCTTCCATTTCTTTATCTAATAACAATACACTTGCATGAACAATGTCTTGTCGAAACTGCTTTTATCGATATCGTTACCACCCAGCTGAAAATAAAGATAATCTATATAATGAACACGAACGTTTTTAAATACATTCGATTTCCCACGATTGGAAATTATGTAGGTACCTTCGAGACTATGCATCAAATATCTCCCCAGAGGACAGACAAAACTATGTCCAGTTATTAAGATTTTCTTATTATGAAAATTTCCCAAAACACTGAATTAATAATAAAAGTTTAGCTTGAAAATGTTTATCAGAAGATATATCAAATATGTCCCAATCAACTGGAAATATAAATAAAAGTCACCTCTCCATCATGTGATAGAAGATACAATGTATCGACGAACGAGTTCAAGCTACATATAGTACGCAACAAGATGTACCACATCGATAAGATACGGCGATTAAATACGTTGTTGAAGATGTGATGAAGAACGTCGAGTAGATCGCTGGGTACATCCAATGGATCAAGTCGTCGTTACATTCCCATTAATGGTGCGAAAACAATTGTTGGGACTCCAGAAAAGAAAATTGTGCAGTACTTAAAATGCGACAACACTAAGGTTAACCATGGCTAAATGTGAAACACAGATCTCGACAACATAACTGTCAATGATTGAAGAGGCACTAACAATTTGATGGTGCGTACCAAAACATCATGGTCGACGTCATCTTCTTTATAATTGGAGTATCTTATTAGAAGCTCAAATCGCGTCGATGGTGGCTTTCTGAAACAAAAAAAAACACAAGCAGCTTCGGAGTACCAGGTTCAAATTTATGCAATACATATTTATATGAAAGTATGATACGTAATGTTTAATTAAATACAATTTCTAAGTCGGAAGCGAGAAAGGCGTTGAAAAATATAAAAATTTATATACAATGGGATCATGTATGAATATATACACGACCGGAGGCCGTCAACTGCACACAGACGGTGCCATAGAAATTAATTACGAAACAAAATATATTTGCAATCTCTATTCAAACAGAGAGTCTGCGGATCTCACTCGACTGTGCTCCTATGGACCCGGCGCCTTCTCGAAGGGTCAACTAATCGATACTAATTTCATACTTGACCTGCGCAGGTCTATTAATTACACAACTCCTTTCTTATCCTTACACCGCCCTTACATACCCTTACGCGACCTCATACCACCCCATACACTGCACTCACCCCCACCTCAGCCCAAGATTCCAACACACAGGTACAGTATGGAGCACATGTCGAGATAAATCAGCAAACCACCACAGTTGAACAAAAGTGCAACCACCAAAAACCTAGACCGTGGCTCAATTCTTTCATCAAAACCAAAACAGGCGGGGGAGGGGGGGGGCATCCTAAGAGTTACAGCCCTCAAAACGTCGTATAGCTATCAACAGATAGTTATAACTATCGCAATCTCCATTTGCAGATCATGATGCCAACAATAAACCAATAAACAAATATCTATGTCTCGTATGACAAGCATCTTCAGTGTAAGATGTGATAAAATAAGCTTCACGTCAAGCTTATTGCCGACATTTGGCATTATGAGAGTCTACGCCTACAATTTATTTCAAACGTAAAAGAAAAAAATGTTTTCGACATCCCGTTCATTTCTTCTACAAACAAGCCGCCTGTGGACACAACATTTGAGCCAAAAAAGGTTCCTCGCCAAACGAGAACCAACAGCCGGTCACAATAATATACTTTGCCCGAACGGGCTCATATCTCTGGCATGATGCGGCCATACTGTTAACGGAAAAACAAAACGGTTTTCAAAATGTATAATACTTTATTTTATCAAATCGTATCCAATAACCTATATAACATACGGTCAATTCCCGTATAAAACAGAAATTTCTATTTTCTTAAGATGTTGTTTATCAGGCACCTTAAATTACAATTTCTCCGTACACTCGCGAGTAACGGGTGCCGATAACAACAATAATGAAAGTGTCAATGACACTGTAGCTCAACTTGTCAAGACATGTACATGTATAGTATGTGGCACAGCAACGACAAACATCTAGGTAATGACCTGATAACAAATGTACATATAAAGTATTGTAACGGTCTGCACATAAATACTGGTCGTAGCCTGTAACAAATGTATAGGTAAAGTATTGTAAAGATGGGTGACAGTCAGATGGTAAACTAGAAAAGAAATCTTTGAGTCCCAGAGTGGGTTCTGACTGAATCCCAAAATATTTGTTCTCATAGCACAGTGATAACAAAGGCACCCAAAACACACTCATTACTGTTCCAAGGCGAAAACAAAGGTACCCAAGAAGTTTCGTGAAGATCAGTTCATAAATACGAGCTGTATAGAAGTTGTGATAAAAAACTGATTGGACCTAATTTCGGTACAAAATGGCCGCTGGCATCTTGAATTTTGGACCGCACTCAGAAACACTCGTTCTCGTCCCAAGGTGATAACAAAGGTACTCAAGAAGTTTCGTGAAGATCGGTTGATAAATACAGCCTCTAGACCGACCCGTATTGAAATGTGCACTTACAGTGTATAAGTAGCACTAAATAAATCAAAATTCATCTAATTTGCATAATTTCTGCCCGAGATAAAACCCCGTACTGTATGTGATGTATTCCATTTTAATAAACATTCCTACAAAAATTTATTCAAATCAGAACTTTCATACAGAAGTTCTGTACAAAAGACTGATTGCACTAATTTTGGTACAAAATGGCTGCTGGTGGCCATCTTGAATTTCAGACCACACCCAAAAACACTCGTTCTCATCCCACGATGATAACAAAGTTCCCCAAGAAGTTTCGTAAAGATCGGTTCATAAATACGGCCTCTAGCCTGAGCCGTATAGATGTTGTGTACAAAAAACTGATTAGACCTAATTTCGGTACGAAATGGCCACTGGCAGCCATCTTGAATTTTGGACCGCACTCAGAAACACTCCTTCTCATCCCAAGGTGATAACAGAGGTACCCAAAAAGTTTCGTGAAGATCGGTTGATAAATACAGCCTCTAGCCCGAGCCGTATTGACATGTGCACTTATTGTGTGTAAGTAGCACTGAAAAAATCAAAGTTCATCTAATTTGTATAATTTCTGCACGAGAAAAAAACCCGTATTATATGAGATGTATCCCATGATACTAAACATTCACACAAAAAATTATTCAAGTCAGCACTTTCATGTGGAAGTTCTGTGCAAAAATCTGATTGCACCTAATTTTGTACAAAATGGCTGCCATCGGCCATCTTGAATTTTGGACCGCACCCAAAAACACTCGTTCTCGTCCCACGGTGATACCAAAGGTACCCAAGAAGTTTCGTAAAGATCGGTTTATAAATACGGCCTCTAGCCCGAGCCGTATTGGCATTTGCACTTACAGTGCTGAAAGTAACACTAAATACATCAAAGTTAGTCTAATTTGCATAATTTACGTACGAGAAAAATACCCGTATTATATGTGATGTATTCCATGGTACTGAACATTCATTCAAAAAATTATTCAAATCAGCGCTTTCATATGGAAGTTCTGTACAAAAAACAGATTTCTGCATCGGCGGTACAAAATGGCGGCTGGCGGCCAACTTGAATTTCGGATCGGATCCCAAAACACTCGTTCTCGTCCCACAGTCATAACAAAGGTACCCAAGAAGTTTCGTAAAGATCGGTTCACAAATACGGCCTCTAGCCCGAGCCGTATTGAATTGTTGACGGACAGACGGCCAGACGGACAGACGGACAGACAGTCAGGCGGACAGACAGTCAGGCGGACGACGGACAACTGGCCATGGCATAAGCTCAAATTTGACTTCGACAAAGTTGAGCTAAAAATGAGTAACGCGCTTCTAACATAAAAACGAAATAATCCGAACATCTCTCCTCGCCATCCTCAGCAAACTCAATAGTCCAGGCACATTAGACATAAAAATGAGAAAGTAAGGAAAAAAATCGGAGAAAGCTGATTTTTTTATATGTTTCCGGGACACACATTGCGGATAAAGTGTGAAAAGTCCCCGCGAATCCGAGTTGAGCTTTTTTAGTTATAGCGTTTTTTTTGATGAAAAAATTTTTTTTTAAAAAAATTCGACCCAGCTCCATATTTCTCATTCTTATTCGCCTTAGTAGGGTGAGAATCATAAATATCGTGCTGAATTATATTGAGAATACATATCCCCAACAGAAAATGCCAACTTTGTACCAATCCTCACACTCAATGGTGAAATATTCACGAAAATGTACAAAATTACGAAAAAAAAATTATTGTTTTCATACACACAACGGTACACAACGTCCATTAAATCAAATCTACGACTACTTTGGGAGTTAAATTATATATCAAAAATTGCAGAAAAGCAGTGGCTTTATAATGATATATAACAATAGTCATTTATTCCATAATGAACTGGTGAAACGTGTGAAATATTAACCATATCCCCTAAACTCAAATTCAAACGGCATCGACTTTTCTCAAACAAGTGATGTCGAGATACTTCCCTTTATTAATTTTTATCCATCCAACCCGAGCACAATTTACACTGCTCTCATGTTTGCACAAACTGAATGTGAGAAACTGGGACTTAACGTTTGTCCAGTGACGTTTGACCAACCACTTTATATCAAAGCAGTGGAGATTGTGTCTTCGTCAGATAAGTTGACAAAAGTTTTCGTTAGACTCGGCGGCTTCCATATGATTATGTCATATTTAGGGGCAATTGGTTCGATCATGGCTGGTAGCGGCTTGGATGAACTTTGGAGGACTGTTTATGCTAGTGGGTCAATCCATCATTTGATCAGTGGTCATGCATATTCAAGAGCAGTTCGTGCCCATTTGCTAACACAAATTGCCATTACAAAACTTGTGTTTGAAGAAAGCCGAACACTAGATAACATAGACTGCACAGAAGTCAATGAAATATTCTGTGGACTTGCCAGAGGTGACTGTACAACAGCTGACGCTGTCAATCAAGAAAGTGTCAACCATCAATACAATACAATACACAATACAATATTTTATTCACAATATACATGTACATATAGTGTAGTTACAAATATAAATGTATTTAGATGTTTTCCAAAAAAAAAAAAGAATATTGTGTAACTAGAACAGTGACAAGTTGTAAAAAAACATGCATATTGTAAGGAGACGGCATAGCCCAATGGCTGTCTTCCTGCCATCTCCTATTTGGAAGTGCGAGGATGAGGCAGTACAGGTGGTAAATAAGTTTCAATTTCTTTTCAAAAGATGCAATACATAACAAAGACCGATATTCTTTATTAAATGTTTGGGGGAGATTCAGACAAGGAAAGCATTACAGATCTGGTCACGCCTTAAAGGAGGTCTACACCGTGTTCTTATCTTACTATGTTTATCTGAGCTGCTGTTAGTAATGGCCTAGTCACGCAAGAGATCACCGACTCTAGTGTTACAATCGGGACACTGTGGATTGAAACATGTCGGGGGTGTATTATAAGTTCCCAAGGCGTGTAACATTATGGAGCGTTTGAATATAGAGCGACTCGGTTCAGATTGAATGTCATTGCTTAGGTCATTCCATAGTTTAGGGAATGAGAGTTTTGGTAAATTTGCAGAGAAGCATGTTCGGGGTGTATTTCTCTTTAATTGTCCACTATGTCTGGTTAGCATTCCTGTTGGGTGATTATAGATTTGGAGGAAATTTTCAAAACTTTTTGGCAAGTTTCCAGAGTGCCAATCACGAATGAACAGTAAAGTGTGTAGCCTGTAAAGATCATCAAACTTGAGAATTTCATCTTTGAGGAATAAGGGGTTCGTGTGGGAATTGTATTTTTTTATATTTATTACACGCAGAGCTCTCTTTTGTAATGTAAAGAGCTTTTTTGTGGCTGTTGCATGACCCCAGACTTGAATTGCATACAGCAAGTGACTCTGAACCAAAGTGAAGTAGAGTGTTTTAAGGGCTTGATGAGGGAGAATTCTTTTTGCCCTATTTATTGTGTATATCGCTCTGGAAATCTTCGATGCTATATATGAAACATGGCTATCGAATTTGAGATTTTCATCAAAACATACTCCTAAGAATTTTATTGTCTTCGTGTCCGATCTATTTGATATCTGGGTTAATTCTGAGTTATTAAGGAGAAGGCGACGCTGGGTTTGGACATACTTTGTATGAGGTGGGTGAATGATTATGTACTTGGTTTTTGGGGGCATTTAGGGATAATTTATTTGCCTTGCACCACTCACTTACTTTTTGAGATTTCGACATTTAGAGTGTTAAATAACGTGTCAATGTTTCCATCGGATTTGTACATAGCCGTGTCGTCTGCAAATGACAGAACATTCGAGGAGGTTGAATTTCTAATATTATTAATATAGATCAAAAAAAGTATGGGCCCTAAAACCGATCCCTGAGGCACTCCACAAGTAAGTACCTCACTATCTGAAGATGAATCTTTATATTAAACGAACTGCCTACGATCACGAAGATAACTTCGAAACCAATCATTAGTTATACCTCTGATACCATATGCTTCGAGTTTTTTCAAAAGAATACTGTGGTTAATGGTATCAAAGGCCTTTGAGAAATCTAGAAAAAAGTGCGATAGTGTTACGATTTGGAGATAGGTCATTACTGTCGGCTACTTCGTGTAGGAAATGCAACATTGGGTGGAAGGTTGAGTGTTTGGGTCTGAAGCCATATTGGTGTTCATATAAGATTTCGAATGTGGATAGATAAGAATAAAGTCGTCTATACATTAATTTTTCTAATATTTTAGAAAACGCTGGCAATATACTTATTGGTCTATAGTTATTTAACGAACACGGGTCTCCAGATTTAAAGATAGGTATAACTTTTGCCATTTTCATTTTATTAGGGAAGAGGCCTCGCGTGAATGATAAGTTGAAGACGTGGGTCAAGGGTTCCGCGATTTCATTAATAGTTTCTTTTAGTATTTTTGTAGAAATGCTGTACTGTCAAAATTACACGAACTGCTCCAGAATGCGTCCGTAGGACGCACAGGAAAGCTTTGGGTACAATACTACGAGCAAATAGGTCTTCTCCAGTTGTTCTTGAGAGCAGAGTGCACAGGCGACTGGGAACTCCACACATATTGTGTTCGCAATATGATTCCAGTATTTCACGCAGGTGGTCATTTTGCATACGCAAAAAGTTCTCATCTCTATTTGCAGCAGATGAATGAGCTAACAGAAATAATGCAACAGGATGATTTGAAGTTGTTCACTGAGAAAGGTTACTTTACCATAAGGCGCTCAGATAAATTCTGGGACGGGATATATTCTGATCAGACCATAGAGCAGTGTTTAATGAGAATGTTCAAGCTCCCTGGTGGTCTCACACGTGGCAGGGGAATAACCGATAGCACTGTTGCGAAATGGGTACATGGACTACCTCTTTGCCTTCCGATATGTAATGCTCTCGAAAATTTTATTCATGTTCATACTGGTCATGGCGAACAACATCGGGATCTCCGTCAAAGTTCACAATTGACTGATGCCAATGATATCACCAAATTATTGAACTGGCTCAGAGTGCATTCCCCCTTTCAGAATAGAGATCCACTACAATTAGTCTCTATAGCGACCGGGCTTGTGGCCGACGAAACTGTGAACTGTGACCAAGTTCGCAAAATTGGTGAATGTTGCGTATCGAATGTTGTAAGCAAAACGTTCAACAGCATCAAACTACGACGTGTTGACACTGTGAAGTCTTTCGCATCGATGGCAAATAGCATCAAAGTCCGTGGAAGTAAGGTAGTGATTGATGCCACAATTCTGTTCAACCGCATCACATGTGTTATTCAGTCACAAGCAGAGATGGAAGAGTATCTCAAATATGAACTCGCCCCGAAACCACCAGCATTGTTTGATTCTGCTGGAATGAGGAAGACACAGAAAAGCACGCTCGGTAAGATCCTCAAAACATACGGTTCCGAGCAAACTAAAATCCCAGAACATTCTCTGTTTGTTGTAGATGGTGGATTTTTATTGAGGGCAGTTGTATGGCCTAAACAGTCGTCATATAAGGACATATGTACATCATATTCCAATTATCTAGTGAGACATTTTGGGGCGAACGTCGTGGTTGTTTTTGATGGTTATGCTTGTACAATGTCGACAAAAGGCATGGAACAAGCCCGTAGATCTAAAGACATGTATTCCATTGATATCAATATCTCAACCGAGTTACCAGCCACCACACCCCAATCCGATTTCCTTGCAAATGCCAAGAACAAAACCCAACTGATCGATCTTCTAATGCAGGAGCTATCTGCTATCAATATTCAGTCCAAGCAGGCCGAGGCTGATGCTGATGTACTGATAGCCGAAACTGCACTTGACATCGCTCAAGATGACAACAATGTTGTCGTTGTGGGAACAGACACAGACTTGTTAGTCATTCTTACCTCTCGAGTTCAACCGGGATGTAATATTCACATGATGTATTCCATTACCCCAAACTTACTAGTTTCAGTTAGTGAAATAGCAACCAAAATGGGTGACCATAGAAGCAACCTCCTTGTAGCACATTCTATAAGTGGTTGTGACACTACTTCTGCACTCTTTCGAGTTGGTAAGAAGAAAGTATTCAGTGCAATTGTCTCCGATGTTACTAGCGACTCACAACAGTATGTCAACACAATTTTGGCGGATGACAGTACACCAAGTGCAGTAGCCGCTGCCGGGGAACAACTTCTCCTGATCTTATACGGGAGTAAAACTGTTTCCTCTCTCGACCAATATAGATATGTCACTTACAAGCGTTATGTAGCAAAATCTAAACTGAGTAAACCCATCGACCTAGCCTCACTCCCACCAAGCAGCGATGCTGCACAACAACATGTCTACAGATGTTATCTCCAGGTCCAACAATGGCTGGGCACTTCGCTTCCTCCGACGGATTGGGGGTGGTCGCTAGACAATGGACTTCTTGTACCGACTGCAGCCACAAAGCCATGTGCCCCCGATAACCTACTGAATCTGATCAGTTGTGGTTGCAAGAGTGCTTGTACAAAAAGGTGTGGGTGTAAGAAGGCAGGACTCTCTTGAGGTTTGTGTAATTGCAGTTCGGATTCTTGTAACAACCACAGAAACACTGTCCTGTCGGAAATTTCTGAGTTCGATGAATAATATGTATATAGGTCATGTCATTTCTGTATATAGCGTTGATAATAGTCAATGTAACTTAATCCATGTTGATTGATTTGTACATTCTGTAAATATTATTTATTGATTTTTGTACATTCTGTAAATATTATTTATTGATCTAATGCTGCCAGACACAGACGTGTCTGTTCGGTCCCAAGCCCGAAAATAGTTGAGTTCTCATGCTGACGAATTTTATGCCAAAAGGGGAACTCGGCCAGAAGCAGAGGGGGTCTTCCATAATGTCTATTTTGTAAGCAATGATAAAAGTCTTCAAATGGTGGTGGATTTTTTATCGTCTGTCCAACTAACATCCCGTTCTGTACTACGACCCTTTGGGCAAATCCGTTAGGAAAATCGTCATTTTTTGCGTAAATCCGATACTGTTTTTGTGAATTTTCAATAATTTTTCGCAGAAATTGTCACAGAATGCACATTTTCCTCTAGGTAAATGTATATTAGACATTATGTAGCTCGAAATACGCGTAAACAAAAAATACAGTTGGATCAATTCGAGGTTACAAAGTTCGTGCGATTTTTTTTGATTTTTTTCAAACGCGTTTTCGAAAAAAGGCTGTAGAAAAAAAGCTCAACTGGGATTTTAAGGGACTTCTGTCTAATCGTTCAGTGACATGTACTCGACATTCCCTGAAAAAATCAGCTTTCTCCGATTTTTTTTCCCTAGTGAAACCTAATGTTCGTGGGCTACAATACAAATTATAAAGTTTTAAGATAGTTACCTACGACAGATTTAACTCCTCCGGGTCGAGTCAAGCCGGACGCCGGACTGTTCCACCCCTTTTTGTGGTAAGTGAAGCATCTGAAGAGCCTTGCGGAATGATGACCTCAGGTAACTGACGGTCACCTCCACAAGACTCAGAACTCACTGAGTCAACTCCGTCACAGGCCGAATCACAACCCCAGGAATACCGCAATGAAGCCCGTGGCTCCAAATCTACATGGGGAGCTGTATCTGTGCCCAGTAAAAGACAGCGTTTTAATCTATTGTAATGAACAACGCGTGTGCGACCTCCCGGTGGAGTGCCTATCACGTAATTAGGTTCTGACAACTTCTTTTTAATTACATATGACCCATACCAGAATTTCGACAATTTGGCCGACTGACCGGTACACACACGAGGAACGTACAGCTATACCTTATCTCCCTTCTGAAAAGGCTTACCATGAGCTCTCTTATCATATATCTTTTTTATGGCGTTTAATCAATACTAACGTCCTTTCCAAGACTTGTACAAATTGGGAAGGACTGCTTTAGGTATCTGGAGATGGCCCAACTAACATGAACGTAAGTCTAATCTTCCTGCCGAACATAACCTTATTTGGGGACAACCTCGTTGTCTCGTGTGCAGCACTTCTATACGCCATCATAACAAAAGGGAAATAATCTCAATCGGTCTGATTCTCGTCGACAAACGCACTCAACATATTTGCCAAAGTTCTATTAAAACGTTCAATCTTATCGTCTGACTGTGGGTGATATGCCGAGGTCCTGGTCTTCCAAAATCCGAAATATCTACAGAGTTCGGAAAACAAGGACGACTCTAAATTCGCTCCCTGGTCAGTATGTATAAACTGTGGCATACCATATCGGGCAATCCAATTCTCCATAAACACCTTAGCTGTGGTATGGGCTCTTTGATCTGGAATAGCATGGGCCTCAGTACATTTCGAAAAGTAATCTGAAACTACTAATATTAACTGTTTACCCTGAACAGTTTCTGACAAGGGACCAAATATACTGAGTCAAAAAAGAAAGTATAATAGAAACAAATGTGAAAACATAGCATAAAGGATGAAATATAATAGTTCTAATGTTGCCTGTTTGTGGACAAGAAGTCGTGCAAAGAGTTTAATGACATGTTGTTGTTGACCACCCAACCGTATACAATGTTGCTACGGATTTCAAAATAGCACGTGCTACCCGAGAATGTCAAATTGAACGAGTGACCGACGATTTTATTTGTGTCATGTTGTGCTAGAGAGCGTGGGTTATTGAGAAAACACGCTAGGTTTTGTCTTCTGACATTTTAAAAAATGCCAAGGTAAACCGAAAATCAGAGGCTGCATGCCCTTGGTATGCATGAGGCTGGTATACCTCCAGATAAGTCTAGAATACCTTCGGGGTCACTGCGGCCACTACTTATCATCTCATTGGAAGGTATAGAACCACTGGATCTACTGCCGACCGACTACGTTCAGGTCGACCAAGCGTGACGACCCCTGCACAAAACCGACACATCAGGACGTCTCACTTGCGGGATCGCTTCCTTCCGGCGACGAGGACAGCAGCAATTATTCCTGGTAGAACTAACAATAGAATCAGTGCACAAACTGTCCGCAACAGACTCTCTGAACACGGCATCAAAAGTAGGTGTCATACCATGGACTAATCCTTACCCAACGTCATCGTACCGTCAGAATGGAATGGGTACGCCAGCGTGTTCGCTGGCTCAGCAGCGTTGGAACACAGTTCTTTTTAGTGATGAATCACGATTTTGTCTACGGCGCACTGTTGGTAGGGCAAGAGTGAATCGCCGACGATGAGAACGGTTTTCTGATGCTTGCATGCGGGAATGCGACCGTTTCGGCGGGGGTAGTGTAATGGTTTGGGTAGGAATTTCCTTGCACCATCGAACGCAGTTGATCTTCATCGATGGTAAGCTGAATGGACAGCGAAATAGGGACGAAATTCTTAACGCTGTTGTTGCCTGTTGTTCAACGCTCACGTCGGATTGCAGTTATTCCGGGCAAGACAATGACCGTTGTCACGTGGCGCGTATCTGTCGTGACTTTCTTGAGGAGCAGAGCATCGAACTTCTTCCCTGGCCCCCACTTTCGCCAGATTTGTCGCCAATCGAGCATCTTTGGGATAAACTGGACCGTCTGGGACGACTTCATGATCTTCAAATGTTAGGCGATTTACGTACCACAGGGTGACATCCAGAGACTTATCAGGTCCATGCGCCGTCGATGTCTTGCCACCCAAGAGGCAATATTATATTTATTTATTGGTGTTTAAGGTCACATATTTCTGCACAATGGCTAATTATGACCACGGCAGTTTTACGGGTGGGGGAAGCCGGAGTACCCGGTGAGAACCACCGAGCAACGGCGAGCAACTGTCAGCCCCTCAACATACTAACTCCACACAAGCAGGGTTAGCATTGGTTGAAGACAGGTGCACCATCGACGTACAGTACGCTTTAGTGCACAGCGTCACCGTGCCCTCACATGGTCAATGGGGGTGAAGTGTCTTGCCCAAGGACACAACGCGGTTGCCGCAGGTGGGATTCGAACCGAGGACCTCTCGGCTTGCAGCCTTCACCTCTACCGACTGAGCCACCGCGCCCCCACCCAAGAGGCAAACGGTGGACATACACGCTATTGACTGCATGTGCGAACTTTTCATTCCACCTCATGTCTGAATTGTGACGTTCTGACGTGACGCTGGCAACAGTAAGAACATGAAATTATGCAAATGCATAGAGCTAGACTCGAAATATGAATTTACAATAATTTGTTCGGTTTAAGGTCTATAATACTAAAACAATTACTTCTCAAAGTTTATTATACTTTCTTTTTTGACTCAGTATATATCCAACGCTATGCGTTCCATCGGTTCTGAAGCCTGACCAACTACCAAAGGAGCAAAAGATTTAATATTAGGAGACTTCCGCAGTTGACAATTCTGGCAAGACTGAACACATAGTTGTACATCTTTTGTCATACCTATCCAATAAAAATTTTGCCGGACCTTATGTAAAGTCTCCTCAACTGCAAGGTGAGCGCCCCTCCCCCTCCCTTCCTCCCCTACCACCGACATGTTGTGGCTCGCACCGACCACCCTAGAAACCAGACTGTCGGGTACGACCCACAAGAACTTGATCGAGCCATCAAACTGATACAACATTTCGTCATGGAGGACAAACTACTCCCACTGGGAACAGTACATTTTTGACAGAGGCGGAACTCCTTTCAAATCTTCAACAATAGGTTTCTCTCCCCTTGATTTCAAATCTATGAACTTCTTTACAAATGATCTTTCAACTGAGATTCTTTTAAAATAAATTCACTGGCCGGAAATGTTATGACTACGTTGACCACAGGAAAACGAGATAAGGCATCTGCATTCCCGCGAGACCGGCCCTTGCGAAGCTGAATATCAAAATCGTAGCTAGATAAATATTCCAACCAGCGCGCTACCTGACCTGTTGGTTCTTTAGTATTAAAGAGCCACCTCAACGAGCCATAATTAGTACATAATGTTAATTTCTTCCCCATCAAATAATGTTGGAAATGTTTGATGGCTTTTATTGCCGCGAGTAGTTCTTTCCCAGTAACGCTGTAATTTCGTTCAGTGGCGGAATGGGTTTTACTAAAATATGCTATTACATGTCCCGTGCCATCTTTTCGCTGTGGCCTGATCGCTGGCGTCCGTGTCCAAAATGAACTCACATGTAAAATCTGGATAGGATTGAATAGGGCTTCCTCATAATGTAGCCTTAAGCTTTTCGAAAGCGGTCTGCCTATCATGATTCCATAAAACGTTATTATTTTTTCTAATGAGTTCAATCAAGGGTGTAGCTCCGATAATACGAACACAGACCAATGAAAGCACGCACCCCCTTAATATTCATAGGAACCGGCCTATCCTTAACTCTGGCTATCTTCTCCGGGTCAGCCCGTATCCCTTGTTCGGACACGATATGACCCAGATAAGATGCCTAAACAAAAACACTTCTTGGGCTTTAGTTTAAGGCCAGCATCTTGGAGCCGGTCGAATACCTCGCCTATCTCGCAAACACTATGATGACACTATGATGTCATCCAAATAAATGAAACATGTTTTCCAATGGAGCCCTTGCCAATAACCCGAAGCCATGTCAGGAGCAGAAAACCAACGCGCTCCGGCCATACTTTCCAAATTATCATCGATCCTGGGTAACGGATATGCATCCTTGCGTAATGGCGTTCAATTTGCGGTAGTCCACGCAAAACCGGAAACTGTTATCTTTCTTCTTAAGCCCAATGGGGACGTCCAAGGGCTATTGACGGTTGTATCACGCCTTGGTCCAACATTACTTCGATTTGTCGATCGCCTTCCTGTCGCTAGTGGACAGGGAGCAGATATGAACGCTGTTTAATGGGTGGGTGTGAGCCAGTGTTAATCTCTTTATCAGATACATTTAAAATTATGCAAGCATGTGACACATTCGAATTAAAAACGGGTCTGTTAACCTGACTCCGTCATTCGACCCCAGCCCCAGTCTCTATTCTTTTAAATCATTTTGTTCAGGATATCCACGATTTAATTGATTTTTGTTGATTTTTGTTGGTTCGCTTATTGTTACTCTTCCAACAGCCACGGCCACGTCCACATCCACACAAATTTCGTTCAATTTCGAATTCCCGAGAGTCAGAAGTCGATAACGAGTGTCTTGAATTACCTTCGTTTGAGAGGGAGGCAGTAGTATCTCTTAAATAATGTTGTTCCTTACGCAGGGACTCCATCTGAACTTGCAGTTTGTCCAAAGTACGGACCAGCGCATCCACACCCGCGCCTGCGAACGATTCTTCTATGGCATTAACTGCGACAGAAAGATTGTCAACTTTCCTAAATGATTCTTCCTCTAAATCTAAACGGACGGCGGCATCCAAGTTTTCGGGTCTTCCCTCATCACCTGGATCCTAATTCCTTTGTCCGTGAGAGCCTCTGTAAATGTCTCTTAAGCAAAATCGTCTCTAACACACGATGGGGCATCCGGATACGCCCGTTTCACAAAACGACGGACACTTCTGGCCAACACCGGTAATGTTTCCCGAAGAGTCCTCCTGCGGGCTCGCAACTGAGATTGATAAATTGCTGTCTTTTTACAAGATTTAAACATATCTCTAAGAGCTTGAAATATACGAGCAGAATCACTCTAGGAGTCTATACTAAGATCTTCAAAAAATGAAGTGCCGCCACCCGCAATGAAAATACCAAAAAGCTACACGTTTGTGCCTCATTCCACTGGTTAATCTCTACACACCGTCGAAAGTGAGTAACCCACTCATCAATATTCTTGGTGCCATTATAAGGGTCAGGGGTCACCACGAGCCTTCTCGGGACTGTATTATGTACAATATTATGTTCTGCAAGTCCCCGCTGATTGAATCGAATGTCCTACTTGGGGGTGCGACTCGATAGATTGTAGGGTGTGTCTACCGAACCTAAGCCGTAGGCAGAAGCAATCGCGAAACCTCCGGTGAACTTTTTTGATGTGAACCATGTGACATAACCTGTGAGTGTAAGCTTGCATCCAGAGGTCGCTTTGGGATCGCGCCCCGAGCAGTGAACCATTGAATAAACATTCCACTCTTGGCTATGATCTCATCGAGATCCTGTTGCAACTGTTCAATGGACCTCCTAGACACTCTAGCACGGTCGCATTGCTTCTGTTTAGCAGGTGAACTATTGGGATCAACATATAATCCAAAAACTGGTGGAGTTTCCCTAGCTCGCTCTTTACAAGCGAGTACCTTTTCAACTATTCGCCGTCAGAACCCAATATACTTTTCAAAATCTTGTACGAGACCTCCCGCTTGATGAGTCATAATCACTTGACGATTACAAAAACAAATCAATTTCAGTCAATTATTTCAGAGGTAAAGAACCTACAATTTCGATATTACCCTGTCGGTGACGCCAAAACTGTAACATTCGACCCCGGGACAACGAACGTACCGTTCGCAGTTCCACGTCGGATGTTAGTTTTGGGGTGTATCTTAACCACGCGACACATCACGCGTTTAAGTCCTTGATACATTTCCCATCCCAGACATAAGTCCTTTTATTGATGTCCTCAACTGTGGTGGGATGAGGGTGCCCCTAAATAATAACCCCGAGCTTTCAATTTGATGTGGAAGTTTTTTTCTTTTATTCTTTTGAACATGTTAAAATTGATAATTTTACAATGTTTCTTTTCATTCAACAATAGGATATGTCAAGAGTATCAAATATAAAAGAAAAAAAAACATTAAATCACTGGACTTATGGTGGAGAAGGGGGAGAAGGGAAAACTATACCCCTTCGGCTAACAATCTACGGACATCCGCTATTTTCCATTTCAAACTCCGTGATGTTCGAATCGGAGTACATAACTTGGGGTCTATTTAAGGGCTTATATAAGTAATGAAATTTTGTTTATTTTGAAATTCTCACCTCTCATATTCCTTAAATTCAAATTAAATATACACAATTTATACATCAAAATGAAGGTTGGGATGTATAGAACACGAAACACATATGTAATCAATACATGGAGTCGACTGTAGGCGCCACTGGTTCCTGGAAGTCTGCTACCGTATTCGCACCAGAACTGATAAAATAATATTTCATCAGAACAACTTATGGCCAAATGTGCTACATATATCCAAGAAGAAAGCTAGGCATTCAAAACACTTTCGAGTACAGCGATAGGACTGCATTTTGGAAAAGGACAACACTGTCTGCATTTTTTATTGAAGATGGTTTCCATGCTCGACAGACATGCGCAAATCACTCGTTACCACGAATTTCCATCGAAAAACAAAGTCATAATTCTAAGAAATTTCAACAGGTATCATGATACCTTGCATTGAATATGGCAACTGTGCAATCTCTATCTAATAACAGTATACTGTATGAAGGCGATCTTTTTCATTATTTGATTTTAGACGGCGTTGTTTTTACATGTTTTTTCTGTCCGATGACGTCGACCGGAAATCGAAAGTATACTTATACGTAAACAAAAGCAAAGGCTTTGGAATTTTCCCCAATGCAGCCCTGTCGCCGTGTTTTGAAGAATTTTTATCTCCTAGCTTTGTTCTTGGATATGTAAAGCACATTTGGCCACAAGTTGTTTTCATGAAATATTATTAAATTATCAGTTCTGGTGCGAATACGGCAGCAGACTTCCAGGAACCAGTGGTGCCTACAGTCGACTCTATGAGTTGATTACACATGTGTTTCGTGTTCTATACATTCCAACCTTCATTTTGATGTACATTTTGTGTATATTTAATTTGAATTGAAGGAATATCAGAGGTGACAATTTTCAAAATAAACAAAATTTCATTACTTATATAGGCCCTTAATTATTCATTCAAAACAAGAGTCCTCGGCCAAACAATCTATTACTATTTCCTCAAATACAGCAACAAATTCTTCTATGACTATGCCATAGTGAATTATTTTCTGAATGTGTCATCGTCCTCACAGTGAACAACAGAAACAGCTCATATGTCTCAACGGAGATTAATTTTAAAATTACATTCATAATGCCGGCCGGTCCGAATGAGCTAACCCAGTAAATATTCAACGGAAACTGTTACGTACCTTTGGAAACTCCTTGTCGAATGAATAAAAATCGCCGAAGTAAATCCTTTAGGTAACCGACAAAGAGATTCGCATACAGAAATTGGTTAGCTCGTGCAACCTGTGAGACCGCGACACGGTAAAACGATGTGACCTGGAGCAAAACAATTGTAAGATATCGTGTAAGCGAACATTTTTGCGACACCCGCACTGGCTGGCTGGTTACGTTAGGTTAAAGGGTTATTCGACTCATGGTAACCTTGCAACATGAATATTTATGTTCCTAAGAATTACGAAATAAATGCGCAAGAACATCATAAGTTACTGTGATGAATTGACGGTATATGGTCTGAGGGTTGCGGCTCGAGGCTTATGCTCAACCGAGACGCGAAGCGTCAAATTTGAACATACGCTCCGAGCCGCAAACCTCAGACTCTGTTACCACCAATTTATCACAATAACGTACATGTTCCAATAAGACTCTATCCATAGCCCAAACCCACATCGTGAAATGAACAAGGTAATTTGAATGAACAAGGCAACTTTAGCGATAACAAATTTAGTAAATAAACCTCTCGTGTACCCCATGCCGTCACCGTACAACACAAAAATCAATAACGGAGATAAAAGTCGAAGTTACTCCATCCCATTTCAAATCGTGAACAAATTCATGATTTGAACTACGGTGGAGTAACCTCTACCTTTTTAAAAGCGGTTTGTGCATGAGTATACATTCATAGAATGATCACTGGCCTCGAAAAATACGGTTTTATAGGCAGTATGCGCAATGAATCTCCTTCCATTTTAAACATCTTTTCAAATATTTCACTTTGTGACGTCAGAAGGTAACATTTGCTACTGAATCAGTAAACATAGAAAAAACTAAGTGAGCTCTCATCCAATCAGAGGGCGAGGATTTTGGTCTCATTGGACCATATATCAACATATTAGTTCAATAGTGCAATGGGAGCATAGTAACGTAGTGGTTAGACTATCGGACTTCAAACCGCGATATCCACGCTTAGCTCCTAACTGCATTGTCGCAAGGCACTTAATCCCATTCTCCACATGTAGCTATGTGTATTAAGACTTCTGCATATCGATGGTGCACTTGCCTTCAACCAATGCTAAGCCTGCATGTGCGGAGCTAATACATTCGTGAGTCTGACAGTTGCTCGCCGCTGTTCGGTGGTTCCCCGCAGATACTCGGGCTTCCTCCACCCGTCGAACCATTATAGCTTTGGACTTTAAACCTAAAGGTCGACGCTTCGATCATGATCCACGTCATCTGCGGTGTGTCCTTAGGTAAGCCACTTAATCCTGTATGCCCACGTGGGACTCGGTGGCGACGTATACTTAGGCGTAGTGCACGTCGAATGTGCACTAATCCGCTAGCTGCCAACTCTGCTTGGGCCGGGTTAGTAAGTTAAAGAGTCTGACAGTTGCTCGCCACTGTTAGGTGGTTCTCTCCGAGAACTTCGGCTTCCTCCACCCGTAAAACTATCCGATACGATGTGATCCTGGTTGTAGAAAGTGCCGTTAACTCCCTACAGACAAACAAACATTGTTCCTTGTATATATGGAGACAGCCTTGTATAAGCTTCCAGCTTCCCGCTGAATTCATTTCCTTGCTACCTATGTATCTAATATCAATTTGATTTGTTTTCGCTTGCTATTGGAAATAAATATTGTTCAAACTAAACATAGTTCCATAGATCATGCACAATTCCATGCATCGTCTGTACGTTAAACCCGTGGAGACATGTTCAATGCGGAACTCGATGAGTCTGTAATCAGAATTTTTCTTACATATAGTTTTTTTTCTCCAATATTGGCCGGATAGGAGTCGCTCGCTCTGCTCATGTGCAGTGGTACAGGGTGCACGTGCCTAGCCCCCCCCCCCCCCCCTCCCCTACACACACTTTATCACATTTATTGTTTCACGTGGAAAATTGATAGTATGCAAAAAAATCAATTTACAAATATTCTTGTAAAGTATTACCTGCAAATTTAAACAATGGCAGCCTCTGTTCTACTTTATCATCTATTCATTTCGAGAGAGAGCGTCAATTGTTCAAACCGTTATGCTTTAATTTATCCGTGTTGCGTAACTTAGCGGCCCAAAATACACAACCTAAGTTTTTCTGATATGTTAAGGTGATAGTAACGTGACCACAAAATGGCTGAAAACTTTCATTTGTTTTTCAAGATATATGGATACTTATTTCCAAATGAAACAAAATACTGCATTTTGATTGAATGAGAGGTATGGTGTAACTTGCAAGCCACAGTAGCTTTTTTTACACCGTAGTTAACCACGGTGTAAAACAAGCTACTGTGGATTTGCAAGTTAAAAAACAAGAATACACAATAGCAGGCTCTTTGGCTAAAAAAGTACACATTTTTAATTATTAATTAATACCTTCTGCTAGGTTATGTTAGAACAAAAATAAAAATACAGGAAATTACATATTTATGAGCAATAAAATATTACAGATATGGATATCTTTGGAACTAGCTCATTGAGCCAGTTCCAATGCCATCCATATTTGTCTAGTTTTATTAAGAAACATTCGCCTCAGGGTGTATGAGTTCCCAAACCGGTGTAAATTCCCATACACCCTGGAAAACACAAGGATAACTAATATTATTGGGGAACTAAATTTATTTTATTATCAAGTAATGGGTCATGTTGCATTTATAATTGTGAAAGAATGATATTATGTAAGATGTAATGAGAAATGAAAAATGAAAACTCACTGAAAATGTGCTTTTGATTTCCATCAAACTTTTCGAGCACAGTATAATTTATTTATTTATTTATTTATTTATTTATTTATTTATTTATTTATTTATTTATTTATTTGAGTTTAACGACACTTTTGACAGCCATGGTCATCTCGTGTCGGACAGTTTTACGGGTGAACGAAGCCGGAGTACCCGGAGAGAACAACCAACTTGGCACTAAGCAACGTCGAAAAACTGCCAGACCCCCCGACGTACTAACTCCACACAAGCAGGGTTAGCAGTGGATGAAGCCAAGTGCAACATCGACGTGCAGCCTCAGAACACAGCGTCACCGTGCCCCCATATGGGCAATCAGGATGAAGGGCCTTGCCCAAGGATATAATGCATTTCCCACTGGCAGGGATTGAACCGTGGGCCTTTCGGTTTGCAATCCAATTCCGTAACCACTGAGCCACCGCGCTCCCAAAGGGCAGAGGATTAACAAATGTTCCCTAAAAGTGTGGTAAAAGTTGCACAAGAAAACACGCTACAACTTTGAAGTCACAAAAAATAAAAAAATTCTACAGTTAGATAGATAAAAAGAATTAGCTGTTTCTGTATAACTAGCGGGCCGGGCCGACCAACCCCAGAATAGGTAACCTACCGGCGCTGCGAAATATCAAGGGAGATAATCAAAGCTTGAATTTCGAGCTGGACGGAATGACAGACAGTGCTGGTTCGGCATGGTCAAATCTTTCTCTTGGTACCCAGGCACTTGTAAGTGCAATAGGAGGTGCTGAAGAGTGTTTGTGCGTGTGGTCCAAGGATGGGGACATTCGTTAACTTGCATGTGTATTTTGCGTGTGTGTGCGTGTGTGCGTGCGTGTGAGGGTGGGGCTGTGTTACTGACTTTGGGAGAATATAGACAATAGTGTTTGCATCCCCACATTTTTCCCACTTGACTGTGCCTGTGCGTGCGAGCATGTGTAAGAGGACTGAATGTTCATTTCCGACAAAGTAGGTCAGATAAAGTCTAAATAAACTGCACTCTACTGAGATGAATATCGACGCATGTATGTGCAGATCTCATCAACTGACATAATGGACACCATGGCCTATCACCAATCAGCTTCAGGTAGCGTTAGACGACCATCCAATATTAACGCATCGCCCGATCATTCCCATCCCCAGCGCGCACAAGTGCTTATTCCGGCTGTGATATTTTATTCTTCCGGAATAGTGAAACACTATAGTCACGCCCACATTGATACATTCAAGGATCAATATAATGATCCATTCAAACAAGTACACTGTGGTCTTTCAGAAAATGGGTTAATGATCTTGCCTATACATTCAGAAGACCACCAAGTTCTTCACATGCATGTTTTCGTTGAGCTTTCTTCATTCTGTTCAGTTCTGGACAGATGGTTTCCCTTGAAGGAAATGTCATCACAAAGAAAAAACTTTTCACCGGTTGGACTTGGCTATTGGTAATTCCAGAGTGACTCGAGGGCAGTCTGTCTGATTTACTGTCTGAAATGTCAATGTAATGACTCCATATCTCAAACAGTTCTTTGTAACTTTGGCGCTAAAAATGAACCCTTTGAGACCTGGTGGTATCTTCTATGTCAGTTCAATGGTAGCAATTGGAAGAGTCTATATTCATTATTTGGGGTAGACAAATTAATATTTTCAACGTGCAGCCTTGAGGCTGTACGTTGAAAATATTGATTGGCCTACCCCACGGATTCACTCATCAGCCATCCTGCTTAATGAAATTATGAATATTATGTTCCTGGGCCGAATAAGCTGCCTCTCGGGTCAAGACTATTTACAATAATTGTAGTCAATACCCTCCCGATGCTATTCTCAACAATTTCTATTCAAATTTTGTTAGCTTTTGAGTTATTACTCTCAAAACATAACTTATGTTTATGGTCAAACTCGTTCCAATGATGAGGCCATGAGAGAAGGAAACTGAATATTTTTAATTAGTCTAGAATTCATTTTGACAAGTATCGTCTGTTACTTTGTGAAGAGTTAGATGTGATCTCTTCCAGTATAAAAGCTATTGTCCACTGCACGAAGGGTCAGCGCCACAGTCGGTGAAATAATGATATGCCAGTTTTTCTTTTCCGTTAGTAATTCAGACAGAATGCAATGATACTGATAACTGTTGTTGCCTTGCGCCAAAACAAAGAAAACACAGTAACGCATAAGGTCCCTCGCAAACATGTTCTCTATATAGTAAAGGAAACAAATCGTAATCAAGCACGCGGTTGTAATGAGCAGTTGGAAGATTACACGCTGTCATCGGATAATTACGGACCCAAAACATATTTATTGTAAGATAATATTTTGCAATGAGGAGCTTCATGACAAAAAACGTTGTGTAACGATTTTGTTTTCTCACCACATAAAGGATATTTGATATTAATCAAGTGACACATCATGTTGTCCCTTGAGGGCAACAAGGTGTCATCTGCAACGCTGCAAGCATTGCAGATGATACCTCGTTGCACTAAAGGGACGATATGATATTTCCTGTAATGTTATACATATTTGTTGTTTAAAAGTTAAACTATGTGAAGAGAGCTATACTCCATCCTGATTAATGCATCTGGATTACATGAATATCCAGTTTCATAGATGACATTTCTCAATTCCTCAAGCGAATCAATGATTAATGATGACAAAAGTGTTCAATTTTCTGAAGTAATACAGAAAGCTCAAGGAAAGAATGTAACATTTTCGACAAACCACAGAGGACTTCTCCCATCCATTAGATAAATGGAGCCTAGATTATCTCCCAAGTGGTTGTCGGGAGTGGAAAAATATGGCCAGCTACAAGTCCCTCGCGGACTAAGGAAGTGATTACAGATAGACGTAATGGGCAGGGGGAAATTATTTAACCCTTTACCCAACGAATCGCCCGCATCCGCCCGCGTAATATGTAAATTCAGCAGTTGAAAAAATATTATTTTTCAAAAAATTTCAACAAAACCATATCATGTGACCCCTCGTTGGAACGAGCTCATCGAGCTCGTTCCGACAAGGAGTCACATGATATGGTTTTGTTGAAATTTTTTGAAAAAATGAAATTTAAAATAATAAATTTTGATATCGTCTGCGTTGGGTAAATGGTTAAGGACCAACTATATATATGTTCAGTTGACTAATCACCGGCCAAGCTACCCAATCCTACTGCCCATAAACTGAGTTCATGATAGCTACATGCCCAGGAGGGTCGTTAATATGAATTGGAGATCTTTGTGTAACTGTTCTTGTTAAAGAAATAGGCCGAAACAAAACTCCATGAATTGCTTGTGTTGGAATGGCGAGTATGGGCGATTCAATTAGCAGTGATGCTGTGAGTTTCAGAAACGTATGAAATCTACATAAATAATTATCTCCGAGTCTCCAGGTCTACACGGAGGGTTGTATAAGGTTCTTTTGTTCACGTGAAATATCACAGACGAGTCAACTTTTGGCAACAAAATGGTGGGACTGAGTCTTGATAAAATCGTGAATTAGATCCAAATCTCTAGACATGTACATATCTAGTGTAATAACAGGAATATATTTATCAAACCATCAACGAAAGTGGCATTTTATCATTTGGTAGTGTGAAATAGAAGGCTTTATTGGAATTGTTTTAAAGAATTATTGCTTATGGCGCAATAAAACAATCTATCTTGTGAAAACTGTTTTCTTTGAAGTTATAATGCAATTATTTCATTAATAATTTGTCACTACTTCCCCCGAAAGTTCATGCGATAAGCAGAATTGTATCAAGGGGAGCTGATATGAACAGAGACCAGACACGCCGATTGCGACAATTTTCACTCACACTGAAAATTGTCGCAATCGGCACAATTTAATAAATGAACTGATAATATAACTGAGCTCATTGAGTCTTCCATATCTGGGCTTGTTGGCTAAAGGTATGTGTGGCGTCGGCATCTTAACTTTCAAGGCGAAAAGCAACATGAGGTTCCAGCAATCATGTCTGTAGTTTATGGGTCGCTGGGAAGTCTACCAGTTGGTATAAGAATTACACATTTGCATAATCCTTTACCTAACATGAAAAGCAGACGACAGTTGCAGATAAAATTATTGAAAAACTATTTTTTCTTAACTTTTTGCTTCAAGAAGCATAGCTCATGACCCCCATTGGAACGAGTTCAACAAGCTCGTTCTAATGAGGGGTCATAAGCTATGTTTTTGAGAAAAAATAACAAAAATAATGAAAATTGAACGGTGATTTTTGTGAATAGCGCTGGCGGGTTTCGGCCGTTATATTGGGTACAGGATTAACGTGTTCTCAATACTGATGATCTCTATACAACTGAATTACAGGGACGTCAAAGGAAAACGTCGTTACTTAATCTGTCCTTCAAGATGGCATCAACTCAACAAACACGATTCCACAGTTTACTTTTTTTGGTAACGCAACGTCATTTCCCCCGACGAGCCAATGAGTAAACAAAATATACAAAAATCTCACGAGGGTGTGGATAACTTCGCAGATAATGTATTAAATAAAAAACAAATCGATCAGTAAGAGCATTTGTGTAGCTGAGGTTTCAATGAAAAACTGCATGTGTTAACTCATTCATATATTTAAGGGTTATTTGTGTTGTTTTCTTTCCTGTTTCTGTAACGTGACTTTATATAAAGTTGGGGTTGTTTTCTTATTACTACGTTTAAACGTGAAACCGAGTAATCGTGTATTTCGTCCTTTGGTGACGTTTGATGATGTGAAAACTGTTACACCGTGACTATAGTCACAGCGAACAGCTATCACTTCATCGAACGTCGTGGTGTTTTAGATTACCAACCACGAAAATACACTGAACGACACGCGCGTGTGAATGGGTTAATCGATATGGCACGAGTGAATGGATAAAACGAGAGACCGCAGGCCTCGAGTTTTATCCTTCCGTGATGGCACAAATGCCCTATCGATTAACCCATTCACACACGTGTGCCGTTCTGCTTTTATTACACGCCTTCATGTCTATAAAACCAATTATTAGAACTCTCAGCAATTCATTTGAAACCTATCAACAAAAAGAATACATTTTATCACCAACCAATTCTGCGAGGGGAATCCGAGTTTCTATTTCGTCCCCTGAGTTCCAATGTGTTCTATGTGCCTACTTGCACATAGAACACTTTGGAACTCAGGGGACGAATTGTCAGCTATCGCTAGCTATTCAAATTGTAATTGCACGATTTGTACAAAATTCCAGTGAAATTTCGGATTCTATTTAAAAAATAGCCCGTCAACAGATTTTTATTTTCCGCATGGTTTAGTGTTGCTGTAGATGGAGATTACACAGAACACGCGTGTAATAATAAGTAATTCGGTTTCAACATTGCAATATCAGGTGTGGTACTTTTTTAGTAAAGTAATTCAAAGTTACGGCATCAAGTCAATTAACGCAATAACTCCTGTCTGGCGTTTGATAACATGAAAGCTCTTATGCTGTGATTATAGTCACCGCGTAGCAGGTTTTATTTATCAAACGTCAAGTTATTTACCTTTCTATCGACAACCGTTCTTTGTCCATAATAATTCAAATATGTTGGAATTATTAAATTTACAGTGGCACGACAAAATGTGTATATCATCAACATATTCATCTTCGCAGACATCAAGGATATTCTTCAGAGGTCTATCGGCGATTCCGAGGTGTCGGAAAATTGACAATATTCGATAATTTTTTTATGACCATTGCCTATTTATAATAATAATTGTCCCACCCCCATCCCCTAAGATGGCAACAGGTCAGACACTTCTGTGTGTGACCAATGAGCCTTCCAGCAATCCACAGATATCAGTGGTTTCAGACATCTACTAAACTAGCAAGATAGACTACAAGTGCATGTTCACCAGGTGGTTGGCAAAGTACCAAATTCCCCTGTGTACCCATGGTACTGAGTGTGTACTTTTTAGCATTTGCTGGAATGCCGTTGTGTATATTTCTCTATCAAATTGTGAACAGGGATTACCTACGAATCTCCAAAATTCATAATCAATCCACCGCCTCATTCGTGATAAATCGGCACAACTGTATATAACATATCCGCATTTTTCCAGTTCCTGGAACTAGACAAAGTGTTCATAAGTTTGTACAAGATTATTAGTCCTGAAACGGTTGACTCATTTCGTCACTCGATGAGAAGGGCACTCCCTCTCAAACTCCCCCTTCTCGGGCCTTCGGCCTTTGAGATATACGTGATTCGGCATGTCATGGCAGAGTTGCTAGTGCGAATAAATTCCCTTTCCCCGGAGTCTGAAACCCCTCCCCTCCCCTTTCCGACGCGCCTGCGCATAATAACTAGTTATTCAGCTGTTCTTTCATTGACTATGGGGTCGAAACAGTTTGGGATCTACATGCAGTATTCGCAGACATTCATTACTCACAGTCACCGTTTGGGACATCAAAGTAATTAAGAACGTGAGAGAAAACAGAGCAAAAATTGCTCTTTTCAAGATCTCTGTGTTTGTGATCTCCAGACCTATACAATTTCCAACTCATTCATCAGTGGTCCACAACCAAATGGTCAAAAGTGCATAGTCCTGTTCCCAGATTTATTGTGCGATTGTGCATGATCGAACAGACATAAAATCATTTTTGAAAGACGTTTCTGTCACGAACCTAATGAATAATATGATGAAGAAAGCTTGCTATTATGCTTTGTGGTATCACGGCACAAAGCGAACGCGTGACTGCAAAGGCTTCTATGATTGGGATGTTGGCATCAAAACCTACTTATTGCGATGACAATGGCTTTAAGAGACACGGTTGGTTCCACATTTAATTACACTTGATTTATTATATTTCAAAGATGTGCATTAGTATAGAGGTACAGGACAGATATTTAATATTTCAGGATATTAATTTCGTTATTAGATAATCTCATCAATGCCCTACAACCAGTGACGACCCACCAAGTGGAAATTATTTGATTAAAAGGTTCGATTTCTTAAGGCGCACTCTTTTACTACAGAAGACCAATTCTACATCAGATTATCTCTATATAAATCATTAACCCATTTGCAAAGCAAGTGAAAATAAAAATGCAGACCGCCACGAGACATGACATCCTTTAGCTCCTACACAAGAATGACAAATTATCAAAATTTAAGTAGCATTTTTTTCTCATAATGCATTTTTGCTCAGAATATAACTAGTATGCAGCTTTCATGCCATATGAGAGTGGTGGTAGAGTGGATAAGTGCGCGGTCTCTTCAGCCAGAGGTCCAGAATCGATCCGCCGTCCGGAAAGTTCTCGAGGTGTCCGAACACTCTGGCATTATCAATTGGGTGGGGTTAGTGCTGTCACGGTGTACCGTTCTATAGGATGAGGATTTCAGGTGCATGTCCACTGTGCGGGGGGGGGGGAGACATATTCTGGGGTTGTTAAAAACACTCTGGTGGAATTCGAGAACAGCGAGGCTACGAAGTTACCGCTACGAATGCCATACCACAAACTCGGCCACTGAGCCAAGTGGAGGCGTTAACATTAATTGTATAACTTGCTGGCCAATAATTGTAAAAGGTATAAGCTTAAAACAAGAACAAAACAAAACTAAGAATTTAACCATTTAATCTTTTTGCCATGGGGTGGGGGGTCGACAAAGTTGTTTAATGAAGGATTTAGTTAACATCTATGGCCATTAAACATTACAAAGGCATGAAGTCATGTAACTGTTCAAAACTCCAGTCAGATGATTTTTTCTGGAATTGAGATGCTACCACACAAATGATTCCCAGATTTGCAGTAATGGAACAGATTTGCAGTAACAGAAAGTCCAAATATCAACCCAGGCACTTAACTTGAACAAACTTGAACTTATTAAGCATCTCCACCCCTCCCGTCACCGACCCGCAAACGAGGATTCTAACCATTGAATCTGAAGGAGCAGATTTTCAACGATTATTCCTCATACTGGACTAAGCTAAAGATCCCAAATATTAATCAAGGGACTTGAGTTTTACAAACTTGTATCTGACTCTACTAAGGGTGGTGTATACCATATAGCAACAGATTCTGATTCAAGGTTCGTGAGAATGAGATTTTAAAAGAAAATTCATCATATTGCACCAAATTAATATCCGGGCTGCAGTGCATATTAATCGGGGGACTTCATTTGACTGATGGATCTGGAGAAAAAGATTTTTAAAGGTTATTCTCCGTATTGCACTATGTTGAAATTCAGGCTCCCATAGGGAGCCCAATTATTAACCGCTGGGCCTGATGTGAACAAACTAGAATTCGACCCCTGCACGGATTCTGTATTCCATAGATCAAAAGATTCTGACTAGTGGTTCTGTAGAAAAAGTGTTTTAAAGATTATTCCTCATATTGGACTAAGTTAAACTTCGGCTCCAATAGTGAGCCTAAATATTAACACTGGGGTTTGGATTGAATAAACTTAGATCAAACGTCCCGAAGGATGTTGTATACCAAACACCAAAATATGACTTGCGGATCTGAACAAGAAATTTTTAAAGCCCATTCCCATATTGCACAAAATTAAAATTCGGGCTTCCACAGAGTGCCAAATTATTAACCAATGGGCTTCATTTGGACACATTTGAATCTGACCCATATGGGGCTTCTGTACACCATATATTAAGTTAAACTTCGACCTCTAATAGGGAGCCAAAATATTAACACAGGGTTTAGTTTGAACAAATTTAGATTTGACTTCCCTGAGGATTCAGTATACCAATATTAAAGGATTCTGACTAGTGGTTATCGGGAAAAAGAGTTTTAACGATTATTCCTCATATTGGACTAAGTTAAAATTCGGGCTTCAATATTAACACAGGAATTTGGTTTAAATTAACTTATATCTGATTTCCCCAAGGACGCGGTATACCAAACATAAAAAGATTCTGACTGGTGGATCAGAAAAAGAAGATTTTTAAAGATTATTCCCCATATTACACTAAGTTGAAATTTGGGCTCGCACAGAGGGCAACATTATTAACCGCTGAGCTTGATTTGTACAAACGTGAATCCATTCCCTGTAAGAATACTGTGTACATATCAAAATATTCTGGCCTGTGGTACTGGACAAAAATAGTTTAGAGATTATTCCTCATACTGGACAAAGTTAAAATTCGGGTTCCAACAGGGAGCCCAAATATTCACACAGGAACTTTGTTTGAACAAACTTAGGTCTGACCTCCCCAAGGATGCTGAACTCCATGTATCAAAAGCTTCTGACTGGTGGATCTGAAGAAGAAGATTTTTAAAGATTATTCCTCATATTGGACTCAGTTTAAATTCGGGCCCCCATAAGAAGCCCAAATAGTAACTGGAGGACTTGGTTTTAACAAATGTGAATCTGACACCTGCCACGATGTTGTATACCAAATATTAAAAGATTCTGTAATTCGCATGTTGCACCAAATTAAAATTAGTACTCTCCTGTTGAGGAACCGAGGGGGCTTAATTTTAATAAGTTGGTATCTGACTACCCTGTGGATGCTGAATACCAAATATCAAAGGATCCTGGTCAGTGGTTCTGGAGAAGAATAGTTTTTAATTTTCGCCAAAAATTATGCTGACTCCGTGGGTTTGTTTTTTATTATTATTTTTATTCCCTCAACAGTACACTTTGGCACAACCGATGGCATATTTTTACTTTTTCCTTCTACTTGTTCTAACGATGCTTCTCACCAAATAACAGATCTCTGTTTCGTGCGGTTTCAAAAATGTGGGCGTTTGAAAATATTTCTATTTAACCCCTGGGGTTCCCGCTGGGAAATATTTTGAATTCATCAAGTACATAAAACTCAATACTACCACATACAAATTTGATTCAATCAACTCATTGGTCCAGAAATTTTGCCCCTCCCATTTCAAAGGCAAATATTGCTCTACGAACTTCGTTTAAACAAACTTGCTTCTGCACCTTAAATGAAGCTCAGTAGTTGCATTATATCACGTCATTGTATCCAATGGTTCATGAGAAGATTTCTTAAAATTTGGAGGCATTTCCCCCCACACAATCCCTTTGGGCTGTGTAAGCTGATCTGAGCAAAAACAAAGGTGATGTTAGAACAATCACACCAAATTTAATTGAAATTGGTCAAGCGGTTTGGGGAGAAGACGAGAACATCATATTCACGGACGACGGACGGACGGTGAGTGAACACAAAAGCTTACTCTGACTTTCTGACGAGGGAGCTAATAAAAGAAGAAACGGTAGGCCAGCTGGGGCGATACCATGAGCAGGAATAGCAGAAAATCTGAGAACGCTCCGAATGATGACTTGATGTCCAAAACGAGAGTCGTGATGGAAAACGGCTCTGAACTTTTAACCCCTTGCACACTGAAGTAAAAATCTCAAAATTTCAGGCTGCTAATTTTTTCAATGATGCAACTAGAAATTTAATCAATTCAGTCTTATTTGACAGAGCTCATTGAACTCTGTCAAACAAAACTGAATTGATTAAATTTCTAGTTGCATTATGGGAATAATGGCTACTTGAAATTTTGGTATTTTGACATCAGTGTGCAGGGGGTTCATTCTTAATAAGTAGCCCGTTATTCTTTTCATATTTCAGTGAAAGTGTAGGGCATTGTAATCCCAACTTTTCGGTCGAATCGAATCAGGCAGAGGAATTGACGAACGAATCTGTCTGCTGTTATTACGCACTAAAATGTGAAATTCAAAATTTTGACCAATTCCAACCCAATTTAAACTGAAAAACGGGGGAAACGGGCTTCATGTAACGGGATTGTTAGATAAATCTATTATCATGACCAAATGCATGCCCTGTAATTTGTATCAGATTCTCGGTCGTGTTTACAATCGGATCACGTTGCGATCTGATTGTAAACACGACCTCGAATCTGATACAAATTACAGGACATGCACATGGTCATGATAATTATATGTATTCGTATGTTTGGCATCGTCAAGCAAACACGAAGTGAAAGTAGTACTTTCGGAAGAAAAACCTCATGCAACTCTCCTTCTATTATCAGTTCTCCTATACAGTGGACCTGATGATCGAAGAAGTGATCAAAAGGAGACAACGATTCGAACTTTTCGAAATCAGTGTGACACAGATCGAAACGAATTGTTTCACTGGAACGATTTCGAATGGAATCGAAATTCGAAGCTTCGCAGGGCACTTGAAAGCATTCATGTGAGCATATTATGAATGGACATCGATTTTACTTGCAATTGCTTTCAGCAGAAGAGAAAAAGATGTATTTCATTAATAGATTTGGAGAACTGATTCATTTGTCCGTCCATTATAAAGATGAATAGAGGAGTTGATGGTTTTGTGTCTGCCGTTGTATTAATAAGTTACCTTGCTTGTGTCCACTACTACCAGACAATAAATTGCTGGCCAATAATGCTCTTTTTATTTCAAATATATTTTCTTAAGTGCTATAAAATCTCATGTACAGAAATGAAATTGCCCCCGTGACCAATTAGAAGATTAAAAACAGAACCACTTTACCGAGACACGTTTCCAGTATACTAGCTTGGGTGCACGACCAACGATCTCATAGTCAAAATGTCTCACGCACAAAGAGCATCCTACGGAAGTATAAAAGGGGACAGTCCCGTTTGAAAGTGCTGGTGGGTCCATATTTAAGATTTGATTCATTTTTTACCTATTCTGTTTTTACTTGTCAACCTATACAGTAAATTTCTCGCAAGAATTATGTTCTTACTGTTTTTGTAAAGGTCCAATTCGTCGTCCATTTTGACTGCCACCTTTCGTTTCAAGGTTAGCATATGGTTTCCGTGGAAAACAAGTAGCGATGCGAACCTGGGTTGTGGGTTTATTGGAATGCTCTGTTGGACGAGGGTATTCTTATGTGGTCGGGTTGATGTATTCCTTTCGAATGCTGGTTTCGGCCTACTCATGTACGTGTAGTTTTGCTCGTTTTTTTTCATCAGCACATGAGGTATGTGTGACCTTCAGATAAGTAACATTTTTAATCGCGTCTTTTGGGATGCGTTCGGTTCATAAAGAGTATTTCGCAGATTTTGAATCTTCCTCGGTGTTTTTTTTATTTTCTACCGTGTGTTTATCTCCAGCAATTTACCACACGTCCATTTGTTTACAGAGCGACATGCATTCCGGAACTTAACTAAGCATACAAGCACTGTGGGTAGAACTTCGAAACAGTAGTGTTAGCTAGTAATATATTAATAGTAAGCTGTCAAGATAGTGGTGACAGGAGCTAGAAGCATAGAAAGTTAGCTCTAATATGGTTGTATTGAAGTGGCATAGTAAAACATGGGAGCCATGGTGGTGAAAGATTTAGTCGCCCTTCTATTTCGATAGGTGCTATTCTACAGTGTTGTTGGTAGGAACCTATAGAGAGAATTTCTCTGTCTGTTTTTCTAATCAGAACACACCATGTAGGAGTCCGAGAACAAACAGTAATAGACTATTCCATGCGGAACGAATAAAGGCTGGGTTCGATTTTTGTCGTTGGTTTTCGGTAAGCGTTGCAGCTGTCTCAACTGCGACATTCAAGATATAGCGTTTTGCAGATATGGTCACGGTGAGTATGATGAGCATCCCAATGTAAATTATTATGAAAACCAATCGAATCTGCTTGTGCGATAGAGGCTAAGCTAAAACCTTACTGTCAAAAACAATATTCGAATGAAATGTGCAGTAATCAGTGAAAACAGCATCAGGTTGGAGTGTTTTTGATTGAACTGTACAAACCGTGGGTTGGATCATGTATTTATTCTCTCTCGATCAGAGTTTAATCTCAGAATGTATATAGAAGTTTGAGGGTACTTTCCGTTTGACGCGTACAGCCTACAAATAATCTGATAACATTTATTTCATCAGCAAAGTAGTTGATGAACACCACAAAAAGAGAAGTTAAAAACATTGATGAACTCCAGCTTGAACCAGTGATGATTTCCAAGGGAAATGCGGCGAACTCCGTTCCCCTACTTTTGTTCGAAGGGTAACTGTGTTCCCCCACAATTTCAAGACTTTGAACTGCTTGATCATGGCGAATATCCAACACACTGTGCAGCTAGCAAGTCAAATGAGTGCTCGCTGTGTTCAACATAGCGAGCACTCCTTCGTCTTCCTATCTGCATTAAACCCATTTTAGTTATCGGTAAGTTACTCGCTTTCCAAACTATAATACAATATGAATATAGAAAAAAGGGTTAAAACAAATCTGTTTCAAGTGTGCTGATCTGAGAAATGCAAGAGCCTAAAGCGAAAGAAATTCATTTATATTAAGCTCAAACAGCAGAGGAAAAAAACAATTTTCGCCTAGTTATTGGTCTGAAGAAGACCTTCTGCATGGTACAGACACAACAAGACAAAATACACACAGACGACAAAAGAAATGAAATGTGGAGATAAAAACTCAGGTAAGCCAAGTTCTGACTAAACAAGTGTGGAGTACAACCAGAAATGAAAAACAATTCCTTTGTTATAGTGGAAAGCGAAAGGTAAAAAATTCTGTAAGACAAACTTTTAAAGGTATTCTTATAACCCCTAACTCCCAGTAATACCTGATGTCAACATACAGTTCAAAAATTTAAAAGAAATTAAGAATTGTTTGTAAGTTCTGTTTAGACCACGAAAGTGGCATCCTTCGAAATTTGCACGCGCGTTTGTTTTGGTTCGTAACTCAATCATGTCTCAACAGAGCGACATTTCTCCATTCTTCTCCTAAGACGGGGGGGGGGGGGGGGCGTGGGTGAATCGTCTTGATTATCTGGCTATCAGAGTAACGAAATTCACAACGAAAACTCATCGAGAATGCGATTCTTCGGTAATAAATTTCAAAATTTTCCCTGGAAGTCCACCGCCAAGTCGTTGATGATCGCTGATATGATGAGCCCCCGTGCCCTACTTCTTAATTTCGGAAAGCATCACTGGCTTGAAATCTTCTGTGTTCATAATTACGGCCATTAAAAATTACTCTATGCTTTCGTTCGGTCAAGTAGTTCTTTCACACAGAAGAGGAGGCTCGGAAACACCACGTGCTTTTGATGCGAAACTAATTCAGCATGGAACAATCTATCGAAAACCTTCTTAAAATGTCAAAGCATTTTCTACACATGTAATCTTTTCTATCAATGGATTTACACAAATTATGTTATATTTCAATCAACTGCAATACAATTTTGTACAAACACGGACTAAAACTTGATTAAAAAATTGTTTTCGCTGATGTATCCGTGGATATCTTTAAATACAACCCTCTCGTCCATTACTTCGCCAAACAACTTGACAAAGAAACTGGTTTGTAATTGTATCCATGGAAGCGAGCACTTTTTAAAACAGATGATTCACATCCGTCAGTTTTCGCTAAAGGACAAAAAGTATACGAGTCCAACGATATGTTAAAAAGAAATATAAAGGTCTGCGAACAGACAATTGTGTTTCTTGAAGAATTTGAAGAGCAATTATCATCTCGATAACTTGCGTTTTAACTAGTAAACTCCTTAACCCTTTACTCAACGCAGACGATATCAAAATTTGGTATTTCAATTTTTCGAAACATTTCAACAAAATCATATCATGCGACCCCCTCATTGGAACGAGCTCGTTCCACTGAGGGAAGGCTCACATGATATACTTGTGTTAAAATTTTGAAAAAAAAACTTTCAACTGCAAAATTTGTATATAACGAGGGAGGATGCGACCGATTCGTTCGGCGAAATGTTAAAATGGAGTTAACACTTACGCTGCCGATCGCGATTATCGTCCAGTACATCATTGTGATAATCAACACGTCATGGTCAGCGCAGATTGAGATTAACAGCTGATTAATTATTGGAGTGTGCTAAATTGCATGTTTCCAGACACTCAACCCTTTTATCCCTGGTGGTATACTCCATTTTAGTTCACTTTCATCCCTTGGAAGATTACATATTCATTAACCCTTTGCCTTACGTAACGGGCAAAACCGGCCAGCGCTATTCTCAAAAATCGCCAATTAATTTTCATTGTTTTTTCATTTTTCGTCTCAAAAACGTAGGTTATGACCCCTCGTTGGAACGAGCTCGTCGAGCTCGTTCCAACGAGGGGTCATAACCTATGTTTTTGAGACAAAAAATGAAAAAAAAATAGTTATTCAGGAATTTATTTTGCAAGTGTCGTCTGCTTTTCAGGTTAGGTAAAGGGTTAACTGAGGAGGGACGTAGACCAATTCATATTTTCAACACGAAAACCTTGGTGTGCACGTTGACAATATTGAATAGGCTGCTGCCATAAAGCGTTTTTCAACCGGGATGTTACTTGCCGAATAAATATAGTAAGAACTTTTATGATCAACATTTATTTACACAATAACAAGATTCCAGTGTGGAACAAAACATGGCTCGCGCCGAAGACGGATATTCCATACTACGGGCGTACTGGATACTAATTCGTACAGAGCTTGAAACCAAACTGCCGTCGTGTCTTTTCACAAACATTATATACATACACATATTACATAATTGGTTATGGGCAATCTAGTCTAATATTACTTATTATTTGTGATAGGATTGTTGAATTGATAAATGGAATTAGCCCAAGGCTATTACATGGAAGGCTGATTAGAAGGACATGATGTAACGTTATCTACATATAGCACGTCACACATGTGGTCAAGTTTGTAGTTGTCAGTTACTGATAAGTTTCACAGATATTAACCCTGTGATAATCTCCTCCGGCCTGAAAAATTTGTGCCTCCTGGCACAAAGATACTGATGTGACAGTTTTTTAGAAACGACTTATATTTAAGGAAAGTGTTACTAGGTTACGTCTATACCACAGGACTGCATGAACTCTCGATGTAATCTTTGTAAAATGCCTAGTGGCAAAGTCTCAGCGGCTATTGTTTGTTCTTCCTTGTTGTTGTACTGGACCCTGTAGAATAAAATTCCATCTGTCAGCGAAGGTTGAACTATGTGGCTTATTTCTTCCGCGCATAAAGAATCTTCTCTATTGGAAGCTTTATTACTAGGCTTTGCTTCCTGCAGAATGGCACTAGCATTGTGGCTCACGTCGCACAGAACGATTTGACTTTTATTGTCTTTCACTCTGTCTTCTTTCAAATTTGCATTTCGTGTGAAAGAGAGCATTCCGCGAACCATATGAGGGTTGTCACGGATGTACTGTACCGCCGCCTCATCTAAATCATCTTCATGAACCCAAGTGTTCTTATTTGGAGGTAGTTTTTCCCATTTTATTAAATAGTGGTGGCCATGAAATGTCTCTTTATATTTTAGAACCTTTTTCTGTAATTCTTTTGGATTTCACTTTAGATGACACTTCTCACATTTGGACTTTTGAATCAACAAGATTGTCATTGTCAGATGTTTGAATTTCAGCATCTACAGAGACGGATTGCACTGAATAGATTTACTGGAAGTTTGGGGCCGCACGTTAGCATAACAGTCAGTTTTTCTATTGCTAAATGTCTGTGTACTTACAGTTGTACTCCCGCTCAAATCCTTAACTGAAGCTGAGTTTATACTTCCAACTTTCCGATGTTCTGGAATAACGTCACGTGTTTTGCTGTTTTCCGTTGTTACAGTCTGTTTCCGTTTGTTTTCAATGAATTCCTCCATCCTTCTCTTGTCTCTTGCAAGTTTCGCACAGGATTTCTTCTTCAGATGATTCTTCTTCCATGTCAGGAGCAAGCTGGTTTCTTTGTCTTCTACCTTCATGCTCCATGACAACTTCAAGCCTTCCAGTTCAAGGCTTTTCAGCATCTGTAGGACGTTACATGGTATAATACAGTACATGGTGACAGAAAGTCTCTTCTTGTTTTTTAGGCCGAGCTAAAAAGTCGGCCTGCCCGGATTCTCCACAAATTGTCATAAAGCGTTTTTCAACCGGGATGTTACTTGCCGAATAAATATAGTAAGAACTTTTACGATCAACATTTATTTACACAATGACAAGATTCCAGTGTAGAACAAAACATGGCTCGCGCCGAAGACGGATATTCCATACTACGGGCGTACTGGATACTAATTCGTACAGAGCTGGAAACCAAACTGCCGTCGTCTCTTTTCACAAACATTATATACATACACATATTACATAATTGGTTATGGGCAATCTAGTCTAATATTACTTATTATTTGTGATAGGATTGTTGAATTGATAAATGGAATTAGCCCAAGGCTATTACATGGAAGGCTGATTAGAAGGACATGATGTAACGTTATCTACATATAGCACGTCACACATGTGGTCAAGTTTGTAGTTGTCAGTTACTGATAAGTTTCACAGATATTAACCCTGTGATACTGCCACGCAAATTAAATAACCAACCGTTTACTTAATGAAATTCGGATTGACAATGGACCGAACAAGCGATATTTCGAATTTAAAGGATTAACCAGATGAAGAACTATAGTGTGTCATAAATTTTATTAAATTTTCCTACATACAAGTTTGTATATTGGTCCTATATATGCTAAAAATGGGTGTACTAGTACTAGGGGTAACGGTTTGCTCGGTGGAGTATCAATCGAACTTTAAAATAACATTGTTTGAATATTTGTTAATATTTGATAAATACCAGTATGCTTCCTCATAATAATAATAATAACTAGAGGTCAACTTCAAGATCGAGAGCGAATTTCCCGATACCATCCAACGAAGCATGACCAAAGCCGATTTTTCTCACTTGAAGAGGAGGTGTTGAGATCATGGGTCACTTGACTGCAACTTTATAAAATGAATTTGCATTTAAAATTTTCTAGACTTGGCCGGGTTTAACATTATGATATTGAATATATTATATCAATGTGAATACGAATGTTAAGTTGAATAATTTCAAGTATTCCTTTAGGTGTATGTAAGATGTGAAAGCAGAATCTCCCGCAGTTTCAAGCCTTCAGAACGGTGAGCCTGAATGGGTTAAAACAGTTAAGATTAAGAAGAAAAAGTAATATTCGTATCGCGGATAGAACGTAAATACACAGATCGACACACGCGTGTGAATGGGAAAGTCAATATGGCACGAGTGCCAGGCGGAAGTATAAAACAAGAGGCCAGCGGCCTCGAGTTTTATTCTTCCGCGATGACACAAGCGCCATATCGATTAACCCATTCACACTAGTGTGATTTTCTGTGTTTATTACACGCCTTCAGGTCTTCAAAAACAATTATTAGAAGGACACTAGAAAGCAATTCATTTGACAACTCGTCCCCTGAATTCCAGGTAGGCAGTAGGCAAAAGAACACATTGGAACTCAGGGGACGAACTATCAACAAAAAGAACACATTTTATCGTCAACCAAATTTGCGAGGGAAACCCGTGTTTCAATGTTTAGTTATCGCAAGCCATTCAATTTGTAATTACGGTGCACGATTTGTAGAAAATTCCAGTGAAATTTCGCTTGTTTTTAAAAATAGTCTGTCAACGATTTCCGTTCGGCACATATGTGCAGAACGGATTTTCACTTTCCTCGTGGCTTTGTGTTGCTGTAGATGGGGATTTCATAGAACAGGCGTGTAATAAAAGAAGTAAAGAGAATATTGATGGTTTCAAATAATTAAAAATCGGTGTGTGAGGTTTCAGAGCTTTGTTGTTTACAACTACAGAGGTGTATCTATAATAGAATTAGACTTTTTAATGAAAACTGTCCAAAATGGCCGAAAATATGAAATAATACATTCGACGGTATTTACGTAATATATCCAGTATTTGAAGTCCGATTTTCAAATTTGTTCAGCTTCATATTTGGAATAAAACGAACTAACATATCGTTGAACTACAATGAACTAAAATGTCTTAAATTCAACTTTATCCAGAGAAATTAAATTTTGAGCAATTTTCGGTGTTTTGACGTTCTTATAGCTGTAACTGCGGGAGTTGTTAAGGTACCGAGGTCAAATCACGATGGTGCACTCCATCCGGTATCATTGCATCTATATGCGAAATTTGGTAGCGCTATGTTTTACAATTATGGCTGCAGTCGTGTCTTTCCATAGGATACCCCTTCCCCTCCCCATGTCGTCACTGCAGAGATCAGCAACAATGGCTCAGAATGTTCTTGGACGGTAACATATTTTAGATGTTTTTTGTGGAGATTATTGTTCCAAAATTTCAAAAGGTTGAGGCTGAAAGTGTATATATATATATTATACAAAGTAGAACTGGCATCGCTGACATCTGAAATTCCTTAGTCGTTTCATTTATAAATATGGAGCTACTGGAATTAAAAGAGTAGAGCTTTTAATGGCAACGGTCCAAACTTGTTTAAATGGCGAAATAATACGTCCGATGGTATTAAAGTCATATTTCGGGTGTTTGTCGTCTGATTGTAAAAATAATTTCAGCTTTGTAGTTGGAGTGATGCATACTAAAGTATCACTGGAACGTGAATGGACCGAAATATAACTTGATTTAACCCTTATCTAGTGAGATGTAATTGTTGGTGTCTCGTGGACCCGTTCACCTCTCAACTCGTAGCATTAAATATATGCCATCATCGAAATATATAGAAGTACACGTTTTCAAGTATCAACTGGGCTGTCTGTGGAACATTACAGTGGCATCTGCCGCATTTTTGTCAGTTATGCGTGTAACAAAATAGGTGATATCTCAAAGCTTCCAAATTTGAAATGACGTAAAAATGTCAAAAATAACGTTAACTCGAAATATCTCAAAACAACCTTCTTTCACTTTTATTTCAAAATCGGAGAAACTTTCATTTTTGCGACATTGTTGTCATGCCGTAAGAGCCACGGCACCCTCAGAAAACATATTCGTAGGCTGAGGCTCAAAATTAGATTTAAACTAAAAAATTAAGAAAAGGCTGTCTTTTTTTAAACTGTGATTTATTGGAATCAGAACAGAACAGTTTTCAATATAAAAAACAGCCCAAAACGACTTCCACTTTGAAATGGCGTAAAAATGTTTCACAATGGTGATAAGTCGAAAAACAACAAAAACACCTACCTCCCATTTTTTAAGCTCTACAACAGTCTAGAATTTCCCCAAAATCCAGCGCATTTTAATTTTTGAACCTATCCACCCAGTGAGATCAGCTGTGTGTTTGACTATAACGGTCAGGAATTTCCCAGGACGGCCCTGTTACAACCGATAATGTAACAACGCCGCATAATGTTACACCAACGCATAATGTTACAAAAAATGTAGTAAACAACCGATAATGTTATGAACTCCGCATAATGTTATAACTTTTTTCAACCCGTTATGTTATAAAAATCGACGCATAATGTTATAACTTTTTTCAACCCGTTATGTTACAACAAATTAACCGATAATGTTATAACTAATGTATACTAATTCCAGTTGCAGCTTTTGTAGATGGACTTTACCACTTACCATTTATTGCCACATAAAGGTATGTAATATTTATACTAAAAGTTTATGCTCTGGTTAAGGCGAGGAGACCCCCCCCCCCACCCCAACTCCCCGGGATTTATCATAGAATGACCTAGTCACATTACATAGACGCGGATTATCCTGGTAACTCAATCGTGTGACGTCATTACCATAGTCATCCAGTGCCCAACATGGTGAAGGCGGGGGTGGTGGAGGAGGGGTGCTATTTTATCCGATTGGTACGTTTACCAACATGCGTAATCTCCGCTTCCAGAAATGTAGTGTATCATAGTCCCCTGACGCCTTTAGGGATGGGCAAATGCCTGTGTTTCTGCTTGTTTTGGGCATCTAAAACTCATTTGTCGCATATTTCTTAGTCATAAGAATATCTTATTGTTCATTAATTTGACATTTTAACAACTAACAGTGAATAAAAATGAGGTGGAGTTAAAAGAGGTCAAAAAGTTGGATGGAGCGAGGCACATATGGTGGATGTGGCGGGTTGGTAGTGTCACACGGAAGCCAAAGAATAAGATGCGAGACTGGGTAGGAAGAGGAATGAGGTTTAGGAGGATTGGAAGGGGTGGGCAGGGATTAGGCTGAGAAAGAGAGGAGGTCATGGATTAGTACATCAGGGTGATTGTGCAGAGAAGGCTATCTGAGAATACTATAAGAGAGTAGTGTTGGACGTATGATAATATAGATGGTGGAGATGTTGGAAGAAGTGGAAGTGATGAATTTGGGATTACAGGTTCTGCATAAGGCGGAATCACTAGAACAGGCAGTATAGGGAGAAGGAGGAGATTGTGGAGGAGGAGTTGTGTTGATGTTGTGGCGGTGTTGGTGATGGTGTTGAGTAGTTATGCATGTTGAAAATCAGTCATTTTGTAGGACCCCGGGACAGGACCCCGGAAGTGACGTCATGTCACGTGACTGGGCGGTCATGTTGGGTTGTCATGATAGTGCACGTGGGTGGCCATGTTGTGATGTCATTATTATGACAAAAGGTGGTAGGAGTGTGTATGCACAGCGCGTGTTGTTATAGGGACACGTGCTCCGTCTCATCCCTAACAACCCGACAATGATATCGAATTAATCCAAACAACCCGACGATCTTCAGGAAACTGTCAAAAACATTCCCGAAAACACTCCCGATTCCTGCCAGTACCGATTTATTAACTCGCCAGAAACTCGAGGGACCGGGACTTCAGGAGCTCCAGGGGCAAGGGACAGTAGGGCTCCGGGGACAGAGGCGGCGCCCCCCCCCCCCTCCAGTTTACCTCTGAGTTAAAAAAAACACTATTGTAATAAACCAACTATTATTGTAATAAACCCATTTCTGTGATAAATTATGTGTCCATTATGTGGTCGGACATTAGGTAACGATACTATCCTATATTTTAAGGATACTAAACTCACGGAATCCCCCTTTTCGTCGTATGAAGCAATGAAAGCTATGAAAATGAGCACGATGCGCGCAAAATCATACGTCTCAAAATGAAAGCTATGAAAATGAGCGCAATGATTACCTCTTCATACGTCTCATACCCTCATTAAGGATACTATCCTACCTTTATTTGGGAGTGTTTTCTGGAGTGTTTGGGTCAGTTTTCTGAAGATTGTCGGGTTGTTTGGATTAATTCGATATCTATTGTCGGGTTGTTAGGGGTGAGATGGAGCACGTGTCCCCATAAAAACACGCGCTGCGCATACGAACTCCTACCACCTATTATCATGATAATGACATCACAACATGGCAACCCACGTGCACTATCATCATGATAACTCAACATGGCCGCCCAATCACGTGACATGATGTCACTTCCGGGGTCCTGCCCCGGGGTCCTACAAAATGGCTCATTTTCAACATACGTAACTACTCAACACCATCACCAACACCGCCACAACACCAACATCAACACAACTCCTCCTCCACAATCTCCTCCTTCTCCCTATACTGCCTGTTCTAGTGATTCCGCCTTTTCCAGAACCTGTAATCCCAAATTCATCACTTCCACTTCTTCCAACATCTCCACCATCTATATTATCATACCGTCTAACACTACTCTCTTATAGTATTCTCAGATAGCTTTCTCTGCACAATCACCCTGATGTACTAATCCATGACCTCCTCTCTTTCTCAGCCTAATCCCTGCCCACCCCTTTCAATCCTCCTAAACCCCATTCCTCTTCCTACCCAGTCTCGTATGTTATTCTTCGGCTTCCGTGCGACACTACCAACCTGCCACATCCACCATATGTACCTCGCTCCATCCAACTTTTTAGCCTCTTTTAACTCCACCTCTTGTTGTTCACTGTTAGTTGTTAAAATGTCAAATTAATGAACAATAAGATATTCTTATGACTAAGAAATATGCGACAAATGAGTTTTAGATGCCCAAAACAAGCAGAAACAGAGGCATTTGCCCATCCCTAAAGGCGTCAGGGGACTATGGTACACTACATTTCTGGAAGCGGAGACTACGCATGTTAGTAAACGTACCAACCGGATAAAATAGCACCCCTCCTCCACCACTCCCGCCTCCACCATGCACTGGATGATCATGGTAATGACGTCACACGATTGAGTTACCAGGATAATCCGCGTCTATGTAACGAGACTAGGTCATTCTATGATAAATCCCCGGGAGTTGGGGGGGGGGGTGTCTCCTCGCCTTCACCAGAGCAGAAACCTTTAGTAAAAATATTATATACCTTTATGCGGCAATAAATGGTAAGTGGTAAAGTCCATCTGCAATAGCTGTGACTGGAATTAGTATTCAGAAGTTATAACATTATCGGTTAATTTGTTGTAACATAACGGGTTGAAAAAAGTTATAACATTATGCGTCGATTTTTATAACATAACGGGTTGAAAAAAGTTATAACATTATGCGGAGTTTATAACATTATCGGTTGTTTACTACATTTTTTGTAACATTATGCGTTGGTGTAACATTATGCGGCGTTGTAACATTATCGGTTGTAACAGGCCCCACATTTTTATACATATTATTTCGTGGAGAATATATTCTTAAGATGTTGAAAGACTGAGGCACAAAATGGGGCTGAAATTAAAAGATGAAGAAATATTTGCATCGCTGGTATCGTGGGTCGAAATTTGAAAACTAAAGAAAATCAAAACATTATTATCTGCAAGTACGCCAACTTCCACGAGTGTGGATGAAGGGAAAGTACCCTTAATTGTTATAATAAAATGGAAAACGAAAAGAAAAGAAAACATAGACCAACGATCCCTATATACACAGAACGATACATACGTGTGAATTGGATAATCGACATGGCACGAGTGCCAGCGCGGAACTGTGGCCTCTCGTTTTATTCTTCCGCGCTGGCACTCGTGCCATATCGATTAACCCATTCACACACGTGTGTCGTTCTGTGTTTTTACACGCCTTCACGTAAAAAAACACAATTATTAGAAGGACACTCAGCAATTCATTTGACACTATAATCAAAAAGAACACATTTTATCGCCAACCAAATCTGCGAGGGGAACCCGTGTTACTATTCGTCCCCTGAGTTCCAATGTGCCAGTAGGCACATAGAACACATTGGAACTCAGAGGACAATTTTCAAATTTCGCTAGCGATTCAAATTGTAATTGCGTTGCACGATTTGTAACAATTTCCAGTGAAATTTCGCTTCTAATTAAAAATAGTCCATCAACGATTTCCGTTCTGTGGAGAACGGATTTTTATTTTCCGCATGATTTAGTGTTGTTGTAGATGGGGATTACATAGGTAAAAATCATTTCGTTGAAATGTCTTAATTACAATTTCAGCATCGTTGAACGGTATAATAACCAGGAGTGTAAAAGAGGGATTTTATTTCACTTATCTTTAATCTTCGCATTCGTAGAACCCAATGACCCGTAGATTGCGCTCAACACGATGCACACAAGCTTATTTAATACCTAAAATGCTACTCATACACAGCCTCTGGTTTGTTCCCATAAGAAAACGACCGATGAGCAGTTAAAATGTATACTGTGGAAAGAAGGAAAAGGAAGAAGAAAACTTGCACGTAATCGTGTAATAGATTATTGTCGTCTGCAATATTTGTTGGGTGAAATATTAAAATTTCTGCTTGGGGAATAAGGTATGACTCGACAAACTGACATTCATTGTTTTTGATGAAAAGCGTCTGGTGGTGCCATAGAATACCAAGTGAAGCATTCTTCATGTTACAATGAGTACCAAAACACCTATTTTGTTTATACGTACTTCTCTATTCTTCTGAAAGGGTTGGCCGGAAAGAAATACGGTAAATTCACACTGTCCTCTGAAAATTTTCACAATGCGCTCTGTCAAAGGTGCAATAGATTCAATACTTAAATTGGATGGAGTGAGGCTCAAACTAAAATGGCTATGATTGTAGAGAATTAGGTAGTTGTCAGACAAATTCTCTTGACAAATAACAGGATTTGTATTTAATTAACAAAAGTTTACTCTATAATCTGAATGCATTTAACAGGTCAAATTTGTATTAAAAGGTATGCAGAAAGGTACCAATGCACCTCCTTTGATTATCTGTCCTTTTTTCTGAAAGGAGTGGTCGTCAAGAAATGCGGCAAATCCATACTGCCGTCTGAAAATTTTGTCTGCATAAACAATTAACAGAGATATTAAATAATGACATGTCCAATTAGGTGGGCTCTACTGTTTTATGAATTCCGAGGAAAAAGCAATTATTAACAGTCCGAATGTTATAGCGACACCACTGTACGCGGACCACTAATGATATCATAACATAATTCATTTATTAGACATGACTTTTTTCCCAGAACGTCCCATTACTAAGTTCGACTGATATGACTTCAAACTCAGCTGATATGACGCCGATTTCGGTCGATATGAACGAAGCTAGAGTTCCCCCTCCCCCAAACTCTGCCACCCCCGTCGATGCGTATCTAGGCGCAACCATTTTGTCTGCAGAGAACTTGTTCATCGTTATTCGTAGAACGAAATCAATCAGCAGGCAGAAGTGAGTAATTTTTTGTATGGTGAGGAATTATTGATGGTGTCATAAGTAAGGATTAGGTGGATGAAAGAAACAAGAAGAGAGTTGTATCCAAAATTTAACCCTTTACCTACCACGAAAGGCAGACGACACTTGCAAATAAAATTCGTGAATAAATATTTGTTTTCATTTTTTGCGTCAAGAACATGGTTTATGACCCCCTATTGGAACGAGCTCAACGAGCTCGTTGCAATGAGGGGTCATAAGCTACGGTATTGAAACAGAAAATGAAAAAAAATAATTAAAATTGAACGGTGATTTTTGTGAACAGTGCTGCACGATTTTCCGGTTCGTTAGGTAAAGGGTTAATAAATAAAATGTTATTACTTGATTAGTTTAAATACGCCGAGATATCAGGCCCTCGGTAACTTCACCATCGGTCGAAGCCTGATATGAAGTTATCTCGGGCTGATATCTTGGTCGCTATGAAACTTACGAAGTTATAACTTCCAATTATGATAGCTGAGTGTAATGCGTTTTAAATAATGTTATTGATATGAAATTTGAGCATTGCTACGAAACAAAACACAAACTGTTGTTTACTGTGAAACAGAATTGTAAACTGAAACGTAAACATCAAATCAACTCAAATGATGTCACTCAGGCGTCTGAGGGGGCGAAATATTATCAACGATGTTTTTTTAAGTGCCGGATTGGGAAATTTCACCCTCGAAGCAAGAGAATTACGACAACACTCCGCAAGCCTGGTGTCTGGTTCGGATATCTTACCGGGCGTGTGGGAGTTCCGAATCCCACATCCACACAATCGAGGAAAATGATAAATCTAAAAAACAACCAACCCAACTCAACATCTCGTTCTGTTGCCATACAATTATCTGCACAGAAAGAAGAAAAAAATCGCAATGTTTCGTCCCACCTTGACCAGACTGAGGCTTATGTTATAATTCAGGGGTTTCCTAGGGCAGTGTGAGTGACCCTCATATAACGTATCACAGCCTTAAATACGTGAACATCTGTTCAATAGAAATTTTAATTGAAATTGTTTTCGGTTTACTGGAGCAGCGATTTCAAGAGTGCATATGATAACAACGTTGATCACGAAGTTGTTATAAAACCACATCTGCAACAGGTTTGTTGAGTAATCGGAAACGATAAGGCTTTAACAAGGATGCAGACTCCTGCAACGGGGTATTTCGGCTGTTTTATCCGTCCACATTGTTGTCCTGAGAAAAGGCCCATGTCGCTAAAGTGTTATAAAGATTATAGGCGGCCAAAGTGTTATAATGAATTCAATACCTTAGCATATTTTCCTAATCTAGAATATATTAATAATCAGTGAAATTCTATCAGAAATAATGTTTTTTTTGATGATATCATCTGTAGTGGTAGGCATTCTATTTACATATCTACTCCGTGGGAAATGTTTTATCGAATTCCCCATCGATGATATGTTTATATCACGCACTAATGCCGTATATCTATTTCTCATCAGTATGATAGGAATTATCATAGCCAGCATTGACGTCTCTAACAGTCTGGTGTGTTTCCTTGCTGTCGACAAACATTCTCCGGATTGAATACAATGACAATACAAGAGATGAATCTGGATAAAAGGACCAATTACGCTGTCTGCACAAAAATGATCTCCTAAAGCAGATGTCTTTTAAAAGTACATACCATATTAGGTCATTAACGAACTGCGTAATTAATATATCTTATCGACAACTTCTTCTACACAGTGAACCAGCAGCTGCGATCAACAATAAATGATATAATTCTTACTTCCTTAACGTGAGCCGGTTACCATCTGCTGACATTTTGAAAGATCAATGAACGACGACGAGGTGACTGTCAACCTATATAAATTTTGACTTACCGAATGTAGTTTATATCAGCTTGCATGCGACGTTTCAAAACCAATGGAACTCTCAAATACATGTAGGGGGTTCGATATACTTGAATATAATCGTCCACCGTAGGAAGACCATAAAGCTAAGGTAATGCGATTCGCGTTATTCCCTAAAATTACGACAGTAGTGAATTTATTCGTCGCCAGTTTTCAGATTGTTTGTTTTTCAAGTTATCAAGTTCACATAACTCTTTCCGCGTCTTTTTTTACAAAACAAATATTTATTCTCTTGCACTTGACGAAAATGCAGATTTACATGATCGCATTTTCGCCGAGATGTACAGACAAACTACGATACGTAATTGGTTTTCATTGTTGCATATAGTTGGCGGGGCTTCCACAAATGACCGATTGTTACAAGTAAACCTAATTTCTCCCAAAAATGATGGCTCAAATTCCGATTGATACAATATTGGATGTAGTTGGAATATTAGTTAGTCGGGATTATAGTTCAAAATCACAAGTGCTAGTGGAAATTTATTTGTGGATAATTACGTGTGTATACTAATCGTGGGGCATGGGCTCTCCAGCTTCTTATTTAACCCTTTACCTAACATGAAAAGCAGACGACACTTGCAAACAAAATTCTTGAATAACTAATTTTTTTCATTTTTTGTCTCAACATAGGTTATGACCCCTCTTTGGAACGGGCTCGACGAGCTCATTCCAAAGTGGGGTCGTAACCTATGTTTTTGAGACCAAAAATGAAAAAGATAATGAAAATTAATTGGCGATTTTTGTGAATAGCGCTGGCCGGTTTTAGCCGTTACGTTGGGTAAAGGGTTAATCGACACTAATCGTGCTCCAAAATGTCTGCAGTATCTCGAATCGAGTACAGGGGTAACCAAGGCCTTCTCACATGAGAACCGCGACCGGCCAAAGTGTTTTTATTATTGTTGAACTCCACGTGACACAAATCCAATTTATAAATCGTGTCTCGTAAGAAAGTGCATGGTTATTAGCAATAGCAAATTGATGTCTTAGACTCTAACCAAGATAAATTGTCATACACCTATCCCACCCCTTAGTTATGTCGCTGGGTTTTAGTTCTTTCAATTTTTCAAGAACTGCTGTGCGAACTGCATTTTGATTTCTCTCTAAATACAGTGTATGGCATCTGGCTGCAATGAGTTCCATAAACTCGCTACACAGGAATAATAGTGAAAACTGTACAATTACTTTTGTGTATTTTACTGTGTAGGTTTGATGGTTTTGCAAGTTTGGCACTGCATGCAAGTAAAATGTAACCAATTGTCTCATTAAGAAACACCATGAACTTTATTATCTGCGTTTTCTGAAAGACCCTTAAAACGGAAAATCACTTAATTCTAACATTCCTGTCTTCTCTGAATTTTCCAAATCTATCAGTCTGTTTAACGTATCGGCTCTGGAGAGTTCATATTATTCGCTCAACTATAAATTATCGAGGGCATGATACGTCTGTAAACCTATATATCGTCCATGTGGTGGGGCGGGGAGATATTGAGGATATTTTTCAAAGTAATGGAAGTGCTTTTACAAGACAAGCGGTGATATTATCGATATTATCCCATTAGGATAATACAAAAAACTTCAAAAGGATATTGTTAAAAAGCATTATTGGACAATATTTCCGTAGCAGGTCAGTAAACGCTGCAGGGGATTGTTAGACAACAATCATTTGATTTGTCTGTTGAATAATTCACTGGTGGCTATATCGAAAATATTGGAATCATTTCCGAAGCACACATAATAAAAGCGGAACAAGTTGTTAACCCGCAGGTGGGAATAGAACGCATAACGTCCTAAGAGTGCAACAAGCCGCCATCTGCAAAGCTAAAGCATTGCAGAAGGTATCTTGTTGTTGCACTCAAGGTACGATAATGCCTCGCACCCTGTTATGCGATAATCGTAGGTATCCACACAAAACACCAGAGATATCTATATTCTATATATTATTATTCTCTATATATTCCAGAATAGTCGATTTTGAAACAACATGGTCGACGTTGGAAAATCTACAGACACGTATTGTCCTGCTCAGAAACACGAAAATATATAACCTGACTTTTGATCCTTTTCCGTTGACAAATAGCAATTCTCGCCAATACGCCACCGTTTCAACTCTTTGTTGACTTTCTATACTTTTGTTCCATGTTGTATCAACAGTGTGCGAATCATTGGATAAAACAAATAATTTCGTCTCGTCCAATATAAAGATGTATCAGTCAATTTTTGACATTATTTTCCTTCAGAAGTCAAATATGCCTAGTGTCGTAAAACAATCTGATCAGACAACCCTTATATTGTATGTTTCAGAGTTTTTTTAGTATAAGTGCTTAGTGTGAAAATCTTAATAAGGGATTTTCTGCTGAATCTATGTGCATGCATATAAGGGTTTGTCATGAAAATCACAGACCTATGCTCTCCTCTTCATTGAAGAGATAACTGAGAGTCATATCATATCAGTGCACGTCATATATCTCTTAATCACAATGGAAACAATGTTTGCGTGTGTTATTATGAATAAAAAACAGAAGTTGGGATTGATGACAAAATCTTATATTATTGGTAGATAAATCTTATACCGCCTTTTGTGACATTAACATACAAAGCAAGTCTGGAGAGAGAACAGTCTAGCTTTCCTAGAAATATACGTAAACAAATTGCGTCCAAAATGAAAACATTATACCTTGTCGGCAACTATAAACAAGGTGCGTCGGGAAAATATCATTCTGCCTTAGCTGTGATTATAAAGAAACAAAGCATGTCCGCACAGAGAGGAGCGAACCTTACCTGCAACTATAAACAAAGAAAGTGGGTAGAGAAAGAGAACACTCTACCTTACATGCGACTGTAAACAAAAACGTACGTTATGCCTTACCTTTGACTACACATAAACAAAGAGCGTTCATGCGACCAAACAAAGCATTTTCGGAAAAAGAACATTGAACCTTACCTGCAACAATAAACAAATAAAACATGTAGGGGAAGAAAACATTCTACCTTACATTGCACCTTCTATAAAAAGTAAATAAATCGTGTAGGAAAAGAGAACATTCTACCTTATCTGCGGCTATAAACAAACAAAGCGTGTCTGAAAAGGAGAATATTTTCCTCTACCTGCAACTATAAACACACAAATAGCGTCCGGGGAAAGGACCGTCTATCTTTCCCACGAATATAAAAAATTGTGCAGAAAGAGAACATTCTACCTTCTCTGCAACTATAAATAAACAAAACATGTTCAAAGAAGAATATTCCACCTTTTTCTGTGAAAATAAACAAACAAAGCGTGTAGAAAAGTGAATATTCTACCTTATTTGTGCCTTTAAACAAACAATGTGCGTCTGGAAAGAGTCCATTCTACGTATTTGCGACTATAAATAAACAAAGCGCACACGGAAAAAGAACGTCCTATCTTACCTGCGACTACAAATAAACAAAGCGCGTAGAAAATATAACATTCTACCTCACCTGTGGTTTTAACAAACAAAGTGTTTAGAAAATGGAATATTCTATTTCATCTGCAACTATAAACAAAGTATGTACAAGTGAAAAAAAAAATTACCTTATCTGCGACAATAAACAAGCAAAGCATGTAGAAAAAGAACTGTCTGGCGTATCTGCGACTTTTAACAAACAAAGCGTATCCGCAAAGAGAACAATCTAATTTACCTGTGACTATAAACAAAGCGTGTCCAGAAAGAGAACATTCTTCCTTACCTGCAACTATAAATAAACAAGGCGCGTCCAGAAAGAGGATATTCTAACTTTAGTGCGAAACAAAGCCAATCCGAAAAAAGAACATTCTATCTTATCTGTGACTATAAACAAAGCATAGACCGAAAATAACATTCTGCCTCACTTGCTACTATAAACACGCATAGCGTACAGGGAAAGAGGATATACTGCCAAACCTGTGATTATAGACAAATAAAGCGTGTAGGGAAGGTAAACATTCTACTTTACCTCCGACTATGTGCCTGTATCATGCTTCTTTAATTAATAAGTTGCATGCACAGACTTTTTTCAAAACAGGAAAACATACAAAGGCTGTAAAAAAGAATACAGACAAATCTTCATTACTCTGTATTATTCTTGAAATCTCTGCCTAATAGTGTCAGTTTGTCCCTGCCCTATCGCAACCTGACTAAGATAGTTACGTCTCCTGCGGCCACAGTGCTGGTCGCATCGTAAGAATACTAAAAAAGTGTGGATGAGTTTTATAATGATGCACATGGTATTGCTTTAAAACACGACGTGGTGGTAGATTGTGGGTTTTCACGTGGACAGTGCGGGTAAGGATTTTTATATTATGTTGTATTAGAGGTTAGGTCTACCCGATAAGACGACTTGGAAGTTTAATTGCAACAAGTCCATGTTATGAATTAGTTGCACAGTACGTGCAGATATCTATCGCACAAATAGCATATAATAATATTATATATATTACACCCCGTTTGTGAAATTGCCCAGCTTATGAAATGAACGGTCAAACTGCCTAGTTCATGAACTGGGCGCACAATTTGCCCCAGTTCAGGAACTGGGCAGTACCATGTATAACATTTTAAATTTCGTTCTGTCGAACAACAAAATGTGTAGTTCAATCTCTGTAAAAGCTTGATGACATTTATCTTAAAGTCTTCTTTCCTTTAGGCCTACGTATGTTTGCAGTGTACATCTTACTTTGCGAGAGTTTGTGTTGGCAAAGTTTAGCTCAGTTCATGACTAGACAATTTCATAAAAGGGGTGTAACATATGCACAATGGCAAAGGAGGCCATGACTACATTTTTCATAAAATGTCTTTTAGTCTATAAACACTGTGGAGATGGAAATCTAATCACACGGTAGCAAAATAGGCAGTTGATTTTGCAGAAACGGTAAAAAACATATTTACACACTGGTGGATCAACAGAGCATTTACGTGACAGTTTCTCGAGTGGTTTAGATGAGAAACAAACAGCTCTCGAACTTGGTATATTCAGTTGTGTAACACACATTTATAAAGAACACTGTCAGCCTTTCCACAGAAAGCTCGTCCGGAATAACTTTCTTAGGGAATGTATTGTCCAGGATCTGATTATCAGGGTGTAATAGAACAATGTAACAAAGTAGATATTTACTTCATCGTCAGTCAATACGTCGACTGAACTATCATATTAGGGTACTGAAAAAAGCGATAGGCGAGCTGTAAATAATGGGTCTCACAAATGTTTGACAAACAACAAATAAAAAATATTCTGCTGCTGAAGACAATTCATTCCCCCTCCCAGCAGGCTGAACCGATAAAGCATAAATTAATTAAAAACAAAGTAAGAACCGTAACTCTGTTAAAAAAATGCGGGGTAGCTTGCTTTTTATAACATATGCAGGAGCGGATTGTCATAAGGATCCCTCATACCAAATTTCATTGAAATCCATTACTCACCAGTAAGATATCGCTGCGGGCGGACGAGTGTATGGACGGACGAACGGACTGACGGAACCACAGGCGGACGCACAGACGGACGAACGGGCGCATGTAATCCAGTATACTCCCATTCTCTTCGACGGTGGGGGTATATATATTCTGCACTGTTGTAGAATGTATACAAGAACTAATAGATTTTTTTTTAAATAAAAAGCTGTTCATTGTACGATTTTGGAATATGCACACAACTCTTGTAAGTGCACCACACTGATAAGAAATGTGTTTTGTATTTACACACTCAGGTCTGGATGCCTCGGCGTGCATCATTGCGAATTCTTCTTCATGTCGATATAAATATGACAAGTTTGTTTTTTTAAGTTAGGCACGTATACGTATGCGTACCGGGTTTGTGGTATGGAACATGCATAACACGTTGGAATGATTAATGGTGAGTGCCATTATTTTGGAGGCAACTAGTGTACTTCTATAGTGGGCATGCTGCCCATTTATTAGAGTGTTGCACTTCAGATCGAAATTGTGTTGGTTTGATCCTGACCCTAGTCATCTACGGTGTGTCCTTGGGCAAGACACTTTATCCCGATTTGTCTATGTGGGAGCACGGTGGCACTGTTACTAAGGCCTAGGGCACAGCAATGGTACACCTGCCTTCTGTCGATGTTAACCCTACTTGTGCTACTCGCCCTTGTTCAGTTGTTTCCTCTGGATACTTAGTCTTGCTCCACCCGTAAATCTGTCCGACACAATGTAACTATGACTGCTGAAAGTGTCGTTAGATCCTCATAAGCAAACAAACAGACAGTATGTCCCAATAGGAGTAACATTTGCATTGTTTACATTTCAAATCAAATGTCTGAACGAGTACAAACCCATTTGGCAAGCCGATTCGCAAGTGCTAGTAAAGAGCACATCTCTTAGCGTACTAAAAATAAAATAGGTCATCAACTAATATCGGTCAATATTAAGCCTTAAGAGTTGTTCGATCTACATGTACGTTGGCAATAATACGCTTAATGAAAGCCATTAAAGGTTGTGGTAAAAGTTCACCTTTCAACTTGCACAGGGTCTTCAGTGGTAAGTAGGATGGACTCATGCTGTCAAAAGTGTCTCGAAATTAATGGTCGTTTTGCTGGTGGTAATTTAATCTTACTTGCCGTAGCCCGGAGACAGATTTAATCTCCATCGTGTTATGTATTCACGCATAGCTATTGTGTTTACGGAAAAGGTTGAAGTTATGGTCTGTGCGCCGTCGAATCAATAGACAGCAAAAAGATGATGGAAAATAAAGAACACTCTCTCGAAAATAAGTAATTTGTAGACTCGTTGAACACGTATTTTCACTTCTGTCTTTCACCACAGACAATCTTTCTTTCTCTAATGGCGTAAATATGGTCTAACACAAAATAATCCCGTTACACGATAGATGACGGTATCCATGGCGCATTCGATTGGCTAAAACATTAATAGAAGACATAATAACTCTTCTAATATTATAATCTATTTACGATCCAGTACCAAATCTAAATATATTAAACTCACAGTGAGCACATCTGAGAAATGACGCAACTTTTATTTGCTGCGTTAGATATGTGTGCTTCATTGACACATATGGCCCGATAACAAACGTCTGTGACTTGAGTCCCCTAAGATGGACTAATAAATAGAGGATATGGAATGAGTGTTTTTCTCATATAATATTTATGAAACGAGTCTAAGAATTTTCCGTTTTGGCGAGCCTCTAGCGAGCCCAACTGGAACATTCGGACGAGTTTCATAAATATTATATGAGAAAAACACTCATTTCATATTCTATTTATCATAAGGCACACACACGCACAAATCAGCCACTTAGTATGACTTTTTAACCCATCGCCTAACTTGAGTTGCAGACGGCACTTGGAAAAAACATCCTCGTATAACTAAAAATTTTCATTTTTTGCTTCCGAAACATAGGTTATGACCCCTCATTGGAACGAGCTCGCCGAGCTCGTTCCAATAAAGGGTCATAACCTATGTTTTGGAAGCAAAAAGTGAAAATATAAAAAAAAATGCATGGCGTTTTTCTTGTAGGTAAAAGATTAATATAATATAACCCTCCCTAAATAGGACAGATAACGTAAATTCTCCCTACTGAAATTATGCAAATGTGACCCAGTTGTATTTTGTTTAGCCAATCAAATTGTCCAGTTTTGAAATCGACCAATGAAAGCTCCCAACTGTAATTATGCAAATTATGAAAATGTGGCCCAGTTGTATTTTGTCTAGCCAATCAAATTGTCGAGTTTTGAAAGTGACCAATGAAATTGACGGAAGGCTTTATTTATCACTGATTAATATGAAAACAAAATATCAAATGTTTTAAAGTGAACAAAACGGACGAGTCATATGATAAAATGATATATGATTGGCAAAGCTTGACTATAGACTTGTGTTGCGGTCGCGATGGATGCAGAAAGTGACCTTAAACATCATAATAACATAACGATTATATTAAACCCACGTTATATTAATCATCAGAGTATATTCCAGGGTGTATGCAAATCTACAAAGGTCTGGAAACAGATACACTCCAAACACAGCCTCAGGTGTTTCAGGTTTCAAATCAGTATCAGTTTCCATACACCCTGGAATGGATACGGATACCAGATTTATTTCTCTATTAACTTTCTTCGGTTTTTAGCGAATATCAGTTTAGTGAAAGGGAAATATAACCCACGCCTTTGTGTTTTGTCAAATAAAATGGAATAGTTTTATTTGTAGCTTCATTTTCATGGGGTTGGTCTGTCAAAGATAAATGATTCCTTTAACAAAAGGGTCTTTTGAATAAATAGTGAGTCCCTTTAAATGGATATGCAGGTCAAGGAGGAATATATGGATTCTCAATGCGTGGTAAAACAATAGAAAGCCAACATATGCTTCCCAAAATACAGTTTGAAACAAGAAAATGATTGTTAATTCCAAATTAAAGTATAGTTCCATTTGCGGCCTATTTCTCATAAAAAGCCTTCTTGCGCGCTTTACCCCAAAAAATCCAGTTACCTCCCTTTGTTTGATTTCAGTGCAACCTCTTTCTTGTCACACTTTACTCACGTACCTCTAGTATTATTTGTTTCTCACTGCAGGGCATATCATTCGGTGTTTCAAAATTGAAGCTTAACTCTTCGCATGCTGCTAGCGGACATCCCTCCAGAGCACAGAATTTCTCTTGTCACCGAAATAAGTATAATTTGGGCACATATGATAAAATTTTCACCATGTAAATTGAATGGATTTTTTCTCCAAGGATTTCCTATTTTACATTTGCTGTAAATTTTTCAGCAAATCTAGTCGTGGCTGCTGCAAAGCAGCCATGACTAGATTTGATGAAAAATATCTTAAAAATACTCAGTTAATTGGCAGCGGGTTAAGAGTTGATTGGTCAACAAATTGAGTATGGGTGTGTCGCCCAGGGCATATTATTGTAATAACACGTAATATATAATTATCATTCTATAACCAATGATAAAAGAGGGTACAAACAGACGGTAGCATGCTGTTATGCTGTAACGCAACGTGTAATGTTAATTTGCTGCTTCACTGAACAGGGTTGGACTGCACTGATGTACATGTACTTGGTAAGCATTTTTTTGTCCTGATAAAGTGTGTCTCATTGGGAGTGGCAGGAATACGGATAGTTAACTTTTGTCTACTGGTGCACACATTTTCAGACTGCAAAATCATTAAATATGACATTCGTGGTTGCCTCGGGGTGTACTTTGACTGCCTGGACGGTAGACTCATTCTCACTTTTCACGTTCAAGGCTATTAACTGTATTTTAACAGCGGTTGATCGCCTTGTGTCAGTTCAAGTGGAAGTTATTTTTTACAATAAATGCAGTACTGCTCGTTGTATACGGTGCGTTGTATCTACCAGAGAGCCCAAGGAATGAAATATCTACCAAAGCGTCACCTGTCAATCATTAGCAACATTTGGGTCCTTGGCTCACACTGTTGAACACGGAGATCAGTTGTCAGGATTTTACCTCGATCTTCCTTTACCTTCTGACCTCTGTTGGTAATGGAGTGGAAACCCTAATCTGTGGGTGTTTTAGTGATAATACGACAAAATAGAGCAACACGAGGCGTTGCATATGCCCCCTCCAGAAAACCTAGTATAGTATACTCTCGAGTGCCTAATAATAGTTCACGGTGGAATATTTATGAAAATTAAACAAGGTGACATATATATCTGCCGTTTTGAACAATAAATGAACACACATGCAGACTAACTCGAATAACCCCCCCCCCCCCCCACCCCTGCATACCTAATCAACATGGGCTATATAACAATTATTCAATTTTCTCCTGTCATTCAATAAAAAACAACAATGCATAAAGTTCATGGGGAATGTTTTTTAATTCTAATAATTCTAACAGTTTTTATTTTAAATTCGAACTGGTCTAACACCATACCAAGGGGCATCAAAACCTGACTTCCAATCCTTGATTTATATATATATATATTTCCCTTGTTAAACTTACAAAACTAACCCCATGAATGTTTTTCATTATATATATATATAATGAAAAACATTCATGGGGTTAGTTTTGTAAGTTTAACTTACAAAACTAACCCCATGAATGTTTTTCATTATATATATATATAATGAAAAACATTCATGGGGTTAGTTTTGTAAGTTTAACAAGGGAAATATATATATATATAAATTAAGGATTGGAAGTCATTATATATATATATAATGAAAAACATTCATGGGGTTAGTTTTGTAAGTTTAACAAGGGAAATAACTCTGGTATGCAAGCGTATGCGAAACCTGTAATATGTGGATATCCCCCCCCCCCCCCCCCCCGCCATGGTGGTCTCTCATCAAACCAGAGGACATCAAAATTTGACAACCAACGCTTGAGTTATAATGCAAAATGTTCGCACCGAACGTTTTGTACGTGTCACAAGGGCCGTGACACTGGTACATAAGCATGGACGAAACCCGCAATACGTGGATATCTTTTCACTCAAGCTGGTCTCTTACCATTCCGAACCTCATCAAAATCTGCTCTCAAATGCTTGGGTTGTAATGAAAAATGTCCATACGGAAAGTGTTCTAAGTGTTACAAGGGTCATAACTCTGGACGAAACTCGCAAAATGTGGATATCCTTTTCCTCATGTTGGACTCTCACCCTACCAAACTTCAAAATTAGACAACCGATGCATGAGTTGAAATGCAAAACGGTTTTCGAAGTGTAGCAAGGGCCATAACACTGGTACGCATGCGTAGACGAAACACGCAATATGTGGCTTTCCTTTCCAGCATGCTGACATGTAAGCAGACCAAAGTATATTAAAATCCGCCATCGATACCTGAATTATAATGTGAAATGTCGGACAGACGAACGGACGTATGGACGGACGGATGAACGGCGGACGGACACGGACGGTCGGACGGACGGACGGAAGAACGATACATTGTGCTACCATTGCATTGTTTGACGATTTTGTAGAGTCATTGTATGACTAAAAAAAATGTGTTCTAATAAATGATACATTGTGTGTTTTCTTGCGTGTCGATGCGATTTTGTGTGTTTAATAAAAAGTTCTGACGAACGATACATTAGAATAGAATAGAATAGAATAGAATAGAATAGATTTATTGCAATATTACACCCACATGGGCAGTATGCACAAATACAGTAGACAATGTTAGGCCTACATTTATCATTTAAAACTGACAACAAATATTTCTTACGAATTTTTACGAAAGAGAAAAAACTCACGCACGGCACAGCAGATCACATTGCAAAGGGCAGGATCTGCATTTCCCATGATGTAGAGAAACTTATTATTGTTATTCATACCAAGGAATGTTCGCTCCCCATGTTGTATAAAACCCCACAACTTCTGTCGTGCGACATTATACTTAGGGCATTCCATCACAAAGTGGCGTTCGTCTTCAATCACTTTGTGGTCATTATGTGTTTGAAAGGATGCACTTTAAATTTTGTGTGTTTATACAACGCAAACAATTTACAGAGTAGTACATTCATGTATTTTGGTTCAGAGTCATGTTCAGCATTTATAATTTCTATAAATAGATTTCAAGTTGACAAAATTAATGCAAATACACATTATGTTTCGAAAAATTATATTGTTTCAGTGGCGTGTCACACATTATCGGTAATAAACTTCGGTCCGTAAATATGTAAGTATTTAAATAGTTGTTTTGGTGGAAATAACTTCTAAAATGATGTAAAAACTCAAAAGAGTGCCTACCATCGTGTCGTCACACATATTTCTTGGAAGCGCTTCAATCAGAGCGCGACACTCTGATTTGCTAATTAAAAAGACTTGATACTGTCTCTTTTTGATTGGATGGTTTGGATATGGCGCGCGCGTCCGTATCGCTTTAGTGGTGCAGTCCACAATTGGACACATCTTTCGTAAAGGGCTTCAGAAACACACTATGAGTCATCTGGCAAATCATTATGTCATGTTTTGTGTGACTGGTCTCACAACAGAAATTAGTCATTCAAGTCACACAGGCATAACAATAAACACACAATGTACCCCTCGTGAGAACGGACGGACGGACGGATTGATCATTTTAATTCGTTTCGACAACGGTTAAAACCTCGTTTTTTCGGTAAAAGTTTTGGGGGATACAGACATGGTTACATCCCCCAACGTAATGCTTGATAGTAACTAACGTTAACCACAACCTTGAACTGAACCTAATCCTTAACATAAACCCCGAAAAATCGCTACTTGTCTCATAAGTCTCATATTTTAGACATTAAGTTCATAATATTTTCAATTAAGCTCATAATATGTCGGTAAGCTCATAATGCCTGTCTGGACAAAAAAAATCGTAACTCCCGTATTATAGCGCGGACAGACGGGCGGACGGACGGCTGGACGGACGGACGGAAAGACGGACGGAGCCCTAAACTATATACCCCAAAACCTCCCACAAAGTCGGGGGCATAACAATAACATCATTTTAGCGCGTCACACTTCATCATCGGATCCTCACTAGTGTTTAGCAACCTTGCAGTCATCAGTGACCGGTGGCTCTATCGTGGGCTGCTAATGACTGTTAATCACCAATGGAGGTCCGATAATAAAGTATCGCTCTCTAGCAAATCGTGTTATTACTATTATTATCAATACTCTTGTAACGTGAATCGCCTTGTCGAGTGTGTGGCGTGACTTGGGGCATATCTTCTTAGCTTGAAATAATATTCTGTATTATTTCATGGAATATCATTTATTTCGCAAGATTGTGAGTCTTGGAACATTTCAAAATTAATTTGTATGAGTTTTGCATACGATTCTAATAAATATATACGGGAATTTGCAGGCGATGTAATAACGTATCCAACGAAGGGGCGCTGTGCGGTCAATGATTATTTTTAGCCGTTGTGTCCTGTGGGAAAATACAATTTGCTGAAGACGTTAGACTTCTTCACCGTTAGCGTAATTTTATTTTAATGTGAAGATAACGTCTTGTGGCTTGATAATAATAATAAAAGTGTCGTCTCAGCTGTGACTCAGTCAGTACATACATTTTCTACAGTTCGTGTATTCTTTGATTAAGGATTTCATTCATTCAGACGAACTAAAAGGTACGCCGTCGACACTCAAAAGAACCGAATCCCGCACAGTTTCGTCGCGTGCTTGTTAATATCCATTGATCACAGTGTACCCCATTAGACTTACTAATCAGTTAATACTGTTTATTTTCTATGTTTTATTATAACAGTTCCGGAGACAAGGAGGCTGGATTTTAATGACCCGGCGGAAGCTTGATGTCCATACAATTAAAAGTGGTGGGAGATTTTACTTATGAAAATATAGAAGTAATAATAGAAATAATGGTTGCATGACAAATACTAATCTATTCTTTCACGCCATAATTTACTCAAACTGGAAATATCTAGAAATAGATTTCCCGAGTGTCGAAATAATTCAACACAAATTGTTTGAATGTTATATTATGATATACGTAGGCGGTTATGATCCCGATTACTCCTTGTTAAAAATTAACTAGATCCAGTGCTCTCATTACAGAACTGGAAAGAGAATTCTGACTGAATCGCGACTGAGTCGCGATCCGGTCAAAATAATCTGCTTTCGTCTTTAAAATACAACACTATAGGATCACACTTGTCGAAAAAAGAAATGCGAGAACATGGATTCCCTGACGTTATTTCCGTTCGTTTTTTTTATTTCGATCTCGATCTTGATATCACATTATTTTTTTAGATCTTCCATCACTGGTATTTATCGCAAATCTGATAGATACACTGACAACTTTTGTGATCACAGTACTAAAAAAACAGTTGTGCTGTAACGTATATTGTAGTTTTAATAGGAAGCCCATTTCTTTTTCTACAACACTTACCTATTAAAACTGCAACATATTTTAACGACGCTTTTTGTGATAGGTAGGAACTCAAAAGTCAATGAACTCGATTCATAAATCTTGTACAGAATGGTGACTCAAATAGATCCTCTATATCTCGGAAAGTTGTATTATCATTTACCCCAAATCCTTATTTTGGTGGAGGCGAAAGTGCCGTTACTTCGCGGTGCTTGATTGGTGTCACTTGTGTTGTCATACTTGGACGCGTGAACTGGTGAATGTCATTTTGCCCCATATCAACAACGTACTAACCTAGAAATCCAAGATAGCTGACTTTTTCATCCAAATTGAGCGAAAGATACGGGTGTGACATGCAATACACGTTGCACGGGGGCACAAATACTACGTGCATTGTGGTAATGATGTCACAACAGTTGGTCCTTTCCGTACGTGTCGTTACCAATATCAATACCGTTCTAGAGGGGTCTGAGTCAATGACTTCGATACAAGTGGATTGTTGGAACGCTCATCGCTCACATATAGAAAGGTACTTCTATCGCCGGTATCTCGCTATAAACAAACAAGGCTCAATAAGAGGAACAACAATTCTCAACCAAACAAAAAAAATCTGGAAGGTTTTTCAAGTTCCTGACGCCCTGCAATCTCCGAATACTTTCATGAGTATACTTTGATGTCTGTGAAAAATGAATATGTTGATGATGTGCACATTTTTCGTGGAAATTTAAATTGAATATTTATAACATATTTTGGTTATTAATGACAAAAAAACGGGTGCCGAGATTGGGGGAGGAAAGTTGATACAGTTTCATTAGTGATGGTGAACACCATCACGTTTGATGAAGTGAAAACTGTTACGCTTTGACTAAAGTCGCAGCGTAACAGCTTTCACGTCACCAAACGTCATGAATTGGTAGGAGTTACCGCGTTTCTCGACTTGGCGCCATCTTGGGAGAGGGCAGTTTGAGTGGCGACGTTTTTCGCTGATGTTCGAGCCATCCAGTTGTATTCAGATCAGTATTCTGAATACCTTGGCTAAGATTCTTGTGTTATTTTTTATTTTAATGTATCCTGTTAGGTGAAACATTGTTGCAAAGGTTCTGGATCCATTTTAACAGAGTGTCACAGTATAGTATTTCTTCAGCGACGACAAACTTTCAACTTACATTTTGTTAAATTTCAAAATGTGTTACGGACCCCACTCAGTTAATTCTACTATTTCAAAGAAGCTTATAGCAATAGTGTCGCGTTTAATCCCTCCAAAACCGAAAACTATTCTATGGACGATTCTCACACATAAATGTATCTACACCATTGTACAAATAATCATTAAATCCTGCAGTTCTGTCGCAATAACATTGGATTCAGAGAGCAACCTTTCATCAAAAATGAATAAATATAGTTTGGGCTGTTTTGACGCTGGATGTTGCATCTCGTTGTGCCTTTCTCGGTATTTATGTTATATCCCAATTCCTTCACAGATCCAATTGTGTGACAGAAATCGTAATGAATAAACAACCTCCTGAGTGGCGTTCCACAGATGCGATTCTCAAAGAGTTAATCGACAGTCTAGAGCAGTAAGTGATTAGTTCTTTACTAATAAGTTCAGTTGGTGGTAAAGAGGCGATCTATATGCTACTCAATTCTAGGAATGCAAATTTTACATCAGAAAAAAAGCTTTATACAAAGTGGTAAGACAAGTTGCTCTCAACAAGACGCAGGAATGAATGTTTACGTGTCTATTGAGAAAACACGAATGCTTGCAATATGCTGCTCGTACGTCGTTCACACAAAGTAATTATCTTCAGTAGAATGCTTTAACAATATTTAAGCACCTAGGTCGTAGAAACGGTCTTGTCGCGATCAGAGTTCGGTTGGTTCGCGACACATCTACAACAGTGAAACGAGATTTTAAAAATAAAATATTACAAAATCAAGACGAAATCGAGAAAAAAATGAAAAAAACCGAAATAGGTTCTTAGATGCCGTGTTTTCGCGTTCCTCTTTCTACAGATGGAATTCTACAGAGCTGTGGACAGAAAAACAAATCGACTAGATGGCGACCCCTTTGTAATCCGCTCGAAGTTCTCAGTTTGTTTTTTGTAATGACAATACTGTACAGTATTATGATCGCAAAAGCGGCCTCTTACTCGATGAGATCGCGATGTGATCATGGTCTAGTTAGGGGCGTCACAAAGATAACCGATTTGGGATGGGGTGTAAACGTGATTTGTCCCGATGGAGTAGTTGGAATATTAGTCAGTCGGGATTATAGTTGAAAGAAACGGCTTCTTCGGAATTTCTTTCTGTATGTATAAAATATACACATAGTTGTCGTGACACAGCATCGTATTTAGTTAACATGTACCGTACCGATACTCTAACTTGGTCATGCTTGGCCCCTATCCACCCAAACTGAGTACTACGGACTTTCATATGTATGACCGACTGTGTGTGCGACATCAGTTCAAGTATCAAATCTAGTCTCGAAACAAAGTACATGATTATAAGCAAGAGTGAATCAATATGGAGACCCCAATCTAAAGGAAAGTGCCACGACTGTATTATTATTGGCACCTCCCTAAGCGTCCCTTAGTGATGCCACTGGATCTAGAAGCACACATTAGCATCAGTTCGTCGAGATTTCCTTCATAAAATATTGCTAAATAAAGAGAGAATCAAGAAAACTACACGAAAATAGCACCTGGGTTCAATGTTCTCGTAAGACAGTGTCGACGGATGTGATTCTACAGTGTTGAATGTTGTGAGCAGGGAAGCGGACTTGGAACTCTGACCGTAACGGGGCGCACCTTTGTTCGCTTTTATAATCACAGTATTACGTGACATACCGCCGGTTTTTGCCTTGTCCACTACAATCAATCTTTCGATGTCTCAGAAAAATTATCTTAAGATATCCCGTGCATTAAATGCCTATGCAAATGTATTGCTGGAACGTTGGCGACAAGCCAGTCTGTCCCCCTCACCACCACCCCCAGATACCACCTAAGGATGACGTTGATGACTTGAAAGCTGTTAAGGTATGCAGCGTAACAGCTTTCCCCTCATCAAACATCATTGGTTTTCCTTGCACGAAAACTAGTTATGCGGAACCTACTTTCCAATCTCGACACTAAAATATATTGCAAATATTCAATTTGCCTTTCCGCGAAAAATAAGTACATCATCAACGTCACAAACATCAAAGTATATTATTTATAAAGTGGACGGTGATTGCGACGCGACAAGAAATTGGGAACATTCGATGAATTTCTTCTTATTGAGCGAGCATTGTTCATTTACAGCAACATCCACCCACCCCAAAGAAGGTAGCGTTTGAGACACTTTATTACATGTGACCAATGAGCGTTCTAGCAATCCAGTTGTATACAAATCAGTGCTCACATATCATCAACACAGTAGATGATGATCAGTAAAGTATTTGAACTTATGGCTTGTTCTTTTATAAAAACAGGATATTTATTACAAAGAAAATGATACATTTCATTGTTCAAATGGGTGTGACTTCACTCAGAGTAACTAGGAAAATGTGCTACAAAGCATATACTGTGTGCACATGGCCCCACTAAAACGATAACGGGAGAGTCAAAAGACGTTGTGGAAACTTTGAAAATGAGGAGACAAGTTTGTGGGAACATTATAATTTTTTTGGTGAGAATTTTTGAAGCACACACTCCTCCAAACCTAGTCGGAAATCGACTAATATAATATGTGTATCGTTACTGGGATCAGTTCAAACGAATTACAAATAAATTTGCAGAGCTTCGTTGGATCGGCGGGTTGCTCTGTCAAGTTGGCCTCTCTGGTTCTGTTATCTTAAAATTCTCCCACTCTGTTTTGTTATCGTTCTTCCGCTGAAACTGCATTAATCATTGGAAGCGACATTTAGGCATGGAGGCAGAATGTCTTATTATTTCAGGTAACCGCGCACCAAATCACCATGTGTATACATTATAATCTGTATTAACTGGTTCAGGAGAAAAATATCTTGGATCTGCTGAAAAGTGTTTGAACTCCATATATTGGTATTGATATGTCATATATTTACAATTGAACTAACCTTAATTCTGTGCTGACGTAGAATTTTCTAAGCCTATTGGAGATTGCATTTTTGTGTGAAAATATTTTTTTAATAAATTTCAATTTGAAAATGAAATAACCTTTGATACGGGCAAACGATATATTAACACCACACTCACAATACATTACTACCAAATAACCAACATCCAATTCGTTTTTCGCATCCCAAATAAAACTGATGCTTGGTTCAATTCGGTAACGTCGTGCGGATTCGATTCGACTGGACTGAATTCATATAGATTCGACTTCACGTTTAACCCTTTACCTAACAAGGACGGCAGACGACACTTGTAAACAAACCTTTGAATAACTATTTTTTAATTTTTTGCTTAAAAATATAGCTTATGGACCCTCATTGGAACGAGCTCAACGAGCTCGTTCCAATGAGGGGTCAAAAGCTATTTTTGAGACAAAAAAATGAAAAAATAATGAAAATAAAATGTTGATTTTTGTAAATAGCGCCGACTGGTTTGGGCCTTTACGTTGGGTAAGGGGTTAATCTTGAATTGGGACATCCTCTTACTCTGACTTTCTATCTATGGCCGAATCTCGTCTCACAGTTTGTTTTTTTTCAATCAATGGGAGGATATTTGGCACTCGGAAACAAGATACAGTGCCCGAATATCGGTTCACTGGCGGTATTACAGTACTTGTGACTACAAAAGCTGTTTATATCTCGTTCATGTCACGATTTATTTGAGACACGGTTCCACAAATGTGCATAGACTTTGTAAATAAAATATTGCTGAATCGAGACCGTATAAAGAAAAACAGACGAAAATAGCATCTGAAATTCATGATTCGCGCATTTTTTTTTTTTCAGCAAGTAGAATTATATAGAGGTATGGGATAGAGGCGGACAGAGAACTTCCACCATCGAAATTCTCTGTCCGCTTCTGTACTCACAGTTTTGTGGGTTCGAGGTGTGATGATTTGCGCAACTTGGCTGAAAAATAAACACAAACAAATATTAGCTGTACTAGTACACTGAGACGATATCAAAATTTATTATTTCAAATATCATTTTTTTGAAAAATAATATTTTTTCAACTGCTGAATTTGAATATTACGCAGGCGGATACCACCGATTCGTTGGGTAATGGGTTAAACAAAGTACCACCATGCTCTCAGATGAGCAATTGGAATGAAGTGACTTGCTCTAGGACACAATGTAGTTACAGATGATCAGGATTGAACTGGCGACCTTTCGTTTCAACGTTCAATGCTCTAATCACTGAGCCAAAGCGACCGTGAGACTAATATACAATTTGAAATGAACAAATCAAGTATTATAACTTTATTAATTACAATAGGTTAGGGTATGTTCAATTCCGCGTTGATCTTGGTTTATTTACGTGTTGTCTTCATCATTAAGCAGCAAGGCTCAAGGCAGATATACAACACTAAGTGATCACAACGGAAACGGAAAATCGAATTGCGTAACGCATGCATCGTGCTCGATGCGTATAAACCTTTAATATCGCCACTGAGAACTCCAAGAAACTCCGGATAAACAGATTCGGGAAAGCTACCGGCTTTCATTCTTTTTATCCCATTTGACATGTAGCTCGTATACAAGTAAATCTCTAAAGTACCTTACTGACAAGCGATTTGGGATTCATTCGATAATACTTTGCCTGATTCGATTTGAAAATGGATTTGAGGAAAGGAGATTCGCAGAACCTATTCTCATTTGAAATATGTCGACGAGCTCCTCCTAATGGTGGAAAATACGCTATGCTTCGGGATGAGAACCTGGGAAAATAACATTTCCAAGGCTGTTTTTGTGCGTACACTTGAGCGGATGTGTCCTTTTCGTCAGGTATTGTGTTAAACAAAGTAATGATCTTGATCGACAGTTCTTAATTAATTTAGAACAGCAGATTTAAGACGTCTTTAATAAAATGTTTCTCAGTCCACACCTGAATACTGTACGAATGAAAGCGTTATGGCCCCGTTTCGTCAGTTACAATAGAGAGATCATTTGTTTCCAGAACGTCTACCCTGACCGTCACTAGAATACATGACCGGCCCATGGATGGTTTGTCCCGACAGCTTATACCTTTCATTTCACCCTCTAGAAGGGACCATTTTAAATAATCCGATGGCAGTGTTAAAGGTCTGTGATCAAATAAGATCGGAAGAAGATACAGTTGTCTGAAATTACGTCACTCAACCTGTCATGTTTCTTGTAGATTAAACACGTAGTAATACGAATAGGTTTTACCCAAAGTAGAAGATATAAAAATTGTTATTGCAATTATTTTTTATTCCAATTTTTCAACAAAAAATGTAAAAACGCTATCATGGGATCCACTTATTAGAATGAGCTCCTTCCAACAAGCGATCACTTTTTTCAACTACTCAGTATATTACGCGGACGGATGCGGTTGATTCATTGGGTAAATGGTTAAATGCTATACCAGCCAAATTTAGTGAAAGAAGTCTTTCTAGGAAAACCAACTGAAACTTTCTTTTTTACAGAATCAGATCTTGTAGACATTGTTAACACAAAGGTGATTTGTTCCTTAGAGGTTGCGTTCCAGTAGTCAATCTTACACGTTGTGTGAGTGCTAGAATGTTCTATGTCCCATATGGGACATAGAACATTCTAGCACTCAGGCGACATACTGTAGAAAATATTTTCACTGCTGGAGATTTATCCAGTAAAACATTAATTGCTATGCACTTTTTGAAAGAATAAGATCGGGAGAAAAAGCACGCCCGTTTCTTGGAGAAGTCATATTCGAAGTTTTGAAAGAAATGTTACGTGCATAAACACCATTATATGCAACGCCTCTATTATCTCCCTTCGAAACTCTTTTATATGTGTCTTCACCTTCTCAAAAAGGCAGCCATACATACATGTAAGAGATATAAGACCGTTGTGGAATAGACGATACTTATGTATTACCACCATTATGTTCGTGTATTAAATATCGTATTTGAGTCGAACTCTTGTTTCAAAAGCCATATCTCGAGGAGTCGTGATTTTGCCTTAGAAACAAGAGCAAGACTCTAATACAACATTTTGTATAAACATCGTGGTGATGATAGATGTATCTAACAATTCCCAGTTGTAGTGCCAATAACTCGATTGACTAGCCTTTTAGGCTAAGATTTCTTTTTCACTAAAAAATCTCCTGCAGGTTGCATCGCTGGAAACTGTACTATAGGCTGCATTGAACTTTTCTGATCCGCAGAGAAACTTAACGGGCGCCTTTGTTCAACATTACAAACACATCTTGTTTCTACTCTAATGATTCCAATGATTCATACGCTGACACATAAAGACAATGTGATTTAATAATTATACTTTTGAGAAGAATAGAATTTTTCCTTGTTCCAAACTTCCTATATAGAAACATATACGGCCTCTCACAAATGCCTTTCGAAAGCGTACAATGTTCGGTAAAAAGTAGCGTAAACAAATCAGAACTAAGCACGAGGGTGTCTCATGCAGCTGCAAGATACCGATTTTGTACCAGACGCTCCTAATGCATGGTGCATTTAGGTAATTACGGACCCAATACATACTTATTGTAAGTTAAAATGATAAATGAATCTGTAAAACGAATCATTGCTTACCTTCCAAACAAATCCACCACAGACTCGGGTACTATTTCAACAAAGCCTTTTTTGACACCTTCAAACGTTAGAATGGATGACACCGAGACTGGCGTACACATACCATTCGCAAAAACATTTCTCGACCAGGGAAAGTTGAAAAATCATTTTGTTGTTGCAAACATTGTCTCCGTGTGTGGTTCTATACTTTTTCGTCGTTGTGGATCATACTTCACAAGATCTTTTTGGCTTGAGTGACCAATTAGTGGAAGGAGTCTCCTGGCATTGTACGCATCCATATATAAACCATTTTTACCCTAACTTTTGTTGTGACTGCGCTAATTGGGTTTAAAAACCATAAACGATGTCAGTGAATTATACCCCCAGTTATCACTAAGTCGATAGAACCACAAGGTGTTCTTGGTCGTTGATTCCTGTCCCCGGTTCTCTACCCTCGTTGTGTTCCATATATATACCACGATTAAACTTGAAATAAGTGGACCAAGTTTTAAAGAAAAATATTACCTTCGACAGTCCGTTTACATTCCTGCTTGACAAGTTTTGTGTCGAAGCGTTTCATTCATGTCGTAATGTCATTCTGGTGGGTAACAATCAATCTGATGTTCTTGGAGTCAGGCCGGATTCCACGCGTGGGGAATGTAGCGCATTTCCCAGTGTCTGTATTGTATCGGGTAATGTTGAATACACACTGCAATCGTGGTACAAGGTCCCCTTTCCACAGGTCGAATATCGACTATGGGGTGCATTTGATTACCTATACTGTTCAAGAAACGTGGGCAAGTTGTTTCAGTTCGTGGTTACCAGTAGTATGTTTGGGTTTGCTTTTTCTTCTCTCAATAACTTACTGTTCGTTCAGCTTCGTTTCTTATATGCACCTGGAACTCAATTAAGCACCCCCTTTTTCGCAGTAGTGTTAATAGAAACTGTCATTACTTTATTGCAATCTTTCAGATGGCCAAAAGTGATTGTTTGTGGAAAAGATGGTCTATTGGCAAATGAAAGACAACACAATGGTGAAAATATGCAGTATTTAAATGGTATTAATTACACATATCTGTCACTTATGCTTTTGATGGAAAAATGTTCTCTCGAAAAGTATGGTGCTGGTACTGTCCATGATGAAACAATGCCGGTAATTACTGACACAAATGTAACTTGTGATCTCCTGAACACAATAGCAACGCTAGTAGCGAGTGTATCCACCACGTGCCCGGATGACAGGCTGAACCCTCCTCCTAATGCTACCAGTGAGCCTTCTGATACGGTCCAGAGGCTACGGCTGTCACTCCTCATGCAATGCAGCTTCCAAATCGGACGAATTCTATACAGGTGGATCCCTTGCTCGCACACGGCGTCCAGGAAAGTCCCAGGTGTGTTCTAAGGGATTCAAATGGGGCTCATGGCAGGCAAGGTAGTGTTGTAATAGCGTTGTTCTGGAGGAATGCTCTCACAGAATGGGAACGAGGTGGCCTTGCGTTGTCGTTTATGAATACAGGGCGAGTAGGCAACGGGTGGTTGTCAAAATGAGGTACGACAACCGGATTGAGAATGCCCCGGATGTACTGATGACTATTGAGATTCCCACGTACAGTCACCATATCAAGTTTTCAATCACGAGTCCCCAGATCATTACTGATCCTCCACCATAAGCAACAGTAGGTCTGATGTTCCTGGGCATGCAAGCAGTATTTCTATGCCTCCACACTCTCATGCGACCATCTGTGACGTGAAGCAGAAACCTACTCTCGTCTGACCAATGCACTCTCCTCTATGTCCTGAGATTCCAATGTTGCCGTGCCATACACCACTGCTTGATGGCCCTTCTGGACCTCACACCCAGTGCTTTGAGACGGTTTTGGACAGTTCTGTGGCACAAACGCCTGTTGGGGAGCCAAAGGCGTTTCGAAACCCTGCTTGAAGCAAAGGGTTCAGGCCTTACCTGGCGTGCCAGACTTCGATCTCCCCAAGGAGTGGTCTTTCGGGATTATCTAGGCCTTGGTCGGTCCTTAACATCATTGGTTTGTTGATTTTTTCGGACAAGTCTGCTGATGACAGAATGACTATAGCCAAGTTGACTTCTAATAGTTTTGAATGACATGACTGTTGAATGCCTTTCAACGTTTTGCCATCTTAGTGCCTCTGGCAGTCTCCTCCTTGACATGCCAACATTTATTGATAAAAGAAGTCACAAATTTTCTAGTTTTATACCCAGACACTGCATGTGGATGATAGTGTTTTTGTGACATTTGTGGGAAGCATACTTCACGTGGACGAAAAGATGTGTTTGCGGGTACGCTATCAACCAGAAACATCATGTTTCACTAGATGAAATGTACTACAAGACATAGCAATCATTAAAACATAATGATCAGTAACAGCAATTTCACTGTCATGAAACATTTCAGGGGGAGCTTAATTAAGTTCTAGATGTCCATGCTTTTAAGTAATGTTGGTCGTATGTTCTATTTCTGGTACCGTACCAGTAGCAACTACCTTGATCCTTCGCGTCCATGGCTCGCCATTTTCATCAAATAGTATAATTGTAGATGAGATTATTCAGTGTAAACTCCATCACATTGATGTCGACATTTGCCTTGCTAGTCGTCCAAAGGATTTTCATTTTTCAATCAGTAATTTGAAAATCTATCAGTTTTATCTTGTTTGATAAATGTGACAGCAACTTTCAAAACTAAATGTAGTTGGCGAACTACTTAATCTATCTAGACAAAATGATGCTGTTGTTGTTGTTGTTGTTGTTGTTGTTGTTGTTGTTGTTGTTGTTGTTGTTGTTGTTGTTGAGCTAAGTTATTTTAGAATGGTACCTTTCAGCTAGCATATTTAGCAACCAAGAAATTCTTTAGTTTTTTTATTGGTGTTTAAGGTCACAGTCAGCATCTATGGCAATATTATGACAGCAACATTGGTATGAAGTCAATTTTAGCCTATGGTCTATTCTTGTGTTGTCCATCGTAAAGGAATTCTACCCCAGGCGTTGGTTACTGGATCCTATTTTACCAGTAAAGCAGAACTCGTTTACCACAGTAAACAACCACTGCTCCACTTCCTGGGATTTTCGTGGGAAAATTATGTTGTGCGTATATGATTACATAACATTGATGTAGATTGATGTAGATGCGACAAGGAGCGGTTGTTCCCCCACCCCCACAAAGGATATTTTCGTAAAGAACATTTTTGTAGGATTTTTACACTTGCATAATGTTTTAATCTTGTTAAAATCAATTTTCAAAAATCAATAATAATTTTCCAAGATAATAACATTTCCCATGCATTCATTTTAACACTTACGCTGCTGAAAGCGACTGTTGTCACCTACTTTACGATGATCATCTGTACGTTTTGGTATGCGCAGATTAAAGCTACCATCTGGTTAATTGTTGGAAAGGGCTCAAAGAGCCCTTTCCAACAATTAATCAGATGATAGAGTTTTAAGTATTCGTAAATTTTATTAAACTTCCACGCATACAGGTTTAAATATAGGTCCTCCATATATGGCTGAAGTGAGCTTGGCAGCAAAAGAGTTAAAAATATTAGTTTTCTGACTGATCTATACAACAGAATTTCTGGAACGTTGACTGTCACATATATAAAAATTGTCTCCTCCGCCGCCATCTTGGGGGTGGAAGTTGCTATAAATAAACAATGCTAAAAGAAGAAGGTTTTCTCAAAGGTTTTCAGTTTCCATACTCATCGCAATAACCATTTTCAATGAGTATGCCTTGATGTTTATGAGCAAATGGTGTGCACATTTGCGTGACAATGGAAACGGAATAATTACAACATAATTTTCTTATTACTGACAAAAACAAATGCCGAGATTGGAAAGTTGATACAGTGTTAATAGTTTTCGTCGTACGTAAACACCATGACTTTTGATGAAGTGAAACCTTCCACACCACCAAACATCATGGGTTGGGAGGAGTAACCGCATTGACTGACGAGGCGTCATCATGAGGGGTTGGGGTGGCAGTTTGATTTGCGACGTTTCTGCATCCAGTTGTACTGAGATTAATGCGTTTGCCGCAGAAACTGGTGATGTAAAGCGTCGTCACCCAGTTGCACGTAGCAATAATTTTCATCGCTAGTTTATGATGTGAGCGTCACCTCCTCCAGAAAAAGCAATCAGAAACTACTCATTAAACTAAAGCGAAGTTCGAGCAACAAGATGAACAGTACAGTGCACCATTTCTTGCTTCGTCTACAAGTGGTTGACAGTAAATGCTGGGGAACGTGCAATTGGAATCTCTCACTCCTTTCTTAACAACAGGCGCAAACTCATTGGATTGATCGTGTAAATTCTCATTGTGTTGCTCTATCGGATTGCAAGATGACATATAAATGACCCATTGTCATGTTTTTCATTCTGATTTGAGTTGTAAATCTTTGCTTTTAAGTAATAAAGCGCCGTGATAGTCGGATGAATTGTAATAAACTGATTATGTGATTACAGAACTGAGACAGGAATGACGTTTTCACCTTTGAGCATTTAATGGATATTACCAATAGTGGGTGTCAGTAGAGATCATTCCTGTAAAAGACTTCACACGGCAGTCCCGGTGCATGTGATGTGACATATAAATAACTAACGATTTTTCGTCTTTGTTTGAACCTTGACAGTGTAATTGCTGAATATAATTCTGACGCGACGATTTGTTGCATGAAAATAATAACATCTCTTGAGTGCAACAAGGTGGTATCTGCAATGCTTTAGACAATACCAATGTCGATGTGTGCCTTGTTACACTCACGGGGTGATAATCAGTGATTTTCTTCTGTTTGCAAATTTGTTTGAATTTAGTCAGTGGCTGTGTTTGTTTTGTGGAGAGGATAAAATTTGAGATTACGCATTGTGACGAAATAGCAAACTTGGAAAACATTTTGTAACTATTACTTTATTGTATTTTCAGTTTGTTTGATCTTTCTTCGCACTTAATAGCATGCTCTCAGGCATGCAGTCTAACTCTTTAGGGAATTTGACACTGTTACGGGCTGTTTGCTTACCGACTTTTCTAAGAGTTTGCGCGCAGACTAAGGTTGATGAAAAGCGACGATCCTTTACATACAAAGGTATACTGAGTCAAAAAAGAAAGTATTATAGAAGCAAATGTGAAAAAAATAGCATAAAGGATGAAATATAATAGTTCTAATGTTGCATGTTTGAGGACAAGAAGTCGTTTAATGACATGTTGTTGTTGTTGTCCACCCAACCGTATACAATTTTGCTACGGATTTCAAAATAGCACATGCTACTCAAGAATGTCAAATTGAATGGGTGACCGACGATTTTCTTTGTGTTATGTTGTGCTAGAGAGCCTGCGTTAATGAGAAAACACGCTAGTTTTTGTCTTTCGACATTTTAAAAAATGCCATGGTTAACCAAAAATCAGAGGTTGAGTGCCATTGGTATGCATGAGGCTGGGGTACCTCCAGATGAGCTCGCTGCTGAGTTCGGAGTCACTATTTACCGTCTCATTGGAAGGAATAGAACCACTGGATCTACTGCCGACCGACCACGTTCAGGTCGACCAAGAGTTACGACGCCTGCACAAGACCGAAACATCAGGACGTCTCACTTGCGGGATCGCTTCCTTCCGGCGACGAGGACAGCAGCAATTACTCCTGGTAAAACTAACAATAGAATCAGTGCACAAACTGTCCGCAACAGACTCGCTGAACACAGCATCCGAAGTAGGCGTCCATACCACGGACCAATCCTTACCCAACGTTATCGTACCGTCAGAATGAAATGGGTACCTCAGCGTGCTCGCTGGACTGAGCTGCGTTAGAGTACAGTTCTTTTTAAAAATGAATCACGAATTTGTCTACGGCGCGTGTAATGGTTTGGGTAAGAATTCCCTTGCACCATCGAACGCATCTGATCTTCATCGATGGTAATCTGAAAGAACAGCGATATAGGGACGAAACTATTAACCCTGCTGTTGTCCCTTTGTTCAACGCTAACTTCGGATTGCAGTTATTCCAGCAAGACAATGCCCGATGTCACGTGGCGCGTATCTGTCGTGACTTTCTTGAGGAGCAGAGCAGCGAACTTCTTCCCTGGCACCCACTTTCGCCAGATTTGTCGCCAATCAAGCATCTTTGGGATCAATTGGACCGTCGGGTACGACTTCATGATCTTCAGACGTTAGGCGATTTACGTAATGTTCTAAGACAGGAGTGGAACGCAGTACCACAGGGTGACATCCAGAGACTTATCAGGTCCATGCGCAGTCGATGTCTTGCCATCCAAGGGGCAAACGGTGGACATACACGCTGTTTGTTGACTGCATGTGTGAACTTTTCATTTAATCCCATGTCTGAAATGCGACGTCCAGACGTGACGTCGGCAACAGTAAGAACATGATATTATGCAAATTCATACAGCTAGACTCGAAATATGAATTTACAATAATTTGTCTGGGATTAAAGTCGATAATACTAAAAATATTGCTCCTCAACGTTTATTATTTTTTCTTTTTTGACTCAGTATAGATGGCTTTTTGAGCACAAGTGTTATAGATAGTCCAATCAAAGAATATTCATTTCACCTTGAAGACAAGAAGATTTATTACACGCCTCTTCTATGAAATCTCCATTTGCAGCAATACTAAATCATGCGAAAATGAAACTCTGTTCCGCACACATGTGCGGAACAGAAATCGTTAACGGACTATTTTTAAATATAAGCGAAATTTCACTGGAATTTTCTACCACCGTAATTACAATTTATATCCCTAGCGATAGCTAAAAATCGTCCCTGACTTCCAGTATGTTCTATCTGCCAGTAGACACATAGAACACATTGGACCCAAGGGGACGACATAGTAACACGGGTTCCCCTCGCAAATTTGGAAAGCGATAAAATGGGTTCTTTTTGTTTATAGTTGTGAAATAAATTGCTGAGTGTCCTTCTAATAAATGTTTTTATAGACGTGAAGGCGTGTAATAAACACAGAACGACATACGCATGTCGTCCTGTGTATATATTAACACAATTAGTGGAACTACACTGCGTAATCATAAAACTGCGGCTGTGGGTGCTCTCATTAATAATTATTCAGTGAACAGACATGCATAATGGATTCGAAATGTCATCAAATATTCAGTCAAATCACGTGTCGATTGAGACACATTTCTTGCGTTGATTCAAAGAAAATGAATGCCTAATGGTATCCTTAGATTCACTTCTGGTAGATTATGCGGGAATAAAGCAGATCGAATCTAAACATAGGCGATGCACTATTTAAGGGCTACTCTGGTTTCGAGCCATAAACAGTGTCGATTTCCTTACAGGATTTAACTGGTGGCTTCATAGCTTGACTTAGAAGAAGTGGGAGACTCACGCTATGCTTTGGGGAAACACAATCAAAATAATTAAGTCTTATTGGCGGTAACTGCGTTAAGCGCTTGGTGGATTCGTTGATACATTATTTAAATGGTTAAATACTGTTAGCCGTCACCATATTCAAAAAACAATATTCACCTGTGCTAGCTTGCATTGCATTTTTTCCAAAGTTTGAGTCAATGATCTTTATGTAATAACCAGCAGTAGGCACCCATTCGACTCTCATTTATACGGGACATGACATTTGGACATTACCATATTTAAAAGTACGATGACACCTTTCGAATTGGCCCAAAATACACTGAAATGTATCTCTCGCAATCCTGAGCTGCAGTTTGTCAGTGAGCAAATTGTGATGGTTCTGCGAACTTAAAGTGGCATAGTGTTAGTTTTAACCTAACGAATACTTTATGAAAAAATAAAAAAGGCGTTTTGTTAATCATGGTAGTGTCCCCAAATGTATGGGAGATCGAAATATTAGCAGAAAATAGCCTGGTATAACAGAATAATTTTCGGATATACCTTTGTGTATGGCTCCAGTACCAGAATATTTTGGGGCAATCCCTTGGTGAACCATGTTTTTTACAAAGGGTCAGCTTACAGTTAGCATCAATAATATCCTATTTTATACTTGGAAACACTAAATTACGCACTGACAAACCACAACTATGGTGTGTCATAGATGCTTCCAACCCATTCTACGTTATTTTACAATTTTCTACAAGGTTCCTCAAACGGGGGCATTTATTTTAGAAAACATAACTACAATGGAGCCGACATACCCTATTCTCGTTACAGTTTTTCCTACCGGAATCAAAGCATACTAGGAAGTTCAGGCTAAAGAAAAAATACTTGGTTCTGGCTATATTTTCGGCAAAAATAGTGTCGGTCGATCGGTCGCAATGTTTTACTATTTTTACTTTTATCATTTTTGAACTGCATATAGTTATTTTAAAAATATATTTATGCATTACTATTAGGTAACAACCACGTGTTGGTGCGCAGTTGTTTACCAAGTCAGATAATCGTCAAATGAACGCAATATCACCAACGTTCAGTTGACTCGACGCCGTAACAACTTGGGTGCATTAAGTTATGCGCATAACTACGCGCATGTTACAGTACGATGTTTTTATCAGTTCGAGATCCGACCGCGACACAATTATTCCAGTTCATCGAGATACCAGAAATGAAATATTGCGAAATCAGGGCTGAATCCAGAAACACGAATGAATATACACTCTAAAATTAGTTGGGTTAAGAATCAACTCAAATCGGCTGGGTTGAGTGAATATGAACCCATTTGAGTTAATATTTATTCAACCCATTTAATTTGGGTTAATTTCTAACCCAACTCATTTTAGAGTACAGTGTTTGAGATTTAATGGTCTTTTCAGGCAAGTGGGATTTTGCAGCTTTGATGGAAGAACACGGGCAGAGAATTTATAGACTGGACCGCGACCCAGTCACGATCCGATGGAAATTCCCTGTCCTTTTTGTGAGCACAGCTCTGCACAATATCATGCCGATTATTGTATTTCTAAAGTAGTTTAGCCTGGAACGTGCTCTATGGTAACAGAGTGTTATTTCATTCCATTTTCCTTACTAATGTTGCTTTCAACAGTTATCCCACGATTTCTGATGCAAACAGGGACGTGGCTAGAGGGTACTAAATGGAGATGGGTTCTCCTACGGGAAAATGCCCATTGCATCGCCACACGGTTGAAAATCTTTCAACCAGTGACCTCCCCTTCGCCACTTTAATCAGCATAAGTACACTTCGCCACTTTAATCAGCATAAGTATATAATCGTTCATGTTGTGTTGCCTGTTATAGAGGACTCGTGCTCCTATTGTTTCCAATAATGCAGAACCAAAAAGAAACATTACTCCTCTCTCCAAGGTTTACGCGGGTAACGAAATAAATCCTTGTTCAAAAAATAGAATATGCCTCTTAGCATTACCATAGCATTATTTGAAGGGTGTGAAATTCAAGGGTTATCAATATTAATGGTAACAAGAGTAATCATATATGCTTTCAAGATAACGAAATATACATAATTTAGTCCAATGTGGCAGTTGAATTTCTTTCACTGAATGCGTTTCAAAGATGCTTTTTCGTATCTGAGCTCTAAAGACGCACGCACATTGGTGATGTAAGAGAGATGACATTTTGGCAGATTATGCGGGAATAAAGCGGACACGTGTGAGGGTGGGCGAAAGCACAACGTCATCAGCTTCTGGTATATTTAATATTGTTCAATCAAATGTTGTGTGACAGTTACGCATAAAACACAGTATCCGTTGGGAAACCAGAACCAATTAGTTTTTTTATTAAACATCAAGGGGCTTTTGTATCTCTATTTTAAATGTCATTTAAATGTGGAAGACAGCCTACAGTTGCTTTGTGTCTGCCCACGTTTCAGTTTCAGTAAAAAGTCTGCGGCATTTCCCTGAAGCGTTTGTCATTCCCCTTCAGCTAAATATCATGATTTTGTTTTGCTTTTTGTTCATATCTTCATCTTTTTGTGAGAACTGCGCAGCATTAATTCACACGGATCTTTTCATGGAAACACACTTTCAAGATGTCACGTTTTGCCTTCCTATTAACCGGAACTAATTTGAAAAATGCGCAAATGGAAACAGCTATCAGTTTCTGTGGATAACACTGACACGCAGATAATGACTTTCATTATAATTAGCGGGATATGTAAGTTTGTAACTGAGAATGCATCATGAAGATGGCACAAAGTGAAAATACGCTCCTTTAATTATGAAACGAATACGTGTCTAACTGATAAGATGGGAATAGGACATACGTTTTGTATTGGACGTAACAAACAAATAGCTGATTTAAAGACACACAAGAGCATCTATCAATTATATTGGACGTTCGGGCGAATGGGAATGACATCGAGGAGTTTCTGAAGTGTTATTTTCCTATCAAAGTAGTGATTCAAAAGCCCAGGGACATTTATTTTACGTCTGCGTTCACCTTAACTTTGAGGAAACGGTGGTGTGATCAACTGAGCTTCCTTACTGTTTCGTGCTCCTATTAACCAACGCAATTGGCAGAATCATTGGCAATCTGGCCTTTTGGGATACCAGAAAAAATTCCAGTAGGCCACCACCAGTGACCCTACTACAACTGCTAAGACAATTTATACCTTCACTGAACTTAACGGCTACATACAGGCAGCGCTATTCACAAACATCGCCATTCAGATTTTGTAACTTTTTCTTTGTTTGTCTCTAACTCATATCTTTCATCCCCTCATTGCAACGGGTTCGTTTGGCGCCTTCCAACAAGGAGGTATAAGCTTTATTTCAGAGGCAGAATATAAAATGTATGTAAATGTCGTCTGCTAATCGTGTCAGGTGGGAACACGGTTTCAAACCATATTTAGATTCGACGATAATATTGTTGAACATTCGGGTACTACAGTCGATTTATAAACCAACAATTCACGTTTTGCAAAATCGTGAAAACTTGCCGAAAATAACTCATCGTTATCTCTCACCAGAGCATTCTTAAAATAGTTGCACATACAATAAAACGTTGTTCGATTCTGTTAATTTAAATTAGGGTTTGTCACAAAGGAATGCTGAGAAATCAACCCTACATCGTTCAGGTTATCATCTTTTAAAACGTACCCGATTTTTAAAAAAAAAGAATGCAGGATGTGATGGGCAGCCATGTAATCATTAGCGTCCAGCGTTATTGCTGACAGCCGCTAATGACTGTTGAGCAACTTTTTTACAGAAGGGTGTTCAATAAAGCGTGAGGCTCATTGAAATGTAGTTATGGGTATTTTTTATCAAAACCTTGATTTCATTTATTTCTTGTTTATCGTCGTTTCATTGGGAAGAGTGAGGTAACTTTTAGTTCTTCCATTTTAAGGATGTAAATGGTTTTCACAGTAGGCGTTCGATATCTTGGACGATCACGTGACTTCACGGTCACGCGCGACGGGCGTAGAGTGAAATGTCGATTTGCACCTTGCCGTGATTTCCGTCGTCTTTATAAAATATTACGCTTTAACATTTTTATTTCTCTAACCCAACCTGGCCAGCGTAAATCACAAAAATCGTATGTCCATTTTTTTTTTTTAATTTTTAATTTCTGTATTGTTGCACTCGTTACAATGAGGGACATAAACTTTGGTTTTGAGGTAGAAAGTGAACATGTTTAGTTATTCAAGATTTTTTTTTTGCACGTGCCGTCCGCTTATTTCCATTTGTGGAATGAGTTAACGTCAGTGTAAATTACTTTTAATGCTCCGACGCCTGCAGCCTTCAATTGTGCTTTCAGCGAACTTGTAAAATTTAGTTCCTCAACGTTAGGAATCTAGGCGCACATACAGGTACATATTCAACATTCCTTTAATTAAGATGGTGTAACGTCATGTGGACAGTTGATAACCATTTCAGGTCATATGTATTGGGCTTTTTGACATACTGGCAGTCTGTGAACTTCAAGAACGACTGGAGTTATACTACTTTTTATATAGTTTGTAGGGTGTCAGTCTTCTGTCTTTTAGAGCGACCATTCACGTAATGCATTTGCGAAGACGAAATCAATACTTAGCGCTTTGAGGTTATGCACTGACCCTTATATGAATGCTGTAATTGTTTTATTATAAAATTACCAACCTACTGATTGAAAAACTAACAATTTTTGTCAGTGACCTTTGCAAAGCCAATGGGATTTAGCCGTTCAGACAATTGTCCATTTACGTCAATGATTCATCAGCTTCTTCGCCCATCAGATTATTATGTTTGCCTCTGAGCCCTCTGAGCTAAGGATTTCCATAGCAGTGAACCCTTTACCTATCACGACTCGCAGATGACACTTGAAAAAATATTTCTTGAAAAACTAAAGACTGTAAATTGATAACATAAAGCAGAGCTATCCCTTATTGCAACGTGCTCTGTTCAGTGAGGGCCATAAGCTATATTTTAGAAACAAAAATTTAAAAAATTAAATTTTGATGGCACTTTTTGTGAATAACGCTAGCGATTCCTTATATATATATATTACCACCATTATGTCTCTGTAGAAAATGCTGTATCAGAGTCGAACTCCTGTTTCTAAGGCCATACCTTGAAGAGTCGAAATATATCGTTAGAAACAAGAGCGAGATCTGATACACCATTTTGTACATAAACATAACAGTGGTGATAGATTTACCTTACACTTCTCATTTGTGATTGCAATAAGTTGATTAACTAACCTTTTTGTTTCAGATCTCACTAACAGAACACAAATTTTTCGGTGCAAACTGCTTACCGCTGCCTTGAACTCTCCCGCTCCCCATATAAACTAAATTAGCGCGTTGTTCAACTACAATGCTTCCCCTTTTATGTACAGAAACGTATACGATCTCTCATAAACGCCTTTGGAGAGCGTTGATATTCTGTCAATAGTAAATAAATCGTAACTAAGCCTTCGCGTATATACTGAAGTTGCAACACACAGATTTTGTATCCGGTTACACGATGAATTCAGGTAATTACGGACTCATTGCGTTCTTATTGGAAGATTCATTCATTTATTCAACGGTGATTCGGGTCACTTTCGTCTTCCGTATCTCTATCAGGACCTCAACAGAAGTACAAAGTCATGGTTTGCCAATCTTGCCGTTTGGACAGGAAAAGGATCACAAAGCAATTTCTGAGTGAGCGTTGTGTGAAGTAAACAGTAAATAGAGGGTAACCCTCTACAAATCACAGAAGGAGTAGAGTTTTCATCCGAGTAATAACCCACTTCAGTGAAAAAACCTATCAGCTTAAGTCTTTATGCGATCTCCATTGATAGCCATAATCCCCCAAGAGACCAGCACACGAAATTTGCAATCTTGTTTCATTTATTATTCACCTCCTGTGGATCACCTAACATAGCACTGACACTCCCTTTTGAATAGTGTATTGTAAAAACGGACGGAGACGGCTGAAATGCACTAATTATAGATTCCGAATCCTATAACCATACAAATTTATTCATTTATGATTAATTTGTACTTTCTTCTCATTGTGAGCTGTATATTTTTTGTTGTACACTTTTTTGCACGAGTTTTCGGTTTTTTTTAATAAAATACTGTTTACACTAATGAATTCAGCCCCCTCGCCCCCCCCCCCTCCCCCCCCCCCCCCATTGCAATAATATATGCGATCGGAGCCACCCGTTAAAATTCTTATCTTGGCTATATGGAAGTGATGGTCGAACTAAACATTGTAGCGATGGACGGTATATGCAACACCAGTCACAACCACAGATCTGGATTGATGATCATACTGTGTCGATAGTTGGCCACAGGCTGACTATCGTCATAATATGACCAACGCAAGTTAGTGTATGTCGAAGTCAAGTGCTATTTCGATAAAAATCGAGAACAAAGTGACTGTGCTATGAAAATAATGTAATTTATCTTACAACGAGAACATACCCCCCCCCCCCCCCCACCTCCAATACAAGTTAAAACACCAGACAAAATACAAATCTATATTGAGGGTAGCAACCGCACGTACGTTTTTACATACACTTATAGAAAACTGATTACACATGTTGACACTAACGTTTTGATAAAAGTAATTAAATGATAAATAAATGACCAACTCGGAGAAATAAATACAACTAAATCATTTTTGCCCTGATAATATTTTTATATAGGCCTACCATACGTTAAACTTGAAAAATAAAATGAAGAAACAGACAACTGAAACACCAATATAACTTCGGCGGTTATAGTACAAGTGAGGCAACTAATAAGGATTACGTCATGTACAGCTCAAGAACGTAATACCATGATGTCATGGTCTTCATTCAGAAAAAAATCAATTCATAAACGCTGAATGGTTATTACCACCAAGCGGGTTTAATGGACGAATCGATATAGAAAGAGGGTCGAGACTTCAATACACCATCTCGGAAACCCACATGTTGGTAATAGCCCTAAATACACGTTTGAGTTAGAAATAGACGTTCATCACTGTGGCTTATGCATTCAATATATATTATCAAGACGAGTTCGAGATATGTCCTTAGAAACAAGAGTGAGATTCTGGTACAGCATTTTGTACATAAACATAATGGCGATGATAGATTTATCTTCCAACTCTTAACTGTAGTGTTAATAAAAAACTTGATTAGCTAGAATTTTATTCAGATTTTATGTTCAGACTCATAAAATGTTGCATTGGAGCCCCTGATGCACGGTGTATTCTGGTAATAAGGGAATCAATACAAACTCATTGTAAGATTAAACGAAAAAAATGAATAGAAACACCAAAGAACTGTATTTTCCTTAAGAATTGTCACTGGGTATAGAATATTGTGTGTATTATTTTAGCAACAAGGATAAGAGCAAGGTTCCATTCACTGGCCCTACGAGTGGAAACTGTAAGTCCACTTATGCACCATTTTCTTTGAGTCCCTGCCCTTTTACAGGACCTGGATGTTGTCCGCAAGTCTTACCATTAATCAACTCCTCTCTCTCTCTCTCTCTCTCTCTCTCTCTCTCTCTCTTCTCTCTCCCCTCTCTCTCTCTCTCTCTCTCTCTCTCTCTCTCTCTCTCTCTCTCTCTCTCTATGAACATAAATAGATCCAAAGGTTAGAAAAGTCTGACTTCAACTAATTTTATCCTGCAGAGGATTATAGTGTTCAACTTCAGCTGTGTGGTTTCGCTCTTTAAGAAACACTGGATAACTATATTGAGCTGTGCACTTTGATCTGTTAATTTTGTTTCAGTGTTGTGAAGATTGTTTTGGGGTTACTGTGATTTCATCATAAAAACGCCACCCTCACAAAATTGTGTCTAAATAGAGTTTCTTCAATTAAATCTTCAAGGGGGTATGCAGTCGAAATTGTCACTTTTAGCATGGTGTGAGGTTGGTTGAAAGTTCAGAAAAATCACTGACAAAACTGACCTGATAAATTATAGATTATGTGGACGTTTTACTTACGGCACTTCCGCCAGCCTGCCATGTTTCGATGTTTAGTGTTACAACTATTATTATACCAAGCAGGTCATTAGCATTCAGTGAAAAGTGCATAATGCCCTAACGCCAATGTCAAACATTAGTCTGTATGTGAACGTTTTCCCCAAGGTCGTTAAAGACTGGACGCAACGTGACCTCTGTGGGAAATGCGATTAAGGCTAAACTGATAATTTATCTTCTCGTTTTAAATTTCCGATAGAATGTGACGTCTCTAATTTGAGCCTTGTTTTCTAACAAAGACAAGAAAAAGTGATTTGAATATAATTAGGTATAATATACTCTGTACGTTCTGGTATGCGCAGATTAAACTTACCATCTTATTACTTGTTGGAAAGGGCTCAGAGAGCCCTTTCCAGCAATTAATCAGATGATAGAGTTTCAAGTATGTCATAAATTTTAATAAAGTTCCTCGCATACAGGCGTACATACAGGTCCTCCATATATGGCTAAAGTGGGCGTGGCAGTAAAAAGTTTTATGATCACAAAAGTTCGTTTTTCTTGAACAGATCGCGATGGGGAATAAAATATTCTTGAATTCAAGACCAAATCATGAAAAAGAAACGAAACTAACAAGCGCTAACCTTGTCTCACAATTTCCCTCTGTGGATTGAAATCTACAGTGCTGTTGGGAGAAAAGCGCAATAGTGTGTTTCGACGCTGCGTAAAACACAAAGATGATCGTCAGAACTTCAAAGTGAACAGACTTCGCGGTAGGGTAAATGGCGCAAAATGTGTAAATAGACTAAAAAGACATTGAAGTGACGAAAATAGTAGTGTCGGACAAAAATAAAATGCGTCCAGGCCGCTGAGTGCAGTTGCTTGAAATTTACAGAATTAGTACTGCGATCCTTGTTTGGCAGTTACGCATCTTTGTCGAGTGCCTAGATCGCGTGGAAACGAGAGGACTATTCGTCTTTGCTTAAAAATAGTTTGAATTTGAAGTTCTGTTGAGACCGAGAGGTCAATATGTGCATGGCTGTTCCATCCAGAATGTTTCCCGGGCGACGCGCGCAGCTTTTTTCGAGTTGGACTTGGAATCAATGATGAAAGCCTGAAAAGAAGTAAAAAGGTGACCCGTTGACATGCATTGTCATGTAATAACACAGTCATGCTCCATTTATTTGAATGACCGGTGGTTATTCAAACGTTTGTGAAACGGGGTACAGGTTTCGCCGACATACTGGATTTGACAAATTCCACATTGAAGTAGAAGATCCTGTTTGAACTTTTGCAGGTGTCGCGGCAAAAAACTCTAAAAGATTCCCCAGTACTGGTGCTGTTGAATGAATCGGATGTAGGCATCATGGTGCACGCTTTATAGCTGTTTTTCCCACTCCACAGGCTTCGCTGACACCAAGTTCAGAATAGACTGGACTGAGGCTGAACCGAACAAGAATCTCGCGATTGTTTTTTGGACGCTTGAAAGCCTCGACTGAAGGCTTGGGATATGTCTTGGATAAGGCTGGATGATTCTCGATAATCGTCCAGTGTTTTCGAAGTATGTTGGAAAGATTTGAAAGATCTGGGTGAAATGTTGTGACAAAAGGTATGGACGTGTTCTGTGTTGGTGGGCGATATCATAACAGATCGTCCCGTGCTAGTGCATCAGCTTTACTAATGGCACTGTCAACCCGTTCTCGCTTGTAGTTACGGCTTACACGTTTAGACCGAAGGCCAGATAAAGCATTTAACAATGTGCCTAGGATGGCAACTAGATGGAAGCAAATATTGGTGTGAGTCTGTAGGTTTGCAATATAAGCTTGAAACAATGTGGTTATTGTCAATGCGTGAGGTGATATCAAGAAATGTGATGCTATCCGAAGAGATTTCTGCACTGAATTTGATGGAATAGTGAAGTGTGTTGCAGAAGGAAACAAACTCCACAAGATCAGATTCAGTTCCTCTCCACTTTAAATCAATATCATCAATGAACCTGGGCCAAGATGTGGGCGAGGGAAATGGTGAGGAAAAGAGAATAAACTTCTCAAGACGACCTCAAAAAATGTTAGCATACGAAGGAGCTATGCGCGTGGGGTGTACCACTGATCTGATAATTTGTGCCATTGAAGTGAAAATTGGTTAACTTCAGAACAAGTGTGATGAAACCTACAAGGTGCCCCTGCACGGGGGGGGGGGGGGGGGAGGGGGGCTAAACATAAACGAGTATTCAACGCCTCCCTACAGGCTTCAATCCCTTCATCATGGGGTATGTTTGTGTACAGAGAACTTACATCCATCGTGCACAGCAGCGTGTCATCTGGAAGCTCACCCAGGTCGTCCATTTTTCTGAGGTAGTGAGTTGTATCTCTCAGATGGGACGGCAATTTTTCAACGAGAGGTCGCAGATGGAAGTCAACAAACTGAGAAATATTTTCAGTGGGGTGGTTGTTACCAGAAATGATAGGGCGACCTGGATTTCCTGTTTTGTGAATTTTCGGTTGCAAGTAGAATCTACCAGCACGGGATATGTCTGGCTCCAAATACTCACGAGTTTCCTCTATACAAATGGATGTGATGGTTTCAGATACTCTCTGGGAAAATTCATTGGTAGGATCACGATCTAGTTGTTGGTAGAAACGAGAATCTGATAGCTGTCTTTCTGCTTCAGCAATGTATGCCGACGTATCCATGATGACCACTGAGGAGCCTTTATCGGCCGGTTTGATGACAATGTCTCGCTGGCGAAAACTGTAGCGCTGATCGTTCTTGTTTTGACAGACTGTCGTGATGTGCAGAGACAAGGAGCGGTGAGATTTCCCGACCAGTAGCCTCAATATAAGATTCAAGGACTAGCCCTTACCCTATAGTCCAGGCACATTAGACATAAAAATGAGAAAGTAAGGGAAAAAATCGGAGAAAGCTGTTTTTTTTATATGTTTCCGGGACACACATTGCGGATAAAGTGTGAAAAGTCCCCGCGAATCCGAGTTGAGCTTTTTTAGTTATAGCGTTTTTTTGATGAAAAAAATTTTTTTTTAAAAAATTCGACCCAGCTCCATATTTCTCATTCTTATTCGCCTTAGTAGGGTGAGAATCATAAATATCGTGCTGAATTATATTGAGAATACATATCCCCAACAGAAAATGCCAACTTTGTACCAATCCTCACACTCAATGGTGAAATATTCACGAAAATGTACAAAATTACGAAAAAAAATTTATTGTTTTCATACACACAACGGTACACAACGTCCATTAAATCAAATCGACGACTACTTTGGGAGTTAAATTATATATCAAAAATTGCAGAAAAGCAGTGGCTTTATAATGATATATAACAATAGTCATTTATTCCATAATGAACTGGTGAAACGTGTGAAATATTAACCATACCCCCTAAACTCAAATTCAAACGGCATCGACTTTTCTCATTCAAATACCGTATTATAGCATCATTGTTTCAATTTCCATGTTCGATTAAATCACATAATGTGGAGTTCGCCTACACTCAAGATGCATTGGCATGTAATGTGTGCACGCCCTTGATGTGTACTCATAACAAATTTGTATTGTACAGGCTTTGGGTACAATACTACGAGCAAATAGGTCTTCTCCAGTTGTTCTTGAGAGCAGAGCGCACAGGCGACTGGGAACTCCACACATATTGTGTTCGCAATATGATTCCAGTATTTCACGCAAGTGGTCATTTTGCATACGCAAAAAGTTCTCATCTCTATTTGCAGCAGATGAATGAGCTAACAGAAATAATGCAACAGGATGATTTGAAGTTGTTCACTGAGAAAGGTTACTTTACCATAAGGCGCTCAGATAAATTCTGGGACGGGATATATTCTGATCAGACCATAGAGCAGTGTTTAATGAGAATGTTCAAGCTCCCTGGTGGTCTCACACGTGGCAGGGGAATAACCGATAGCACTGTTGCGAAATGGGTACATGGACTACCTCTTTGCCTTCCGATATGTAATGCTCTCGAAAATGTTGTTCATGTTCACACTGGTCATGGCGAACAACATCGGGATCTCCGTCAAAGTTCACAATTGACTGATGCCAATGATATCACCAAATTATTGAACTGGCTCAGAGTGCATTCCCCCTTTCAGAATAGAGATCCACTACAATTAGTCTCTATAGCGACCGGGCTTGTGGCCGACGAAACTGTGAACTGTGACCAAGTTCGCAAAATTGGTGAATGTTGCGTATCGAATGTTGTAAGCAAAACGTTCAACAGCATCAAACTACGACGTGTTGACACTGTGAAGTCTTTCGCATCGATGGCAAATAGCATCAAAGTCCGTGGAAGTAAGGTAGTGATTGACCCCACAATTCTGTTCAACCGCATCACATGTGTTATTCAGTCACAAGCAGAGATGGAAGAGTATCTCAAATATGAACTCGCCCCGAAACCACCAGCATTGTTTGATTCTGCTGGAATGAGGAAGACACAGAAAAGCACGCTCGGTAAGATCCTCAAAACATACGGTTCCGAGCAAACTAAAATCCCAGAACATTCTCTGTTTGTTGTAGATGGTGGATTTTTATTGAGGGCAGTTGTATGGCCTAAACAGTCGTCATATAAAGACATATGTACATCATATTCCAATTATCTAGTGAGACATTTTGGGGCGAACGTCGTGGTTGTTTTTGATGGTTATGCTTGTACAATGTCGACAAAGGGCATGGAACAAGCCCGTAGATCTAAAGACAGGTATTCCATTGATATCAATATCTCACCCGAGTTACCAGCCACCACACCCCAATCCGATTTCCTTGCAAATGCCAAGAACAAAACCCAACTGATCGATCTTCTAATACAGGAGCTATCTGCTATCAATATTCAGTCCAAGCAGGCCGAGGCTGATGCTGATGTACTGATAGCCGAAACTGCACTTGACATCGCTCAAGATGACAACAATGTTGTCGTTGTGGGAACAGACACAGACTTGTTAGTCATTCTTACCTCTCGAGTTCAACCGGGATGTAATATTCACATGATGTATTCCATTACCCCAAACTTACTAGTTTCAGTTAGTGAAATAGCAACCAAAATGGGTGACCATAGAAGCAACCTCCTTGTAGCACATTCTATAAGTGGTTGTGACACTACTTCTGCACTCTTTCGAGTTGGTAAGAAGAAAGTATTCAGTGCAATTGTCTCCGATGTTACTAGCGACTCACAACAGTATGTCAACACAATTTTGGCGGATGACAGTACACCAAGTGCAGTAGCCGCTGCCGGGGAACAACTTCTCCTGATCTTATACGGGAGTAAAACTGTTTCCTCTCTCGACCAATATAGATATGTCACTTACAAGCGTTATGTAGCAAAATCTAAACTGAATAAACCCATCGACCTAGCCTCACTCCCACCAAGCAGCGATGCTGCACAACAACATGTCTACAGATGTTATTTCCAGGTCCAACAATGGCTGGGCACTTCGCTTCCTCCGACGGATTGGGGGTGGTCGCTAGACAATGGACTTCTTGTACCGACTGCAGCCACAAAGCCATGTGCCCCCGATAACCTACTGTATCTGATCAGTTGTGGTTGCAAGAGTGCTTGTACAAAAAGGTGTGGGTGTAAGAAGGCAGGACTCTCTTGCTCAGGTTTGTGTAATTGCAGTTCGGATTCTTGTAACAACCACAGAAACACTGTCCTGTCGGAAATTTCTGAGTTTGATGAATAATATGTATTTAGGTCATGTCATTTCTGTATATAGCGTTGATAATAGTCAATGTAACTTAATCCATGTTGATTGATTTGTACATTCTGTAAATATTATTTATTGATTTTTGTACATTCTGTAAATATTATTTATTGATCTAATGCTGCCAGACACAGACGTGTCTGTTCGGTCCCAAGCCCGAAAATAGTTGAGTTCTCATGCTGACGAATTTTATGCCAAAAGGGGAACTCGGCCAGAAGCAGAGGGGATCTTCCATAATGTCTATTTTGTAAGCAATGATAAAAGTCTTCAAATGGTGGTGGATTTTTTATCGTCTGTCCAACTAACATCCCGTTCTGTACTACGACCCTTTGGGCAAATCCGTTAGGAAAATCGTCATTTTTTGCGTAAGTCCGATACTTTTTTGTGCATTTTCAATAATTTTTCGCAGAAATTGTCACAGAATGCACATTTTCCTCTAGGTAAATGTATATTAGACATTATGTAGCTCGAAATACGCGTAAACAAAAAATACAGTTGGATCAATTCGAGGTTACAAAGTTCGTGCGATTTTTTTTTATTTTTTTCAAACGCGTTTTCGAAAAAAGGCTGTAGAAAAAAAAGCTCAACTGGGATTTTAGGGGACTTTTGTCTAATCGTTCAGTGACATGTACTCGACATTCCCTGAAAAAATCAGCTTTCTCCGATTTTTTTCCCTAGTGAAACCTAATGTTCTTGGGCTACTATGGCTGCCGGACTAATTGTATATTTTTAGTGTGGACAAATTGGACCGTGTATGTAATCAGCCGTACAAAAATTAATCTATCGGTGAGTCTAAAATGCGCCATTTTCATTTCTCGCCCAGCCTTGGGATTAACCTATCCATAAACCACCTCCTCTTGGTTCTCCGTGCCTAGACAGCACGCTATGTATGTGAAAACAGGTGCCATTTATTTCACTTCAACAGAATGCCTGGCAGTGACAATTGTTTTATTTCATATCAGATAGGCCAGAATATACCATCGGAAAATTTCCCTTCTTGTAGCCCCCTCCCCCCCCCCCCCCCCCGGGGGGGGGGGCTTCTCAAGATAACCTCAATGAAATTCCCTCATAACAGTCTAACACAACTTGATGCGTTGATAAATGTCTCAAATGCGCAAATTTGGCGTCTTTTCGGTCCCGAAAATCATTTTGTTTCACCACGGCCCTGTGGGTTCAGCACCAGTGTAAATCATTCGTTATCACGCGCTACTCTGGCGACAACAAATACCACAGAAGTGAAAGGCGTTTCGGATGCAAAGATTGGGCGCCTTTCAGATCTCGAAAATAAAATTTTTGTCACACGGTGCCCAGTCATGGTAAGTCCGTGTGTTCACTGTCACTAGAAAAGGAGCCCCTTTCATCGTGTATTTCTTTTTTTCTGATCCAGTTAGTCGCATCTGTTTTCAATCTGCTTCGTAACTGGGGCACCCCGAGTTGGAAATCCAACCATCCTCACCCGCCCCCCCACCCCCACCCCTGAGACCCTCTAGCCTAATCTCTGCTTAAAATTATCTTTTTGCCATTTGGAGCAAAAAAGCTTCACAATGAGAATTTAACAAGAAGAGAAGCTCTCAAGGAACAGTATCTTCGATGAATGTTCAACAATATATGTCTAGATAATTTAACGTTACGTTTTACAACTTCTACATTCAAACCTACTATTTCTCTCCGTAAAGCTTCAGTTGCATGGAAAGGTTGGGAAATTTGTTTTGAGTGTGGCTTTTAATTGCCAATTTAAAATCCCCACGGTTGTAAAATGTGCTTCATTTTGGGGATGACGACAGACTACTTGCGGTTATTCCTTTTTAAATGTACGTTCACTTCGCGGGAACATCGGGAAGGTGGATAGTGCGAGTTACCTGTGGAAAACAAATTCTATTTTACTGATAAATTAGGGCCCTGAACCAACATCTGGGGGGATCAATGTTTGACCCCATTCCCGAAATCTCCTCCCTCATCAAAACCTAGGCAAATCCAGATTTACCATACAGTACGGTCACCTGGCTCTTCAATCCATTTATCGTACGTCACTAATAACTTTTCACAACCTGCTGCTTACGCGATCAAATGCGCATGAAAATACAGTCACAACTATTTGATGATATTTATTTGACCTTCGTAGTGAGGAATTTCTCCATTACAGTACTATGATGACAAAGGGGGCCTTTTTTCCGATCAGAGTGAGTCGAGATTTCATCAATAAAATACAGTAAAATCAAAAACGAATCACGAAAATCCAACGAAGATATCTAAAATTCAGCGTTCTCTCATTACTGTCTCGACAGGTGAGATCCAACTAGTGTTGTAGCGAGATATGGAGGCAGAAAAGTCCGACCGAATCACGACCCAGTAGCGGTTCAATTGAAATTCCCTATCCGCTTTTGTAATCATAGTATTGAAACTGTGCAGCCCCTGTAAACAAATAAAATTGACAAAAACTCACAAACTGAACTACAAAGGGGAGACTGGGGCTTCACCACCTTCAACTCTTGAGGCTTCAAGCAACTTACACAAAGTGTTTGGAGTTTAAAACACTCTAATACACAATTACTGATTAGTTTTACAGATTCTGTACACGACATCACTGAAACTACGACGTGAACGTTATCTGTTCTCAGCTGATCTATATTTATAGTCAATGCCCTGCACACCGCTTGTGAGGCTTGTGGGCATAGAGTGCAGAAAAATATCAACAGCTATTCTTGCAGCTTGAACGTTTCGGCTTGAATATTTGGGCACAATATGAAATCAAAAATTTTGGCAAAGACCATCACTGCTTGGACATCGCATGCAGAAACAAGGGATTAATGATAATAATTTTGCAGCCATTATTCGTTGTGTAAAAATTATAATCAATGATTTTTTTCACCAAGGATGTTGGATACATTGTGATCAAGTACTGCATCATGGTCGCAAAAGCGATATATTTATTGTATGGCAATCACGACTATTCCTTCAGTACCGCAGTAGGTTGCAAATCAATTCTGGCTTGCCCTAAAACGAGAGTAACACCTTTTTAAATCCGTACCATGCTTTATAAAACGAGCCTCTCGTGACGTCACTTCTGTTCGGGGATTTTCGAAGACAGAATTTTACAAACGCACATGAAAAGCAACTAGAGTGCCTTAGCGCTGAACACCCCGGCCATTCTTTGACTCTTTTTTTTACACTTCAGGAGTTGTATTTAATTTTTGTAAGATCCCCTGTCACCAAATAAACAAATTATTACAACAGTCAGTTAAGGCCTAAAAAGTTAAAAATCTGTTTCTCAGGCCCTCCCACATGGCCTTTTTGGCTGCCGCATGCTGTCTTTTTACAACCAATGCAAACTTTAAAATATAAAAATTAAATGGTTTATGTCAAGTTAATAATATTGATTAATTTGTCCCTTGAGTGTATGCAACAAGGCTTTGCGATGCTTTGGCATTTCAAAGCCTTCTTGCACTCAAGGGACGAAATATACCACCACCCATGCTGTTCTGTAGATTATAAGGCCTAAAACATAAACTAAACCAGGAATAAACGCCTACATGCAATTTTACAAAAAATGGCCTGAGAAACAGAAGATCTACTCTACGGAGCCTCACGACAGTCAGTAAATCTGGCTTTTCTTGTTGGGTTGCGTTGTCTCGTTGACGAAACCAAATCAAAATGACGCCTACGGCGTCTTGGTTAGACTGGTCGATCCGTTACCGTCACTACGGTGAAATTTCACGACCCAAATTTACTATCTGTTGTACAAATCTGTATTTATTTATCAATTAGATGTCGATATGATATGTTCGCGGCACATTTACACTGGTGGTCAGATATTTCATAAATACCGTACTGCAAAATCAAGACTTAATCAAGAAAAATAAACAAAAATGATATCTGGGCTGCAATGTTCTCTACAGTCACGGCGTTGTGACCAGAAAAGCGCACAAAAAATGTTAACCAGATCCCGAAACACTCGCAACCCGACAGAAATTCTATGTCGGCTTTTATAATAACAGTAATGTGTGGACTCTGTTCAACAGCAAGGCATCTTTCAATGTCCAAGTTGCAAGGTAAAAGCAATGTTGAGTAGGATTGATCTAACCGACTGCTCTGTCCGCACTCCATACATTGGTCAAGAGCCTTTAACGTAAGCGGTCGATAGGACAAACAACATATTCTTGAGTGCCTAATAATCAAACATGTTTGATTATTCTTTTTCGAACAAAATTCCCGCCAGTGTGATTCTTATTTGACCCCGTATGATTATTAATTTTTCGCAATCAAATGTGCAGAGCGGCCGCTTATCTCAAGAAGTTCACCAAAACAAACTAGTAAGGTACATGTTACGTACAAGCAAACACAGATGCAATGGAAATGTTAAGTAGATGTTGGTAGAGAGCTGGAAGCATATGTTTGGGCTTTATTCTGAAGTACTGCTAACATAACTTTAAGACCTAGTACCCAGTGGATGTGCTTCATATCATCACTGAAACAGAATTAATTTGTCTTAGGTTTTGCCTTGGTACAATTTATGGGAGAGTGTAGGAACTCTTCCATAAATTGCAACAAGTCAAATTCATGTGAAAAGTGTGATAACCGAAAGTAATTTAGCCCTTCACCATCAGACTTCTGTGTTATAAAAATGGCTCTGAGCATAGAGGTTGGCTCACATCTTGGAATTTTCCACCCTATACTATTATTCGACCCTATACTATTATTAATTTTCAGGAAATTTTCCACCCTGTACTTGTTTTTTGCCCTGTACTATTATTAGGCACTCGAGAGTAACGTCTCTTCCAAAATAGGTACAGTGATCAACATTGGGTTTACAGATTGTTATTAGTTATTAAAGGCATAGATAGCGGTTGGTCCGGAAACACATTTTCATTTAGTTGAAAGGGAGTTGCTCCTCCGCGTAGTACTTGTGGTGGAGACCATAATGTTGTTTCTCAGTGGCGGCTCACATCGACGATTTGCATCAATAACTTTTGCGGACAGTCCGACGGTCAAACCCTCATTTCACAAACTTCAGTCAAACTTTTATTTTTCCCCCACCCGAAAAAAAACTGTCAGTGCCACTGTTAGTCAAATCTAAAAATACGACACAAAAAGCCTTCTCTGCGAAACTCCTGGCCCACAAAAATATGACAGAGTATAATCTGGAACAAGAATAGGCAATGTTTTATCTCGATGAAGGTAGTTCGCCGTCAGATCGAGCCATTCTGTTTTTAGCCACAGTTCGGGATATATCGGTTTTCAAAACACAACTGAGTTTGATATAGATGACTTGGACTTGTCAGTGCCCTTGGGAATACTAAATGGTGATGTCGAGTAAATAAAATTCGTTTTTTTTTCTCAAGAATGGGATTTATGATATATAATTCTCACAAGTTTCATATGGTGATGCTCGCAGCAATCCCATTGGTATATGGATGTATTCTGACACATCTGTCATGGGATTCCATATATTCTAAAATTTTTCCATACATCAAAATGTCTTTTACGTGGGAGTATCTTGCGGCATCTTGGTGTTGAATTGGTAATATATTTAGATAAGAATGTATCAAGCAACTGCCGATAGAACTCAAATCCATCGATCTAGTATTATAAAGTACATATCACCACAAGTTTAGAATTAAACCGAACGCCAACTTAAGTTACTGGCAACACAAAATAAATTTCTGAATAACTTAATATATGATTTTCGTCAAACCATTCATTATTCATCTGGGTATTGGAGGATACCTATGACATGGTGATGAACTATTGAGGCATATATTTTGGAGGATACCTTTTGGAGCATACTTATCGGTGGCTATCTATCTGGAAATAGCTATATGGAAAATAGCTGGAAACAGCCATTCATTATTCATCTGGGTACTGGAAGATACCTATGACATGGTGATGAACTATTGAGGCATATATTTTGGAGGAAACCTTTTGGAGCATACTTATCGGTGGCTACCTATCTGGAAATAGCTATGGAAAATAGCTGGAAATAGCTATGCTCCTAGCGTCTGTTCAGTTTTTGCGTCTGCTTAGCCCACTACTGCTGACTTGTCCCATGTCACCATTGTTCGTCCTCTGATTAACTTAGATTTGAGGGCAATGTATGTTTAGTCCCTCCCGTCTTTCCCTGAACGTAATAGATTGAGCTGGATTTTATTACCAGACACAGATGTAAAATCGTATGATTTTACAATGGTTTGTTCACGATAAAAAATAATTGGAAGTTGTCTGTAAATACTATTGATGTTGCATCATTTATACATCCAAATCCAAATTTTGAGAAGAAAGTCAGTGTTAAGTGGGAAGACAACATATCTCTATACGAGGGCCACAACCATAAGAGTTTCGACCGAACACAACGATGAAAAGCATTGCCGCACGCTCTGTCTCACACGCCGATTCTCAGCATAACGGATTTCAGTCGACACCTTTACGGTTTTGTGCCACGTTTTCCCTAAACCATAGAAAGCTTTCTATACCAAAGTCTTACAGTACTGTGATCGTAAAAACGATCTCCTTCTGGATCAGATCGCCATCAATTCGCACCACACTTACATCAATTGATCGAGATTTCCTAAATAAAATATAGTGAAATCTAGGAAGAATTTAGTAAAAACAGAAGAAAATATTAAGTGAGATTGGACGTTATCACATATCTGTATCGGCAGGTTCCATTCTACATTGTTATAGACAAGGAAAGCAAGTAGAAAATTTCGGCCGGATAGCGACCCAGTCATGATCCGATTGAAATTATCTGTATACGCTGTTTTGTCACACTATAGTCTATATATCACTTTAGTTATCAACTTATAAATCGCGAGTTGTGTGAAAGTAGTCTAAAGTATGTTTCGTTTTCTTTTATGCTGCTTCGATTACACTTGTTCGAATCTTACTATAATTTGAGTTATTCTGTCTGTCGTAAAGTTCGATATATCCTGAGACAGTATACAGTAATAGAAAAAATATACAGTAGTAGAAAAAATATTATTTTTAAAACAAATTCAACAAAACCATATCATGCGACCCCTCGTTGGAACGAGCTCGTCGAGCTCGTTCCAACGAGTGGTCACATGATATGGTTTGGGTGACAATTTTTGAAGAATTTGAAAAAAATGATATTTAAAATAATAAATTTGGATATCGTCTGCGTTGGGTAAAGTGTTGAAAGGCAATGTTAGAGAGTTAATTGAGGTTACGAAAATTCATTGATGGGTACGATCACCTCAGAGAACTAAAACATAGTCGGGTTGTGATGAATTTTGTCTAAAGGGAATCTACAACAAGACTAGTTTGTAGAGCCGGCCATTCGCTTTTTTACTAATACCAAAAAAATGTTTAAGTCATGTGCAGGATTTATATCACTGATATTTATTAGTACTGCAATCAACGCAGGAAGTTATCTGCAAGATTTATATTACTCTTGCGTTCTTCGCGGAATGTGGTGTTTCGGGGAATAAGGTTCGGCGCGCGAAATCGTTGGTCGGTTTGCGGTGAGGTGATTACACGTCTGCATTGCGTGTTTCGAGAAATCAAAAGGTTAAATAAGATTTCTATTTTAGCTTACGGTTGGGGAGGTTCCAAATTAGAATATGCTAAAAGTGACTGAACTTCGTCCATCATCAAGCTAAATCACAATACCATGAGACTGTTATATGAGCTAATCATCGTTTACAATTACTGAACGGAACGAAGTGTTGTTGTGATAAAACACAGACAATATGCACTGAAGATTGGTCATTCAAGCGGACATTTGCAATGAATAATAAGTAATATATGGTTTAATTAATGTGTAACTGAATACAAAGGTTAAGGTGATAAAATCACTAGGGCGTTTATGTGTTTGTTGTCTTTATTATTAATTACCATCCCTGAAATGCTACCTATCGACAAACCGTGTATAGCACGCGTCCATCCATAAGTAAACAGAGATGAGGCACAAATGGTGAAGTACCAATATAAAAGCCACCCTTTGGTTATGTTATTGAAAATGGTGGCCCGGTCAATTCATGGACAATCATTCTTTATTTTGGAACAGGGCCGAAGATAGTGGGAATCCCGGTTCCTGCTACCCCATGACCATGTCTGTCGGATTGTTTTGTTGTTCATCTGAAAAATTGTTGGTTGCTCAAATGCCAACCTTTTCTTTGAAAGCCTCTGTGAAAGCCGCTAATTTGAAAACAACCGTTGACCATTTGACACAAGTGCTATCATCGGCGGACTTTTCTATTATAAGTTATCTCCGTCAGCATGTATGGTATATGTAGATTTAATACCTGGATATCGGTTTATAAACACCGAGCCGCAGACGAGGTGTTTAAATGAGCCATCCAGGTATTACATCTCCATATACCATACATGATGGCGGAGATAATGTTTTTGTGCCGTTTGAAACACAATACAAACACAGTGGAAATAAATTTGTGGACGCATTTCTCACGCTCCACAATCACTTGGGCCACATTCGTGAATAATTGTTTTATTTTTATGAACGCAGAAGGCAACAGATAGAGTTGTATCCCATGGGTCATTACAGAAACGAGTAAACAGTATTTTGTTGACATAACGCCCCCCAGAGTTCCAATGTGTTCTATGTGCCTACTGGCACATAGAACACATGGGTACTCAGGGGACGATATTTGCTCCTATTTTATTTTTCTCAAGTTGTTTCATTTTAATTATTTGACTATTTAATTTATAACGGCACAATGTGATCGAATTGTCGGAAATCTGATAATATTTGTGACTATTTTCAGGTTTTTGGTTTGATTTTTATATCGAGGCCAGCGGAAGCGAAAAGCTTTCATTTAAACCACATACCCCTGATGTCTCGCGTGGCCATACACTCTGGATGTTGCACACTCTCATATACCTCGGATGTTGGGTGCACCCTTTGCCATGGCTATTTGTTCAAGGGATTCTGACCAATCAAAAGACAGAATTTATCGGGATATAGGGACAAGTATATTTACTCTGTTAATAGTCTATACAAGCTTCAACAATATTCCTCAATACAATTTAAAACTGGAAAAATCAACCAAGTTCGTTTAAATACACTGACGGTCGTTATTTCTGAAGGCAGTCACAATCTGCCCAGGAACAAATTTACCAAGATTTTGATACGCACACGTCCGTCGGCTGTGAGCGCTAACCCAAGAGTGTCTGACTGGTCTTCTCCTGGCTTTTTTTATACCCAGTGAAACGTGACTGGCCTTGGGCAGAATCGAGTAATTTTTGCTGATCAAGCATCACGCGATGTCGAGTGGATCAAGTGAACATGAGGCGCCCTTTGCCAATGAAGCCAAAGGAGGCCCACACCAGTCAATTCCCATACCCCCAACAGAAATTTACAGGCTTCAATAGTCGCCGGCCTGGAGGATGTTCTGTTAGAGGTGTACGTGATAGCCTAGCCGGCTCTGGTTAAAGTAATATCTAACACTGGAGCACGAAAAGAATCTTTGTATATCATTGTGAGTAAAGAGATATCAAAAAAGTTAACGGTAATCTGCGCGTGAACTCCACGAAGAGTTGTTTTCCACCAGAGTATGATGCGATGAAGGTGTTGGGTGGAGGGTTGGCATCAATCCTCGAGATGTTCGATGATCGGATGATCCAAACAGGTTTGTTTAGCTTGACTGGCAGGGTCCAGCTGTTCTTGTTTTCACCAGATTTCCAGAATCGGTAGAATGACGACTTGCCATCATTACAGCGTTGAGTTCCATACAGAATCAGACTGAAGGTCCGAGAGCTTGAAATGTCCAAGACCCCCACCCCCACCCACCACCCCCACCCCCCCCCCCCCCACCCTCAACTTCACACGTGTTCATTCCGTTTTATAAAACAACAGAGACACGAGTAACACATTATCGTGCACTAAGTTGCGCGTATACAATATGGCTCTTGTGAGATGCGTGTTTTTCGTTGACTTTTGCGATGTGGGTTCCCATCTCTTTTGAGTCTGTTATACCCCGGACGCGATGCGATGAATACCATCGATGGGATAATATTATAATTAACCATTTTTCAAGACTTGCTTGCGATGTGTACAGATTTTGGTGTTTACAATGTGAGCGCACCTATACATTAAAGCGAATAGAAATTCTAAGTCCACAGAGAGCACTGAGAAAACTGAAACGTGACCCTCTGCTCACTAATGTTAAAATTTCAAGCAACATTTTTTCCCATAATGCAACTAGGAGTTTTAATCAGTTAAATCTCATTAGATAGAGCTCAGTGAGCTCAGTCAAACAAGACTGAATTAGTAAACATTCTACTTGTATTATAGGAAAGATGCAGGTTAAAATTTTGTTGTAATTTCGACATCAGTGTGCGAATGTTTAAAAATATCGGTAACTAAATGTTCAACAATTTTTTAAAACAGAGATTGCACTTTTCACTTTAAAAGCTAGACTTATTTCAATTAGTGTCTTTGTCTAACGACATGTCTCAATTACTTTCATTCCATCGTATCAAATAAAAAAATAAGAAAGGAAATTCTGGAATGCATCTTCAACTCAACCAAAGCAATGCGTCTTTTGTGTAACAACCATAAAGATCGATAACTTTCTTTGCATTTGGAACTGACAACAACGAGAAGAAAATCTTTCTGCTTCACTACGGCTACCGCATGTATTAAAATAAAATTCCATCTCCGAAAGAAAAGAATGAGGAACAAGCTGGCTTCTTATAAATGAAATTTGAATGTTTCTTAGAGTTATCGTGAGTGCTTGTCAAAATACTGCAAGTTTGAATGTCCTTCATATCTCGGATGCGACTTGTAAGGTTAAAGGACAGGCTTCATTCGAAAGACATGGAATTGAAAATGACGAATAAATATGAATAAACGGCATAAACAGACATATCATGCGTTTATTTCTTCTGTTCGGAGTCATTAGACAGTTATTAGAGTAATGGCTGGTCGATTAACTTGAGTGCCTCCACTTCTTGATCTCTGACCGCAATCTAGAAAAATTCAAGAGGGTTGCTTTTCCAGATGACGTCTGCTGACCTTTTCGCTCTACAAACAATTAGTTGTTTATATTCGACACATCTTATTGTTTAGTTGGCATACAGGTCCAATTAGAAGAGTGATACCCTGCTCCTAATATAACCAATGTGAAACATGTGTCACAATAAAAAACTTACGACTACTACTACTGTTTAACTCCTTGCCGAGGACAGGAAATCTCTTGCTTTCAAAATAAGTAAACATTAAGGATATTTAACCAACTTACCAACTTTTCTCTTGTAAATTGTAAGAACTTTTTGCCAATAATTTCACAAGTCAAATATTCATTAACCCTTTACCTAACGAACCGCCGCATCCTCCCGCGTAATATGCAAACTGAGCAGTTGAAAAATTAAATTTTTCAAACTATTTCAACAAAAATCATATCGTGTGACCCCTCATTGGAACGAGCTCATTGAGCTCGTTCCAATGAGGGGTCACATAATATGGTTTTGTTGAAATTTTTTGAAAAATTTAAAAAAAAATGATATTTAAAATAATAAATTTTGATTTCGTCTGCGTTGGGTAAAGGGTTAATTCTTCAACAAATCTAGTCATATTTGCTTTGCAGCAGCCATGACTAGATTTGATGAAAACTATTTTTAAATTACTTAGCGTGTTTAGAGTTAAACTCTATGTTCCCTAACTGTTCTCCCACCTCCTATCTGCCGATACACGTATGTGCGGCTGAGATACCTAGGCGGGATAGACGTATCTCATACAATTAGCACGATCATGGTGCATCTCAGTTATTACCCAACATCGTTTCAACGCCTTACCCCACCTTTATACAGATTGTCGATCGCTTTCCCAGTATACACATTTTCAGAACACATGATTCGATTTTGTCAACGACCAGACCGCCTTCATACAGGTCGGGTAGCACATAACTAATCTTAGAACCAAAATGATGTCGCGTTGGCACGTAGATAGGAGAAAAATTACCTGCAATGGATTTTAGGTGCGAGATGGGGAAATCTAACTATTGGAGCAATGGCTTTGCGACATACACTCTGAAAGTGGTGAAAGTAATCGAATCCGCAACTGCTGCATGTTAAAGTTATTTTTGTTTCGGCAACTCGACTACACATCACAGCAATATTCGGCTATAATCTAGTCACAGCTGGTATATATTACGACTCCTCTGCCTCAGGGTGGTTATGATGTGGCGATATGCTATCCTATAGCGTGCTATCGACGCAATGTGATAAGCGCTTGAGGCTGGCTGCAAAAGTAACGTGCATATTAGAAGAAAATGGGAGAACCACGAAAACAAGGCAATACACCCGAGCAAGGAGAAATCATCTTCTCATCGACCTCTAGCACAGGCATGGACTTGAAAATGTTCTTTCACCTTTGTTGCTGATGGATACAAATAGAAGGAAAAAATGAACATTGTTGAAGAAAATGTTTTTTTAGGGTGGGGTATTATCACCGCGTGGAATGGCCCTTAACGTTTATTCCTTTCACTTTTGCCCCCAAAACATAGCTTATGGTTCCTAACTGGAACGCGTATGTCGAGCTGGGTCGTAAGCGATGTTTTTGAAATAAAAATTTCGGATCCGGTAACGAACGTCTATGGTTTGTAATCCATTAATGTTGGCAATAGTAAAAAAAGAGTGGCCGAACTTGACTTTACTTCTACTTGCGTCGAAATCATGATACACCGATTATATTTGGATACTGTAAGTTATCTGAAACGCCATTAAATGTTAATTGTATGAGAGAACCGGTGTGACAGGAATGATAGTCCGTAGGAAAATTAGTCCCTCTGGACTATTATTCCGCGGAATTAGAGTCCTAGGTCTAACATTTCTAGGAATAGTAGTCCGCCGGACTACTATTCCTAGAAATGTTAGGCCTAGGACTATAATTCCGCGGAATAATAGTCCAGAGGGACTAACTAACGTTCCTACGGAATATCATTCCTGTCACACCGGCGTGCAACTGTCAGACTCCCCAACGTACTAACGCCACAAACGCAGGGTTAGCATTGGTTGAAGACAGGTGCACCATCGATGCGCAGTACGCCTAAGAACACAGCGCCACCGTCCCCCCACGTCGGCAATCGGGATTAAGTGCCTTGCCCAAGGACAAAACGCAGTTAACCCTGGCGGGGACAGAACCGTGAAGTTCTCGATTTTGAAGTTCAGTGTCATAACCACTTGGCCACGCTCCCAACAATCGATAGAGAGAGAGAGAGAGAAAGAGGGAGATAGAGAGAGAGAGAGAGAGAGAGAGAGAGAGAGAGATTAGATTAGATTAGATTTATTTTCGGTCTTAAGAAAAGAGTTAGTTATAACTTTTCCCGAGGCCAATAATTGGGATGAGACACCAGGAGTATCAAGCACATACATATAAGTATAATTATGCAGGCTACAAGTATATATATTGATATATTCTGAACCACACTTTAAAAAGTGAAAAAAGTAATACACCATATTTATATATATACATATATATGTACATAAATAATCTCACAATAAAATACACGCTACTTGTAGACAATTACGAATCATCACAGAAAACAATTCCAACAATTCAGTAATTGTCAGTTCTCGAATATCGGTCTCGGGGCGAGTTGTGGATGTAAAACTAACCTACTGGCTGAATCAATTGCAACCTTTTGGGGGTTGTCGTTGGCTCAGTTGGGATGGTGGCAGAGAATTTATAGCCAGGCGACTGGGTGTCGTAGACTCGGGGTCGATTCCCGTCGAGGCTACCTTCCAAAAACTTTACAGTTTTCAATCCAGTGGCGCGGTGTTAGGATGATGCCTTGTGGAATTCCTGCTTGACATACATACATACATACATACATACATACATACATACATACATACATACATACATACGCACGCACGCACGCACGCACGCACGCACGCACGCACGCACGCACGCACGCACGCACGCACGCACGCACGCACGCACGCACGCACGCACGCACGCACGCACGCACGCACGCACGCACGCACGCACGCACGCACGCACGCACGCACGCACGCACGCACGCACGCACGCACGCACGCACGCACGCACGCACGCACGCACGCACGCACGCACGCACGCACGCACGCACGCACGCACATACATACATACATATATATATGTGGGTTTATTGTTCTAGACAGTCAGGACATCTATTGTACCTGAATGAAACAGAATTCTTGTATTCGTTGAATATCGAATCTCTAACGGATGTGATAAAACATTTTCGCGTTTTTGTTGTCTGGAGGTTCGCTGTTGTTTCATTCCAGATTTCGGGGAAATTATGCTTCGGAAGCTCAGCCGAAAATTTCGTTTTGGATTTTTGCCGATTTGGAGCAGAGCTGCTTCCTCTTGCCTGGACAACATGTTAGCTGATAGTGTAAAAACAAGAAAGTTGTTAAACGAAGCGGGAAGGTTGTGGATGTGCCAATCAAACATAAACTCATTTACATGCAGTTTATAAATATCTGTAAATTTTAGATCCCTTTAAATAGTGGGTCCGTGTGACTGTTATACTTTTTATCATTTATTATACGGATTGCTCATTTTTGTAAGCGATTTATTTTTTTAGCTTATGAGACATGATCCCGTATGGGCACAGCATAAAGTAGGTCACTGTGCACAAGGGTATAGTAGAGACTGTTTTGGGCACCATAGGGAAGTATATGCTTAACTTTGTCAACGCAATATGTGGCATTAGCAATTTAGAGCATACCCTTTCTACTTGGTATTTAAATTTACGATTTTCGTCTATGTATACTCCTAAGAATTTGATGAAGTTCTGTTGCCTGTCATTACCAATTCTTGTTAGTTCAGTATTATTGATCTTTACTTTTGAATTTAGAATTATTTTCATTATTTTGTGGGTGGAGACGAATAGCTTTGCTTTTTCTGGCATTTATGGCAAGGCACCAGTTGCACATATTCGATAATTCGTTACTGGTTCTTTGTTCCAAAATGTGTTCGTCGTGACCTGAAATATAACAGTGGTGTCGTTAGCAAATGAAAGTGAGTCTAAAGATGTTGAAATGCTCAAGTCATTCACATATATAAGAAAAAGTAGAGGTCCTAACACAGAATCTTGTAGAATACCGCAAACAATGGTATTTTGTTCTGGACAATATCTATTGTATTCCACATGTTGGCGTCTCCCAGTGAGATAACTTTCAAACCAAGAGAGACCAACCCCTCTAATTTCATAGTGTTCAAGTTTTTGTAGTAATATATCATGGCGTATAGTATCAAATGCTTTCGAGAAGTCAATAAATACTGATAAAGTAGAGTCCTTTGACGGTTTGTCATTATTTTCAGCCACGTACTGGAGTAGATGCAAAATTGAATGTAAGGTTGAGTGCTTTTTACGAAAACCATACTGATGTTTGTAAAAAATGTTGAAACGATCTTAAAAACTTAGTCTGGAACACACGATTGTTTTCCTGTATTTTTGAGAACGCTGGTAAAATACTAATTGGTCTACAGTTGTCAAACTCTTGCTCGTTGCCACATTTGTAGATTGGTATGACCTTATCTAATTCCATTTTGCCTTGCTCTAGAGAATGGTTAAAAATATGAGTTAGTGGTGTGGCAATTTCATTCACTGTCAGCTTTAAAAGGTGACTAGAAATATTATTGCAATCTTTACTGTATTTGTTCGGTTGTTTGTTAATCGTGAGAATGATTTTCTACTCTGTGATGGGGTTTACAAAGAAACTGTTAGAAAAAATTGTGTTAAGTAGTCCGAGTAATGTTTTATGCTACAATTCGGTATTTCATTACTAATTGATTCACCTTTTTCTGCAAACAAATTATTAAAATTATTGGCTATGTCAGCTGGACAAGTTATTTCCTTGTTATTGTGCCTGAATTTAGTTGGTATAACCGGAGGATTGCTAGATTTATTTATGGCTCTCCTTAAGAATAACCGAAACAACCGAAACAAGGTTAACCAGGTGTAATTACCTGCTATCGCGCGAAAACACAATGCCACTAGATTCTCGTTCTTGACACAGGATTCACAGACGCGCGTTTTGCGTGAACCCTCATAACACACACGGTTTTTGCCACAAACCCACGAGTATCAGCCAATAAGGATGACCTTTTTGAAGTTAAGTGTGGTATGACGTATTTTCCCACGAGGAGACTAATATAACTATTCAATAACCTCTATCTCACAAAGCGGTTAGAAATATTACAAACTTGAGCTTACGTGTAACGATGGCAACAGAAGATGTATATATGTACGAACGTTTGGGTGAAAAGAATGCTGAAAAGTGACATGTTGAACGGTTATTTTTCAGGAAAAACGATTACACCAAAATTTCAAAGGCCCATAACGCATGCCTGACAAGATATATGGCGACGAGCTAAACATATAGCCCCCGTGGCATCTGCTGATCTATCCATGTGCAAAGTTTCAAGCAAACAGAATGAGAGAAAGTCTCCTTTTCGGGCGGGTTTAATATATGAAAACATGGGGTTAACTTGAAATTTTCATTTGAATATAACTCAGAAACGGTTAAACATACGGAGCAAATTCACAAATTGTACACCACAAAATGTGAAAGTAGATCCAAATTTTATGGCATTGGACATTCACTCTGTTTAGGACTTTGAGAAATATTACACTTTGGGGGAAAAGTCGTTACACCATGATTTCAAGTGTCCATAAATCGGAAACGGAAAGAGATATTTGAAAAACTCCAGGGCACATTGCTGATAGAGAATTGGAAGATATATATACATACCAAATTTCTTGAAAATCGGACGCCGTTGCATTGTGCTCCTTTTCGGTGATGGCGTCATCAATTTTTGAATAAATGGATAGTGAATTGCTTACGATTAGTGTAGTTTGGGGTGTGAAGCAGAAAAAACTATGAGGTTTCCGTGTCCAATATTATCTTGAAACATTACTCAAAATTTTATACCTGAAGGTTGTGTCACTTTGATGTGATCAGGCAGACGAAATTTCATTTCATGTCATTTATACCAAAAACTTCCAAAGGCAATACATAACACAAAAACTTTGGGTGATATCCAAATCTGAAAAAAGTCATAAAGTATACCCAAATTTCACAGGAATCGTATTATTTTTTTTAAATGTCGCAAACATTTCGATTTTCAACATTTTTGATAAGGGTTAAAGCTATTGGCAGAAATGCATCGCTTTTATCACACTTGATATGGGATACAGTTGTTTGTTAATATACAATTACTTGTCAGAAAATGTAAATTGAATTTTCAGGAAACCAGGGCTTGGGCTGAAAAGAATCAGAATTTTAACAGTCCGAAAATCGGTGATTCGATCGGCCACGATATCCTTAAATATGAAATCCGAAAATTCGGCAAGTTGAAGAAACCATTGGTAAAAAGGGATAGAAGAGGACAATAATTTCTTTCGGACACCACATTAAAATCTGGGGTGTTAATAATATCGATTCTATAAACGAGACAATTTTTGGCTTGGGTAGCATCTTACTTCAAAATAGGCGAGACAAACACGATCTAAAATTCACGAAAAGCAATCATATTTCCTGCAGATCATTTGTGAACATTGCGATAAACAGAAGGGAGTGAATTTCACGTGCCAGAAGCTCCGTTTGAAACGATTAGTTGCTGAGAAAAATAGTTATCAGGCGATTTTTGTCTTCTTGGGTTTTGATGCCAAACGCCTTGCAAGAGCGACTGCAAAATTAAGTTAAGAGTTTTATCATAATGAGATAAGCCGTAAACACCAGATATCGTGTTACATACACATTGTCTGCCACGTACTATTTATTTTGATAACCTGTTTTCAACCACCCAATGGAAATGGTCTCATATTTGGGAGATTACCAACATAAGCTATAAGCTTTTTGTCAAATCCCCCATTTACCTTGTATCATCTAACTGCTTATTGTGTTATATTATCTTATTATTTTTGAGTTGATAATACACTGATGTCTCTATTATGTGACAAATAACACTTATTGAATAAAATATTGTTTAAACTAAATGGTCTTACAGAAGCCAAGGGGATGACGTATTATAACGCATACAATAGACTGTTGAGATTTGAGATATTTTTCGGTTGAATATAATTTCAGCAGAAAGTTATAGATGTGGACAATGGGAATAACATAGTTGGTGCAGATTTTAAACCACAACGGGCCGAGTGTATTCAACGTTACCCGATACAATACCGACATTGAAAAATTAAAAGTTTTAAGTAAATTTTGTTTTTTAACATACCTACCACAATTGTTTACAATTGGCTGTAACGTAAGTGCAAGCCCTACTTCGGAACTAACTCAAGCTTTTAAGAAACTTTTCCAAACAAGCTGGAAAAGTAGTAGAGTGCAAAAGCACGAAAAAGATCGAAAAAGGGTCGAGCGAGACCAGCGCTCGAAATTACAGGTACTCTATCTGCACACCTCTTGCGTTTACCGAGCGCATGCGCAACAACCGTGACGTCAATTCCGTATTTCCGCCAACGAGAAGTTTTTGATTTAGCGGGGAGGCATCGATATCAAAGAAATCCCCCAAGGAGGGTTGGCCTCCGGTAAACAATTGTGGTAGTATGTTAAGAAACAAAATTTACTAAAAAATTTAATTTCTTTTCAACCTACTCACAATTGTTTACAATTGGCTGAATAAACAATAGGAGGAGGTGAATCACATAACCAATACCAACAAGAGCAGCAGAAAGAAAAGCAAGGAGGGCAGAGAACAATAGCGAAACCTGTAATGAAGATAGAGAGAAGGCACCTGAAAAGAACAAGGCTGAGCGAAGCACAAACCCGATAAAAACAATTTTAACGAGGGTGCACAACAGCCTGAGCCGCAACGAGAGGGCTCAAAGAATAAAGGTCCTCAGATTGCTGCTGTAGGTAACGGAAATAAAAGGAGGAGAAGGTAGAAACATTCCTTCAGTTAGCCGCATTCATATCATCCCGGAGCGAAACAGAATTGGAGAACGCCCAGGATGTAGAAATGGCACGAACCTCGTGAGCATTAAACCGGTTCGAAACAAGATCCGAAGCAGACAAGCGGGAAAAAGCCAGCTTGATTGCAAGACAGATCCACCTGGAAATAGAATGGGAGACAGAAAGAATCTCTTCCGACCCCTCCTTATGAACTGAGTGCGATTAATGTAAGTCTTGATCGCACGAACAGGACAAAGAAGAGGTCTCCTGCCATCGACAGCAGGGAGAGCCAGAATGCAGATGGGAGGAGGTACCGAATCAGGAAGTTGATTCTTAGCCAGAAGAGAGCAATCAGTAGTGAAGGTGACACTGTTAGCCTCATTTCTGAAGAAAGCAGAATCAACAGATAGCGCATGAAGCTCACTGACTCCTCGAGCAGAAGCAAACGCGAGAAGGAAAGCCGTCTTATAGGTGAGAAAACGCATATCGGTCTCAGATAAAGGCTCGAAAGGCGCCCCCTCCAAACAGTGCAACAACCATGCCAGGTTCCACTTGGGTGTAAGACGCAAAACTCGAGGCCTCTTCAAAGAAAAGTGCCGAATGAGTTTGGAGAGAAAAAGATTACGACCGATGCACCGCTTTCCCACATAAGAGAAAGTATAAGACAGCATTGACCGATAGCCCTTAATCGTAATAGGCTGGAGGCCCTGGGAGTCAAAAAGGTATACCAGAAAATCCGCAATTTGAGCGATTGACGGATCACGGTAATCCACATTGTGATCTGTATACCAGCGGCAGGAAACCTTCCACTTCACAGCATAAGTCATGCCTGTGGAATGTCGCCGCGATGCAGAAATGCACTCCACTGTTCGTCTCGAAAAACCTCTACGTCGGAGACAGGACCTGATAAAAGACAGGTGTGAAGGGACAGGTTCGCCAGGTTGTTGTGATACTTCCTGGGATGATCCTGGGAAAGAAGATCGCGACGTAGAGGTAGACGAATCGGCCGATCTGCCAACAGAGGCCGCAGTAGATTGATCCACACCCTCTGTGGAGACAGAGGTGCGATCAGAATGATCCTGCAACTGCAAGCACGAATCTTCGCTAATACTTGAGGAAAAATCGGTGCAGGAGGGAAGGCATAGCCGATCCAACCTGTCCAGTCCAGAGACAGAGCGTCTACCGCAAATGCCAGAGGATCTGGACAAGGAGAGACAAAGGTTTCTACCTGATGATTCCAGTGAGTGGCAAAAAGGTCGACCAGAGGACGTCCCCACCGCTCGCAAATCGCCTGAAACACCGACCGATGTAGCATCCATTCGGTTGGAAGGACACTGTCGCGTCGGGACAGGGAGTCTGCTAGGACGTTGAGACGCCCGGGAATGTGTCGAATGGACACCCGAGCGTTTACATCCCTCGCCAACAAAAGAAGATCCCGAGATAGCCGATACATGGGAATCGAATGTGTGCCTCCTTGATTCCGTATGTAGGCCACTACTGTCGAATTGTCCGAAAGAAGTAGGACAATATGGTCCGACAGGTGAGGGATCCAAAGCCGAAAACTCAACAGAAGAGCAAGGAGCTCCTTCTGGTTGATATGAAGGCCCACCTGCTCGCTGTCCCACTCGCCGTGAGTGGACAGACCGAGAGGATCCAACGTCGCACCCCAGCCCCGATCGATGGCATCCGCAGTAAAGAGGCGATCGGCCAAAGGAAGATCCAATGGAACACCCTGTGTCAGCCAGGGAACATCGGCCAAAGGGTGGAGGTGATAAAGCAGGGACCGAGGAATAGGAAGTTCCAGGTCCAGCGGATCTACATTCGGACGCCAATGATCCAACAGGAAGTGTTGGAGAGGTCGGACAAACAAGCGACCAAGCGGAATGAGATCTGTCACCGAACCGCAAAGGCCCAGCATCCGAAGGAAAGTCCTGACCGAGACCGAGGAAGATAGAAGCAGGTTCCGAGTCAAGGCGGAAAGAATCGTCGCTCGAGCATTGGGGACAAACACCACATTGTGAAGAGTGTCGAAATCCATCCCCAAATGACGAAATTGCTGAGAAGGAAGGAGATCCGACTTCTCGCGATTGGCTCTGAAACCCAGCGACGCTAATAGGCAAAGAAACTGCCGGACATCTGACTCCAGAACAGCAGCATCGTGGTGCCGTTGGAGGATGTCGTCCAGGTAGGCTGACGAAGTCACATCCGACTGAGTACGGTGGAAAGCAAGCACATGTGACATCAGTCGGGTGAAGGCCCAAGGAGCCAGGTTCAAACCGAACGGGAGAGCTCTGAATTGATAGACTCGATCTGAAACGAGAACCGAAGGTATTACCGTGACGCCAGATGAATGGGTACATGGAAGTAGGCATCCTTCAGGTCGATGCAGGCAGCGAAGCCGCCCTGATGAACTGAACGTCGAACCGACCGGAAAGTCTCCATACTGAAACGAGGGGCTATAAGGTACTCGTTCAGGATACTCAGATCGATGACAGGACGAAATTGGCCATTTTTCTTCGACACCAAGAAAAGTCTCGAGTAAAACCCCGGTGAAAGGGTGTTCCTGACCACCTCGATCGCCCCTTTGGAGAGGAGATTGTCGATCTCCTGCACCAGAAGGTCCCGACGTAGAGAATCGGAAGGGACCAGAGTCGGGAGGGGCACCCGAGATAAACTGGGGTGCCGATGGAAGGACAGTCGCAGACCGGATTGTATGACGTCGAGGACCCAAGTGTCCGACGTTATCTCTGTCCAACGGTCGTAAAACAGCGACAGCCTTCCCCCAACTGGAGGCGAATCGAGGTGAGGACCTTCACTTGTGGCCTCGACGAGGCCCCAGAGAGGAGAAACCACCACCTCGGGAAGCGACAGAGTCCTGAGACTTTCCGGCCTGAGGCTGCCAGCGAGCCTGGCCGCGTCGGCGCTTCTTCTGAGCAGAAGGAGCAGACGGAGCCGAAGGCGTAGCCGACATCGCCGAGGAGGCAGACGCAGCAAGACGCAGCAGGACGCTTGACGGGCCTGGAACGACCACCACCCGCAGCAGCAGGTTGGTCCAGCTGTCGCAGCAAAAGCTGGTCCTTCGAATGACGAAGAACCTCGCCACGGACAGCTTCCACGGAACCATGGAACAACTGAGGTCCAACCAAAGAGGCAGACCTCAGAACAGTACGCTGCTCTGAAGGAAGGGGTGGAGAAGAATCCAACACCGCATCCCGGAGTGCCAGCTCCAAATTAGCCGTGTTACAGGCGTGATTGTGTGTCAAGTTCATGAGAGCCTGTGACAAAACGCGAAAAGGTGCCTGAGCATCATCAAACTCCCCTGGTGGAAAATAGTCAGCCAGGGCAGCGATGACATGGTCCGCGAGAGATAACATACCCAGCACCTCTCGGGACAGGCCCACCATAGATTCAACTACCGACATCGGGAGAACTGCCGACTTAGGCTTAGTTAACCCAAGGGAAGAAGAATCCTCACCCACAGTAGTCATCCCTTGGAAGACTGGTGGACAGACGGAATCGTAAACACGAAACCGCGATGGAGGCGGAAAGGCATCAGCTCTAGAAAAGAAAGAACCCTTGAGGGCCTTAGAACGCATTTGGCGTCCAAGCCCTGGAAGGACTCAACAACCTGAACCGATTGCAGAGGACGCAAAGCCCAAGAGCTAGAAGGCTCAACAGAGTTACGGCGCTCCACAGAGGACCGCGGCCGGACGGTCACAGATGGCTGGTCTGAAGGTAGAATGTCCGGCAATAAGACAAAGGCAAAATACAAAGCTTGCCCCAAGACTGACGAGGGGGGGGGGGGGGGGGCATCACCTTCAAGAAAATCGTCATCCTCTGTTGCAGAGGAGACGTAGCCCAACTCGGGCTGACCAGCAGAAACCTCCTGTGAATACTGTGCAGTATCCAAGGGGCCAGGCGAGACATCTCGGCGACCGACCCGAGGAGGTTGTGCCTCAGGAGGCACAGGGAGGCCAACTTGAGGGTTGCTAGAAAGCAACCGGGTGAGCGCCAAAACGGCCTGACGCAGGTCACCCTGAGAATCTGTCGCAGCAGCATCGCCCGACGGAGTATCCTCCCAATGGACCCTTCTGGTAGAAGAACCCAAATCCTCAGAAGGGACCGACGACGAACGTCCATCGGCAGACAGAATAGGGAGACGGCGAGAAGACACCGGAGGATAGTCCCGATTGTGACGCCCAGGGACAATCACTGACCTCTGAGGAACAGAAGGTCCTGCCTGCAAATCATCCAAAGAGACCGACGGCGTACGTCGATCGGTAGCTGGACCTGGGACACGGTGAGAAGACACCGGAGGATTGTCCCAAGAATGACAGGATCCTGATATTGGCCTCTGCGCGGCAGAAGGCCCCAACTGCCCATCCTCTGAGACCGATGGCAAGCATCGATCGACATCCAGACTGGGAACACAGTGAGGAATCACCGAAGGAAGGTTCCGAGAGTGACAGATAACCGGAGCTGTCACTGGCCTCTGCCGAACAGCAGGCCCTGGATGCCAATGTCCCAACCCCATCCTGCTAGTCGGCACACTAGCAGGGGGAGGAGGAACAATAAATGATTCACTCGAGGGGCGAGGAATCGCTGCCGAAGCGACCGAACGGCTCAATCGACTAGGAGCAAACCTAGCCAGATGAGACGGAGCAGACAGGAAACCCGCACAGCTTCACCGCGAAGCTAGGGGAAGCTGAAAGCTCACAGAACAGACACACCAGCAGATACAGTCTCGGTCCACCGAGACTGTATACCATCCCCAGAGGAGATGGAAGAGCCACCATCATACAGAATAGGATCTGTAGTAACAATTTCCTCAGCAACTGACGACGGCGTAGGAGGCAAATCGGAGAGGGTCACCGAGCTGACCTCGGAGAAGCTCTCTACGAAAACAGACGCCTCAAGAGTGACATCAGAAGACAAAGAGACCACGGTCTCCACGCCAGGTATCACCGCACTAGCACCGTCAACAGTTGCAGAGGAACTCGCCACAGAAAAAGACAGATCAGCATCCTGTGTGACAGAGTCACTACGTTTACTCACAGAAATATCTGATAAGGCACGGCTACCCTTACCCCGAGAAGGAGGGGTTCTAGCTCTAGACAGAACCACCTTGTTAACAGAAGCCCAGAATTTTGAGAACCAAACCCCACAAATACCACATGATTGGGGCCTGATTACAATTGTTGCAAGTGACACATGTGGAATGAGATTCGTCCACATGTTTCACCTCCAAGCAAGAGGAACAAGGAATAGTCTTAGGCATAATATGAAAATGAAATATGAAATCAAGCTTCCCGCCGACGGAAAACAGAACAATGGTCGTGTTCACACGTGGGGGAAAAACAAGACTATGTGTGAAAAAGCAAGCAAAAATTATCAAAAATATCATCAAATAGTAATAATTTTGAAAGCTTGAAAAGGATACAATCCACTTGCACACAATCAGATGAAGATGGCACATACAAATAAGTTGTTCACGAAGATAACAGCTAAGAAATAGCGCGAGTCACAAAAATTTCCGACCAGTACAATGGCGGAAATAAAAGAAATTGACGTCACGGTTGTTGCGCATGCGCTCGGTAAACGCAAGAGGTGTGCAGAAAAAGTACCTGTAATTTCGAGCGCTGGTCTCGCTCGACCCTTTTTCGATCTTTTTCGTGCTTTTGCACTCTATTACTTTTTCAGCTTGTTTGGAAAAGTTTCTTATAAGCTTGAGTTAGTTCCGATGTAGGGCTTGCACTTACGTTACAGCCAATTGTAAACAGTTGTGAGAAGGTTGAAAAGAAATGTGCTAGGCACACCGCGTGGGGAATCCAGCCTAATTGTAAGAACGTAAGAAGGCATTTCATTGATCGTTATGCATTTGGGTGACTTGTTAGTAATTTATGAGTGAATGAAATGCTTCGACACAAAACGGTGTTAGGCAAGATTGCAAGCAGATCGACAGAGGTGATATATTTCTAAAAAAAATATCAGCCACATTCACCCAATTCAAGTTGAATCGCGGTAGAAAATACAGAACACAACTCGGGTGGAATACGGTGGATACGAATCAACGACTCTTCTTGGAGTTTTTCCTATATTTCACGCGCGCCTTCGGCGCAAGTGAAATCCACGAAAAGTTCCAGTTCGAGTCATTGATTCCAATCTCCCGTGCTCCACCCTCGTTGAGTTCTGTCTTAGTACATAAAACTTCATAGGGAAAGGTTGATGGAAAAACAAAACAGCAAACCAGAGAAATAATTAAATGCAGGGTTTTGATGTCCAAGTACTCAAATTAATTTCTCTATCCCGCTTACGTATGACTGTATATACGTAATAATATGCAGACTAATTCAACTTTAATTCAACTTTCATGTTCGTGTACATTCAATCATAGTAAAGTAAGTATCATACACAGATCGCTGTTCGGAGGTTGAGGATCACAGTAAGGACGCTTAAACAAACAGGAATTTTTCTGGGGGTTTAAGGACACTTTTGACAACGATGGTCAACTCGTGTCGAGGAGTTTTACGGGTGGAGAGTAACCTGAAAGAACATCAGACTCCAGAACGTACTAACTCCGCACAAGCAGGGTTAGCATTGCCTGAAGACAAGTGCACCACCAACGTGCAGTACACCTCAGTACACAGCACCAACGTGCTAGTAGGTAGGTAATCGGGATTAAATGTCTTGCCCAGAACACAACGCAATGGAATCTAACCGTGGACCACTCGTTTTGAAATTAAATGCCGTAACCACTGAGCGAACTGTATTTCTTGCTTGAAATATCGAAGTGTCATGTTGCAGAACGCTGCAAACTGATGGTTCAGGAGTATTGTTGTTTGCCGCATGATGTCATTAAAGCACTAAATACGCACACAAATGTGCATACTCGATAAAGTGTTATTAGTCACAGTTGATAAAGTGAAAGAATGACAGCATCAATGAAGAAAGAAAGGCTTTCCATGAGGGAACGACTTGTCCTATACATCACCAAATTCACAGCGTTTTACCTTGAGATCCTTCATTTCACATCAATCAGTTCACAGTTACCTACTTTGCTTCTTTCTAGCGTACAAAGATGATGTTATTTGTAACTAATCTGCGCCTACGGCGTATGCCGGGCCGTTCCTGGCCATACAATGACTCTAACTGGTCCGAAAAAAATCTATCAGTCGCAGTGTTGGCCAAGTGTCAGCCAAGTACCATTGCAACGGGTATGATTGCAGATATTAATATTTTCCTCCAGTTCTCACCCAAGTATGAAGGTAGTATACTTCGACATTTAGGGCATTTCCAGGAAATGCACATTTTCATGCCTTTGTGTGTTCCGATTACGTAGATGTTGAGCTATCGACCCATTACCTTTATTTGAAAAATGTCTACCACCGCTCTAGGATACAAGTGACGCAAAATAGATATTTTTGTAGAATTTCCATTTTTATTGCCATGAACCGAAAAATACAGATTGCTTTGGAACAAATTTGTGCTTCCGCAGTCGACACTTTTTAGTATTTTTTTTTCAATGACAAATTCCAGAGAGCGGTGGTATGTAATTGTGAATATATCTCTCAAATTCTCATGTTGGTACTTTTTTCTAAAATTTACCGTCGTTCAGAACTAAGATGTGAGCACAACAGAGACACGTGTTCCGCGCCTGTGGGGCATCTCTCCTTGTACAGCAGTTCCATGGAGTGTAAACCTTTTGCAGGTGCTAGTTTTAAAAAATATAAAATCAATGTTCGAAACCTGGATCTTTGAGGCTCTTTTTAACCTTTAAGGGGGTGAGATGGGTTGTTTTATTTTGATATTTGTGTGCCGACAAAATTCATATTTACCATGTTCAAAAATATATTTTGACCAACTGAACAGATAAAACGAGATTCCACGACTGCCTGATTATAATGTTTTCCCATGATAACCAGATAAAATAAGGAAAAGATCAATATAAAACATAGTGGAAGTGATAGTGCCCAACGTTATCAATAAGTACTGCATTAAAGTGTTATACTTATTTCCGTTTCTTAGATTATGACTGCATAACTTTCAGAAGAATTTGACAAGAAGAACAAATAAGATGAATTCACGTCTAACAAATACCAATAAGTATACACAGATCTAGTGTATACTTAATTATTGTTGCAGTACAGTTTGGACTAAAACATAGTTTGGGCTTTTCAACTATTTTAGCCAATGCAGGGCACCACTGTGTTGGGGGTGGGGGGATTATTTTTCGTTAGGAATTATGCGTGTATCATTGAATACTGACGAATACGAAAGCTTAATCAAATCGGTCCAATGATTCTAAAAACTGAAATTTGCGATAAACACATAATTTGTTGTCGCTCCAAAGACAACTCCCAAATATTGCCGAAAGGGCTTTTATTTTAATGGGCTTGATTCCAGATCATGCATTTTGGGGTGTTTTAGTCATACTTCCCCGTTGGGGGCTGCAGCAGTTTTGTTTAAAGAAACGTGAACTGTAATGAGGTAACGAACACACATGCCAAATTTTAATAATCTTTTCCCTAACATGAATAGCAGACGACTTGAACAACTAAAAAATTTAATCTTTTGCCTCAGATACATCGAGCTCGTTCCAAAAGATGGGCCATGCGCTATGTATCTGAGGAAACAATTTTAAAAATTATTACATTTTAAATGCAATTTTTAGGAATAGTGCAGTATGGTAATGATTATTATGTTAAATTAAATGTTAACCCTTTACACAACGCAGCGATATCAAAATATATATTTATTCTTTTTTTAATTACTCGAAGCATTTCAACAAAATCATATCATGTGATCTCTAAATCGTTCCAATTAGAGGTCACGTGATATGGTTTTGTTGTTTTTTTTTGCATTTTTTGTTGAATTTGTAAAAAATGATTTTTTTTCTTCTGTTAAATGTGTCGGAATATTTTATTTGTGAAATTTCAATCGGCTGGTGCATAAGTGGGTCCTGACTCGATCACGATCTGGTCGAGAGAAATACCAATTTTGTTATCGTAGAACAACTTTGTGTATTCTGTATTTGTTACCTTATGGAGCTCACATTTGGAACAATGGGGACATTTTGTCTTGTAAGTAACATGGGGTGTATTTCGATCGTTTCCGATCACACCGTATTTGAGTTTAGAACGTTTTACACAATTTCCGTTCGCCGAATATTTCCTTTTATACGAAGATTAACGAGGTCAACAAATTTAATACTCTTGTGTTCCCAGCACCAGTAAGAAGAGGAAAGTGTCATAGTTATTAATTGCTCTGCTTACCGATAACATGGATATGAATAACGTTGCAGTTATTAAGTTTAGCATCTTTTGTCTGTCGGAATATCTATATAGGTCTCATTCAACAGACCGATTTTCCGAAATTTCTTGGTCTCCTTCAAACGAAATCGAGTGTGCGATGCTTCACTATTACCAGGTCTTAGACAAAAGCGTTAAGCGGTAGTGTAGAGAGATTTTCCGGTAATTTTGACAGTTAAGTCATGTTAACGAGCTTTCTCCGGTGCTCCTATCAATTAACTTTTGCCAACGTTACGACAATGTCCCAACAGCGCTATTCCAAAAAGTCGGCATTCAGAGTTTTCTAATCGTTTCAGTCTTTGTATCCACACTACAGCTTATGAACCCCTCTCTGAAACGCGATCGATGAGTTTGTTCCAAAGAAGAATCATAAGCTATGCGTTTGAGGCAAGAAATGATTTTTGTAGTTATCCAAGAGTTTGTAAACGTTGTATGCTAATTTTGTTTCGTAAAAGGTTAGACTGTAGATCCCCTTGTTTCTGATTTCAACTTGCGCCAACACCAGAAACAAATCCAAATCATCTTTACCATCTATGGTTAACCCTTTACTCAACACAACGGCGAAGAAAGACCTGCACTATTCACGGAATATACCATTCAAGTTTCATTAATACATTTCGTCTAAAAAACATAGCTCATGGCCCCTCGTTGGAACGATAACATTGAGCTCATTCCGACGAGAGGTCATAAGCTACATTTTCGACACAAAAAATGAAAAATATTTATTCAAAAATTGACTTTTCAGGTGTCGTCTGCTTTTCGTGTTAGGTGAAGGGTTAAAGTATAAAGCAGCTACCTCGGAATGAGGTTGCCAGAAAACGTTAAGGTACTACTTATTTAGGTTGCCCTAATTCCTAACTTGTACATTATTGGACAGGCCGTAACATTAAGTAATTATGACATAATTCCTTCCAGCTGTCCTGCTTTCTCACTATCGTTTATTTTGTGCTATTATTCAAGTATTTTTTATCTTCTGCTTCCCACATAAACTGGCTAGAAACTTTGATAGGAACATACGACGAGACAATATCCGCAGATGCTACAATCAATATTCAAGAATATTGTAATGGGGAATTCATCTGTGAATTCGAGTTGAGAAGCCGTTGTTAATGCATTCCATTAAAACGGCATTTTTCATATCATGTTCTATTGAGATGCTGCGCTTGTGTCAGAGTGTTGAAGTTTTAATCCATAACGAGTGAGCTGTGACTTTACTTTTGGTCAGCTTATTTGGTTAAAAAATAAATATATTTACCAACTACAATTGTCTGCTCTGCAAGACCTGTGAGAAAGTTGAAGGGATGCCTAATGGAAAAATGCGTGTTAACAACAAGCGATGTCGCTGAATGCAGTAGCGGGCACTTCTGTTGAACATTCGTCGCCACTGCCTTTATTATATAAGTCGTAATACAAGAAAGGGTGACGCGACATTTGAGCATGCGACAAAAAGGCGCAACATTTTGACGCTGTGGGTATTAGGACCAGTGATATCAGGACGACGTGATATTTGAATGCTCTGAATTTAACGCTTTCCATCCGGGAGGTATATCCTATGTATGTTTAGTGGCATCAGTTGGAAGAGTTAGTATTCATTATTTTCGACAGCATAATTAATATTGTTCAAGCATAATTAATATAACAATAACATGATTTTGAAGGGCTTTACAGTGTATTAGCGGCTCAACAGAAATGGTTAACAGCCCAAGAGTTTATTAGCGGCCCGAGACGAAGTCGAGGGCCGCTAATAAGCTCAAGAGCTGTTAACCATTTCTGTTGAGCCGTTGAGACACTGTAATGCCTGACAAAGTCATGTTATTTCTATTATTGCCACTTTCGTACATCGGGGACATTACAATTAAATTATATGGGAAATAAGATAAATAAATGAAGTTTGACGTTTTAGAATTAAAAAAACAGCGACACTGTCGTATAATTTGTTGACAAACAAACCGGGTAACATGACTATCGTCTGATCAGTCTATGACGAAATTTGGGAAGTTAGATGACAAAATATATCTTCGAAATGCGAACTTTAGGCAAGGAGTTTATTCATCAAAGATGTCATCACTTACTTTGTGTGTATCGCTTCCTATATTTGATCCATTATCTATCCGTGACACAAAGGGAAACACTTGAAACAAATGTGTTTACAAATTAAAAAAACCGAATTGAATTCCGATCCAAATGGAAATCTGGGAAAAATATTGTTGATCGGCTGAGAGATGTGACTTCATTGTCTATATTTAGACGTGTCGGGCTGTTATTGGCGTGTTGGGCTGTTATAGTCAATAACGGCCCAACACGTCACATGACTTGTTGAGTATTACGAGGTTTCAACGCCCGACAAAACATCGTTAATGTGCTTGGAACGCCCGCAAAAGTGGTAATAATAATGTTCAAATTCACGGAGCAGCAGTGATATTTATAAAGTTATGATGTATGACGAAACCGTTGTCGAAAAATGGTCTTCAGATTCAAAAGGTTAATGATGTATAATTCTTTTATGAAAACAAATTATTTTTATAGTTTTTCCCTTCTGGCTGTTCCCTCTTTCACATCGGATCAGTTTCTCGGTGTCGGTTCAAATGTTTTGTGGTTTCCAGGGATGATTTTCAAATATGCATATACTGAATTGTAACCTTGCGGTCTTTAACTTTGACATATGACCTCCAAAACAAAAGATGTTCATATCTTACCAGGTACCATTCCTGTATCAAGTTTGGTGATAAAAATGGGCCGTTCTGATAGAGTGCAAACAGCCATACAGCGAAGAAATGGCTATATGACCTTGACCTCCAAAAACAATGAATTTCTGGGTGTTAGCCAGTCAATTTCTGCGCCAAGTTTGATAATTGAAGATATGAACCGTTTTTATAGTACGCAAACAGAAATGCACTTCATTTTGTAAATCTGCGACTAATACGTTTGAACACCAACGACAGACTGTTTAGACCTTACCAAGTACCATTCCTTAATCGAGTTTGATAACAGAAGCTGTAACCATGCCCCCGCCCCCTCACCAGGTCGCACACCCACACTCATTTACCCCCCCCCCCATACAAACACCATGAGACGCATAGACACACATACACCTACAGGCACGTAGATGCAAGTGAAAGCCCTGCCTACACTTCGTCTATCGCACGAATGTGGTAGAACGGGCTTTAGTGTAGGCCAAAGATCACAAACACAACTCCACTATCGGGCGTCTTTATTATTACTCTTGCGGGATTGCTATTACTATCCCCATTATCACGGCCTCTCTCAACAATACGTTGGTTTAACCCTTTACCCAACGCAGACGATTTCAAAATTCATTATTTTAAATATCATTGTTTTTTAAAATTTCAACAAAACCATATCATGTGACCCCTCTTTGGAACGAGCTCGTTCCAAAGAGGGGTCACATGATATGGTTTTGTTGAACTTTTTCGAAAAATAATATTTTTTCAGTGGCTGTATTTGCATATTACGCGGGCGGATACGGGCGATTCGTTGGGTAAAGGGTTAAAAGAGGGAAATTGAAGCATTTAACCCGGTATGCATTTTTTCCCTTTGTAGATAAATAAAGGCAGTCGCGGAGCGGACGCAACAGTGATCGCCAGATCGGTAAAAAGAATCAGTAATATTTTAATTCCACATCCCTGTTGGGCTGTAAGATTAAAATATTGTTGATCTCCATCACAATATTGAATCCATTTTGGAACTCGGGGCTAAAAGAATGAAAAGTTTCAAACATATGCCATTGTAAAGTTGCACTGAGTACATATCGGTTCTCAATAAAACAAAACATACCTTGCCATTAAAATGACACCATTTGGGAAACTGTTTGCCGTCTAGAAAACGGCTTTATTGCGGTGTTATTATTGTAATAAGAAATGGAATTCGCAAAACAAATGGCACCATTGGGGAAACTGTTTGCCGTCTAGAAAACGGCTTTATTGCGGTGTTATTATTGTAATAAGAAATGGAATTCGCAAAACAAGACTTTGGGCAAATAATACCCAAATTTAGTCGTCTTAGAACTTTGTGCACTTGTCAAGCAGAAACTTCGTTTTTCGTCATTTTGAAATTTTCTTGTCGCCTAAAATTATCCAATGTAGATGAAATCTTAGATGACGTTTTTATAGCATTTAAATTGCAAACGTGTCTAAAAGAGGATGAAAATTAGCATAGTTCTCTCTCGGTAAAATTCCATTGTTTTGTCAATATATCAAGCATCATACGTTATTTGTGGATTTGCCTTCAGTGCGTTGATGGAAGGGTCACATGATATGGTTTTGTTGAATTTTTTTGAAAATTATATACTTTTTTCAATTGTTTAATTTGTGAATTACGCGGGCGAATAATTCGTTTGGTGAAGAGCAAACTCGTCGTTTTATCATTGAAGGGCAAATTTTCTTTTTCACACATAAAGAAACTTTATGTACATCCATTTGAAAAGGCTTAGATTTATGTTGCGGATTATAGTGTCGAGCTGTCTTTTTTTCTTTTATCTTCAGATCAATATAATTATAAAAATATTTATATTATATTATTAGGTTGAGAGAATTCTTTATCCATTTACCTAGCACAATAGGAAAACAACATTTGAAAATAAAAATATTTAATTATTGAACCTTTTCATTTCTCACGCAAACAAACATTGCCTTTGGTCACTCATTGTAAGGATCTTGACGAGCTGGTCCCAATTGAACAGTTATTAGCTATTTTTGGAGCCAACCACTGAAAAAATAAGAAAATCTGAATATCGATTTTAGGAAGTAGATCTGGGCGGATACGACTGCTACGATAAGTAAATGCATGGGTAAAAGATGGCACATTAATCTGAACATTCTTTTTGTACAAGAAGCCAGGAAACGTCTATCGCTTTTTAACCCTTTACCCAACGTAACGGCCAAAACCGGCCAGCGCTATTCTCAAAAACAGCCAATTAATTTTCATTATTTTTTCATTTTTTGTCTCAAAAACATAGGTTATGACCCTCGTTGGAACGAGCTCGTCGAGCTCGTTCCAACGAGGGGTCATAACCTATGTTTTTGAGACAAAAAATGAAAAAAATCAGTTATTCAAGAATTTATTTGACAAGTGTCGTCTGCTTTCCATGTTACGTAAAGGGTTAACATTATTTCAAGTATGTCCGCCCGAATCTCAAATGTCGAATCGCAGGTTGTGTATCGAACTCTTGCAGCTGTAAATATTATCAGTCAACACTTAAGTATCGTATGCAACGGCGACTCGTCCGTTTTGGAAAATGAATCCAAAAAATGCGGAATATTCAAAATAAAAAGCGAAATCAAAGCAGTTTCGGAAGTCGAGGCTACTTTAACTCTGTTTCTAACACCAAGTCTTTTGTACAGGAGACCTGGTGGTAAAGGAAGTGTCCAAAGTGATACAGTGGAGCCTACTTAATTGAATCTCTCTTAATTGTATATCCATGTTAATCGAAAATAATTTCCAAACACAAAACCATTTGCCATACCTTCAGTACCTATTTGACCTGTTAATTGCATATGTATTATAGAGTATACTACTGTTAATTGAATAAATAAAGCTGACAGTCACCAATGTCTCCTTGTTTATAAATCAATTTTGCCTCAGTAAATCAAATACTGGTATTTAATCTAATATGTCTGGTTTGACAGAGCTCCATGAGCTCTGTCAAACCAGACATAATAGAATAAAAGTTCAGTTTGTCTCTAAAATATAGAAATATGACTAATTCCTGTTAATTGAATACTCCTGTTAATGGAATAATTTTTACTGGAAAAGTGGTTATACAATTAACAAGGCTCCACTGTACTATTGGTAGGAGTTTGAGTACATCGCGACGGTTCGACAATTTTCGAATTCGTACGACTCGAATCGAATCGAATCATCAGAACGATTTCGATTCTAATCGAAGCTTTGCCTGGCTCTGTTTTTTTTAAGTCATTAAATTTTCAAGGGAACGTGCCCATTTCGACTTCAGTTGAGGAAAATATGCATAAAAACAACTCATGTGGAACATATTGTTTAAAACCATAAAGGAGTCGTGCGAAAACATTCGTTGAACACACCCCGAAGGCAGTGTATATCCGTCGTATTTGTTTGTGCAATAAAAGCCTTTGAGTGTCGTAGAAAATGCAGTTTATGTCATTTCTGAACAGCATATCCGGTCTTTTAATATATGATTCAGGAAATTGGAAGGTAACACCCACATTGCTTTCAAGATAAGAAACCTGAACACGGAATTGTAGAATTGTGATCAATTTACATCAAAAACATCATAATGATTTAATACAAATATATAGGTTATATGAAAATTTATTGTAATCATGTTCAACTAAACCGACGTGATGAAGATTAATGCTTGATTTATACGCAACATTAGTTAATTATCGCACAAATATGTCAAAAATACTCTCCAATTTAGAAACCTTTATCCGGCGATATTTTTTGTTAAGGTATAAAGTGGCAGGAAATTGTGAAAAATAATTATGAATGATAAAATGTGCTATTTGAATGCTGTTATTTGTTACAACACTACTGACGCACCTCACGTGCAAAAGGGTTCGCTTTTCTCACCACTTGGTAATGGCACGTAATCCACATAATGGTTTATTAAATTCGAGTTTGAGACCTCAGGAAAACCAACCTGTACATTCGATCTCACTTCTCCACAACTCTGGACTGGTGTACCAATCACGAGACATTTAAAAACGTTTCGGATCTATTGGCAGCTAAGGATATCACTCCTCCAAAAGTATGATTTCGCCCCTACATTAGTTCGAAGACAGCAGTTCTGTTATTGACAATAGTTTACGCTTCCTCATTGAGCTACAAGCACTTAACGAATGGACATACTAATTTTGTAAATGAAGTGTGATGCTTTGCTCACGTTATAACAACGTAACCTACACACAAGACATTTTATTCTCCATTCATGGTGTTAGTTAAGCTCCTGGGCCACCAGTCTAATTCTGCTGTTATGTGTTGTTTGTTTATCCACTTTTCGAGGAGTTTGCGCGCAGACTACCTTTGATGTAATGTGATACCCCTTTACTCCCGAAGATACACAGATATTCCTTCCTGCTCCAGTTATCGATATTCAAATCAATACGTATTTATTGCTCCTTGAAAACAGTTAGATTCTAAAACAATTGGTGGGACTACGCGCCGTAATCATAACCCTACAGCTTTGTTATGTCTCCGTTCAAAATGATAATAAAGATTCGGTCAAACCAAAACTCGATTGATAAACATTTCTTGATGCAACGATAATTTGAAAGTTTGACGTATATTTTTAGATTCAATCAGCTAGAATATTTCAGTTGGTCGGAAAAACGAATCTACCCATGGGCGATAAACTCTTTAAGGGCTTGACTTGTTTCGGACCAATATTCGTCACAAAATTAGACTGGCGGCTTGAGCGTTTTGGTGTTACTAGCTGACCAATGGTATTCTCCTCTTATACTATAATTCTATTGATTCAAAAAAAATACGAATACGCGAAAAATTTAATACCAAGGTTTCACAAGGTTGTACTACTATATTATTTCAGATCCTATATGTTGGTAAGAAATAATGAAAACATTTTGTTTGTGAATACCTCTATTCGGGAATGTTAGTTAGGTTAGGTAAGGATTCATATTGACAGGCAATTAATTATGCACACTGTTCTGAAGGTATAATTCAACTGGCTTTGTGGATTTTATGAAAATCGGTACTGAAGTAAAAGAGCATTATTTAGGAGATAAATGTCTCTTGGTCAGTTAGACATTGGGAATTTGACTATGGAAAACCATTAGTTAACGAGCCCCTTCTAACTCAACAAGAGACTTTAGAAGTGAAAAAATCTCCAATCCCGTTTTATTTGAAGAAAAACAATAAAAATAAATAAAAAAAATGTCATTTTCAATCTCGGTCTGTTTGCCATGATCGAAGGTGTACTTCGAAGCACGGGCGCTAACAATATTTGCCATAGCAAATTACTCCAGAGTGTGTTCGATCTGTGATATCAGAGGTTTAGCACCGTTGCTCGCGCGCGTAGCGTGGATACAGACATGTTCTAATTGACCCACTTTCGGCAATTAGAGCACGGTGAGAGTGAATTTACCTGAGATTAGTGCACGGGGCCGACCGGCTCCCAGCCAATCAAATTACGGGTTCAGAAAGAACAACGAGGTTGAATTTAACTGATGAATTACAATTCAACATGAATCAAATATATAATAAGAAAGATTGCAATAATTAGAACACAGAATCCCCATAGTCTGGATAACGAAAGTAAGGTTTCTGTAGAGGTCCCAGGGACAGTAAACTCTGAAAATTTGATTTTCGAAAAACGCGCTCATACTCTTACAAATATTTCAGGTTACTGCATTTGACTCACGATAGATGTTCAGTTCTTCGTGACCTGTTTTCACACAATGAAAAGTACCAAGAAGCACTGTAAATGCGATCGAGCCCGATGCTGCGTGTTCATAATATTTCGCACTGGTCAACAACCCGACAGCATCGCTGTAATTGTGTACTTTAATTCGTGATAATGGCTGGCATATATAACACATGCAACCAGCAGAGATGGGCTATATTGGTCCTTTAAGCGCTATTGTCACAATGTAAACAACGCTCTCTAAATGGCTGTCGTAGTGACAAATTGCTTCGATTATTTTAGAAAACAGAATAGCCATACCGCGAAAATAAGGCAAAACATATCGACCGATAAAAAATCATCTTCCTAAAGTTGTCAACCATTGCCATCTTCTGCAACACCTCCAACTTAGGCAAACGTGAACATATATATACATCGTGGTGTCTTTTCGATACAAAAAGTGGAAAATGCATTAGCTTATCATATTCTATCTTATAAGACAGCAGGAAATGTCTAACAAATATTTTTAAATATCTCTTGGAACTATAGATTTGAGAGAATATCTCTCAGGAAGTGACATACATTAAGCATTACGCTCAGATCAATAGCACTGCGCATATTCGGCATTTGGTTGTTTCCACTGCAATTAAAACATGGTTTACCTCCAATGAAAACGCCACAAACGCATATAACAAAAGGAATACTTACTCTTTTTAAGTAGGTACCAGAATTATCTTATTTGTAACTACCGCTTTTGAAAACTTACCTTTCCTTGAGGTCACACCTGAGATAATTCTGGTACCTACCCACGAACAGTATGTATCCTCTTCGTATTCGCCTTGAATAGTCATTTGGTAGAATGCCTCTCTTTCAGATTGGCGTCTAAAAGAGTTAATTCTGCACTGCAACATTTGGCATATAAGTCTAAGCAATCTAGACATGCAGAATAAGCATTGTAAACAAGAGTGAACGGACAACACTAAAAGTAAAGAGGTAAAGTTTAGAGTTTAGATGACTCCAGAATTTTTTACCTTCATCAGCATGATAAGCTGATAGGATCTTCTTCAGGAGTATGCGTTAATATTACGTGAAAGGTATCGTGTAGATATATATGCATTTAGCAAAACATGGAAGTCGATGACAATATGATGCACTAAAACTTAAAAACTACAAATAAGGGTCAGAATCATCCAGGCCAATACAATGATGCAGGATTAAATTATTACCGAACCTTACTTCAGCTGCAGAATGGATTCGTCCATTTCGGTACAGGGATATTGTATAAAGATCGGGTTTGTTTTGTTGTGTTTAATCATGAAAAATGCGATACATGATTGGTTGGCTCCGATACAGTATCATAACATTCATTTGCATTTTACAGTGTAAGATCAATTACCTCAATCTTGAAAGTTTAGCAAGAAACATGCCTAAAAACACTGAGTCTGGAAACATTAAAACGAATATATGTAAAGTTCATATCGTGAGTCATATTCCTGTTATCCTGGGGCTGCCGTGTGTTATTAACTGTACATCATGGCTTTCTGTCAAGAAATGGAAGTTAACTTAGGAGCCCTTTGGTGGACAAGTTAACTTGCGATGCTTGAGTCTGTAGAGTCCTGTGGTGTTTTGTTCAGCATTCAGAATCCTCCTTGAGTTACAAAAGAGAACATAAACAAAACCGTAGTCACCCTGTTGAGCCGTTTGTGTAACACTAGATGTAAATAAGTAGACGCCTGCCCCGAAAAAAGGGTGAAAAAATTCGATCATCGAAATGTAGAAAAAGAAACCCAAACAGATTCCATGTGACTTCGATACATTTTCAGTTCCCCTTTTACACATGCCAATCAAATTTTGGGATTCCTTAATCCATTTTACCCTGGGTAGAACAAGCAGCTAATCAAATTTTCAGGAAAGAACACAACTTGAGAGTTTTTACACATTGAGCTTGGCATGATCATTGCGAGAGCTAAGATTCGTTTTTAATTAACCTTCTGAAGAGTGGACCCCAGAATAATACAGGCTCAACCAAAACCACCTCATGCCAACTGGTCGAATCCACTCTTTTTTATGGTGGCATTCAGAAGCATTTGATCATGCAGTTCTCTAGGGCTGTAGAATTAAATTAATACAGACCCTCACTACAGATTTATTGTTCATTGTATCGTCTTTCTCAATTCCCAATCGTTTCTAGACGCAAACATTCATGGATACCATTTGAAAGGATTGATAACTTCTCTCGCATTTTGCAATTTCAAGTCAGTGTAATATCTATATTATGAGACAAGCTCTCAGACCACCTGTTAAATTATGTGAGGAATTCGATGCTGTTATGGGCTGTTTGTTTCTTTTCCAACTATTCGTTGAGTTTGCGCGAAGATTAACATTGATGTAATGTGATGTCTATTTGCCTTGCCCATAAAGATATGCAGATATTCTTTCGTGTTCTAGTTATAAATATTCCAACCAAGTATCTTTAATTCTCCTTTAAAACAAGATATTAAATCAATTAGTAGAACTGCGGGCGTATAAAACAACAGCTGTGGGGAGTCTTCATTCATAATTATTTAATGTCTAAATGTAATGTCATCCAAGATACGGTCAAATCAACTCTCAATTGAGACATTGTTCTTGCGTTGAGTGCAAAAAATTGAGAGTGTATAATATTTTTAAATTTAATTGGATGGAATATTTCAGCTGGGCGGAAAGGCGAATCGGTTAGGTTTCGCCTTTTGTTTAGGTTCGTTTTTTTTACCAACTGAGATATTTCCATCTGATTTAATCTAAAAAGGCGATGGACTGTTGAAGAGGAGAACTGGTTTCAGGCAATAACAGTGTCATATTCCTTTAAGAATTTGAATGGTGGCTTGAGAGCTTGCGTATTACCATGAAAAATACAAATACTACTTTTTCTACCAAGACGTGTTTCTTAAGTGAACCATATAATTTCGATCTGTATCGTTGTAATCCATGATCATGTTTCACTTTACTGCACTATATTTAAATTAAACAAGTATTTGAGTAAGTTTGCAATTCTCTAATTAGCCTACTATTCAGACTTTGGGATATGCTTTTTCGAATAACTGTCGTTGCAGCTTACACAAAGACTTCATGTTGCGAACTGTGCCAACTCGACCCTTTTTCTAGAGATTAATATCGAAGTTTGCGTCTACACTTCCTTGTGATGTTGCGTTACAAGTTACCAAACCATATTCGACTCTATCTGCTTCTATGTAAGCCCGTCTGAACACCTTTGTAGTCAATGCCACCTCTTGAACGAGAAAGTGTCTTGACAGATCTCATTTGTGAGTCTCATTTCTAATCATTTGACACAACTGTCATTTCCTGTTCGACCAGATGGAATCCCTTCATGGGCAGTATCGACCTGGCATAAATGTATATGTCGCGCAGATACACTGTATTGTAACGATTTGACGCAATTAGTATGACCATTGCTGCCAAGCGAATAAAAAGAACATCTAAAATAATTTTGTTTATGTATTTCGTCATTTATGGATTTGCAGTGTGGTATTTCCCAAATCTGTTCCGACGTATTCGCAAAGATGCATCTTGGCGTTTCATACTAACGAACATGTAGACTTTCGCTTGTTGAGCTCATCGCCAGAAGCCTCGAAAAACGTAGATTCAATCACTTTGTAATGGAATAAATTTTGATTTTATCAATTTTCGTACAAAATTCCACCAAGCGTATTAAAGACAAATGGAGTTTTTGATGAAATAAGCGAACCAGTATCAGATATAAGCTTCATTATCAAAATGAAAAAAATTCTTCCTAATACGATAACGAAAAATCTTCCGAGTGACTTTCAGAAATTACCTGAAAACTAAATTTCCCGATCTGCTAAGAATTCCCATTACAACAGAAAAACGTTTCTGCACATAAATGGAACTTTTTTAACGATTTTAGTACTTGGATCCGCGAATAAATTGCACTACTTCTTTTTCTTAACATTTTTAGTACTAGGATACGGATATAATTTGCACTGCTTTTTTCTTAACGATTTTAGTATTAGGATACGCGCATAGATTTCACTACTTTCTTCTTAACGATTTTAAAACTATGATCCGCACATAAATTACACTTAATTTTTCTTAACAATTTTAGAAATAGGATACGGATATAAATTGTTCTGCTTTTTTCTTTAAGATTTTAGTATTAGGATACGCACATAAATTGCATTGGGTTTTTTTCTTACCGATTTTAGTACTAGGATTCTTACCTAAATTGTACAGTTTTTCGTAACGAGTTTAGTACAAGGATCCGCACATAAATTGCACTATTTTTTTCTTAACGATTTTAGACCAAGGATATGCATATAACCTGCACTACGTTTTTCTTAACGATTTCAGTAATAGGATGCCTACATAACCTGCACTGCTTTTTTCTTAACAGTTTTAGTACTAGGATCAGCACATACATCGCACTTCTTTTTTCTCAGTATTAGTGTGTCAGATCTGATTTTAGTCATCATTTTTAATTTGTCTCAATATTTTACTTTTCTTAAATTACCAGGTCCGTTAGGTGGCAACTTACAGAGATGAGTAGGAAAAGAGTGGTGTTCATAGGTTGTCCTTATGGACAATCGTAGTTTTCTTTTGTAGATTTGAATGGTTAGACATTTTCGCGGCTTTTCAGGTTATGAGATAAAACCTTAGCAGATTCGTTGGTGATTTGCAGATTGACTGTTGTTCTGAGATTGTTGGCAAATATTTTATTATTTAATATAACTTGGGGTGTCATTGCGAATTTGATGTGAGTAGTATTTTTTCAGGTGTTTTTCTATTTATTTCGCTTTAAGCTATTTTGGTTGTCAGAGGTGATAATAATAACACTTTGGTCGGCCGCTGATTTGTCGCGATTCTCGGGTGAGAAGGCCTTGGTTACCCCTGTATTCCCAACTGCCTCCCTGTTGCCACTTTTCTTCTCCACCCCCCCCCCCCCAACACTCGGAGACGCGCTGCTTGATGATATCCCTTGCCCCATTCTTCCCAATCTCTCCGATTAGCATATTGAGCGTCTCCTTAAAATCTCTCACTAACCACATGTCCTTCATTCTCCCATCCCACTTCCCCATTATGCTCCCAGTGAATCTCATTCTTTTAGACTGGTACTTTGGGCATTCTAGAAGAAAGTGTTCCAGGGTCTCCACCATTCCCAAGTTACACATCTGGCACTCCCTTTCACCGTCTTTCCCAATTATCCCCTTAGCTCCAGGGATCGCGACCTCAGCTTGAACAACAGTGACCCCCCCCCCCCCCCAAATGTGCCATCAAGGTACTCTTCAAAACCTGGCTTCTCTTTATCACACAGGCCACCCAAAGACCTCTTTGATTTGACCTCCCACCTCCTCTCTCGCCAATTACGGTTACAATCCTCCATGACCCTTTCTCTGGCGATTTTTTTACCCTGCTTTGCCCCAACGTCTAGGTCCGAGATCTCCAATGAGTAGTTCTCTTCTAGCTCCCTCACTTGGACCATCCACCCGTTTTGATATTTGAGTTGAAAAATCACAGGAACATTACTTTACACCATCGGCTGTCTGGGAAATTTACCAAATGATTAAGATAACCGAGTTTCAACAGGTCTATCCTGTCCTTGATCCTCATTCACCCAAGCTCACCCCTGATTGCTTCTAGCGCTGCGGCATTACTCGACCCCGTTATCCATCGGCCTGCATCGTTCTGCAGGATTCCCAAGCTCTTTGCGGCCGTCTGGTTTAGGGGTACCACTTCCGTACCATATGTTATACTTGGCAGCCCCACCATTTCCCAAATGGTTTTCCCCACGAAAACCTTATTGAAACTGTTTCTCCCTATAAGTTTCATTTGGTTAAGGATTCGCTTCCCCTTCAGAATCAATTTATTTGTGTGGTTTCGGAAGATGCCTCTTCCTGTAATGTTTATATTTACCCTCAAATACTCGTAATCACCCGTCTCTCCTACACTGAGAAGTTTGCTGCTCCCTTCCGGAATGCATAACTCAACCACTCTCCACCTTCGAGTGGGGTCCACTTTGCGGCCCACGGGTATAACTTTGCTCTTGCTTTCATTAAGTTCGAGTCTCCATTTGCTCCCATATTTCCCAACAATTCCCAGCATTTTCGTTAGAACCTCTTCGCTTTCTGACACTAGAACCATATCGTCTGCAAAAAATAGCCCTGGGATCTTCAAGTCCCCAACTGCTACCCCCTCGTCGCTACGCAGTTCATCTCCTAAATCTTTGATGTACACTGCAAACAGGATTGGCGAAAGGATACACCCCTGTTTTAGGCCTATCTCCATAGGCACACGTTTTGTTGTAATGTACATCTTTATATAATGCTTTCATAATTCCAACAAACTCGTCTCCTAAGCCCAGAGCCTCCAGCTTGCGCCACATACCCTCCCTCCAGACTCTATCGTATGCCTTTTTTGGCATCCAAAAAGGCCATAAACATCCTTTTCTTTTTTGCTTTCGCGGATTCTATCATTTGGGATGGCATGAAAAGATGGACAGTAACTCTCCTTCCCTTCCTGAAGCCATTCTGGATTTCTCCCAAAAAACCCTTCTCTTCAATCACCTCCTCTAGTCTCCCATACAGGACTTTACAGAAAACCTTTCCAATGTTGCTACTGACAGAGATCCCTCGATAGTTATCCAAAACGTTCTTTTCCCCCTTTTTGTGAATAAATGTCACTTTGCTTTCTCTCCACTCCTTTGGGACCTCTTGATTTTCTATAGCTAGATTGAATAGGGCAGTTAGGCTTTCCACGAATTCCTCTCCCCCTTTTTTGATAAACTCGTTAGAAATTTCATCCACTCCTCCAGCTTTTCCATCCCTTAATTTTGATATCACCTTTCGCACCTCCTCCGTTTTAATTTCGCTGCACACGAAGTTCGATAGGTTTTCCTCGACCTGATTCGGACACTCAGGTGCGCTCCCCATGCCCCGTCGCTTATCGTTTACCTTTTCCCAGTGCTTGACTAGTTCTGATGCGACTTGATCTTGCTCGTCTGTAACTCTGCCATCTACTTTAATACTCTATGGGTTACTTCGTTTGTTACGTTTATTCACCCATTTCCAAAATACGTTCGAACTCGACCCCCCACCCCACACCCCCCCCCCCCCCCACCCCCGTCGTTCTTATCGTCCTAATAAAACTGCTATTTCGTACTCTCCGATTATCGTCTTTAATCTTATTTACTTTATTTCGTGCTTGGTGGTATTCTTCCTTTGCTACTGTGGCCTCGTTGCTTTCCGCCCCCTTTTCTACTTCTCCTGTATGCAGCACATTTAGCTTTTCTTCCCTTTATGGCCCTTTTCAGTTCTTCACTCACTCTGTACCCAAGTTCCCGTGTTGGCACCCTGATCTTTCCTACACTTTCCTTCCCTGCCTCCACTAGGCTCGCAACTATGGCGTCGGCCATCTTTTGGACACTGCCCCTCTTGGGTACGGTTGCAAGCTTTGGTTTCTGTTTTTCATTGAACTTCGCCCAGTCAGCATCCTTTTTGAGTTTCCAAATCTCCTTAAAGCTTCCTTTGCTTTTACTAGATTTTTGGACCTGATCGACACTCCAATCAAGTTGTGATAACTATCCACCTCCATTTTACCCTCATAATCCACTTCTACCCCTATTACCTCCCTCCATAAATTAATATCTGTGATAATATAGTCGATTATTGATTTTCTGTCGTTCCTCTCCCAGGTCCATTTCCCCTAACACCTCGCGTACCTGTTCAGAATCTTCAGACCGAGCTCATTTGTGAAGTTCAACAGCTTCCTTCCATTCCTGCTGACTTTCGTGTTCCCGCCTTCTTCTTTATTACCTATGTGTCCATTAAAGTCCCCCATCAGAATTATACCGAGCCCCCTATTTTCTAGTTCTGTGATATTGGACCTTAGTGGTGAGTATATCGAGTCATTCCACTCGGGTTTGCTTCCCTCCACCGCACAGTACACAATCCGAAGGGCAATACTTTTGTTTCTTAGATTGATCTTTATACCCATCCAATTTCTTTCGATACCTCAGCCGAGGTGCTGACATCTTCCAGGTCTGTGATAAGCGACGGTTTCAAATCCTCTTTAATGTACATGCCTAAAGCTCCCACCCCCCCCCCCACCCCCCTTTCTGACCTTCCTTCGCCCTCGACCTACCACACGCACCCCTTTACTTGGTCTACCCGTTCCTCGTGTCTTGCCCACGTCTAGCTTAAGCCCAGGATATCAAAGTCCTCTGCCTCGATCAATGTAGCAATTTCACTTACTTTCCGGTGCAGACCCTGGATGTTGCTACAACCCACTTTCAGGGTACCGAGATTCATTAGCTTCCGCCTACTGGTCCCATTGTTTTTTCTGGCGCTAACCTTGGTAAACTTATCCTGTCCCCCTCGCTCTTGTTCACCCCACTTTTTTCCCCTCTTGTTATACTTGACTCTGGTCTCCCAACCCGCTCCTCCCCAAAAAGGCTCCGCTACCCGTCTTATTTTATCCCCCAATACCCGTTTCCCAATCCTGCTAAGATGCAGCCCGTCACGCCCGTACATGCTCGCGTTGCCCCAAAACGTGTCCCAATGGTCGATAAAGGGTATTTCCAGGTCAACAGGTGAAGTAAGTTAGTTCGTTTCATTGATCTTGATTTGTTCGCATTTGCATCCTATTTTCGATCTACCAGCCCTTCGATTTATCGGTTCAGATTCTCAATTTAAACTTAATTTAGCAATTTGCATGAATGGTTATGGGTTATATTTTACAGCTAACCTGCACTGTACAGTGGTAGAAGTGGTGATGGTATGATATGAGCGGCGTGGAATGGTGTAATGGTATTTTGAGAGGAGAAATTAGATCCACAGTCTGAAAAGAATTGTTTTGTACTGAAGTAAGCTATAAATAAGTAAGGGACAAGTGGTAATATGTAAATAGTTATTATTTTTAATATACTTTTATGTAACTTTCAATAGAGGGGTTGTTAATGCTGAGTATATTAATGGTAAGTAAAAAATATATTGATGTCTATAAGCACTGCCAATCAGCTTCATGTCTGGCTTGTATCTGGCGTTTACTCAGGTTCTTGCCTACCTTGTGGCTTGTTGGTGGGTTGATGTTCGGTTACTGCTTTCCAGCTCTAGTAAAAGAAATACATATTTATCTGGCTATTACTTAGTAAATCAGTATATTACTGACTTATAGTTTATTATTATTTATTATATTAATGTAGTATATTAAGTGAATATAAAATGAGATATTATGTGATGATAGGTGTGAAGTAGTGGGATTGTAAGGATGTATAGATTGATATTCAGTCTTATTTGGGAATCTTAAATATTATAATATTTCTATATCTAAACAGCTAATAGTGTCTTAATTACACATAAAGTTGTATAATTATGTATTATGTAATTTCAGATATCCTGACAATTATAATGTAGTGTAATTGTGATATGATGTAATATATGGTAAACATATTGGATGAGTTAGTTGTGGTTCAGTCCGTCTAGACATTAATTTGATGCCCTGGGTATGGCCCGTTTCACTAGGATCCGCACAAATATTGCTCGGATATTTTTCAGAACAACTTTAGTACCAGGATCGGCCCAAGCAGGCGACAGGCAATAGGCCAGAACACAACGAGGATGGAGCACGGAGGACAGTAATCAACGACCCGAGTTAAGAGTTTTTTCCTGTATTTCACTGACGCCAAAGGCACTCGGGAAAAACAGGACAAACTCCAACAAGAATCGTTTTTTCCTGTCCCCGAACTCTATTCGTGTTGTGTTCTGTATTTATACCACGATTCAACTTGAATTAAGTGAATGAGGCTGATATTTTTAAAGAAAAATATCGCCTTCGGCGGTCTGTTTATATTCTTTCTTGTTACCGTTTGCGTCAAAGCATTTCCCCTCACGTCATAACGTAACTCAGATGCATAACGACCAATCGGATGCGTTCTAATATGTAGGACGGATTCCAGGCGTGGGGTACCAAGTACAAATCTCTGTGTGTGTGTTGTATCGGGTGACGTTAAATACACACGACAATCGTTGTTTTAGCGATTAACGACCAACTCTCGAGTTTTTTTCAAGCTGATATTATGGCCATGGTATTATAAACAAAGTGTCATCTAACTGAGATCAGGTCACGACCATCGTCCGTGGCGGCGGAACTAAAATGACTATACAAGATTCGCTAATTATTTTCTTTTTTATATTTTTACCTCAAAAACCTAGGTTATGACACTCATTGGATCGGGTCGATGAGCTTTTCCCAACGATGAATCAACAGCAATATTTGTTAGGCCTGAAAAAATACTTATTCTAGAATTTTTTCGCAAATGCCGTCCACCATTCGTGTTGGGAAAAGGCTATATAATAATAATTTTTAGTTAAAAATCCTACATGGGCAATTTATTTTTTATTCATAAAATGTGTTTGTGTGTGTGGAGGGAATATATATTGTTTGGAAAGGTGATGGAGCTGCACACGCACGCCCAGTTTCCGCCGCCACTGTCCACGGATATGCAGAGGTGCGGGAAGCTCGATGAAAGTGTGTTGGGAAGAGGGAGGCGCACAAATATACAAGATGCATACGGATTACCGTAGTTTGACCCGGGAGTGAGAGAAGGTCAAATTTGATTCAATTGAATGCCCCTTCCTTAATTTCCAAGTCTTGACACGGGTTTTGATGGAAAGATTAAGCTGTAAGTGTATGGGCAGCCGATACATATACTACTGAAACAGTTGACGACGTCCTTTTGCGTCATGCCACGTAATATAATCGCAAATAAGCAAATCAAGCTCTCAGACCAAAAGTCAAATCCTCAATGGAATTCGACGCAATTATGAGCTGTTTGTTGTACTCATTTATTGTGGCGTTTGCTCGCATACTACCGCTGATGTAATGTGATACGTCTTTGCTCAGAATGTATATAGACATTATTTCTAGCTCTAGTTACAGAGTTATTCCAATCAATAAGTATTTAATCCTTTACCTAACGTAACGGCCAAAACTGCCAGCGCTATTCTCAAAAATCGCCAATTAATTTTCATTATTTTTTTCATTTTTTGTCTCAAAAACATAGGTTATGACCCCTCGTTGGAACGAGCTCGTCGAGCTCGTTCCAACGAGGGGTCATAACCTATGTTTTTGAGACAAAAAATGAAAAAAATTAGTTATTCAAGAATTATTTTTGCAAGTGTCGTCTGCTTTTCAGGTTAGGTAAAGGGTTAATTCACCATAAAAAACGTCAAGGTATTACCACTATTAACCCTTTCAACACTGGCACCTTGGAAGGTATCTTTTCAGTGAATACTGTCAACGGTGAAATGGGCGAAACCATTCCGGTTTGTCGAGAGGTTCGGTAATAATTTAATCCAACAGCTCCACCGAGCTGTTGGATTAAATTATATCCGAACCTCGCTTCAGATGTTTTGCTCTTTATATCGTCTGCTCGTCCACTACCAATTTTTTCTTCATGCAAACATTTATGCATACCCGATTGAAAGGGTTAATAGAACAACGCGGTAACGATAGAAGTACAGCTGTGGTGAGTCTTCATTCATAATATTTAATAAACAAACATAAATAAGCTATAATAGTAATGTCATCAACGAGTCGGTCAAATCAAATCTCGATTGAAAAACATTTCTGGCGTTCATTCAATGGAAATGAATATTTATGGTTTTGAAGATTCAGTCAGATTGGGCATTTCAGCTGGTTGGAAAAGCGAACCAATGAGGTTCTCTTTTCCTACCAAATGAAATATTCCAACCGCTAGAATCTAAAAATAGAGCAAGACTAAAACATCATTTAAGAAATTCAATGGTGGCTTGAGAGTTTGTTAGCAAATTTACACATGCCCACTACTTACTTCTCCTTTGTTGTGCATTCCAGCATCTGGTAGTGATTCGTCTATTTCTTTCGATCCAACCACCTTTCAACTCGAAGACTTCGGATCGGACAATGGTTGAAGTAAAATATATAGAGGGGACAGGCCAAATATGGACATTGTTGCTAAGATGTGAATTATTATGTATGTGTTGCAGATAAAATATTCCAGAAATATCTGTATATTTACACATTTGCACACTCTCAAATTTTAAACTCATTGTGTAGTCATGCAGCATATCTACAGAGAGAGGTGTAGCGAGATGTTCCTTGTGAACTACTACTCCCGGGTCCAGCTGCCTCTGCGAACCTGTTAACCTAAAGTTTTGTTGCGAAACGATTTTTCAATATTTGTCTTCGGTGAACATAAATATTATTGTGGAAAATATGGTTCAACTTGGCAAATTATCCACTATATACTGTACAGATCTTCTCTGAACATCGGAACATAGCTGGTCATTTAATTTCAGATTCCTTCACTGTGTACATCGTGAAGATTTGTCGCTGTATTCAGGGTTTTATTTCCTTCGATTAGTAAACATCTGTACGTGTTCTAGAAATTATTTTTGAGATTCACTATGTTTGCGTAGGGTCCAATTACTTTGTAGTAATTTGATGGAGGTAATAATGGAAGATCAAAAATGGAGATAATAGCGATTAACAGATGGGATAACATAGCAAAGATGTCCAGTAAACAAGAATTACAATAATGCGCGATAATATCTTGTTAATGTCCATTTCCTGATTCCATGTTTTATATTCATGACCTTTCCTGTACAGAAAATACTATATACATGACATAGATAAGCGATGGGATTAACGAGTCAGTCACATTGATTAACGGATCGATGACAAAGTATTACTGGACATCTCAGGGTCATCTACAGTCACACGCACTGACGAATGTTGGGTCAGCAGTTTCACTTTGAGCATCGGATACTGTGTACTATTATGCCATGAGTTGTCTAACATTGTAACGCAAAAACAGTAAACAATCACAGCTCCACTTATCGGGTTTCTCACGGCAGGAGCGGAGGAAACATTTAGAATTTGGGGGCCTGAAGGCACGGTTATAGAGGGGCACATACACGGCATGGTACGAATTCATACACAAACATCAATTTGGGGCTAACGCACCTCTACGTTAAGTAAATTGAACGTTTTTTGCTCCGTATTTGTAAAATGTGTCTACGGGGCCGACACACATTTCAAAAGAACAGGAAAGCTTCATACATATCGATAAATGACCACGTCCTTCAACACGCTAATAATTCCCTTCTCTCATTTACAGTCACAGACAGGCGAGACACTTCTTGAAATATAAACGGTAAATTTGATAGTGTTGAGGACAAAACAAAAAGATGAAAGGTGATAAATTTCGTTCATTCTACCAAACACGGGGTGATTTGGTACTACCTTGTGCACACATACACTTACACTACTACTGGCCGGCCAAAGTGTTATTATTCTTACTTAATGGATCCCCCTATAGACACTGAAGCCCCAACAAGTTCATCTTCAGCCCATATTAACCGTAATTTTAATTCAAAGTGGTGGTACCTGTCCTTTTTTTATTTCAGCCATTCTTACTTGTGTCGACATAGCGAAATACACGATATTCACTGTCGGAGTTGCGAATAATGAAATATTTGTGGTCCAATATCACAACACTCTCTGGTCTTCAGAAGCACCCAGAAAACTGTCGAAACAGATTTGCATACAAGACGCACTCCAGTCGAATATCGATGGCGTTTGCTAAATACGGCTGACGTTATCTTTCTTTGTGTCATCTTTTACAAACCGTTGAGACACTAAGTCATCAGAGTGGTAACAAAACTATCGTCAACCAGAGAACACTTGTTATGTTAAGACAGAGATGATTTCCCTCAACAATTGGTTTTGTCTGCTTCGTCTTTCAACCAGAGGTGACTCCTGAAATTAATTCCCGGTAGGGGAGCTAGTTTTCCACTAGCTGACTTTCCCATTGCCACCTCCTCTCCACACACATATAAATATACTCGCTAACAGAAGGCAGATAATCCCTTATATCTTCTCTTCCATCTTTATGATTCGCACCGCGGAAGAAGCCCCGCAAAAAGGTAAGATAGGGAGGGTAACGGAAGGGCATCCCTCACTCTTAACCCTTTGAACCCTGGTGTTATCTTCCATGTCAGTTCAACGGCAGCAACTGGAAGAGTCCATATTCATTAATTGGGTAGACCAATTAATATTTTCAGCGTGTAGCCAAGGGGCTGCACGTTGGAAGTATTAATTGTTCTACCCCATATATTCACTCTGCCGCCATCCTACTTAATTAGTTTATGATGTATCATATCCCCCGGCCGGAAAAGCGGCCTCTAGGGTTCAAAGGGTTAAATGATGGCCAAAATTAAACCATGTACCGAAACAAAGCCTTCTGGTGAGGACTGACTTTTGCAATTGAGTTCAGCAGAAATGTTTCTAAAACAATACACCATTTCACGAAAGACATCGATTTTAACTTATGTCGAGCATGTTCATGGGTTGTAGAAATATCTGCTTTCATTAAATTATTCACTCACTGCCTGTCGATATTTAGACTTTGTTTCAGTGGATCCGCACGTCAACGAGATATTTTATGCACTTACGACTGATACTGAAGGCAGTTTTTAGATTCCAAGAATAATAGGTGAGTCCGTCTGTCCGTTCGTGTTCCAACGTCTGTCCATGATCAATCGTTCGTCGCTTTGCGTTCATACACTTCACATGCACTCGCACTTGTCAATATAGACAATGTTTAAACAGCAATCGCCCTTTTCATATCAGTAATAACGTTCTATCTTTGTGGCTTCAAAGTTAGCTTTCGAGTTAAGCACCTGCTGTTAATTTAGTCACCATCACTAGAAATGTATAACTGCCTCCAACGCCACACTGCATACCATATACAAAAAAATCGGCATTCAAAATTTGTCATGTCTCTGATTGTTTTCTCTATACCTTAACCTGCACCACCCCTCCCCCACCCCCCCCCCCCCGCCAAAAAAAAACAAATCTTTGCCATAAGTTACATTAATACGGAAAACTATTGTGTTGTTCTTAACTGAGAAAAACATTGTCGCCATTGTTTGCATAATGTCTGCAAAAATAACTGAATGACATATAAATCGTATATTAGTACTGGCGGTCTATCTTCTACGGCTTTCCACTACCCTAGAGCAATAGGGATAAAGTAATGATTAATTATTTCTCTTCGCATTATGCAATTTCGACTAACAATGATGTCTTTATTTTAAACCTTGCTGTCGAACAAACAATTCAACAAGCGTTTAGCCCAATCCACTATTTAAAGTTAAACATACAATCGCAGAATATATTTTAAAGCAGCTGTTCGTTGCATCAAAATTATAATTAGTGATTTTATGTTTCAGGTTCCTCAGTGATGCGGTCTATATTTGTGATCGTTCTACAGCAGCGTTTAAATATGAAGATTTTCACCGTGTCAGAATCACGTACCTAATAAAAAAAAATGTCACTTGTAGAATCTTACCACATTATGCACAACGCTCGCACCGCGTTCACTTTGTAACAGATTTTAGTTATGGAGTTCCTGTTCAATTAACATTTCGGGGGTGAATGGTTCAAATGAGCTTTGAAATGCTTTCAAAGTCGTAACTCCCAAGACTCTTTGATGCACGAAAAACGTTGACTTTTCAGATAGAAGAATCAATTAATTTAATCTGCACTGAATAATTGAATGTGCACGAATATGGAACAGCGGCAATATCGCTAGCGAAATTAAGTCAATTTCTATCACAATCAGGATTAGTATAGAGGGTTTGATGAGTCCGTCCCATTAATATTTATGATAAACTGGGAGTTAATGTTGGCATAGCCCTCGGTAATACAGTGATTAAATAAATGGTAATATTAATTTACGTTTTGTTGTGACATTGAGAAGGATTAGATAACAAATTAAGCCGAGGTTGTCATACACAGGCAATCGGCAACTTTCTAAATGCATTTTGATACTAGCTGAGTACGTTGTTCGGATGATCACATTTCTTTTATCTCTCAGAAACAGTTGCGTGGGTTTGATAGAGCCATTAACTTTTTAGACGCGGTACTAACGTTGGGTGTTTTTCGTGTATCGGACGGAAGAACACGCTTCGGGCAGGAATAAGCTGATGGTTGAATACAGGAAATGTATCATATCGTCTTTGATCTTTTCTGAGTTCTAAAAAAGATTTCTGAAAACCCCTGAGGAAATTTCTCGGGTAAACGTTCCGTAATACACCCAACGAGCTCTGTCAAACAAGATACAATTTGTAAATATTTGATCGTTTACAAAACAAGAGGCCCCAAGGGGCCTGCGGGCGCTCACCTGACATGGTAGCCTAAATATCAACCCAGAGAATTGATTTCAACAAGTTGCATCTGCTCCTCCTAAGAAAAGCTTATACCAAATATCCAAAGATTCTAACCAGCGGATCTAAAAAAAAAGATTTTTAAAGAATATTCCTCATATTGAACTAAGTTATAATTCAGACTCCCACAGGGAGCCCATATATGAACGCAGGGACTTGGCTTTAACAAACTTGAATCTCACCCCCCCCCCCCCCCCCCCAGGATGCTGCACACCAAATATCAAAACATTCCGACTGCTGGATCTGAAGAAGAAGATTTTTTTAAAGAAAATTCATCATTTTGAACTAAGTTACAATTCGAGCTCCCACAGTGAGTCCAAATATGGACCTAGGGACATGGCTTGAACAAACGTGAATCTCACCCCCTAAAGATGCTGCATACCAAATATCAAAACATTCTGAAGAAGATTTTTAAAGAAAATTCCTCATTTTGAACTAAGTTAAAATTTGGGCTACCACAGTGAGCCCAAATATGAACCCAGGGACTTGGCTTGAACAAACTTGAATCTCACCCCCCTAAGCATGGCGCATACCCAATATCAAAGGATTCTGCCTGCTGAATCTTGAGAAGAAGATTGCAAAGAAATTTGCCTGAAATGCACTAAGTTCAAATTTGGGCTCCTATACTGAGCCCAAATATAAACCCGGGGGGGGGGGCCGATTTGAACAAACTTGAATCAGATCCACCCCACAATGTTGCATACCAATTATCAAAAGATTCTGCTTGCTGGATTTGGAGAAGAAGATTTTTTAAGAAATTTGCCTGAAATGCACTAAGTTCAAATTTCGGCTCCTATACTGAGCCCAAATATAAACCCAGGGGGGCCGATTTGAACAAACTTGAATCAGATCCCCCCCCCCCCCCCCCCCCCCTCCACAATGTTGCTTACCAAATATGAAAAGATTCTGCCTGCTGGATCTGGAGAAAAAGATTTTTTAAGAAATTTACTTGAAATGCACTAAGTTCGAATTCGAGCTTCTATAGTGAGCCCAAATATGAATCTAGGAAGCCGATTTGAACAAACTTGGATCAGATCCACCCCACAATGTTGCATACCAGATATCAAAAGATTCTGCCTGCTGGATCTGGAGAAGAAGATTTTTTTAAACAATTTGCCTGAAATGCACTAAGTTCGAATTCGGGCTTCTTTAGTGAGCCCAAATATGAATCCAGGGGGCCGATTTGAACAAACTTGAATCAGATCCACCCCACAATGTTGCATACCAAATATGAAAAGATTCTGCCTGCTGGATCTGGAGAAGAAGATTTTTGAAGAAATTTGCCTGAAATGCACTAAGTTCGAATTCGAGCTTCTATAGTAAGCCCAAATATGAATCTAGGGAGCCGACTTGAACAAACTTGAATCAGATCCACCCCACAATGTTGCATACCAAATATCAAAAGATTCTGCCTGCTCGATCTGGAGAAGAAGATTTTTAAAGAAATTTGCCTGAAATGCACTAAGTTCGAAATCGGGCTCCTATACTGAGCCCAAATATGAACCCAGGGGCCGATTTGAACAAACTTGAATCAGATCCACCCTACAATGTAGCATACCAAATATCAAAAGATTCTGCCGGCTGGATCTGGAGAAGAAGATTTTTTAATGTTTTTCCCATTGCCTACAGTGTTAAAAAGTGCTGACTCAGCAAGTTTTCAAAGTCCTGAAAAAAGTATCTTGTGATCAAACCGATAGGGATTTTTTTTTACCATTCTATTCTACTGGATAAAAGTAAGCTTTATACAAAATAAGAATTATCTGTGCCGTGTAGTTTTGGAGATATGGGAGTTTTAAGGTTTTTCCTATTTTTAGCTCCCGAGGTTCCCACGTGGCAATAAGAAATAATAAATAATCAACTACTTATGACCCATTATCATCTCATATCAAATTTGGTTCAAATCGACCTCACGGTTCAGAAAACAGAAATTGTAGGCGTGGCCTAAATTTTTGCCCCTCCCATAACGAACGCAATAATGCCCGACAAACTTCTCTTGAACAAATTTGATTCTATACCTCAAAAGGAAGCTGCATACCAAATATCAAGTCTCTGCTACTGCTGGTTCATAAGAAGAAGATTTTCAAAGATTTTGGTGCCCCTTGGGGCGTGGCCCCAGCCAGGAGGAGGGGCAACTTCATTTGAACAAATCTGAATTGACATTAGGTAATAAACATTTACCCAACATTTGAAAAATATTGGGCCAGTGGTTTCTTCGGAGAAGTTGGTTTTGTAAAGTTTACGCCGGACGACGACGGACGACGGACGCCGGATGACGGACGGCGGACGGACGACGGACGGACGGCGGACGGAAAGTGATTAGTAAAGCTCACCTTGAGCTTTGCTCAGGTGAGCTAAAAAACTCGTCTTCTTTAAAAACGTGTCTTCTTTACTGACGGAAAAGCCGTTACGATGTAACAGTGCAAGAGGTGGTTAAACAGCTGAGTATTCGGTTTTTCGATACGATTTTTTCGAAGTGTGACTTTCATGGTGATTTTTCCTCGTTTGTCGAGAAATAAAGTTAGATTTGGTCGGATCAATGAAGGTTTGTAAGTTCCAGTCGTTCAGAATAACGTATATATGCTCCATTTATGCACAGAAAAACTGAATGGAGGTAGAATAGATCTGCGGAAATCGATTGACGTTTATGAGAAATAATGGTAGCTTGTCACCCACTAAAATTCATAATTCTGCTGAGATTGGCTCAATTTGATTTCTCGTTGAAAATGATCCTGGAGTTACCATATACACCCATAATCAATGCTGCATTGGCTGCTTTACCGTCTGAACGGTTCTGAATCTATCGAATAAAATTCTCATGATGTCCTGAGATGACGGTGCCCGAGGATAGCTAGAACACAAACATTGCTGAACAGTTTCTAACGGGGTTTCCAATATCCTAGTAGAATATCCGTCACATATATAGCATTATTTTGGTTCAGTGAATTTATGTCTCAGACCGATAACTTCTTGGAATTACGATGCCGATTAAGGCATCGTTAGTTCAAGAAGCTGTTGCTTACATGGAGAGAGGCATCGGTGACATTTTGCTGGTTCGACAACAGGGGGGTTGGAGGATTTCTGAAAAAAATTCCAGGCACAAGCCCCGGTGGCGAATAGTCCACAGCCGTGAGAAACCCATTTTCCAATGCTTGCAGGTGCGTGCGTGCGTGGCGTGGGGGGTGCGTGCGTGGCGCGCGGAGGGGGAGGGGGGTCTCTGAAAAAGTTCTAGACGCAGGGCCGGAATGGGTGGCCTTTTCTTAATTTAAAAAAAACTATTTACAAACAAAGAGACTGCTCTGTTGTTCAGCAGTCTTATAAGCACCTTTTTAGTATGTGAGAGACTACACAGGTAGTCATAGATGCTGCTTCAATTACCTCAGTTTGGAACACAGACAGGAGTTTGATGGATGCGGAAGGCCAAGCCATAATGGGCCCTAAAGACAGTTTGAGGGAACAACGCAAGAAATAATTTGCAACAAAAATATATCCCCTCACTGCATGGGACTAAAATATCGCAACCTGTCGATATAAAATGAACAGAAATATGACTAGATATGACCTGTTCAACGCGTAAATATTGTGAGAGAACCAGTCCTACAAGATTGAGAAAGAAAATAAGACTACTGAAGCTGCCACAAGCAGATCAATGAGATGAAACACGTTCAAAAGCCGAAATGAGCAGGATCAAAATAGTGACTTATCCTGGCATGGAACGATCATTAATTCTTTTTTAAATGGCCACAATCAAGAATGGCGACTTCGGTCATTTCTATGTAAGATCATTCCATTAATGCACTGGGTAAGTTGGAAAAGCATCAACATCCCTTATTTCATTCATATGATATGTATTGTAACTAGGGCTGCACGATATTCAAAACTGAATACCGGTATCGGTATTCAAAAAAATACCGCGGTATACCGGTATATCGAAAACTGTGCAGATATATGAACACAAGTACTACAATCGAGACTCGAGGCATCACAATCGGAACCAATTAGCATGCCTTGATGATGCAATTCGAAAAACCATTACCCAACGCGGACGATATCAAAATTTATTATTTTGAAAATTAGTTTATCAGATTTTAACTAAATATTTCAACAAAGATATATCATGTGACATGATATAGTTTTGTTGAAACTTTTGAAAATTATTTTTTCAACTGCTGAATTTGTATATTACGAGGGCTCAAGCAGACGATTCCTTGGATAAAGGGGGAATTGAAATTTTAAAATTTGAATGAATTTCCCTCGATTAGGACCTCATAGGTTCCGCATCGTTTATCTTTGCATTTAAAGACCGTTGGAGAGTTCGTTTCTTCCTTAAACTTTACTCGTGTTAAAATTTGTTTGAGATTTGCTGGTTGTCTCTTACATTTGATTAGTTGTATTTTTTCCAGTACTTTCTTCGTCCGTTCACTGCCTTTTAACAAGTCCAAATTGGATAGGATAAAAAGGAAAAGTTCAGGATTGTTTGGATTGAAAGTAGTTATGAGAGTGAGAATATCGTTATTTGGAATTTTTTCTTTTGGGGTTCTCAATTCCGCGAGGTTTAGGGAGTTTGCTCTGTCAATACCATTCCTTATCAAGTTGGTTGGATATCCGCGTTTTTCGAGAGAGGTTCCTAATTCGTTAAGTCATTTGGTTCTAAGCTCTGAATTCGTAACTATTGTGCAAACTCTCCGAGCTAGATTATAAGGTATATTTCTTTTTGTATGGCCGGGATGACAGGATCTGAAGTGCAGGTATTGTTTGGTGTCTGTTGGTTTGTGGTATATGTCTGTTAGAAGTACTTCCTCTTCCAACGTGATTAGAATATCCAGGAAAGGGAGAGAGTATTTGTTTTGGTCCATTGTGAATTTAATTGTCAGGTGTAAGGTTTGTAGGGTATGGTGGATTTCTTCCAGTGTTTCCTCTGAGTTAGGGAGTATTATAAAACAGTCATTGAGGTATCTGTTCCAGTATTTTACAAAGTTTTGCCTGAACTCCAAGCCAAAAAGTTCCTCTATCCTGGAGTATAGTTTTTGTTCTAAGTAAGCCAGGGTCATAAAGGCATAAATGGGCGCCATTTTGGTACCCATTGCTGTTCCTTTCACCTGTTTAAAATGCTTATTGCCAAAGTTGAATGAGTTGTTTTCGAGAACAAATTTTTTGCTCTCGTGTATAAATTTATCCGTTCCTTTCATTTTTAACTTTGGGTGTCTTTTTAGCCAATATTCTACAGCTTCCAGTCCAAGTGAGTGGGGAATGTTGGTGTAAAGGGACGTAACATCAAAGCTTACCAAGTGAGTGGGGAATGTGGGCGTCGTCAAAATTATATATATAATATATATATATAAATAGAGAGAGAGAGAGGGAGAGAGAGAGAGAGAACATGGACATAACTTGGTGTAGCGCCCGTCGATGGTGTACGCGTTAAATACTTAGAGCAGTGTCAGCAAAATATAAATTGGCCTCTGGAAATAATCCACCAAATTACCTCCAAATTTTTCAATGATCGGTTATTAGGATTAATATGTAAAGAAAGTCCACCCAGGTCAGTCATTGTAGACGTTTATTTATTGAATGTTAAACTATTTAACACGCTGATCTATTTGTGTTCCTCGTGCAATTATAAAATTAACGAGCTCTCACATTCATTCTTTAGTGGTCGTGTCGGTGCATATTCTCACTTTCGTTCAAATGCAACTGAATATGAATTTAATTTTATCTTCACGGTAGATAGAGCTTCATGCGATTTTTTTCGTTGTGGGTAAACAAAATTACTGTTTGCTTGCTTCTGTAAAGGCACATGCATTCATTTGCCTTTTTCGACAACTGATTCAGATTATCCCACGGTATAGATGGTTTCTCCCCATGTATTCATAAACGATACTTTACGGTGAGCCTACAAATGACCTCATTTTCAAACTTCGATGAATTGTCAATTGTTGGATGAACCTTGCGAAAGATAAGCAAAGTGTAGTCTGTAATAACAAATGCATCATGAACCACACATTATTATATTCTACAACAGAATGAGCTGGAGACAAGGCAATAACCGAAGTACTTACTGGCACAAAAGAGTATCGTGGTACATGCTCTTGGGAGAAGCAATATTCACTATGAAAATCCCAAATCGTGTCTAATTTCAAAGACCGAAGCCACCCAGTCAATACTCTTTCTTCTTGTCATTTTTGTATTCATATATTCATAATCAGTTACAAGATAGTCCCATATAAAAATTGATATTGTACCAATGTTGGTACAGAGAAGATACCTGTTATAGAAAGAGTTAGGTCTGCAAAAATAGCGGTTTTTAATTAGTGGGAGCACGGTGGCAGAGTGTACTAAAACGTGTCACGCACCAATGATACATGTGCCTTGAACCAATGCTAACCCAGCTTTATTAGGGTTGGTAATCCGAAGAGTCCGGCACTTACTCGCCGCTGTTGGGTGGTTCTCCCCATATTCTCCGACTACTTCCACCCATAAAACTGTCCCCCACAATATGATTCTAGCTGTTGAAAGTGTTTTTGAACCCCGATTAACAAATACGCGAATAAATGTAGGGGTGTTAATCTATATATTTATTAAATATTATGTACTACATTATTTATTACATTTCGCACGATAGATATATAGGCTTGAACACTTTCTATCTCATCTAATTGTCTTCCGGTCACTGTCGTTCAGTGCAATTGTTTTTGAAAACATAGCACATTAAATGAGTGGGATTAAAAATCAACCCAAATCAACTGGGTTGAGTGAATATGAACCCATTTGGTTCATATTCACTCAACCCAGTTGATCTGGGCTGATTTTTAACCCCACTGATTACAGAGAGCCATTATTAACCATTCCACTGAGAGAACAGAGTTCATGTTGGTTTCTTTCACATTAAGTTTTCGCATTTTGCCTTCCAAGTTTGCATCACAGCTAAAGTTTTGTTGAACGAGAAAAAAGAAGGGCTGATTTTGAACAGTATAATTCTTTTTGCAGTATTTTGCATTATTCAGTACTCAAAATACATTTACACACTGCTAACATTGTTATTTATTTATTTATCGGTGTTTAAGGTCACATACTTATGCACAATGGCAAATCGTAACCGTGACCGTTTTACGGGTGGAGGAAGCCGGAGTACCAGGAGAGAACCACCGAGCATTGACGAGCAACTGTCAGCTCCTCAACATTCTAACTATGTTCAAGCTCCTCTCAAGCAGGGTTACAGCGGTTGAAGACATGTGCACCATCGACGTGCAGTACGCCTTAGTACACGGCGTCATCGTGCCCCTATGTAGGCAATCGGGATAAAGTGCCTTGCCCAAGGACACAACGCGGGTCGTCCTGGACGGGGATCGAACTCGGGACCACTGCTAACATTGCACTGTAATATTTCCAATACATGGGAATGAGTTACAAAAGAGAAAAAAACTGTGGCCGTTTGCTTCAACTTTGATCTCGAATGTCGTGAAAATGCAAAAAACAGTGCTTGCAACGTTTCATCCCAAAGTCCATAATGCCTGAAACTTTGCTTATAGTTTTCTATCGTATTTTACAGAATTTGAGCACAACTGTCCGCCGGTGTTGGTAAATACAGTTAATGCTCAATGAGAAGTTGTCAATATGCGTCACTGCTGTGACCAATTACTGTTTTATTGCCACAATTGATCATCTGTTTCGAATCCCACCTGCGGCAACCGCGTTGTGTCCTTGGGCAAGACACTTCATCTCCATTGCCCGCGTGGGGGCACGATGACGCCGTGTACTAAGGCGTACTGCACGTCGATGGTACGCATGTCTTCAATCAATCTTACCCTGCCTGGGCCGCAGTGCGGAGTTACGATGTTGGGGAGCAAGCAGCTGCTCGTCGTTGCTCGGTGGTTCTCTCCGGGTTCTCCGGCTTCCTCCACCCGTAAAACTGTCACGGTCATGATTAGCCATTGTGCATAAATATGCGACCTTAAACATCGATAAATAAATAATATGATCATCAGTTGTTGGTCACCTGATAAAAAATCCCAGTTTGCGTAGGCGTGGGAGATCCGGGTAAAGGAGAGAGGTGGAACTGTCCACTGCACCCTTAACATTTTGCATGATCGAACGTTTCGTGAAACTATGTCAAAGTTCTGTGAAGAAACGGAGGTCAAAATTGTGTTTTGGGGTGGGGCAATTATGAATTGATCGGTATATTTATTGCAGTTAATTTTGTAATAACTTCTTGGGGCAAACAATTCAAAATTTTCCGAGTGAGGAATACCTGTCGCAAATTGTTAGGTCCTCCGTCGCACACAGTGTTGTGGGGTTCTGTCCAGTGCAAACTTGTTAATTGTCAGATATCATTTGGTATGATTGCATCACAAGATTTTTCGAGAACATTATTCTTGCATGCCCAATCATTTGTTAATTTCCAGATATTTTATCTTTGTCGTGCCATGATCTGATCATAGGTACACCAGCTATGTGATTTTTTTTCTGTTGGTGGCCACACATTGTTAACCGATACGCTGTTGGATACGCTGTTGAAAAGGGCTATTGCTCTCTTTAAACCTTTATCTGGCGCAACTGCCGCTTGTGGTCGGTGTTTTCACAAAGGCGTTGATATTTTATTCTTTTTTCAATTTTGCCTCGAAATTATAGCTCACGACATCTTGTTGGAATTAGTTCGTTTCTTCACGTGTCGTCCTATTCGTCTACATAAAGGGTTAAACCGCTTGTTACATAACAATGCATCCTCGGTTTATTGAAAGATGCCTCGGGGAAGGTCTGGGATGATTTTGGTCGATTAAATTAGACTTAACACAAAACTGTCTGACAAAAACTTATGCAAATCCGCCTGTCAGCTGTGACAGCTCAGTAGAAAAGATAGTATTTCACCATACGTGATGTTCAATTGATTCACACTTATTTCTAAGGGTTGTTCGTGTTCGATGTGTTCACGGCTTATTCCGAGTGAGAATCGAAGCGAGTAATGCAATGAAAAACGAGCGGCTAGCAATATTTGTTGTATTCTCCTGCATTTGCAAGGAAATGTCGGAGAATTCAGGGATAAACATGGTGCTCGCATGTTTATATTCCCGATTGTGCTTCATTTAGATGCTTCATTACATTATTAGTTATCCTTGTGTTTTGTAGAGGGTATGGGGATTTACACCGGTTTGGGAACTCATATACCCTGAGGCGACGCCGAAGGGTGTATGAGTTCCCAGACCGGTGTAAACTCCCATACGCCCTGCAAAACACAAGGATAACGGATTTATTTCCAAGAATTTTGGTGTACTTAATACTTTAACATAAATTGTGGGAAAAAAACTGACATAATATTTGTACCTTGTAAGTTCTTAATAAAGCCAGACAAATGTGAATGTATTTGGAACTGGCTCAATGAGCCAGGTCCAATGACATCCATATCTGTAATATTTTATTACACATAAATATTAAATTTCCTGTATTTTTATTTTTGTTCTAACAAAACCGAGCAGAAGATATGAATTAATAATCAGAAATGGGTACTTTTTTTAGCCAATATAGCCTATTAATGCGTATTCTTGTTTTTACACCGTAGTTAACCACGGTGTAAAAAAGCTACTGTGGATTGCCAAGTTATACCGTACCTTTCAACCAATCAAAACGCAGTATTTTGTTTCATTTGGAAATAAATATGAATACAGGCGCTATGTAGATAATTACGAATCACCATTTACAACAATTTATAAGATTCAGTAATTATCAGTTCTCTTATATCGGTCTGGGACCGTGTTGTAAATGTGAACTCACATACTGGCTGAGTGAATTACAATCATTTGAGGGAGCGTGGGGGGGGGGGGGGGGGGCGGCGGTGCCAATAGCTCAGTTGGTGTGGTGACAGAGCATTCATGGCTAGGCGATCAGATGCCAGAGACATGAGATAGACTCCCGATGGGGCCAGTTTCCGAAAAATTTAGTTTTCAGTTCAATGGCTCGGACCCAGCATTATGCCTGATTGCGTAGTTGCATCTTCATAGATATTCCATTAAATGAGATTTCTGTGTTCAAAAGCTAGGACCATAGACCATTATAACAGAGATCTATTCTAGTTGCGTCGAGTGTTAAGGGAGACGAATCGCATATAATTATCACAATAAAGACAGACACTAAGTAGGCAATTACGAACCACTACATATAATTAAAAAATTCTGTAACTGTCAATTCTCGAATATCGGTCCTGGGTCGGGTTGTAAATGTGAACTGGCATACTGGTTCAGTTAATTACAACCTTTTTGGAGGGGTGCCGTTAACTCACTTGATATGGTGATAGAGCATTTATAGTTAGAGGATTGGGTGCCAGAGACACGGAATCAACTCCAGTCGAGACCAACTACCGAAAAATGTTACAGTTTTCAGTTCAGTGGCTTGAACCCAGCACTATGCCTGGTGGAATTCCTGCTCGTTATTGGTGATATCGAAAAGTTAAATTCAAGCAATTGCATCTTCAAAGATCTTCCATTAGTTGAGATTCCTGTGTTCAAAGGCTGGGACCATAGGCCATCACAACAGTAATCAGTTCCAGTTGTATCGAAAGTTACGGCAAATAATCCGCGGGTGAATCTCACAATAAATACAGGCGCTATGCAGATAATTACGAATCACTACTTACAACAATTCTTAAAATACAGTAATGGCCATTTCTCGAATATCTGTCTGCGGTCGGGTTGTAAATGAGAACTGACATACTGACTGAGTTAATTACAACCTTTTGGAGAGGGGTGCCTTTGGCTCAGTTGGTATGGTGGCAGAGCACTTATCCTTCAGCAGTTGGGTTCCAGTGACCCGGAATCGACTCCTGTCGACGCCAACTTCCGAAAAACATTACAGTTTTCAGTTCAGTGGCTCGGACCTAGCCCTATGCCTGGTGGAGTTCCTGCTTGATATAGACGATATAAAAAGTTAAATTCGAGCAGTTGCATATTCACAGATCTTCCATTTATTGAGATTCGTGTGTTCAAAGTCTCGGACCATAGGCCAGTATAACAGTAATCTGTTCCAGTTGCATTGAATGCAATGGCAAATGATCCGCAGGTAAATCCCCCAATAAATACAGACTCATTACAGACCTTTACGAATCACCACTTGAAAACAATTCCAAAAATTCCGTAATCGTCAACTCTTCAATATCGGTCTGTGGTCGGGTTGTAAATGTGAATTGAAATTCTGACTGATTTAATTATAACCCTTTTGAGGGGATGCGGTTAGCTCAGATGGTATGGTCGCAGAGCATTTCTGGCTTGGCGATGGGTGCCAGAGACTCGGGATCGACTCCCTTCGCATCCAGCTTCCGAAAAACTTAGCAGTTTTCAGTTAGTGGTTCGGATCCAGCGCTATGCCTGGTAGAATTCCTGCTTGATATCGGCGATATATTCATATGTCTAAAGTTTTATCGAACACAAGTTTCCAGAAGCATTGCCTATTTTTCTCCAAGTAATCAGAACAAAATCCAACTTCTGAAACACTATTTATGTACCTTTACTGTAACGGGGCTCGGGAACCCGTTGTAATGATGGATAATCCGTGAAGTCGAGGAACAAACAAGCGAGCGTTTGTTTATAAGTCATAACACCGGGGTTTGGGCATCTTCAGGTGAAAGGTTAAACCACTCCGTGCTCGCGATCAGGTGTCTCTCACGAAACACGATAATAAAATACATTATGAAGATGTTTTCTAAATTCTACACTTTGGAATAGCAGCGAGAAACTAGGACTTCAATTTCGAAGACGTGTTCTACATAGTAAGAGACACCGGAGAAGTGTAAAACGCGGTTATGTGAAGAACAGGGAGCTGAAAATCCTTTATTAAAATGTGTACGGCATGAAGTGCGTCAAACATTCTGATATTGGACGGTAATTCGTGATCTTTAGAGTTCGTTAGACATTACCCCAAGGGATGAACGAAGACAATGCTGTCTATAAGTGTTCGCTGAAAAGGATAAGGGAATATGAAAAACAGAGTTTAACCTTATCACCACCTTCTTGTTATAGATGTGGACAATGTCTAATTATCCACACATTAACTTGTATTGATTTCGTCTTACGTTCCACTTGTTAGTCAAAGTATCAATATACCGCATATCATTGGAAAAGTAATTTATCGAAAAGAGAACGCTTTGAATAATGGCTTTACAAACGATCTTTCAATACAAACAATCACATTGTAAGCGTTTGAATAGCTCGTTAATGGGAGACGCTAGGAAATTGTTATTGTTTTGTTTTACCAAGATGGTGATTGGATGTTAAGTGTTATGCTATCTCGAGAACGTTTCCCCAAACCAACAGAATATTATATTTACTGTGTTTTAGAAAAATAAGTATTACACCCCGATTGCTGTGTGTATTCATTGTTACCCGATACTTTATTACACGCCTATTCTATGAAATCCCCATCTGCAACAACACTAAACCATGCGGAAAATGAAAATCCATGCGAAATCGTTGACCGACTATTCTAAAACAAAAGCGAAATTTCACTGGAATTTTCTACAAATCGTGCACCGCAATTACAATTTTAATCCTTAGCGGTGGGCAAAAATTGTCCCCTGAGTTCCAATGTGTTCTATGTACAAGTAGGCACATAGAACATATTTGATCCCAGGGAACGAAATAGTAACACGGGTTCCCCCTCGCAACTTTGGTTGGCGATAAAATGTGTTATTTTTGTTGAAAGTCGTCAAATAAATTCTGAGTGTCCTTCTAACGATTGTTTTTATAGACGTGAAGACGTGTAATAAACACAGAACGACACGCGCGTTTGAATGGGTTAATCTATATGGCACTTGTGTCATAGCGATAGGATGAGGCCTGTGGCCTCTCGTATTATCCTTCCGCTGGCACTCGTGCCAGATCGATTTACCCATTCACACGCGCGTGTTGTTCTGTGTATATACAGGCAATGGAAAATGCGCTGGATACAACACACGTGGAATCAGAATTATGCGTATCAATGTCATGTAAGGATGTATGCGAATTGTTGTTAAGCGTCGGAGTGATGCTATGATGTGAATGAAATGCTTCGACCCAAAACGGTGTGAATCTAGGATGCAAACAGGCCAAATGTGATATTTTTTCTTTAAATGTATGAGCCCATTCACTTAATACAAGGGAGTCGTGGTATAAAAATACAGAATTCAACTCGGGTCGACTACGCGGACACGAATCAACGACCCTTGTTGGAGTTGTTTTCTGTATTCCACGAGCGTCTTCGCTCTTGAAATACAGGGGAAACTTCAGCTCAAAATCGTAGAATTGAATAAAAGCGATATGAAAATACGATGATCAGATTTGATTGAAAAACAGAAAATTGCAGGAAGCAAAAATCCAAATATTATAAATTTACAGGCAGATGGCCTTTATGATAACAATCTCTACTCCGGGTTGGAAAAACTCCGTTTCAGTCTGCAACGCAGGTTATATATACAGTAGCTGAAAATGTGTAATCAAGTCATGGTGTGATTGGCTTAGTGGTACATACTAAACTCTGCAGTAAAGGCAAGCATCTGAAGTCGAGTCATCAGTGCAGCTATGAGAAGTGTTTTGCAACCATTCCATTTCAGAAAAACATAGGAGATGAGCGAACATGGGCAAGAGAGGCACTGTTAGACTTGAAGGGTGAAAGTAATATAGAAATAAAGCATATAACCACTGACCCCGACAGTGCAGCTTATTTAGCCGCGGAAGATTTGTTTGACGAAAAAGTTACTCAGACTCGCCCAGTTCACCAGCTTGACACTGCACATGTTTCTCGCAACCATAGAAAGTTTTTAAAGAACCATCAAAAGATTATCGGATCTGACTGAAGGTCGTACTATAAGAAAAAAAGCATTAAATATAGCCGAGAGATGCAAATGTGAAAGAAAAAGGGCTTCAGACCAGTACCAAGGTGATATTCTCACAATAAAATACACAAGATCATATGTAGTGGATGCAATAGTAAACTGCTAGCAGAAATGTCACGCCCTTTGTAAAAAAAACAATCGTTTGTATGTAAATGTGGAGAAAAAAAACAACTGGTTATATAAATCAAGCTATTTGGGGGAAAATGTTTTTTCTCTGAAAAATGTAGAAGGCACATCTGAAAGTCTGAGGACCTGTGTAAATTATAGGCTTGGCTCTGCAACAAAAACAAGTTAAATTTCAACACACACAAATTAGAAGCACTTAATAGAGCACTATGAACATCACTTCCCAGAAATGATACTTTTTCAAGGAATGTTTCTGAAAGAGCACATTCCATGTGTCACTCTGTTAATAAAAGGGCAGGTAACTCTATCAGAAATCTGTGTAATCAGCTGGGAAGTTCAATCCTCCCAAACAAAAAAGTTGGCAAAGCATTGGAACATCTTCAAAGTAAGGAAATATTGCTCAAATCTTATAAGAAGAAATATAGAAGAGCTCGATTTAATAAAAGAAAAAAGCGTTATGCTCTGTATGACAAATATAAGGAAGAAGAACTAAAATATAAAAAGATATGGTTTTCCCACCCCGATTGAATCCTAAAATTAAAGAACACGCATACACTGGAGAATCAAAAGCGAAAAGGGTTAAAGTTGGAAGATGATAAATTCTCACCTGCGGCAGAACAAGCAATGTATTATACAATGAGGTACATGTGCTTTGGTGCAGCTTCCTTGCATGAAGCAGTGAATTCTCTCCTGATTGGTCTCAGGTGTTTCAAACAACAAATGGAGTGGGTTAATACACTTTTTCACTGCACAGATATGACTGCATTCAAGGCCCTGTGCACCCCCGTAGGCTGGTAGTTCTTCCCTGGCCAAATGGGGGTGCACTAAATAGGACATACGATGTACTTTTTTTCTACACCTACTACCATCTGGCTATTGGACCACTATAATATCATAGCCAGATGAACTATCTTCCCCCTACGTAGAATTCAGTTACTCCCATCCCCATCCAGGTTAAAATCACTTTTCTCTCTTAATCTTAGAAAAAGATGCTTCAGGAAGGCTTCCATTTTTTGCAGATATTTCTTTTAGGAGAACTAAAAATCACAGGAATGGTCATAGAAATTGTCACTTCATGTAAAAACAGAAAAAAACACTTTAGGTAACAGTACACTAAAAGATTTGTATTGGCGACTGTGCTAGCCTTTTTTCTCTCTCCCCAGCTCATCAAGCCCATTTGGAGTGAAACAATCCTCAATCCATTTAGTATATCATCTCATTAAAAAATGCACTGGAGAAAAATATATGCTACCGTGTGATTTCTGTGTTTAAATTTGGGGTTTCTTCTACTACCGTCCAGATTCGCACTGAATTGACAAGACATATTTTTACTTGTCCTCCAGTATATTTTTTCAACTCTCACATTTTGGAGACCAAAGCCAGTGCAAATATTTTAAGTCTTTTCCAAAACAGACCCTTTAACATTTTTATTGAGGGATCCAAACTCTATAGATATCGGCCCAGTCAGCTAATCCCTAAGATTGTATGCTGTATTAAATGTTGAGGTAAAATTCTAGGGGGCGTCTTTTTGTCTCTATATAGTGTATTGGAATCTCTCATGTACTTGTCGGAGGAGAGATATATATACAACGCATATACATTTTTATCACTATTGCGTATGGTGAGAGAATATCATTAACGATATTTTGATTTGATTGATTGATTTTATTCAGTTGTGCAACATGCATACAATCAACAACATGAATATACATAGAGGTAATATTATTCACAACTACATGATTGCACCACAGGGAGATGACGTAACCACTAGTGCCTGTCTTCTCGCCATTCCCTGTTAAAAAATGAACAAGACAAAAGAGAAAAAAAAACAGATAAAAGAAAAGAAAAAAAATTGAAATAAGAGAAATGAAAACGAGAAGCAGACATGAGAATCGAGGCAATCCTGACAACAGCGTGTTCTCCAGTAGTAGAGCATTTTATAGCCCTACTGCCAATGATATGTTAGGCTGGTTCTTTCCGTCATGTGAGAAATCTATTCTATGTTTTCTGACATGTGATGAAGATTGAGTTCAATAGAATTTAGCGATGAGATAGACAGAGCTACGACCTACAGGCGAGGCATACTGGATTGTTACAGTTGAAATATAGTTATTATGAACTTAGAAATTGTTCAGTTGTAGTCTTTTTGAATAGTGATCTTGGATAATTTTGAACGGATGGTTCAATATTATTCCACGTCTAAGGGGAGGTACGTGTGGGGAGGTTAACTGAGAATTGAGTCCTCGCATTATCTGTGCACAATTTACCTGCCCATACTGGAGGGAGTTTGGTATATTTTAAAGGTATTCTCAAAACTTTCAGGCAACATTTTGTTATGCCAATCGTGCAGAAACAGCTGAACGTGAACTTTATATAAGTCTGTTAAAATGCGGTGGTTTCTAAATAGCGGTCGGTGTGTTCATTGAATTTTTTGTTGGATATGATTCGGATGGCTTTCTTTTGCAGTTTTGTGAGCGCTCTGGTGGAGGCCGAGTGCGATATTTGATTTTGTATTGACAATTATGCCTGTTTATGGGAAGTAATTTTTAAATTCAGATGGTTTTTGGGGAGGAGGTGTTATGTTTATTTGGGTGGAAGTGTGTGTGTAATTGACGAATGGATATTTTAATGCAAAGTATGAGAAACAAAAAGCGAAGCTCAACCTTGACTCTTTCGTTACCTTTGAATTACAATGGATTCCATACCGAAAAGTTCCAACTAATGTTGTAAATACGGTCACTGCAGCATGTTCGGATCTTTCAAATTAGCCAACTCCTCGACATCGTGTGGTACTAGAATCCAAATCGTGGCAACAGGCATACAAACATATCTTACACGTAACGCCTTCGCAGGTTGGAAGTGTTGGCCATATTGTGGCGATAATCAACCCAAGCTACACATTGAAAATAGGAAGTGGGCTATCGAACATGGAATCTTCCAATTGATGCCAATGAACTGATATGGATATATCACAAGGGCGCGAAGAGTATAGGAATAACTGCTATTCTTTCAGTGTGACAAACAGTCTAACATATTTTAATGCAGGCTTCTTTTTTCTATATGAGATGCAGAAGACGGTTTGTTCTGAAATCAGTGCGGGTATTAATCTACATACATTGAAAAACGTTTTTGCACAAGTTTAGTGCTATTTAACCTATTTAAATAAACTTTGGCAGGTCAAGTACCATCTCACTCTTGAATCGGCTAATGTGATCGACAAATTATATCTGAGCAGATAAAAAAGACATTCATCAAAGATCTCCCAACAGTGAAACACTTCTCAACTGTTGATGGCAGAAGATCAAATCAGTGTACTTTTCAAATGCATCATTGAACGTAATATTTTTAACCCTTTTACCAAACGTAATGGTAAACATCGGCCAACAATATTCACAAAAATTCAACATTCAAATTCTCCTTTTATTCTACTTTTGCTTCCAAAGCATAGCTTGTGACCCCCTTACTGGGAACGACCTCAACGAGCACGTTTCATTTGGGGAGGAATGCGTTTTGTGAAGCATAAAGAAAGCATTATCATTTGTTGAAGAACATTTTCCAAAAGATTATTTTACAGTGCTGAGTATAGTGATTGGACCCTCGGACAGTAAAGTTCCACCAGATTGCGACGATGTCACGCACAGGTCGAAATACTCGATCCGCCTTCCTAGCTACACCCCTCCAGAATCTCTCCAGAATCCCGCTTGTTGGAAACGAACGTGAATACAATACCACTTAACTGCTTGTGGCGTTTGTTTTGCTAGATTTGATCTTCATTTCGCAACAAAGGTGTAAGTCGCAACCAGATCGTGATCAGATTGAGAATGATACCTCTTGCGAATACGGTACTATGCTCGTCATGGCCAACAGAACGAGTGTCATTCTTGAGCCGAGTGTAAATTTAATGCACATTCTGTGAAATCTGTAGTCTGTGCTCTTCTGTGTTGCTTGTAAAATTTCAGTCTCTTACTGTAATTCGTTTCAGTGACAATTCTGAATGATTCCTACTGGATCTTTACTTCTCTCTTCGTGAACTTGGTGAGCCATCAACTTGGTCTACGAAAAAGAACTCTTAAGCTTTTCTAACTCCAGTAACAAGAAAAACATCAAGATTCCCCACCTAAAAACTAGTATATGTTAACTACAACTGCCATGGGTACAAAAACGTTTGGACTCAAACATTTACAGCTTACATCGAAAGCCTCTTAAATTACTTTGAAGACCTGTGTGCAGGGTTGTCATGATTTAAATTTTTTTATAACTTTGTCCTTGATGTTCTGTATGAATATTCACATCATATTTTATATATTTTATCCTTGAATAACTTGTTTTAATTATATTTACATAATAGTATATGAGCATTATTCACCTTATCTGATCCCTGTAATTCTTTGTAGGCGTATTATATACATAGTTAAAAGGTTTGAACTTTGAAGTACACGTAAGAACTAACAATTAAGAAATCATATCTTGTTTTAATTTTTGCCATGATGGACAAGTATTGAAGTACTGATATTCCATGTCATGGGGGATCTTGACCAATGAAGTCTTGAAAGTCTTTCAATATTTAATATTATCTGTTGGCTGCCGTTGACATTACGTCTAGACAGTATTTTCTGTCAGTGTCAATTTCTGTGTGACATGTCGCCCTTACTCCAGCTCACTACTTGGCTAATCCATTTCATCCACTCTACTGTGGCTAATCACTCACTACTGAGCAGATAGACAGTGCTCTTTGCTATGCAATATTGTAGTGAGGAGTATCCAGAGTGTATGCCAACTATTGTCATCTTCCGTGCACAGACTGGTCCTTTCAAGGCATACATGTTTTCTGACAACAGCCTGTTGCAGAATACACCCACCCATTGCATGGCGACATTCCCAGTCTTCAGTTATTGACAGTAAGACTCTTTATTTATTTAATCTTATTTGTTTCATAAGGATTGGCGAACAAGTTACGCAACTTATGTTAACGCCTCTCCTTGGCCCAATGGCGCAGGTGTGTGGGATGAACTTTGTTTCGGCAATTTCGTGGCCATTTTACGTCCCCACCAGATAGGACGGTAGGCTGTGACAGCATCAAACCCATAATTGATGCTGACAGAGAGTGTTCGGACACTTGAGAACTTTCTCCGACCGGCGATCGACCCCAGGACCTCTGGCATAATGTGTCTGAATTGTTGAATTTTCACATTCGTTAATTATAATGTGTTTGAACCTTTTTCATCTTTATAAAAAATGTCATCTTGCCTTCACAGTATTTGAAAAAATAAAAAATATCTGCTTAAAAATGAATTTTAAATAAAAAAAATCTGACTTAAATAAAAAAAGGCTGATTTAAATATCAAAAATCTGATTTAAACAAAAAAAATCCGATTTCTTTTAATTTTTTTTAAAAATCACGATTTTTATCAACCCTGCCTGTGTGGAAACAACATTTGGCACGCGCAAATGAAGGTCGACTTTTACTAAAAGAAGACCTATCCTCGCTAAGAAAATCCTTTTAGCTGCATAGTAATTCTTGGCAATTTGTGTTACATTCTTTATTAACGATCGCTTATCAGACGAACATCTAAACCTTCACATATCAGAAAAGTACAGACTCAAAATATCATTTACTGTCTACAACTGTCTGCCAGTGAGGTATGCACGCCGTTCCAAACTAATAGAACGAGAAAAGTATAAAAACTTGAAAACATGAAAATTGAAATCATTGGAAAACTGAAGCAGTTTCGACAGGCATGCCAAACATTTTAGCCAAAATTTTAGAGACGCACAGACAGTAGAAAGGAGTTTTGAATGTCAGGTTACAATCATGCGATTGGCAGAACATTAAAAAAAAAAAAAACATTCACAGATCATTTGTGTTTGTATGACCCCATAATAGTGTTATGTCAAAACACTACAATTTTAAGCAGCATAATGCAGCGAGAAAGCTACGCAATTCAATCTCGTTTCACGAAGCTCGATTGGTTAAACGCAACTAAGAATTTAACCGCTTCACTTTTGTTTTACAGAGCTTGTTGAGCTTTGTCAAACAAGATTCAATTGGTTAAATTCCTAGTTGGTGATGAGAAAACAATGCAGATGAAAATTTACTATTCAGTGTCACAAGATTTTATTTACAAACACGAAACTTAACAAAAAGAATTTATCTGGAATTGAACTATGCAACATTTTTAACAACACAAAATAAACATAAACTTCTCAAAAACAGTTTATTAAATTACGAAGATGAATTAAGACAAAATTGTAAAGTCTCGCTGGCAATAAACAAAAAAACTATTTTGCTGTTTTGTTATGTTATAACAAGAATGGAGCACCAATACAGATATGTGTGTTGGTTCGCATCAATAAACGGTGATTCATTTGTTCCTGCTAAGGGAGCAGTAATCCCCATTCTCCGTAGCTTCACTAAATAAATGCAACGGAACCAAAAGGATATGAATATTGGGACGATCAACACGCACAAATAAATCCGAAAAGTTAAGCACAATGTAGAGTACAATGTCACCTCTCTTGTAACGCTCCTTTAATCAGCGTTTTGATGTAGCCTGGACGCAATAGTTTCGTATTTAAGCTCAAATACACGTGCCTTTAAAGCAAGAACACACTTGTGAATATGACACCAGATTGTTCTCAAAGTTCCTACTTAAAATCTTCCCTGCATGTGTGGCAACAATATCTGGCACGCGCAAAAAGAAATTCGACTAAAACTAATAGAAGACCTATCCTCGCTGAGGAAAGCATACTTCTACGACACGCTTCAAGTAACATTCAACTAATATTTATTAAGTACTTTCCAGGCAACTGAACTTTCATTCTTAGTAACGTGAACTTAAGGCACATAACACATTTACACAGGTAAAAATGGATCCTACAGATCCTCAAACTTCATATTGCAGTCTTTTGAAATTTGACAAGCTACCAGTCAAACCTTAAATATTTTCATTACCCCGTATACATGCAAAAAATCATAATGCATCTTATCAACTATTGTCTGAATAATTATAGTTTATTATCTTTTTCTAAATAAAAACGTGAAAAACAAAAAAAAATATAATTTCTTTACAATTTTATTAGAGTTTGACGTCTGCAACATTAGTCTTACTGTAAAACAAACACGCATACTAACTACACTGAGACCAATGTCCAACCAACTGGATTTTTTAATATGGCACTAATAAGATTGCGGGAAATGTCGAACAAACGTTTTTTTTTATATCTATTGTCAGGATAGATATGAGAGAATATTTTTTCGGAAGTGTTGAGTATTACGCAATACGTTTAGATCGATATCACTTCTCGGTTTCGATTTTTAGTTGATATTAAAAGATGTTGAAATTGGAATTTAAACACTACAACGCAAATAATAAGAATGCCTATTGCTTTTTGAATTGGTACCAGAATTATATCACAAATAACTACACGGAAATATAAGCTTTCAAGGCGGCTTGAATAACATAAGAACACAACAGATGATTTGTCGTGGTTCTCATATGAGAAGGCCTCTTGATTACCCCTGAGCTCCAAATGCTAAGCCCTCCCGGGCACTCTTCCTCCAACACTCAGAAAAGAGCTCTTTGTGACATCTCATATCTGATTCTTATAATTGTAGTGAGAAGCATAAAAAATAACCTTCTTTTTATCGCCAAATCGCCACATATCCTTTATTCTCCCATCTCACTTCTCCATTATACTTCCAATAAATCTTATTCTGTCAGACCGATCTTTTGGACATTCCTAGAGTAAGTGTTCCACGGTCTCTATTATTCACAAATGACTCATTTGACACGCCTTGTTATCGTCTATTCAAACTTCCTTGCAGTCACTCGGAAGATAGTTCTCGTGCCTTCTCAAAAGTAATAGGTATTCTCTACATAATTTAGACACATCGGAAGGTTATGAGAAAATTAAATTATATTCAATGATGGTAAGTTTTGAACATTGAACTTAGTTATGTTATTTGTTGTCTCTGTATGGTAACCCTACTCAAATTAGAGGCGCCACATTGTGTTGAATTTTCGAAATGTGAAGAAAATTCGGTACCTCTGTTCCTATCCATAACCTAAAAATTCGTGACCTAATAAGGGGATGCCAGTGCTTGCTGTTACCAAAATCCCACCCTCACCCCCCCCCCCAAAAAAAAAAAAAATCATGATTTTTTTATGTCATACTCCATTTTATTATATGCTTCCACTGAAAATGAAAGGAAATAGCGAAAACTAATAAGTTCTTGCCCGACACAAGACATACGATTAAGTTACTTAAAATCGTATTTTTCTCTGTAGTGACAACTGACGAATCACAGGAAAAATAGTATTAATGGACTCGAAATAAACTCGCTAAATTGTTCTGAACATTAAGAGTTTACTAGTTTATGATGAAACGTTATTGCTATTAATTAATTTCATTAATGTTTCTGTGTAGCTTTCAGTGTAAAACTGAGGGAACTAGTTTGTTTCGTGGACGACTAATGTCACAGAAAGCTGTTCGTTGGCTATCCACTGATGGCTTGTGAACTGAAATGTTTGTCAGTTTCACTAGTGTTATTACTTTGCGCCCATTTTGCGATTAAAACGTAAAGATTTTTTAAACAGGCAACGCATCCTGTAAAAGAATATCTCTGGTTCTTTACAGGGTACCTTAATTATTTTCATTCGTGACTGGTGGGTGAAATACGAGTTTTGAACTCGCGACCTGCTAGCCACTCGTGAATGAATTACTCAAAAAACATTGGCATGCGATGTGTAATTTTTATTATAATTTTCATTAAAATCAAGCCATGGCTGCTGCTAGCAGTCATTACTGGATTTTATAAAAATTCAAGAAAATCGCTCAACAGATGTGGAGGTAATTATTACCATAAGGCACTTCGGACAACGCTCTCATCGAGGCAAGGAAGTGCAACCTCTGGTGGTCTTATCTGAATGGTCAGATTCATGTTGGGGACATGACGTATCAAGGATTGTTTATTACAAATAACGACTACTTTGTATTCCGCGGGAATTTGTTCAGTTTCGTTCTTAATTTCTGTCGTCTCGGAGTTCGCGCACAATTTGGTTCAGCCTGTTGGAAGTTTTATTATTTGCGACAGGACTAAGTGTAATGTGAACAACGCACGGGTCTGTAATGGAAGGTCCCAAAGCACACGTCTTTCTTAAAGTAATGAATCGGTAAACTAAAAAACGGTATAGAAGGAACAACCAGTGACGTGGAATGTCAAGAATATATTTTTTTTAAATAAGTGCTGAACTTGGGACAATGCTCAAAGACGACACTTGTTTGTTGTTCATGGTTCGGAAATTGGTGCTCAATAAATTGTCCCGTTCCAATTATTCTTTCATGGACTACTATTTCATATTTAAAAATGATTTTTCAGAAAGTCATCGCTTCCTCATTTTAGTATTTTCGTTAGTTTAACCCTTGCCGACAATGGGTAAACGAATACTTGTTTGTTAGGTTTTTTTAAAATAAATTTTCCATTTTCTTTTTCCTCAAACAGAGAGTAATCCTCCTAGCGGTACCCCACTCTACACGTACTGCAGCATAAATAAATAAATAAATAAATAAATAAATAAATAAATAAATAAATAAATAAATAAATAAATTCACTTTTCACCTTAAAACATAGCTTAGATACTCTCCGTGAACGAAGCGTCGCGAACTCGTTCCAGTGAGGAACCGGAAGGTGTGTTTTTGAAGGTAAACATTGAAAAAACAATAAAAATAGCTTGTGTTTTTGCGAGTGGCTTTGACCGGATATAGTTGTTACTAGTGGCGGATCCAGGAACCTGGGTTTGGAGGAGGCGCCACATTTCAATCAAGGACCATGATGCTATGCATCATCCGACGCCTGTGGTGGTGAGTTACGGGAGAGTATGAGTGTGAGGAATCTACTCTCATCGACGGAATCCGGGGCCTCTCTGGCAAATGGAAGGTTAGTGAAGCCATCCGGTGACTTTTTAGCACGACCACAATGGTTTTCCAGCCAAAATATCCTCGCAATTTTCAGTAGACTCATTCATATTTTGGAAAAGGCATATAATTTAAAACGGCTTACAGGGAACCGCATAGGAGCTATATCTGTATGTATGGGTGCGGTATTGTCCGCAATAACAAATGGACATCCATTTTTAATAAAAACCAACCCTGGATGACAAGGAGGCTTGTCATATCCTCCAACAATGAAGAAAGGTTCTACAATAAAAACTCAAAGCTCCCACCGAACGGAACTCACAAAACTATAAAAACTACAGTAGAATTTTCAACAAGGTTAAAAAACAGTGTAAAGCTATCTAGTATAGAGATATCCTAAACGAAAGCAAAAACAATATGCGAAGAACGTGGCAGATTTTAAACGAAGCCACCAATAAAGGAAAACGTGAAGCCAGATTATCCTCGTTCTTCATCCAGGACTGTATCGAAATAAGCGAGCCAGATGATATCTCAAAAGAATTTCTTTATCAACATTGGAAAAACCACATCCGAACAGATCTGAAACCAAATAAGTCCAACTCAGACTACATGAACAACAATGTTTCCAACAGTCTATATTTAATACCCACAAATCCTAAAGAAGTCAACCGAGTAGTAAATAAGATGAAGCCAAAATTATCTAAAGATTGCGACGATATCACAAACTGTCTTCTTTAGGGGATAGTTCGGGAAGGTTGTAGAGAATGACGGGTATGTCCTGAAAGAGTATAAAAATTTAAATGCTTGTTGTAACAGTCGTGTGAGGTGTCAAAATGATCGTTATGACGTCGGAAAAAGACATCATGAAAAATGTACTAATAACATATTTTCCCGGTATATATGTCCTAAATATCCCACTAACAACCTGGGGATCATTTTTCATCATCGCCGTTTGGATAATTTGTTATGAAAACTCCATCATCCAAGTTTTGCTTTCATTTCAGAAATCTACGTTTAGCATGCTAGCATTATGAATACAAATCCAGGGAACAACAACTGCGAGAAGCCAAGCTCTCTTCCTTCCCGCAATTCTTCATACAAACTTGACGGCAAACACTCCGTTCGCTTCATACCGTAGTAAACACGAACATAACCACAGTTGAATGTGTAGTCGCAAAACATTCCAAATGAACTGATCCAACTGTGTCCGTTATGTCCCCTTTATTGTTTATTTATGCCGATGTTGCATTTGATCGTCTTCTGGTGCATACCCCTCTTGGATCGAGCATGACTTCGTCCCTGACAACATTGCTTCCCTGTTTCTTGTTATTTCTTTTCATTTCGCAATGAAAACGACAGATTTCAATAGAATATTATTCCCTACATGAAGTTAGTAAAGTACGTTTCATACTGTTAGTGATCAGGAGTTTAAACTTATCCCAACTCCACGCAAACACATCCAGTTGTGATTGATGGAGCTTGATATTTACAAACAGTTCCACGTGGAAATGCCCCCCCCCCCCACCCCCTACGCAATCAAAAAGACACAAGAGCAAATACCCATGCAAAAATTGTCCTTTAAATTGCCCAGAGTAGCTAACAATGATGTAAAATGTTATTCCATCGTTGATTAAGGTATCCCCAAATTATACAAACTGTTGACGATGTGAACGAGAATAATGTGTCCTAATCTCGTGTCAACAAAACAGGTAAGAGGTATGGAACGTCGTTCGTGCAGTCGGTGTGTTTCTCAAGTGTGGGTTATTTCGAGGTCTAGTGTGCGCTACATGTGTATTGTGTATGGTATTGTGTAAGATTAAGATGCCGGAAGTGGATCACAGTAAAAAACCACCTATAGGGTGGAATTCCCGCGGCCCAGTTTTTTTTTTACATCTTTCAAACATACATGTGGTGATGTAATGATCCATATTTTTTCTAGATATTGAAGTTATTATCAGGGTGGCAGTTCCACTCTGCAGGTGTTTCATCACTGATCATGTCCAATATTGATTTAAAGTATATGTACATATTCGGCTTTGGACTGCATAAACATGTCATTGAAAGACTATTGAATTGGTCAAACTGCCATAGACTATGATTAATTTGGCCAGCCATACTTTAGTAAATTCAAGTTCCTAATCTTTGAACTAATTGACCTTTCATGGGTGTTTTTTGCTTGTGAATAGTCATTTGGTAAACTTCATTTGTAAACAAAAAATCATTCTCATTTTTCTGCAAATATAGGTTGGTGTGGGAATTTTCTCCAGTCCTATGATGTTGTTGGGGTTATTCTTTACAATTTTTGCAAAAATAAGTCACAATTGGTAATTAGTAGTGTGTGGCTCAGGAAATGCAGTTGCATGCACAAACATGAATTTTTGCAAAAATAAGTCACAATTGGTAATTAGTAGTGTGTGGCTCATGAAATGCAGTTGCATGCACAAACATGCACGCAACTGTACATTCATCAGAAATTATACATTTTAAATGTCACCATTACCTATGTTTCATAACCTAAAAAATGATGTATGAAGTTCTAGGGTTGGGAAAATCTTTATCACTTAGGCTTCCTACAGTGGAGTGTATTTCTGAAACGTTAGCTAAACTATCCCCTTAAGCATACGACAAACGAAGTATTGGATCCTCTAACACATATAATTAACAGCTCTTTCATAAACGGCAATGTACCAGACAGGATGAAGATCCCGAAGATGATACCCATATTTAAAGCAGGTGACGAGCTCAGTTTTACAAACAGACCTATCAGTATACGTCCGGTATTCTCAAAAGTAATAGAAAAACTCATGGAAGTGAGATTTACTAGTTTCCTCAATAGGTTTAATATTTTATCTCTTCACCAATACGGGTTCCGAAAACGACATAGCACTATTCATTCAGTTCTTCAACTCCTAAAAAGCACCGCAATAGAAAATAATAAACAGGAAAAAAAACAGCACCTTAGCACTGTTCCTGGATTTGTCAAAGACCTTTGACACCATAAATTTCGAAATACTATTACGTAAACTGCAAAAATATATAGCATCCAATGTGTCGCAAAGAATTGGTTTAGAAGTTACCTGTCCAACAGGTCTCAATATCTTGAACACAAATCGGACTTAGCCAAACAGAGTTGCGGTGTACCACAGGGCTCAATGTTAGGCCCTGTTCTTTTTCTTTTATATATAAATGATATAAGTAACTCAGCATCACTCAATCTTTATCATTTGCCGATGACACCGCTGCACAATGCTCGGGCTCCGACAATAACCCCATAACACCGTATTTCAGTGACGAGCTTTAAAAATTATTCGAATGGTGCTCCGTGAACCAGATAATGTTGACTTCTGAGAAAACCGTGTATGTTTTAGTTAATCCAGGTCCCGTTTCACTCTACCTTGCAAATAGTTCCAGTGATACATGTTTTCATGGGTTCTATGGATACATAGCAGGAGTCAACTATCCATGTGTTTGTCCTCAGATAGACAGCCGCTATAACACTTTGCTCACTGTTTGAGGCTTCATTATCCTTCCCACGCATATATATAAGCATCAAACTCCCACAATCCAGGTTAATGGAGGTAACAGTAAGACAGCCAATAGTGGCTATGTAACCTCCTCGCACTATACGTGTATTATTCTATACTTAAAATGTATTTGTACTATTGATTTTGTTTAAACTGTAATTCAAACACCTTTGCATTTTCTCAGTGTTACGTATAGCGCGAAATAAAGTCCATTCATTCATTCATACAATGAAGGTAGGGCCAATAATCTCTGCCAAGAGGTAAAAATAAATAACTAAAACATTAACAAAGTTGGGGCCACTGAAACAGTAAAATCTGTAAAAAAAAATTAGGAATACGCATTAATGAACACTTATCCAACATGGCTCAGATATCCCGATTATGCTCTAAAATAGCAAACCATAGTCTCACAAAGTAACAAAGTAAAAAATAACCCCCCCCCCCCCCCCCCCCCCACGGAGCTCTGAAAACATTATATTACGCCCTCGTACATAGCCATTTGGTATACGAAATCTAGACATGGAGCAACTCAAAAAACTAGCTGCCATGCAAAAGCGATCATTACGAATAATTAGTAACAATACAATTTTTGTACAGATTCCCTGTTTAAGGAAAATCAAATACTCAAGGTTGATGATTTGTTTAAACTACATGCACTACTGTTCGTGTTTGACTGTCAGAACGAGAGATTACCGGCTTCTTCCAATGATATATTTAAAGTTATTGACAATCCATCTGGTAGGACAACCATTCAGTCTGTCCTCCTTTTCATAGAAAAAACACAGACCCAAACTCTGGATAGACATCCTTTATACACCTTTCCGAAACTATGGAACGCTTTAGACAACACAACTCGAAACATTAGCGATAGAACAATGCTAAAGAACAACTTAACTTCCACATTCATTTCGTCATATTCCAGTTATGTCCGCTGCGATAATCTCTACTGCCCTGATTGCACTTCGTAAACTAGGAAATTGCCAATACAAGTAATAGTCACACTCTGCATCTTCATCTGGAATCCTCGTCTTGTGCAACCTGCAGCGCTTCTTCCCTACAGTTGTCATGTAAAATGCTGTATGTACGCAATCAAGAACTTGCAAACAATAATCTAAACAAACAGACAGATAACCGGTCGCATACATTTGAACAGGTGATCTGTCAAGGAGCATTCGCCCTCATTGGTATGGGCTTATTTATTGCATTCGTTACCCTATGGTGATCCAGCATGATATGGGTTAATTCACCACATTCGTCACCCTACGATGATCCAGCTGGCGTTGACTCCACGCCCAAACATAATGACCTACCTCTTTGTCGCAGTCTAAACGACACGAACTCCACGATGGGACTAAGTCTTGATGCCGCAAACAGGTGTCATGATGAGTAGTGGAGGGAGTCCTATAGGCAGGTTGCTTCTTGCCAACCATGAAGCCCCAAGGTTCCGCTGGCGTATATGATGGACCATAATGTGTCAAATAACTGGTCCAAAGTTCATTCGTTGGGTCAGTCTGTTTGCAATCACCCCATCTTCCAGGTTGTTGCAGGTAGATAGCCAATCTGGCTATGCCACTTTCCATGGTATACTACTTACACTTGTGCAATATGTTTATTTGTAACCATTTTACATGTAAAGAATCTGAATCCGCTGCCTCGAGTTACAAAAAATAAGAGAACGCGCCAAGTGCGAACCTCCCCCTCCCTCCCTCCCTCCACACCAATATGGCCACGATCGCTTTGGGTAAAGTGTTGCATACCGAATTAAAAGATACCTGGTATGCGTTAAAGACTGCCTTATAAAGCAAATTATCATCAGCTTATCAACTTGTCTTTTAGACACATGCGTCATTGCGCAAGGAAAAAGGGAGATACATCCGTGGCAGGTAGTTATAAAATAAATCGAATCGGATTTGAGACTGAAAACGCATCGGTAGAAGCGATCAATGGAGAATCTGTTCTTTCCGGATGTCAGCTGTAATCTGATCTCTTTTCAAACGAACATCTATCACATTGAAATAAAAATGAAAATCATAGCAGAAAACTGTCTTAATTGACAACAAGGGACGGGTATTGCGGATTGGAAACACTTTTAACCTTTTACTTGACATAATCATATTCCAGAGTACAATGCATTTTCCAGAGTACAATGAGAAAGGCTTCTCAAACCCAAGTTCACAGGTCTCTGGATAAAAGCTAAAAACAAACTCCTTAAAATATAAACCCATGCGCTCAAAAACATTTTGATGGGCACGCACACCCAATTTTAACAGACTTGCCGTATTCCTTACGAGATCTTGATGTTTCGTGATGAGCTAAATGCATCAAATAAAAACGTATTTTATGCGACACAACTAAGTTAAGTACAGAGTTCTACACAGATGCTAAATCCATTGCAGTATGATTACATATATATATGTACATCTCACGTGACTTTCCCTTTTTCTGAATGGCCGATAGATACTATATTTACAATAGTTTCAGATATCGAGAGTTCTAGAAATAACCGTGCATTACTAACGTGTACTATACGCTTTCTAAAAGTAGCCGTGGAATATTCTGGGACCTTCGACTGCCGAACAAAACGTGCCCTTTTAAGATAGCTTTTTCCTGAATTCTGTTTCGTTATTTCTGAGTTCATGAATAAAAATGCCTGTCGTGGGCAAGATCCTTGACATTTTGGAGTGTACTTGGACTGGTATTCTGTTGGGTAGGAAGAATCTTCCTCGGTTTGTTTGATATAATATAATAATTATTGCATGTCATGTCGTCGGCTATGCCAAAAGAATGATCTTCGGGGAAGAATAGTCCTCGTGCCGGAACCGAGTGGACTATTCTTCCTTGAGGACCACTATTTGGCATAGTCAACTTCAGGCAATGTAATATGTATAATATATATTTCTTCACTTCAAAACCAATCATGTGATTACAGGGGAATTTATCATGTAGTATGAATGTACGTAAGAAAAATAGGTTTATTTACAGTATTCGATATACATGTACTTTACACATAGTGGATATCGGTTTGAGTAAGCCCTTCCGAAATTATGGTATACCTGTTCTTATGAACATCTATTTTCAGGAATCTCGGTCGGTAGAGCAGAATGGATTCGAAAGTCAAGCTTTGAACAGTGGGTACCCATACCACTGCTGGTTAGCTTAAATATACGTTTTTACGAAGGTTGCCAACAATGATGTCGGGTTGTTTACAGAGTATTTATGATATAAACCAATACCTCGAAACATGTCATCACAGTTCGAGGGCTGTTTGTGCCAAATCATCACAAGAGTTTTTGTGGGCAATATCTGACGAAATGATTACCAAGATGCTTAGTTGACATTGGTTCCCGCATATGAGTGGACCATCAAAATCCCCCTACCGAAACAAAAGTTATCTGAATAGCGAAACCATATGTATTTATTTTTTATGTCTAAGGCCACATACTAATGCACAATGGCTAATCATGACCACGACAGTTTTTACGGGTGGGGGAAGTCGGAATACCCGGAGGGAACCACCGCGCAACGGCGAGCGACTGTCATCTCCCCAACATACTAACTCCATACAAACAGGGTTGGCACTGGTTGACAACAAGTGTGCCATTAACGCGCAGTACGTATTAGTTCACAACGCCACTGTGCTCACACGTGGGCAATGGGGTGAAGTGTCTTGCCCAAGGACACAACGGGGTTGCCGCAGGTGGGATTCGAACCGAGGACCTCTCGGCTTGCATCCTGCACCTCTACCTAGTGAGCCGCGGGGAAGCCGGAGTACCCGGAGAGAACCACCACGCAACGGCGAGCGACTGTCATCTCCCCAACATACTAACTCCATACAAACAGGGTTGGCACTGGTTGACAACAAGTGTTCCATTGACGTGCAGTACGTCTTAGTTCACAACGCCACTGTGCTCCCACGTGGGCAATGGGGTGAAGTGTCTTGCCCAAGGACACAACGCGGTTGCCGAAGGTGGGATTCGAACCGAGGACCTCTCGGCTTGCATCCTGCACCTCTACCTACTTTGCCCCCCCTCCCCACCCCCATCTACATGTATAACTGCTTTGTCGTTTTATCGCAAACCTCTGGTGGATAGCGTCGAAAAAGATAATTGTCTTCGTGCTCTATTTTGTATTTGTCAAAGTACAATATTGTGATTACAAAAGCAGGATCGCTAATGGGTCGAAATTCGGGTAAAAATTTATGTACGCTTTTCTTCCCACAACACTGTAAAATCTAACCTGTCGAAGAAGAAATGCGAGAACACTAAATTTCGGATGGTATTTTCGATTTTATTTTTAGATTTGGTCTTGATTTTCAGGAAATCAGAAAGTCACTGTTGTTAGTGTGCGGAGACTGATTGGGGGAGATACCACATTTATTACTACAGTTCTGTACAAAACATTATGTAACTATATATATAGGAAAACAAAACTCGATGACAGTCGGAGTGGCCAATCAATCCCCTGCAGAAAAAAAACCTTGATACAATAACCTCGTCAATAAATTTCGACAATCCAAATCAGCCACTGTTGGTAGCATTACTCCAACAATAAGGATACGGTTACCTTCTGATAGATATCTTTGTAAGCAATCTGTAGTCTGTATCTTTTAGTGCAGATCAATATTTTCTTTGTTGTTGAATGGTCCTGTTATGAAATCAATTATGTAATCATAATAGACGTCAGTCTCAGGTTTTAGGTGCAAAACACATTCTCACACACATTCTCTGTAACGTTATAATTTTACTATTTGAGGTGGACCTCAAATTAATTTAATACAGTATGGATTGAAACATCTTTGACATCACATTCTTTAGGGCCTTGTGAGTAACGTATGAAAAAGTCAATGACGCGATGTCAGTCGACAATTTCCTGTGTTTATTTTGAAGCAAACAGTGCAATCTCTATTTCCCACCACTGAATGAACATGACATCGAAATAGGATCCGTCTGTGTCTCATACATTTTTCCATCGCTGTATAAACTTGACATCAAATATTATCAACCTCAAACATTATTAAAAAAAAATTTCAGTCTAACGGCAAAATTTTTCAATCAAGGACATCACGGGAAAAATAGATCAACCTCTGCAATAACCACCATCTTGCAAGATTCAGAGAATGTCTCGCAAACATTGTATCTGTATATTGTTCTGTTTAAATTCTATTTTTTATTGAAGAATTGTGAATCACAACTGGTTTATTTAGTATAAAAGTAACAAACTGTGGATAATTGTATGGCCATACGACTGGAGTGTTCTCGCGATTTAGCGCGCTCTATCAAGGTCAGTACAGATGTGATTAATTCCTGTCCTATTAACAGCAGTTGGTTTGGCAAGACATTGTTCAGACATTGTTCAGATCATGTAGCATGTAACAGGTGCATTTATTTGTTCCCTACAAATAGTAAGATTGAAAAAATTGCCCGAAGAAACAATAGAACTATCAACATTACTGGAAACAACATTCTATAATAATGGTATCATGTTATGTTTGGACATAGCGGGAGGTTTGTGAACACCAATCACTAGGTAGGAGAGAGGGCATTTGTAATTTTCAATAAGGGTAGTTTCAAACTCCAGTGTTACATATTTTTAAATGACCTTTTTGAAACACACATCTGGAAAAAGTACGGGTTTGAAGAATTTTCGTAATAAAATCATCATTTCGAAATATGTGGTAACTAGGTATCATGTAGTTTTGACCCCTGTCTGCTGATAGCAGGCGAGATTCTGAGAATATCAAAAGGTCGGAAGCTAATACATTTTTATCTGTAGCACAAGCTAACCTGAAGTCTAAAGCGGCGTATATCTCAGGCGTATATCTCAGGTTATAGACACCAACTTGTGTCGTTCTCAGTTCTTTCACCTGTTCAGTAATTTCAGTATTAATACACATTTGGTCTCTATTGAAATCTAAATGTGAAGTCCCAAAAGAGTTGTAACTCTATTTAATCCTACATAAAAGTTGATGCTGAAGAAAGATGATATACTCTTTTTCTATTCGGAAATCAATAACCACTTCATTCAGCGTTTCATCTAAGCTCTCAAGCCATCAGTCAAATTCTGGAAGGCATTTGACGCTGGTATGCCCTGGAACCAGTCTATCTCTTGCATGGTCCATCGCCTATGGTTCGATTCAATCTACGTTCGCTTTTTCGACCAACTGAAATATTCCAGGTGGTTGAATCTAAAATTACCATGAACATTCATTTTCTTTGAATCAACATAAGAAATGTTTCTCAGTTGATTTGACCAAATCTTTAATGACATTGGGCAATATTGCTCGATATATAAGTAAACAAAGTACTTATGAATGAAAGACTCACCATGGCTGTAGTTTTATGATGACGCCGCTTAGTTCCACCAAGTATGTTAATATCTCGAAATACATATTGAATGATTAGAATGTCTATAAATGGAACACGAAAGACTATATGTATATCTGGTGAGTATAGAGACATCATATTAAATCAATGGTAGTCTGGGCGCAAACTCCACGAAAAGTAGGTAAACAAGCAGCCCATAATAACGTCGGATTTGTTATGAAATTAGACTGATTGCCTGTACGTATGTGTCTCCCCTTTATTTATTGTTACGAATGCAGCAGGTCGGATTGGGAACTTTAGTCTAATTATTTCTCTTTGTTTGCTTTTTTACATCTCTGGACTCTCCGCTAACTGGTTTAATTGGAGTCCAGGAAGTTGAAATTGCCGCAGAGAAATAATGCGAATGTGCCTCTTCCTTCTCATCTTAAAATGAATCCAAACAATTCTAGCACAAATAGTATGAATAGGTAGCAGCATGCAATTGCGTAGTTTTGGATAACGTTGGAGAAATATTTGTGCATATCTGTCAATTCCATGTATTAATTTGCGAATTTGCAAGGAGCAAGTGAGTTGTTAGTGACGAATAGTTGTTGTCGGTTTCAGAGACAGAAGTAGTTCAATGTCATGTGTGTTTTGTTTCACATAGTCAGTTTTACATTTATACTAGGTATAAACTTTCGCTGTAGCGAATTCACTGACTGAGTTCAAACATCCAAAATGATTTTCCATGTTCATATGTCTGTTGCCCAAGAGACTGTGCCTGTCGGGAGCATCAGATAACCCAACTATGTGCATGAATTGTTTAATTCGTCATTTGGCCAAGTATTTTAGTAGATACTTTGATTTACTGGTATATGGAAAACAGACTGTGTTGTTATTCTCCACATACTGCAACTTGCTTTTCCAACTGGAGCTATAAATAACACATTACGTGAATGGAAATCTGGTCAGGGTAAAAATTGTAATACTTCATAGCAGACTGTTATATGACTGTCAGAACTTTTTTCTTCTCAGAATCTGCCCCTCAGCTTGATTGCATAGAATGATCAGTTAGTTTAATTTATGAGGTGATATTCTAAAATTCTAGAACTTTTGAACTAATAACCTAAATTCCCCATCATGCATTTCATGGGTTGGAATTTGTTCATTTTTGTTTGCAAGCATTGGGATTGATAGACCAGGTTCCTTTTCATATTGTAGAAGAGGGAAAAGAGGACACAAAACACTGAAAGTGCCTTCATGTTCTTCATCCTATAGGCTGTTGTTGATAACGTGTTCTTCCTTCTGGTGGATAAGTTGAAATAAAGGGAACTTGCCTTGAAGTTTTACGACGAGGATCCTGAAGTCAAATATCTACTGCTTCTTGTTCAGAGAGTTCAACATTGTTTGTGAATTTGTTTCCTATGAACCGAACTGGTCCCCTTAAATTACTTCCCTTTTCACTAGCTTTTTACAGGCGGAATCAAGTAATAAACGCATATGCTATTGACTTTTCGAAAGCACACCAATCGATGACAAGAATATTTGCTCGTCACGCAGAAGAAATATAACCATTGGTTCTTGTTCCACTATGCTTAGCTTCAAAAGGACTGTCAGTGAAGATAAAAAGGACCTTATAGATAGACAATATCTCTGCAAGGTTAGGGTTTTTTTCAGAAAATCATCAATCCTTTGAATACGAGCGGCCTTTTTCCGGCCCAGGAACGTGATACTTCACAACTTAATTAAGAAGGATGCCTGTGAAATTAATATGTTGGGTAAATCAATTAATATTTTCAACGTGCAGCCACAAGTCTGCCCGTCGAAAATATTAATTGGTCCACCCCCAAATAAAGAATATGGACTCTTCCAATTGCTGCCACTGAAGTGACATGGAAGATACGACCAGGGTTTAAAGGGTTAAATGTTGTAATATCTTCAGGATAAAAGATATCCAAAAAAGTTTGATCATCTGATGGAAGTAGGTAATATTCAAGAACCTCTCGACTCTCAAGATAGTGATAAACGACGACGCCGGGAATCTGACGAAAGTATTTCGGACTTACAAATTAAAAAAATACACAGAGAGAAACTGTCCAGTAGTTCGGCATCGGAAAGTTCCTTCAGTGAGGCGGATGCAAGTTTGGAGAGTATTATGGAGTCACAACGTGAGATACAACGCAACACTGAAATGATTGAGTCACTTGTAGCAGCTTTAACTAATCCAGCTGTGGAAGTGGTCCTGGAGAAATTCAACCAAAAAACCTTTAGTGAACAAATGACGAGCTTGACGTCAAAAGTCCAAGAGCTCGAGAGCTCAAATGCTGCCAAGGATCGCGTTATTAACAGGCTCGAAAACGAGCTGGACGATTAAAAACAATACGGCATGAGAACCAGTCTGAGAATCACAGGTATACCAGAGGCTGATGGGGAGTCTACAGATGCTATTGTTTTGGATCTTGCCAAAAAGATGGATGTACCACTCGATCTCTGGGAAATAGAGCGTAGTTACAGGTCTGGACGTCACGGCAGATCCTCAAATAAACCCAGAGCAATTCTTGTCAAGCTACATACCTACAGAGTCAGGGATAGATTTTACAGAGCCCGGCGAAAGTTGAAGAATGCTGCTGGTACAAAAGGAGTTTATATCAATAAACATTTGACTAACACACGGTCACTTTTGGGACAAAAATGTCGAACACATGTGAAGGAGAAAAGATTAAAGGACACATGGACGCATGATGGTGTGCTGTTCGCGAAAATGAGAGACGATTCGGTTCGTAGGTTGACTTCACCACAGGATATGGCCAAACTGGAAGATGACCTCCGTATAAAAGTGACCCTCCGGAGTACACAGTCACAGTCTACGTGAGGTACTATATGACTTGTGAAGTATACAATATCGTTCGGTGAAACCATAGTTATAACCATCCCAGGTATAATTCACACACTTATGTTCGCCCCCTCACACCCACACTCCCAATTACACTGCCCACACCCAGACAGCAAGCTATTGATGTCAGATGTTGATCTGTTCTGCCGCAAGTTATTGGGGTGTGCTTGCTGGCACTCAACAATAACTTGAGACAGAGCAAGCCAGGAAGTCCAACTATTCAGCCAAAAATTAGATGATATCTCTGTAAAATTCTTGGAAGAGGGATTAATACTTTTCAGCCCAAAATAGTTGATATCCTTGTAACATTCCTGAAAGAGGGAATTGATAGGTTAAAGTTACTTAATGGAGATGTTATTGCTTAATCCCTGGGTAGAAAGTTACAAGCCACAGATTTGTTATATCACAATTTGTTTGGGAGTGCCTGTTGGCACTCAATAATAGACTGGGACAGAACAAGCAAGAAAGTCCAGTTCACCATCCAGAAACAATTTAAATTTTCAAATTTTTCCTAAGGTGTTAAATAAGAGGTTAAAATAACATAACCTAGATGCTTTCACTTATTCATGGGTAGCAAACAACAAGCTGTTGATGCCAGATGTTGTTGTCAGATGCTGACACAGATTTGTTCTGTCACAATTTGTTGGGGAGTGCTTGCTGGCACTCTACAATAAATTGAGACAAACCAAACCAGGGCGCCCAACTGTTCAGCCCAAAATAGTTGATATCCCTGTAACATTCCTGGAAGAGGGAACTGATAGGTTAAAGTTATCTAATGGAGATGTTATTGCTTAATCCCTGGTAGAAAGTTACAAGCCATTGGTGTCAGATGTTGGTGACAGACGTTGACACAGATTTGTTTTGTCACAATTTGTTGGGGAGTGCTTGCTGGCACTCTACAATAGATTGAGACAAACCAAACCAGGGAGCCCAACCTCTCAGCCCAAAATAGTTGATATCCTTGTAACATTCAAGAAAGAGGGAATTGAAAGGTTAAAGTTATTTAATGGAGATGTTATTGCTTAATCCCTGGTAGAAAGTTACAAGCCATTGGTGTCAGATGTTGGTGACAGACGTTGACACAGATTTGTTTTGTCACAATTTGTTGGGGAGTGCTTGCTGGCACTCTACAATAGATTGAGACAAAACAAACCAGGGAGCCCTACCATTCAGCCCAAAATAGTTGATATCATTGTAACATTCCTGGAAGAGGGAGTTCATAGGTTAAAGTTATTTAATGGAGATGTTATTGCTTAATCCCTGGTAGAAAGTTACAAGCCACTGGTGTCAGATGTTGGTGACAAACGCTGACACAGATTTGTTTTGTCACAATTTGTTGGGGAGTGCTTACTGGCACTCTACAATAATTTGAGACAAACCAAACCAGGGAGCCCTACTATTCAGCCCAAAATAGTTGACATCTTTGTAACATTCCTGGAAGAGGGAATTGATAGGTTAAAGTTATTTAATGGAGATGTTAATGCTTAATCCCTGGTAGAAAGTTACAAGCCATTGATGTCAGATGTTGGTGACAGACGTTGACACAGATTTGTTTTGTCACAATTTGTTGGGGAGTGCTTGCTGGCACTCTACAATAGATTGAGACAAACCAAACCAGGGAGCCCAACCTCTCAGCCCAAAATAGTTGATATCCTTGTAACATTCAAGAAAGAGGGAATTGAAAGGTTAAAGTTATTTAATGGAGATGTTATTGCTTAATCCCTGGTAGAAAGTTACAAGCCATTGGTGTCAGATGTTGGTGACAGACGTTGACACAGATTTGTTTTGTCACAATTTGTTGGGGAGTGCTTGCTGGCACTCTACAATAGATTGAGACAAACCAAACCAGGGAGCCCTACCATTCAGCCCAAAATAGTTGATATCATTGTAACATTCCTGGAAGAGGGAGTTCATAGGTTAAAGTTATTTAATGGAGATGTTATTGCTTAATCCCTGGTAGAAAGTTACAAGCCACTGGTGTCAGATGTTGGTGACAAACGCTGACACAGATTTGTTTTGTCACAATTTGTTGGGGAGTGCTTACTGGCACTCTACAATAATTTGAGACAAACCAAACCAGGGAGCCCTACTATTCAGCCCAAAATAGTTGACATCTTTGTAACATTCCTGGAAGAGGGAATTGATAGGTTAAAGTTATTTAATGGAGATGTTATTGCTTAATCCCTGGTAGAAAGTTACAAGCCATTGATGTCAGATGTTGGTGACAGACGTTGACACAGATTTGTTTTGTCACAATTTGTTGGGGAGTGCTTGCTGGCACTCTACAATAGATTGAGACAAACCAAACCAGGGAGCCCTACTATTCAGCCCAAAATAGTTGATATCCTTGTAACATACCTGGAAGAGGGAATTGATAGGTTAAAGTTATTTAATGGAGATGTTATTGCTTAATCAATAAATTGAGACAAACCAAACCAGGGAGCCCCACTATTCAGCCCAAAATAGTTGATATCCTTGTAACACTCCAGGAGGAGGGAATTGATAGGTTAAAGTTATTTAATGGAGATGTTATTGCATAATCCCTGGTAGAAAGTTACAAGCCATTGGTGTCAGATGTTGGTGACAGACGTTGACACAGATTTGTTTTGTCACAATTTGTTGGGGAGTGCTTGCTGGCACTCTACAATAAATTGAGACAAACCAAACCAGGGAGCCCTACTATCAGCCCATAATAGTTGATATCCTTGTAACATTCCTGGAAGAGGGAATTGATAGGTTAAAGTTATTTAATGGAGATGTTATTGCTTAATCCCTGTGTAGAAAGTTACAAGCCATTGATGTCAGGTGTTGGTGACAGACGTTGACACATATTTGTTTTGTCACAATTTGTTGGGGAGAGCTTGCTGTCACTCTACAATAAATTGAGCCAAACCAAACCAGGGAGCCCCACTATTCAGCCCAAAATAGTTGATATCCTTGTAACATTCCAGGAAGAGGGAATTGATAGGTTAAAGTTATTTAATGGAGATGTTATTTCTTAATCTATAAATTGAGACAAACCAAACCAGGGAGCCCCACTATTCAGCCCAAAATAGTTGATATCCTTGTAACATTCCTGGAAGAGGGAATTGATAGGTTAAAGTTATTTAATGGAGATGTTATTGCTTAATCCCTGGTAGAAGGTTACAAGCCATTGGTGTCAGATGTTGGTGACAGACGTTGACACAGATTTGTTTTGTCACAATTTGTTAGGGAGTGCTTGCCGGCACTCTACAATAAATTGAGACAAACCAAACCAGGGAGCCCTACTATTCAGCCCATAATAGTTGATATCCTTGTAACATTCCTGGAAGAGGGAATTGATAGGTTAAAGTTATTTAATGGAGATGTTATTGCTTAATCCCTGGGTAGAAAGTTACAAGCCATTGATGCCAGATGTTGGTGACAGACGTTGACACAGATTTGTTTTGTCACAATTTGTTGGGGAGTGCTTGCTGGCACTCTACAATAAATCGACACAAACCAAACCAGGGAGCCCAACTGTTCAGCCCAAAATAGTTGGCATCCTTGTAACATCCCTGGAAGAGGGAATTGTTAGGTTAAAGTTATTTAATGGAGATGTTATTGCTTAATCACTGGGTAGAAAGTTACAAGCCACTGATGTCAGATGTTGGTGACAGACGTTGACACAGATTTGTTTTGTCACCACAATTTGTTGGGGAGTGCTTGCTGGCACTCTACAATAAATTGAGACAAACCCAAACCAGGGAGCCCAACCTTTCAGCCCAAAATAGTTGATATCCTTGTAACATTCCAGGAAGAGGGAATTGATAGGTTAAAGTTATTCAATGGAGATGTTATTGCTTAATCCCTGGGTAGAAAGTTACAAGCCATTGATGTCAGATGTTGGTGACAGACGTTGACACAGATTTGTTTTGTCACAATTTGTTGGGGAGTGCTTGCTGGCACTCTACAATAAATTGAGACAAACCAAACCAGGGAGCCCAACCTTTCAGCCCAAAATAGTTGATATCCTTGTCACATTCCAGGAAGAGGGAATTGATAGGTTAAAACTATTTAATGGAGAGGTTATTGTTTAATCCCTGGGTAGAAAGTTACAAGCCATTGATGTCAGATGTTGGTGACAGACGTTGACACAGATTTGTTTTGTCACAATTTGTTGGGGAGTGCTTGCTGGCACTCTACAATAAATTGAGACAAACCAAACCAGGAAGCCCAACTTTGCAGCCCAAAATAGTTGATATCCTTGTAACATTCCTGGAAGAGGGAATTGATAGGTTAAAGTTATTTAATGGAGATGTTATTGCCTAATCCCAGGGTAGAAAGTTGATGCTATCACTTACTGTCAGCTTGAAATACCCGATACGCAGACTTAATCTCCCCCATTAGGTCACACATACTTAACAAGTCTTTCACATTCTGTTGATTGCTGTACATTCATTTATGGGCCAACAGTCGAACTTACTGATTGGTCACTGTCTTGTTTTATTATTATTGTGTCGCTGTCTGGTCAACGCATGGATGGAAAGCAGCAAGGGTTTTGCATCGTCAGTGCGCTGTAATAATTGGGTCAGGCGTCATGTCTCTGTTAAGGAGACGTCCAACAAGACTTTTCGAGGGGGGAAACATCGTAATTTATTACATTTTAGCTTCTTAACTTACAAACTCATCTGGTATGCCTAACATAAACACCCACACAAAAATTTCCAATTGGCGTAGCAAGATTGCCTTTGAGACTGGCAATTTTGGGAAAAGTGTACCATAAACCCCTTACGCCACTTGCCAGTATTCAAAGCAGATCCCGAGTTATGTAGTCAACTCGCCCTAGATATGTGCCGCTTACATGAGAAAATCTGCGTTGGGTGTCGGTTGCGGCCATGGCACCCAAGAATACAGAACTTCGATCTTGCCTCAATCCTTTTAGTGGTTCCCCCCCAATCCTTTACTCAGGAAAATCAGTAATTTATTTTAGTCCCCATTTGGGAATACTACTCCTTGGGTGCCATGGACGTGGTCTCCGCTGTGTGTACCGTTTGTCATTGTCTCAGAAGTCCGAACAAACACACCCTTTAACCACCCTGTACATATACCAATGTACATGTATATAGCTGTTCTTCTGTCGTTTTCTACATTATGTTATGCAACACTGCACCAACAACTATTATCTTCTAACAAATGTAATATTATACCACTGAATTATATTATCTTTTTGAGACCAGGTCTTAAACGCATTGTGCTCAATGAAGTGGCAATTGTAATTTTTCAACTCTATTATTTGTTCGTTGGTGAGGTCGGTGGTCGGTCTAGATATCATGGCGGGTAGCATCAACCTGGACGAGATCCAGACTAATCCTGAATATGATTTTGGTCTTCTACTGAATGATAGAATAGGGACATCCACCGAAGACAACGATTCTAGCTCTATTCTCAACAGTACTGAATGCAAGTATCTCCTCCCTAGTGAATTTGGCACTGAACTTGGAGGTGAGCGTGGATCCTTTTCGGCATTCCATATCAACTGTCAAAGTCTTAATGCACACTGGGACCCATTACACCACCTGCTGTCTGACCTGAATGATGGAGACAACACATTCGATGTTATTGGTCTTACCGAAATTTTTCAAGTCCCCAAAAACGTGTCCTACTCCCTAGAAGGATATCACCCATTATTAACAAATATGAGACCCAGTGATGACGACAAGCGCGGAGGAGTTAGGCTGTTCATAAAACATGATATTGCCTTCAGTGTGCGTCAAGATCTCTCTGTTTTTATACCACACGTATTTGAGTCCATATTTGTCGAACTAAAGTCCAAACATTCCACAAAAATAATAGGCGTAATATACAGACCGAACACGGCACCAAAAGCAGATATGGACCTTTTCCAGTCGAAAATGAATTACCTAACTGATCCAATTAAGAAGGAAAAGAAAACATCCATAATAATGGGTGATTTCAATATTGACCTCTTAAAAGTAGGCTCCCATCTCAAAACAGACTTATTTATTGACTTGATGTTCAGTGAGAGTTTCATCCCTGTTATAACCAAACCAACCAGAGTAACGGATCGTTCCGCGACGCTAATAGATCATATTTTTCCGAACTCTACTCCAAGCTCAAACCATTACAAATCTGGAATAATTATCACTGACGTATCTGACCACTTGGGAATTTTTTATGTTGAATTGGCTCAGGCCAAACCTGAGAATTTAAAACCGTTTCTCTCTAGGAAAATAAATCCTACCAATATAGAACTTTTCAAATTGCTATTGTCCCAGAGCGACTTTTCTTCAGTTATGAACGCAGACTGCCCCAATGTAGCTTATGATAATTTTTTGAACGTCTACTTGAACGTCTTTGAAACAGCCTTCCCACTGATGAGCCGCAAACCTAATAAGGAATTCATAAAACGACAACCTTGGATGAAAGGGTCTCTTAGTGTCAGCTAATAATAAGAATAAGTTCTACAACAAGAAGTTAAGATCCCCTACAGAAGTTAATGTTAAGAATTACAAAAACTATTGCCGGGTATATAATAGAATTCGGAAGCAGAGCAAAGCTATGTATTATGAAAATATTCTAATCGAAAATAAGAACAATTTACGAAAAACATGGCAAGTCCTAAACAAGGTAATAAATAAGAATAAAAGGAAGAGTTCCTTACCCTCTTATTTCAGTCTTGGTGACAAAAAGATAGAAAGGACATTGCCCAGGAATTCAATAATTTTTTCGCAAACATAGGTAATCAGACTTCAAAACTAATAAACAACCCCCCTAAGTCATTTAACGAGTTTCTGAATACTAGACTACCACAAAATATGTTTATTACACCAACTTCACCTACTGAAATAACGAATATAGTAAAATCGATGAAATCGAAGTTTAGTCAGGACTGTGAAAATGTGTCAACTAGTATCCTTAAGCACTCAATAAACGCCATTGCCACTCCACTTGCCCATATTGTTAACAACTCATTTAATCAGGGGACTGTCCCAGATAGGTTAAAATTGGCCAAGGTAACCCCGGTTTTCAAATCAGGTGATGAAAACAATTTTACAAACTATAGACCTATCAGTATATTGCCCGTTTTTTCAAAAATTTTAGAAAAACTTATGCTGGCAAGACTTACGAAGTTTCTAAATAAATTTGACATCCTTTACCCTCACCAATACGGCTTTAGGAAGCATCACGGCACCCTTCACCCAGTTATGCAATTGTTCAAATATATAGCTACAGAAAACAACAAAGTTAGCAAAGATAGTACCCTTGCCTTATTCTTGGATCTATCAAAGGCCTTCGATACCATAAGCCACGAGATACTACTTAAAAAACTAGAATATTATGGAATAAGAGGCAATGCAATCATTGGTTTAAAAGTTATCTTCAGAATAGGACACAGTACGTCTCCATCGGTGACAGTAAATCCGACTTAGCTGATATTACATGTGGTGTACCGCAAGGTTCAATATTGGGCCCTGTCCTATTTCTTCTATATATAAATGATATAAATAATTCCACAACATTAAATCTCCTAACGTTTGCAGATGACACCTCGGGATATAAATCTGGAACAGAGATAAACTTGCTGGTCGAAGACTTTAATGAAGAACTGCAAAATATATTCAATTGGTGCTCAGCTAACCACCTAGTTCTGAACCCCAAAAAAGCGAAATATATAATTATCAACCCAACCGACAAAGGAAACATTCACCATGAGAACATATGTATAAATAATCAGATCATTGATAAAGTCGGTAATAGTCAGAACGAGAAATCGGTTAAATTTCTCGGTATAAATATCGATGAAAACTTATCCTATAACGGACACATATCCCAACTCTGTTCGAAAGTTTCTCTAGCTAATCTTGCCCTAAGTAAAGTAAAACAAATTCTACCCCATACAGCTATGAAAACCCTATATTTTACACTAATACAAAGTCATTTTATATATGGAATTCCTGTATGGGGAGCTTCAAAAGCTTGCAATCGACTCTTTAAACTACAGAAACGGTCAATACGCATCATCAACAATAAGAAATTCAATGCCCATACTGATCCACTGTTCTTTAAAGATGGTATCCTGAAGATAAAAGACCTGTATAACCTTCATGCCTCTTTGTTCGTGTTTGATTGGAAAAATGGAAATCTTCCTTCGTCGTTCGCGACCTTTTTTGCGATTGTAAATAACCAATCCAATGTAAACACACGTCAAACAGGCCTCTTATATAGACAACGAACCAGAACTAAGATCTTGGACAATCTACCCGTTTCTGCATTCCCTAAAATATGGAATGAGCTGAATAGGGATGTCAAGGCAATAACAAACAGGAAGAAGTTAAAAAAAATACTATTTTCAAAACTGCTATCGGCATACTCAAGTGATGTTTCCTGCTCCAATCCGTACTGCCCAGACTGTGTTATGTAATCTCTTTTTTTTCAATGCATCGTCGGGTATGTATCCCCCTTCTTCAGTTTGAACCGATCCGCATTAATTCAACACCAGGATAAAATTCTGGACGAATAAGTATTCAATATATTATATCACAACCTTAACTTCAATGCAACTGGTTTGGAGGGTCCTGCTAACCTAGGCTTTCGAATTAGAGTCTCGAGTCCAACCAGGCGGGGAGTTTCAAACTGAAAGAAATCTAGAACTGAGCCCCGCCGTTTTTCACATTAAGGATGCTACACCTTCTCTCACCCTCAAATATTTCCAATATCCGCTCAAGGGTCATGTTTTGACTGAAACTCGTCTGTTTGAGCATGCTGTTCTAAATTGCGGAATAGTCCAAGAAAGGACTGAGTTGGTATCCGAGACTAGGACCTCTCCGGTTTCATCCTCTATCTTTGAATCTCCTGCTCAGGAGATCTCTGGGACCCCCGGTACAGGAGACCCGATGGTGGAGGGGGAGTTCAAGGGGTATCACTTCATCAGCTTGAAACTTTCCGTGGTTCAAGATTTCATAGCCGGGATAGCTAGGTTGTGTCGAACCCCAGTCACTGAGATAATTTCGAGTCGGGCTGAGATTCGAAGTTTCCAGCACCCAAAATGTCTGGTATTCTCGTCCACGCTAGCCTCGGACTCGGTCTTTTCCCTCCCATTTTTTTTATTTTTTTATTTTTTTTAATCCTGGTCGTATAGTCCTCATCTGCATATTAAGCAAATTAATGCAATGGTGAAGTCCGAATCAGAGGTCTGGCTGACTTGGCTTCCGACCATCACCACACCAACAAACTACCTACATCATATCCGCACCTGCTCTCTTTGAGTTGTAAAGGAAGATAATGGGAATCCACTACGTTGCACTCGTACATTTCCTTCTCTCAGTATTCTCCTTCTTTTTATTTCTGACTACTTTCCCTATCTATATTCTACTGTTATTCTTCTTTCTCTTAGGGAAAGACAGGTAGACAGCCAATCTGGCTATGTCTTTCCCTGCTGGTATACAAATGTAGTATTGTTGGAATTGTGATATTGTTCTGTTGACTTTCACATTGTAACTGTATATACTTCATGTATCAATGTTTATTTTGTACACTGGTGAATAAAATATATATCATCATATATCATCTGATAATTTGTCGCATGTTGAGCTATTTTTATTGCCGAGGGACCTGCGAATCATACATTCTCGATTCGAGTCGAATCTCGAATCGAATCACGTCTACTATTTGAAAATAAAATCGAACCTCGAAACGAATCAGTGGCGTCATGAAGTTGACCATTGGATGTTGGGGTACTATATATCTGATTTGTTCTGACTGTGATGGCTCAAGTCCCGACTGATAAAATAATCCAACTGCATCATTAAGGCACGTCTTCGTCGAAGGCATGCCTTGATAATGTAGCTGGAATATTATCCTGTAAGGATTAAAGTTCATCGTCGACATTGCTTGGAAACCTCAAATTTGTATTTAGTAGTGGTAGGAACTAGTGATATTGGAATTAGCACTGATGTTGGCACGAGTGCAGATGTTATTTATGTTCATCCAGCGGAAGTTACACTCTGTCTTTTATTTCAACATTATTTATGTACGATTTCAATCTGAACTATACGTTTTGTGAGACCATACCGTGGAACATCGTTTACCTAAATGGTCACGTGCATATGTTGGGATCGTATGTACTCTTACTTAAAACGGTAAAAGTAACCAGTCGTCCTGTAAATCAGAGGATTAAGTCACATTATAGGAACTTTATGAACCGTTGAACAGAATCAAATCACATTTTATCAGTCAAGACTTATCTTCCCAAATGAAAGACTAAATTACTTGACTGTCAGGTCTTTGTTATCCACCGTCTTTGGTAAAATTTCCAGCAAATGGCTAAATCGTGTTTCATTTACCGACAGAGTAATAAAACATGTAGCTGAGCCAAGTTGCCCGGTCATTGCAATTTTTTGTGTGTTCAAAATAATGTCGTTTGTAACATTCTAGACCCCCATCTAAAAGTCTAAGCTTTCCAATTGCTTCTTGCTGCTCAAGTAACCCAGATGTTAAGCTCTGGCTCTTAGGTTGGAATTTCCACAAAGCTGGTTTTACCTTACCAAATATATGTTGCATTTGACTTTTGTTTGTTTGCTTTACAGAAAAGACTGCCAAAGAAATTAGGAGCCCATCCGTAACAACTCTCCCATTTCTTATTTTATAATGTCATTGTTGTAAATTCTATCAACTCTGTCCTTGTTTTATAGTCATCTTCTCCAGTAAAATTTCCAGAAAATAGCAATTCGTCAATATTTTGGTTATAGAAGGTAGAAGATGAATTTTTGTTTTGCGTAAGTCCAGTCTCTCTTCATATAGTTTGTAAGTTGAATCATCATGTATTCTTACTTTACCAAGTTCAGTCTAGTTATCTAGAATTGAGTCTGGATTATATGAATTTTGATTTAATGTATTAATACTGGAATCAAAGTTAATCAATGTGTTGATGTTGTCATTATATGGTCCATATTCACTATCTTCTGTGCCTGTAATGCACCAATGGGCAGGGTTATGCATTAAAGCCAGTGTTCAGTAAATTACTTACGGTTTAGACAAGTTTGGTCATTATCATCAATGTTTGTGTCTGTTTCATATACATTACCCATGCCTTCATCAACTGTTCTACTATCACCTTTTGAGTCGTTGTCAGCTTTGAAAGATATCTTCATTCAAGTCTGATCACTATAAATTATGTTTGTATCAACACCATATATGTCATTAATATTCATTTCTTTAACAACAGCTCCAACGGCATAGTCCAAGGAGTCCAAATTATATCAAATTTTATAATCGCTTGTTTGTACAGTGTGCTCTTATGTACTAGACACTTTGCAGCCTGTTTGTCTTATTTGGTCTGATGTTTTGTTCGTGACGTGAACATTTGATGAATAGGATAATTTTCTTTTCAAACACTTTTCTTCTGCCTTCCTGTTTTGGTAAACGAGGTAATAAGGAAACAGTGTCAACCATATCAGATAGGACATTAACAAACATTGCCACATATTTTCAGCAGCTTTCCTCTCTCTGCTTTAAAACACTTCATTTCACATTTATATTTTGCAGAAAATTTGTTTTGTCGCCAAATTGTGTTATTTTGTTAACGGGAGAGGAGTTTAAATAAGTTGAAATAACTTTTCTCCAATCCCTTTTGCATGTATTGTTTGGCAAATAAAATATGTTTAAACCAAACACTTCATGAATGGGATCTGTAATGCAACCAGACGGAATTCTAATGTATGCACACCAGACAAGCATTCAGAAATTGGTGGAAATTTTATTTGCTGCTAAAAATGATAGTAAATTGTTTTTTAACAAATATTTCTTGCATATCCATTCTTTGCCTTCTTCAAAGACAACACCTTGTGTAATGGTTTGGACATTGTAGAGTCCTCTCTCAGCATGTAGGAAGCAACTTGAGCCGAGTGTTTATAACGCAATTTGTCTCAAGATGTTCAAATAAAAATAGGTCCTTATGAAACGATCTTGTGAAATTTTGTGTTCTGTGGTCCGATGTTTCAATGCTTTTCGCTAAGTAGCGTGTCTGAGCACGATCTTGTAGCATTTGCATCTCTCACGTGTTTATAGGATTTCTTTTTGTTTTGCTTTATTTTGGTATCGGGGGGGGGGGTGTTTTGGGTTTTTTTTGTTTTACTCTGGCAAGAGTCTCTTGGCTTTCTTCTTTTTGTTGAATAGAAGGAAATATGCGTTTTACTCTTCGGGCAGATTTGTCTCTTCTGGCTACTCTCTTTCTCGCGATTCAATTTAACGTTTTGCTGTAAGGCCAGAGGTTTCACCACTTGATTCGTTTTGATATATAAAGTTCCATTTCCGATTTGATGCATCTTTTATGGCTTCTATCCATCCATCCTTCTTGCATCTTCGTTTTTTCGCTGTTCTGTTCATGCAAGAGTTTCTCTATTAGATTATTCTCTTTTGGCTTCTATCTTTTTTACCTCTTCATTTTTCTACTGGAGCAGGAGGTTCTCTCCGCAGTTCATTTAGAAATAAACCCTTTTTCTACTCTGCTCCATCGAGCTGAAAAGAAAACAGATTTAGCATCCTCAACGACGTTGATGAATCAAACATTGAAAGTAGATGGTCAAATTCTGCACAATTTACAATGAAACAGCTAAGAACATCTTGGAAGCCAGAAAGAGTAAAACCAGGAATGGATTAATGAAGACAGTTGGAAACTGGTCGATGAAAGGAGAGCAATACAAATCAGAGAGAGAGAGTGAAAGAAAAGTTATGACAAGAATACAAAAGTGTAAAAAGAAGCATGAGAAAAGATAAAAGGGAAATGCTTGACAAACTAGCAAATGATCCAGAGACAGTTTCAATAATGATAATATGAAAGGGGTATATGACATCACAAAAACCACGTGCAATGCGAGACCAAAACAAGTAGACAGCATCAGATACAAAGAAGGAAAACTACTGAAAAGGAAAATGAAGTAAATTCAAGATGCTTGAACACTTCAGCGAAGTACTATATAGACCAGATCCACCAAAACCAGCACAAAAACTGCTGAAGTGGAAGAATTGCATACAGAGGAAAGTCCACCATACATTGAAGAAGTGAGAACTATTCTTAAAAAACTCCAGGTTATGATAATATCACCAGCTAACATTACGAACTGATATGAAAACAGTAACAACACAAATTCACCAACTAATCAGATGTATCTGGATTGAAGAAAAAGTACCGACACACTGGAAAAGAGATCTGATATTTAAGTTGCCAAAAAGGGAGATCTGACATGCTGCAGGAAAGGAAAGGCATCACACTCATATCAACGACCACCAAAATAACGGGCAAAATCTTCATCAATCGTATAGCAAAACAGGTTGACAAACATTTAAGAGAAGAGCAAGCAGAATTCAGAGCAGGAAGAGTACAACAGAACAAATTTTCATACTCAGAAACATCATGGAACAGAATGTGGAATGGAACTCCAACCGTTACGTATGTTTTGAAGACTTGAAGAAAGCATTTGACAGCGTGCACAGGGATACTCTATGGAAGATCATGAAATTATATGGCATACCTGACAAGTTAATAAGATTAGTCAAATGCATGTATGAAAACAACAAATGTGCAGTTATAAATGGAAGTGGAACAACTGAATGGTTTAAGATAAAGTCTGGAGTTATGCAAGGATGCAACATGACATCAAGACTAGATGACTTAGATTATATAGATGACATTGCTCTGCTGTCCAGCTCCAGAGAACAGATACAAGGTAAAACTTCCAACTTGAATAAGTGGCAAAGTCAACTGGCCTCAAGATCAATTCCACCAAAACAAAAGTAATGAGATTGAACGTCAATAACACCCAGTCTATAAAAGCTGAGGACAAGGGCCTCCAGGATGTTGAAAGCTTTGTGTACCTAGGAGGAACTGTTAGCATCACAGGGGGGTGCTAACGAAGATATCACGAGATGACTAGGCCATGCACGATCTGCCTATCACAAATTGTCAGCTATATGGAAAAACAACCAGATAGGACAAAAGACAAAGATATGACTCTCTAATTCGAATGTTGTTTCTGTACTGCTCTATGGAAGCGAAAGTTGGAAAATGACAAAAGGAGACGAACAAATATTGGATACCTTCTTGCACTAATGGCTCATAATGATATTAAAGATATTCTGGCCACAGAAAATAAGAAATGAAAGAGTAAGGGAAAGAGCAGGAATGAAAAATTAGTACTATTATAAAAAGACGAAGATGGAAATGGAATAGACACGTAATTAAGAATGGACAACATCAGGCATGCAGAAATAGCTATAACGTGGGCTCCAGAAGATAAAAGAAAGAGAGGAAGACCAAAGAAAAAAATTGACGCTTTTATGAGAATGGTTAAGCTCTACGAATTCATCAAGACCCTATATAAAAGAATAAATAATAAAACATATGAAAAAAGAGACAAATAAAAAAGACATCATTTAAAAAATCATTTCCTCGGTGCCTGTGTAATTAATATAAACCAGTAAAAAATATTTTCAAAAATTTTTAATACACAAATGTCTTCGTTTTAAGTATGCCATTACCACAAAACGTGTTATTTTGAAAGAAGAACAATCACAGTTCTACAGTTGTTCCTCACAATCTTTTAATATAATGCAAGGCCAAGACATACAGGTTGTGCAGGTGCTTTTGAGTATGTCAAGTAGGAAGATATTGGCTGACAGTAAAAATATATGTATTAGTTGCCTGCAACAAATGATGAGTAATAACCCCCAAATATTTTGTACCACACATATATGGCATGCTTAACAAAATATATAATGCAATATCTGAAGATATCAAATGAAACATAATTGGCCATCAAATGAATTAGGCAAGAAGAATTATGTCAACAAGCAAGATATAGTCACACAGATAAAGATATATGCATGCTGTTTTGGCAGAATTTGTGTATTTAAACAGTTCAGACTTAAGAGTTTATAACACCTATTCACCATTTCCCGTTGTCCAAATTCTTACTCAAGCATATTTCGCCTGCCCTATATCCTATATTTGTTGGGTAAAATTAGTTTACACTTAATGGGTAGTTGATACAAAAAGAAAAATACCATTTTTCTGTTCTTCTTTCAGCTACCAAAGGAGAAGAAAACAACCCATATACGCCATTGTTATATTTTATGAATAGGTTTAATAGGATAGGAAAATATATAATACTGTATATACACATAACATCACGATGTATGAATGCAGTCGCCAATAAGGCGCATGTGTCAGCGCATTAGGATAGAACGAGAGACATGAATGTCGTATTGATGAACGTATTCACACATCGTGACGTTCTGTGTTTATTACACGCCACTGTGACATATAATCCATTAATTTGAAAATGCTGTCTTATTTCTAGAATTAGACAGTTCTGACGTCTGCTTGAAATAAAAACAAAAACAAACCTCAGGTATGATTGGCTAACACGTGTGACATATCGATACGTAAACAACAAAAATATATATGAAAATTGTGTCCAAATAGGTTATATCTTATTCGTATTTTTAAGAAATTAGCTGCCATTATCTGAGAAATAATCTCATCAAAGTTAGAGCTTGAATGTTATAAGATCACTCCCCAATTAAATATAAATGCAAATTGTGTCAAAATATGTTATTTTATGTATACCTTTAGGAAATTAGCTGCCATTATCTGGGAGATATTCGCTTTAAAGTCAGACCTTGAGTGTTATAAAATCACCCCAGTTTATAAAATAAGTTTAATTTCGTTAATTTTGGTAGATTTGAACAAAAACATTTTCCAATTGGCATTCGATTTATCGGCTGTCATAGCAGCTTCCGAAATGATCAAGGTCAGAATGCGATATTTTGATTTTCCAATTACGAAAACTGAAAGGGTATTGTTTAGTTCTTTTGAAGGATCCATGACGTCAGGTGGAAAAGTAGTACATCAACGGGAAGCGTTATTGAACACGTGTTCTGTAGGGATCTGTAAATATGGAACTGAAGGTAAAGTAATAGGCGTGCAATAAAATCCCCAGTCTAAGACAAATACCACACAAATTTAACATTTAGTACTTACGTTAATTGTCTGCTTCCATAATATTCTTCATTTCCAACTAATATGCAACCCCTTTATGAATCACCAAAGAACTAGTAAAGTAATTGCTCTGTTACTGTTTCTAGAACAGAACTCCCTCAAAGACGGCCAATCGGGCCATGTTGCTTCCCAATGATGTACCACATGCAATACTGATTTTTTGTGCATAATTGTTTATATGGCGATACATTGTTCAATAGAGTATGATTGACTGAAGAATTGGGAGAGGATAGGCTATTCATTTTTATATCACTTTATATCACTTCAAGATGTTCGTATGACGCCGGTGAAACTTGGCTATTTTTAAAACTTACGGTGGTCTTTGATGAAGAACATCATCACCATCCACAGAGTCTATGTGACAACATTAAAGTAGTAAGTGAGTTTGTATTCAAATGTTTGACAAATGGTACAGTATTTTAAACTTGAAAGTGCAAGCTAGCAATAATAAAAAGCCGTTGGGCAACAACACCCCCCCCCCCCTCCTCCGCCCCCCCCCCCCCCCCCCCCCCGAAAAAAGTGTGCAATTCGGGGTATTTGAAAAAAATGAATTTTTCGAAGTCGAAAATGGGACATAACTCTGGACAAAAAATTGTCGGACCAAACCTCGATTTGAACTTGACCTGTATTTTATGTTGATACACCTACATACCAATTTTATTTGATTCAGTCAACAACAACTACATTTATCATCGGGGAACCAAAAACAAAAATGATTTTTCGAAATCGAAATCGAAAAAGGAGCATAACTCTGGGCAAACATTGTCGGACCGCACCCCGATTCGATACATCTACATACTAAATTTCATTTGATTTGGCCAACTAAAACTAAAGTTATCATCGGGAAACCCCCACCCCAAAAGATGATTTTCGAAGTTAAAACAGCGGCATAACTCTAGGAAATATTGTCGGACCACACCTCGATTCGAACTTGATCTGTATTTTATATTTACACACCTACATACCAAATTTCATTTCATTTGACCAACTACAACTAAAGTTATCATCAGAAAACCAAAGTGGGAAAGACGGACGGACGGACGGATGGACGGAAGAACATTGGCTATTTTAATATTCCCCCGAATTTTTTTTTCACGGCAAAAAAAAACAAGATGAAAAAATGTCTTGACAAATGAAAAGTATGCACATGTTATGTAAATTAAAAAACTGGTGACAATAGATACTGTTCTGGAAAGAAGACAATAAGTACTGAATAATCGATAATGCATCTATCCTATAAGTGATAAAATATTTGTAAAAATTGGAAAGCTAACAGTCTGCAATTCACACATTTCCATGAAATGAATTTATGTTCTTTATTAGTGCTTTATGCTACATCAGCATCTAACGCTATATCTTGGCGATGAAGAGTATGTATTATAAAAGAGGTCATAATTTTCCATGAACTAAAGTGGGTCCATTAAATCTAGAAAGAACACGAATAAAAACACATAGTGAAAACAACAATGAGAAAATGAGACCAATTCTATAAAGAATACTGTGTAAATCAACGTGATGTATAAATAAGAATAATGATAATTTAAAAGAATAAAAATAAAAACAATTTAAAATGTATTAAAAAGGCCCATTTCTCCGAGAAACGAAAGAATCCTATTCGCGTTTGTATTGTAAAATAAGTCTCTAACATACACTGCAGTAAAGTACTATGTCGGACAAGACTGAATTCTGTTCGGTGCAATGAAATGTGTTCAACTATCAAAATTTGCTGGCAGAGCACATTCTGGTGGCATTTTACCCTCTAAAAGAAAGGAATGCGTAAGTCCCATATGACCAATATGACCTTGTGTCAAAATAACAGAGTGTTTTCAACAGAGTTTACTGGACACATACTAATCAATAATATTAGGTCGGAAGTGATGGACATCTTGGCATACTGAATGGAAAAGTATAAAGTTGTTGGGGTTTAAAGTAACCATAAGATCAGTTACACGAATCAATTAAAATATACTCTTCAAAAAAAAAAGAAACGCAAAACGGGTATAGTCACGATAACATGGCAAATTTTGGAGAATCTAGTGGTGAAGTGTGGCTGTAGATATGGTTAATGACATATCATGGTGGTCTAAACATTATTAACATTTTGGACAATGGGGCATAATTTCGGCCACCGTGACCCCCAAAATATTGGAAATTAACAAAACAAAATTTCCACTGAGGGAATACCTGATCATGAAGTTGCACGCTCCGAGCATGTGAGCTGAGCTTGTGGGTGTATAAAGGGACATGGAAATCGGTCCATGGAAATCGGTCGGAAGTCGCACAGCGTTAAAGGGATCTTGCTAATGCAAAATACCGCGTTTGACCGAAGCTGTGAGAAATAATGTCATTGACCGCTTGGAAGCTGGCGATTCAGCTTCGAATGTAGCGCGAGTGTTCAAGGTCTTACCGAGCACCATCACACGCCTGTGAAAACGCTACGAAATCCACGGGACAACGCAGGACCTTCCAAGATCCGGAAGACCCCATGTGACCACCCCATCTCAGGTTCGATAGATCCGGTTACGTCATTGACGGGAGAGAACAACCACAGCGACCTCTACGGCGTCAACGCTACCAGGTTGGCGGAGGATTTCAGATCAAACCGTTCGCAACCGTCTACGCGAGGCAGGTCTGTGTGCTAGACGGCCAGTTTGTGGTGTTATTTTGATGGCGCAGCATCGTCGATAGCGACTTCAATAGTATCAGATGCATAGGGAATGGTTCAATGACGTGTAACGTTTCCTTCTTCGCCGAGTTGATGGACGATGCCGTGTGTACAGACGTCGTGGAGAACGTTTTGTGCGTAGCTGCGTTCGGGAAGTGGACAGATTTGGTGGTGATAGCGTTATGATGTGGGCAACCATCTCATACACTGGTAGAACGGACCTCGTCCATGTGGAGGATAACTTGACGGCGCAGAGGTACATAGATGAAATTTTGCAGCCACACGTGCTCCCCATTATGCAGAATGCCAACGCCATTTTCCAGCACAATACCCGACCGCACACAGCAAAGCTCACGACAGCTTATATACAGGATAGCAACATTGAAGTCCTGCCCTGTCCCTCCAAATCGTCAGATTTGAACCCGATCAAAAATCTATGGGATCAACGGGATCGACGTGTGCGACAACGTCAACACAACCTCAGACGTTACCGCAGTTGGCGCAAGCGATGCAGCAGGAGTGGGCCTCCATACCACAAGCTTCAATCCGGAATCTGATTGCTTCAATGAACAGAAGGTGCCAAGCAGTTTTGGACTCGGATGGCGGTCACACCAAATATTAAGTTTGGGCGACGTCGACTCGTGACGTTAACGTCTGAAACGTCTCAATTTGTGCTTCATTCGTCCATTAAAACTTTGCTTTGGTTATGAATTGCTTTCGTTCTCGATCTCATTATCCCATAACGCTGGAATGTCCCTCATCACAGAAAACCCGTTTTGCGTTTCTTTTTTTTTTTGAACAGAATATGTTGCTCACACCAGAGAACATGGATCTCAGGTATTTCTTTACCTGGAGCAGTTATAGTAGTGAGGCACAACTTCTCGGTAAACAAATACTGATCTACTTCATTAGGTTTCCATGAGGCGATATGTTCACTGTAAAACAGAAAACATGACTGCACAAGAGCAGTATGAAATATCGAGAATACAGCAAATAACCGTTATAATTATTAAGTTTAGTTCTTCAAGGCCTCGTCCCGACTTTAATCTTTTGTTTTGCAAAAGAACAGCTGGCCCCAACATGCTCTCTACAGATACACTTGCAGGTTACAATTAAGTGTCTTGGTACTTGTTTCTGTGACTTGCCTGTAATCAAGACACAGAATGTGGACTGTCAACGTGTATAAAACATGAATTAATTTATTTATTTATTGGTGTTTAATGTCACATATTTCTGCGCACTGGCCAATCGTGACCGCAGCATGCATATAAAATCAAGTCCAGCCAATTTTTTATTCCCATATTGTCCATTTTAGAGGACTCGTTCCGACTTTAATCTTTTGTTTTGCAAAAGAACAGCTGGCCCCAACATGCTCTCTACAGATACACTTGCAGGTTACAATTAAGTGCCTTGGTACTTGTTTCTGTGACTTGCCTGTAATCAAGACACAGAATGTGGACTGTCAACGTGTATAAAACATGAATTAATTTATTTATTTATTGGTGTTTAATGTCACATATTTCTGCGCACTGGCCAATCGTGACCGCAGCATGCATATAAAGTCAAGTCCAGCCAATTGTTTATACCCATATTGTCCATTTTAGAGGACTGAGACCCCAGGCATTAGTGTCCAGGTCCTATTTTACCAGTAAAACAGAGCTTGTTTTCCACAGTAAACAAGCACTGCTATAAAAATAATTAAGACATCTCCAGGTCTTTCTGTGTTAGAATACTGAACATTCAATATGTTTTGTGAAGAACAAAAATATTACAAATTCCAGAAGAACTATTACAATGAGGTTTGTGTTGGCTATAAAAATAGTTATAGGTTTGGAAAATATCTGTATATTTGAAGTTGAAGGTACATTGCTATTACTTTCATCATCGACTTCATGTTTGATAAATGGCCGCTTTGTGATTTATTTAGGTCCACTGAAAACATGTAAAAGGTTTAGGTCAGTAACAGTAAAATTATTGTCAAAGTTTTACACTATGTCTGAAACTTAAACTACTACTTGCGAATACAATTAATCAAATCAAAAACACCCTAAATCTTAAATAAACCGGCATATTTAATGTCACTATTTATAGAATGTAAGCACAACCTCGACATTTTCGTTATAGAACACGACGGTATAACTCTGAGATGGAATGTTTCCGCATCATGATTTTGTACTGTGAGTCTCTGGAATATGATGGAGAAAATACATACTGAATTTCATTACATTGCATTATTAGATGTATCATATCTATGGGATTATGAATTTAAACAAGCCTCATATTCCAGATGCAATATAGGTTATTTGGTCACAAATACCTGCATTGAGTTACAATGGATATCGTCCCTATATCCCGATAAATTCTGTCTTCTGATTGGTCAGAAGCCCATGACAAATAGACATGGCAAAGGGTGCATCCAACATCCAAGGTATATGAGAGCGTGCAACTACCAGGTTATAAGGTCATGCGAAACATCCAGGGTATATTGTTTGTATGAAAGCTTTTCGCTTTCACTCACTTTAAACACCTTGCCTGCTGCCCGGTATTTAAAAACAGTCATCTAGGTATTAAATCTCCAAATACCATACATGTTGGCGGAGTAAACTTGAAATATACTTTAAAGTAATATGCTATCAGAGCTATTAAGATAAAAAACAAATGGGGTAGAGTCCTCCAATATTTATAGCCGCCGACACAACTGATATAGACAATAGTATAGTGTTGATGCGAAATGAATTAGTATGAAAAATAATAAAGTATGATTCATACACCTAATAGAACAAAAGATACATTGATAAATTGTCTCATATATCGTCTCTTGAGAGCATCAATGCAGAATATGCAATGCTTGAGCGATATATGACATTTTAATGTTAAAACAAACGTTCTATTCCTGGTTAAATATAGGTTATTTGTACACAAATAGAGGCAGCTAGTTACAATGGATAATCTACCGCAATGAATTATGATATTAGAGCTGTTCAGACAAACTGCTGTCTTTCAATTTTCATGGCAACCGACTCCATTGATCTATACAATTATACAGAGTTGATGCGAGCAAGCTGCAAATATTTATCCAAATAAAGTGAGCATGTGCTTTATGGCAAAAATAGAGAATGTTGCATTGATAAAATACATCCAAAACAGGACGTTCGGTGAAATTAGAGCTGCTTGGGTAAAACGACCCAAATGAAATACTGTAAGCAAAGGAAACATTCTTTATGTAGTTCAACTTAAATGCTATTAAAATGAAGCGTCGTCACGAGTAGAAGTAGTTGGTTTCTCATGGTCCCCAGACAAATCTGAATACCACGCCTTCCTTCTTGACCTGTGTTGTCTCTCCAAGGTTACACATATTTTAACAGGTTACAGCATCACCTGAGGAGATCCAGCCCATAAAGCGGAAAAAAACTCTGTGGTGAGAATTTCAGTTCATTAGGACTCCATTATTGTGCCTTCCTGTCTTTCATTACACTTAAGTGTCTTCATTTCAATTTTCAGTTTCCAGAATTAGATTTCACGAGGAAATATGTGCATGACATAATGCATCTGCAGCTTAATCCATCTCTTTAGGTTTGAGTAACACTTGGACGTTTTTTTTATAATGGATGGAATATTGTCTTCCTCAAAGTCTTACAAATAAACATGTACATTGAAGGGATCCTGTTTTAAATTTTTTGCAAAAGCCCCATAGTTATATAGAATAAAAAAGAATTATTTTTAACTGATTGTGCTAAATTAAATTGTGTTTCAAATGTTTTTCACATGCCTTTGCTTTGCTACAATATAAGGGAGAGTGCCAGAACACTCAGTCCTATCGCTTGTAACAGGGCAAATCCATGCAGACTATACCATTTTACAATTTAACTTTGAGGATAAGATGCACTATCATAGGAGATGAAGCACTCAAGATGGGATATCTGAAATTGTAATGCCCAAGTATCCCAATATGAGTTTCTAACAATATACAAGTTAAATAATGTAACTACGGCATTTTTAGGCTATGTGAATTCTGTAAGACAGACTGTTAACCCTTTACCTAACCTGAAAAGCAGACGACACTTGCCAAAATAATTCTTGAATAACTATTTTTTTTCATTTTTTTGTCTCAAAAGCATTGGTTATGACCCCTCGTTGGAACGAGCTCGACGAGCTCGTTCCAACGAGGGGTCATAACCTATGTTTTTGAGACAAAAAATGAAAACAATAATGAAAATTAATTGGCGATTTTTGAGAATAACGCTGGCCGGTTTTGACCGTTACGTTAGGTAAAGGGTTAAATACACATTCACGTGACTGCACCATTTCTTCATGAATTACAACCTACCTGCAAGAGAAGATTCAAATGCCAAAAAATTGAAAACTAGGAAAGAGAACTGAGCAGTACCTCAATGTTATGGAGTGGATTTGAACTGTATGCCTGACATTCCCTACTAATAGTCTAAAAAAAGAAATTCTATTAACCCTTTACCTAACGTAACGTCCAAAAACGACACGACTGTTTACAAAACTCGCTATTCAAATTGTGTTAGTTCAGTTTTCGCCTCATTTGGCTTATGATCCTTGATTGCGGCAAGCTAGTAGATCTTGTTTTAATGAGGGTGGTCAAAAGCACTTCAGGCAAAAAAACAAAATGTTTAATTTTTCGAGAATATGTTTTGCAAGTATAGACTTTCTTCCCGCATTAGGTAGAAGTTTAACTCTTAACCCGCTGAGTATTTTAAAAAGTTTTTCGTCAAATCTAGTAGCAGCCAGGACTAGATTTGACGAAAAAATTATTTTGATTTAACTCAAGACGTCATTGGTCAAACAGATGTTTTAATGTAGAGGGGATAATTTGGATAGTGGTGCACAAATTGTACTTATCTCATTGGCAGCTATTTCTTGTCCTCTGCAGGAATTACCGACAGCAGCATGCAAGGGGTTAATGAAACGAAAAAACACAAAGTGCCATTCCTAATCACATTGATAAGCTCCATGGATATCTACAATCAAATGTTTCATCATATGTAGCCAAAGCAATGATCGATGTGACCAGGCTCTCAAAGCACCAGTTTAATTCTGTAAGGAATTTTATTACACGTCCATTAAACTTTAAACCCTTGTATTTAACGGACTCGCCGCCATGACATTAATGTTTCTGTATTCAACTGTTGATATTCAATCCGGAATTTTTTTTTCCGCACCGTTTTTACTTGTCCCTTTCCCGCCGAGTCATTAGTTGATGCTTCGAAAAGTTTCCAAATTTCGTTGTACAGTTATCGATTATCTGTCGCGTAGTGTGAAAATGAAAACATCCAAAGCAAAATAAAGTTGGTTCACAGAAAAATAAGTTAACAAAAATGAGATAATATTTAAAAAACGTTCATTTCCAACCACAACATTGACTCCGTTCCGTAACCGTGTCGTCTTCGGATCCGTTATATCTAAATTGGTCAACTTTATTTCGGTAATTTTTCAGACATCCTCACATGCATCCAACTTCTTTTAAAAAAGTTTCTTCCAGCTGTTTTGCAAATTCGCCCAAATTTTTACCCATATTATTACTATCAGTAATAGTCACCAAATGGTAGGCGCGAATGGACACCTGCCAAAACAAGCCCAAGAGAAAAGATAACGAATGTTATTTGGACTTGTTCCCAAAAGGTTGTTTTGATTTTTTGTCGATCTATTTGATCAGTACCGCTTCAAAAAAAAAATAACGGACTCTCTTCACCTTTGGGTTTGATCATCGGGAATAAAACATGTTTATTTAAGTGTATTTTAATGCACGGGTTGTGTAATAAACACAGAACGCGATGTGTATTTGAATCTGTGGGTGTTTTACAAAACTCCTTGGAATTGCGTAGTCATATTTCGTTCGAGCAGCCATGACTAGATTTGATAAAATTATTTTTTTTAAAATACTCAGCGGGTTAAAAGTTAAATTTTGAGTAGCTAACATTAACATTTAGTTTTGAATTTCGCAGGTCAGTACCATATGTTTAGATGTGATTTTTGTGTTGGGGATGAGATATGCAAAAGTCGAAATACGGAGGCTTGATACAGGCGTTGAGATTAAAAGATGAAAGCAAAAAATAGTAAATTTTTAATTGTTTTGGATAAACGTAGAAAATCAAACATCGGGCCCCATTACTTTCAGCACAGGATAACGGTGACATTTATGCAAAATTCGTTAGTGTAGGTTAAAAACTGTCGCCCTGATTGTATAGAGACCAAAAAAGGTTCCGATCGGTATAAGTCATTTCACCTTCATTGAATGACTTAATAGGGGATAAGAGAACCAATGATTATTAAAGAGCTATAATGAGAAATATGAAACCTCCGAGCCAGGTGTAAAATTATGCTGTGTTCTATAAATACTAAAAGAAATAAAAAATCACACTAATGCATACTAATGGAGTGTGATGATGAAGTTCCATGGTATAATGACGGTGTTGTAAGTGTGAATGCAGTATGATAACCTGCACCACCACGTGGATGCAGGTTAACCCTTTACCTAACATGAAAAGAAGACGACACTTGCAAAAAAAATTCTTGAATAACTAATTTTTTTCATTTTTTGTCTCAAAAACATAGGTTATGATCCCTCATTGGAACGCGCTCGGCGAGCTCGTTCCAACGAGGGGTCATAACTTATGTTTTTGAGACAGAAAATGAAAATTAATTGACGATTTGTGATAATAGCGCTGGCCGGTTTTGGTTGTTACGTTGGGTAAAGGGTTAAGACGGGTGGCTGCTCTTCAATTAAAAACATGTACAACATAACCGTCAACATTTGTAGTTTATTTATAGTTTATTTATAGAAAAGCCAGAGAGGTGGGAAAATATTGAAAACATGCTCAACTCATAAATGCAGAATAGTTATTGTTCATACATTGAAAAGAAGAGGTAATTTATTTATCTTTAATAAAATATTCTCCGATTTTACATGATTTGAAAAGTGCCATAAGCACAAGTGAAGTGAAGAGAGAAATGGAGATAAAATTAAATAATAATCATCTCACCAAAACAGGACAGGTGGCATAAACTTCTCCTTCGTTTTTGGTGAAAAATATCACATACCTGTAAACATTTCCTTCTCTATTCTTTCTATTCTCTCAAAACATTTCACACAAGACAGGACAGGTGACATTTTACATATGTGTGTCTCTGAGATTTGCTTAGTCCAAATCGTTTTGACACTTTTGTATAAGAAACTAAATTTCCAGTTCAAGTTCATTGTGACCTTGTCCCCAGGCACAACAATCCAGTATGAAAATGTTTTTCCTCTACATATAAATTTTCTTTGATTGGTCAAGCCAACGTACCATGTGTGCTCCAACTTTGTAGAAGATATCTACAGTTATCGAACTGAAACCAATTTCATGTTAAGGTCAATGTGTTTTTCGTCCTTATCGCAATGATCTAAAATAGGGTTCTTTCTCTCATCATGCCCAACCCACATGTTAAGATTGGTTTCGATCATCGATGCAAAATTTTAATAATTGAAGAACGGAAACTAATTCTGGAAACATGTTAAATTCGAGGACAATGGAACCTTGATCTTTGGAACAATGACACAAAATAAACATTGTTCATTCCCTCGTCATTCCAAACCCACATGTAGAGTTTGAGGTCGAATGGTCATGAGGAACTTCAATTAGAGAGTCGGAGAAAGTCCATTTGCTGAAGGACAGACGGATGGGCAGAGTCACGTCTACATCACGCAACTTTTTTTTAGGGGCTAAAAAATGAAAAATAAAACCAAACACAAATACTAAACAGACAAAACGACGCAAATAACTCGAATGACACGTGTATAATAATAATAATAATAATAATAATAATAATAATAATATACATTTATATAGCGCAAACATCTCACAATATTAAAAAAGTTACATGGCGCTTTACAACACTGCTCATAAACAAAATGATGATCAACACAGGATTTAAAAATATTTGTTAAATGAATGGGATTTCAATCTAGATTTAAATGCTGTCAAAGAAGGGGCTGTTTTAACAAATTCTGGTAGCATGTTAAACAGTCTGGGAGCATTATAGCTAAAAGAACGTCCACCGTAGCTAGCGAAAACATAGGATTTCTGTTCTAAAAGATTTTGGTTTGTGGAACGGAGGGGGCGTTTCGGTATATATGGTTTTACTAGATTAGCAATGTAAGCTGGGGACTGCTTCATGTGTACTTTATATGTGAAGAGGAGAATTTTGAACTCAACTCTGGCCACAACAGGAAGCCAATGCAAACTGTTCAACTTAGGTGTTATGTGATCTCTCTTTTTCGCTAATGTCACAATGCGTGCTGCTGTGTTTTGAATAGACTGTAGTCTGCCAAGTTGTTTATTGGGAAGCCCATGTTGAAGCGAATTACAGTAGTCCAGCCTTGAAGAAATAAATGCGTGGATGAGGCATTCTGTGGCACGCGTGGTAAGGAATTTTCTGGATCGACCAACCTTCCGAAGATAAACATTGGCGGACTGGCAGACTTTTGAAATATTAGGAACCATGGTTAAGTGAGAATCAAAATACACACCAAGGTTTCTAACAGTGGTAGATGGATTGATAATGGTATCTCCTACTTTAAGGCAGGGCAAATTGTCTGGGGCAGGTTTATGCCTAGAAGAAAAAATTACAAGTTCTGTTTTCTCATCGTTAAGTTGAAGTTTGTTTACCAGCATATTAGCCGAACATCTGCATTCAAAGAACATGCATGCATTATCTATTGTGTGGTAATCCATTTCTACAGCTATGTATTAATGTCAAATTAGTCACGAAAGCATGAAATGGATGGTTTGAGGCTTCAATAATCATCGACATAGAGCAGCCATTGATGAAAAAGATTAATGCAATTGGCAGAGACAAATTTGGTTTAAAGGAACCACAATACCTTCATTAGTTAAGATAGTATTTGTGATACTGGTTAGCAGAAACAGTTAAATACGTAAGAAGAATATGTCATAATATATATTATATAACAATTTATTACAGGGCCTCCCCTACAACGTAAAATAGGATCGCCCAGTTGCTGAGGTCAATATACGGCATTTCCCATACAAGGTTAATACATTACTGTGATCGCTCGCAAAAGTGCCCTCTTTCTCGGTCACAACGAAATCTGGTCGTTAAATACATTAGCAGTGTTTCGAAATTTTATAAATAAAATATGATACAACCATGAACGAGTAAAAAAAACAAACGAAAGTAGCATTTCATGTTCAACATTCTTCTGCAACAGGTGAGGCTCAACACTGATCCGATTGAAATTCCTCAATCGCTTTTGTGATTACATAGAAAACTACAGAATGAAAAGCATTACATGGACAGAATGATTTTCTCTAAAACATACGATGCGTAGAGACCGCTCACATACCAATGTACTACTAAATAATAGGGTTACATATTTTCAGTAAAAGATGAAATATAAAAATACTAAAACAAGAGGCTTATCAGCCTATACAGTTTACTGATTTTAGGTACAGCTAAATACAGCATAAATGTAAGTCACAGAAAGAAAATAAGACATACTTTGCTTTCATTGTCACTTGTTACAAAGCTCTGAAGGGATGAAACTCAAACAACTGATACTGCTCACGATTTTATACTTTCGGGACATGAAACTGTCACTAAGATGTGCGATTATTGACATTTGATGTATAATCGTCACTGTGTGCATGGAGTGCGATTTTGAAATTGATGTGTGATGCACCAACAACTAATCATACGTATGTGCAACACGTTCTGTCTAGTTGTGGTAAGAAATAAAAAAATATACAGAACCACACAAGAGCGAGTGGCGCAGGAATACCACGCGAGCCATAAGGCTCGAGTGGTATCCCAGCGCCGCTCGCTGGAGACCAGCAATCGTTAACCCATTCAAACATAAGTGTGGTTCTGTATTTATTATACACCCACACTAAAAAATAATTCACTGTAATTAATCGCTTATTGAATGAAATAGCCAATGATTTGAACGGTTTAAATGATTTCACGGGAAAATGGGCAATTTTGTCAGAGAACCAGTCTTGTGTCTTTGACCTTGCCGTGTGTAGAATCTATGTTGAGTCATTTTATTCCCGAAAAATTATCCGAACAGCCAAAACCCAAAAGCTTGCACTTCACATCAGACACAGGAAAATATAAGCGCTGAAATTTGTTTTGAAAAGTGTATGTGTGCAGGCATCATTATATCTGGAGGATGGAAATATTCTAGGATTTTAATTTAAATACGAGGCGATTTGGTAGCACTATTTAAATTTCGTGCTTTTTGAACTGAAACTGAAGTTGAACTCGGATTGGCTGTGTTGTGTGTGCATTAGGCTATTGTTTGTAGACATCGGTCATTTCTGTTCTGTACTGTAACAAACGTAAACACTGGACAACAAAAAACATTTTTGTTCAATAATTAACCTTCCAGGGCATTCATTCGATCGTTTAGTTTAACTAAGACTGTTTTTGATTCCAATTTCTATTCTGGGTGAATTCTTGGTAAGTTTTATTTCTGGCTATAATTTAAAGTTTCTGATTTGAAATTTAGCCTTCTTTCTATTTGGACTGCACTAACATTATAGAATTTAGGTAGGCCACTTACAAAACGAGAAACAAATTTGAGGATAACTGCAAGAGATTGTCATATTTTTTTTGTTCTCTCCACCAGTTTGACACAATTACCCCCCCCCCCCCCCCTCTCCCACCACCACCAATCACATCACTTGCCAAAGAAAAGCTCTCGAAATGAGTACCACCGAAGCCTTTGTCAGTAGCTGAAAGAGAAATAAAGGGGCGGGGCCCCCGTTGTACTCATCAGTGAGCTCCAACTTATTTCTATTGATAATATACATCTATACTTGACCAAGTCACCAACCTGTTACCTGAATTGCTCTATCAATATTTTGTTTCTTGGTATCGGGTTCAAAACAAAAATAATTTTATATATATATATAATTATATCTTCTCAATTTCAAATTTGGAATTATTTTAAATTTGCTTTTAGAAAGTACTCTAACCCTTTACCCAACGAATCGACCGCATCCGCCCGCGTAATATGCAAATTCAGCAGTTAAAAAAATATTATTTTTCCAAAAATGTCAACAAAGACATATCATGTGACCCCTCGTTGGAACGAGCTCGTCGGGCTCCAACGAGGGGTCACATTATATGGTGTTGTTGAAATTCTTTGGAAATTTTTTTTTAAAAAATAATAAATTTTGATATCGTCTGCGTTGGGTAAAGGGCTAATGTTTCAAAAAATCATACCCATACTATTATTACTTTTTCAAAATTTTCCACCCTCTATGAACCTTATTTGGGCCAGCATTTTTTTCTCACTGCCAGACAGCAGCGAGCAAAAATGATTTTTTTTAGAAGTTGTGCCTCTTGATTGGTTCAATGGATTCATCCAACTGAAGTTTTCTGAACATCCTGGGCTAATAATTATATTCATGGGAAGATATTCACAAATATCACACCTTGTAAGTTGTAATACAATGTTCTACACCCTACTATTATTTATTTTGGAAATAATTTCCACCTCAACTATTATTATTCAGCACCCTACCATTATTTGGAACACAAGAGTAGTTTTAAAGAGTACTGATAGAAGATGGCAAATGAGAGGCTTTTGGAGGGCATTTCGTTGGTGGTGGGGGGGGGGGGGGGATTAAACTACCCCTACCTTGGATTTGCCATGTAGCCCTGAAAAGTCTTCGTCCATTGCTCTGAAATTTGCCAAAATTAAAAAAAAAGAATACACTTCCCTCTGTACAAATTGTAATTAAAGTACCACGCCCTTGCCATGAAAACTGCTAAATTAGCTGGCCGTTGGGGAAGGGGGTGAAACTGCAGGCTGCCTACAATGTCCCCCATCCCCATCTCAACAGTACCAGTGTCAGGTGCCACCATCGAAACCAATTGAGCATTTTTTGCTCAAAAATAAATAGAAAATGGAGTTTTACTGTTCTTTTTTCTGGCAGAGATCATGCATCTGTGATGACTATTGAAACCAGTTTTAGCATTGCTGTGCATCAAACATTTTGTGATGAGAAACGGTAATTTCGACAGATAAATATCGCTGAAGGTTTCTCATTGGTTATTTTCCACTGAACGCTGCAAACTGAAAGAACCAGCCTAACAAGAGAACTGGAGTTCGCGAAGGGTACTTTTTATTGGATCGAACTAGAGCTTTCTGGTTAAAATTACCGTATGCCTCTAAAACCCATGTTATCGTGCGAAATACAGTTACGAGTGTGTAATAAAGTATGGTACCCTCAGTTAAATGTCACTAAGAACGACTATGGAATGTAGGATGTAATTGTGTTGCGCGACAAACCGTCTACCGATGATATATACAGTACGTAGAGAGTGTGTTACCACCAAATCACCCGCAGAGTGGAGATTCCACCCAAGCAATAATTGCAAATTTGTTGCAAAGCATAACCAGCACAAGCAAAGTTTCAGCCAATGAACCTCCGGGTTAAACCCGGAGGTCCATTAGCTGAAACATTGCTTGTGTTTTTTTTTGTCGATATGTACACAATTTGAAAGTTATAGCTTGGGTGATAACTCCACCCCGCGAGTGATTTAGTTACAATCCACTCTCCACGTACTGTATGTGTAAGAAGTTTCATCAATTTACATCACGAAGTGAAGAAGTTATGATCCAGATAAGAAATGTCAGCCCCGTACACCATAATTACCATTCAAGTTTGGTAATTGTTTTCGAAAAATTCGCTTCCAAAACATAAGTATCATACCTGATCTCGTTAGATAAGGAGTTAACATCTATATGGTTCGGTCATCTTTACTCATATTTATCAGCAAACTTTGAGCCTAGATTCACAGGATTAAATGTAGTCAAGCAGAACGCTTTCTGGAATTTAATCTTCTGGTTTTTCACAAGGTTTTTCAACTGAAATATTTTAAATCGACAACTCCAAGAAACTTTTTACACACGATACACTCGTTAGTACTTCCTGCACCATGTGAACTACAGGTTTGATGAGAGCTCACGAACAGTGAAGCTATGATAAATATGTGTCTATCAACTCGTTCCTCGTCTTGCGATCTCCCAACAAATATATGAAATTGGTAACAAAGTCACGTTAATTAGATAACACAACTTACAAATGTCTGGTGATTAGCCACATCTTCTGCCGCGTGCAACACTGCTCACTTCACACATTTGGTAGTTCGTTCTGTATCAAAAAGAAACTAACTCGTTCGTTAACAGAGCGTCAAAATATAAGAAGAAATTGAGTGAGGATTTTTTTAAACAATGCTCTTTGGATTATATTGTAAAGCTGCACACAATTATCCAGACAAAAATTATCACTATGCCAGGTGCGATACAGATAACCGTGCGGTCATTTTCATTTAAGTTGCGAGCACTCACTCCTTCACATATTTCCAAATACCATCAACCAGGAACAAGGGATTTTCGCAGTGTGTGAGGGGTGACAATGGCTGTGCTATTCAAAATGGAAACATGCTCTTGAGTCCTTAACTGGATTGCCTTAAGCCTTTAGTGTCCCCACACATACAAACATGCACCCGCACACAGAGGATGAATGTATTGTAGCTCATAGCTGACGTGTGTGCATTTGTGAATAGATTACTTTCGGCACTACACTGAATAGACTAACCACGCATAGTTTGGACTTTTTGTCCAATTAGGTGCTCGTTAACAAATGGTTTCCCATAGTCAAATTCACGAATGTCTAACTTAGCAAGAAGCGACATTTATCTCCATTTTCGGGAAAAACAACGAGGTGTTTTAAATAACTTACTGTAGCATAATAATTTGCCCATAGCAGGCTTTACATTTTTGTCTTTCGTTTAAATGGATGTGTGTTGGGGGTATAATCCGAATCCTATAGATCCACCTAGTTTTCTGGGGGTATTGAAGTGTAGAAAGACCTCTTATGACCCTTTACCTTAGAACATACAGAGTCTGAAATGTCCAATTGAGGCAAAAAGGACGATAGATTCTTCTTCGAAACACCACCATCCAGCCATTCCACCTTCTGAATGATTCAATTTGCCACCAAAACATGTCTTATGTTTTGGCATATATCCGCATGATTTCAAACACGTGTCATAAGTTGGTTTTCTCACTTCAATTAACCCATCTACTCTTAAAAACCAAGTGTGGTTGTTACAGCGCATTATGTATTAAACACGGATTGTGTAACAACAAACTCTTGGTGTAAAAAAAGACAACACATTGAGTAATAACCATGTAGCATGTAAAAGAAAACTGATTGCATTTTGTATTAACATGTTGTGTAATAAATGTGGTAGTGTGATGTTTTACAACATTTCAATATTTCCTTAATTTACAAAGTAAAAGTTATTTCAGGTTCTTAGGGGTTAATTTTATTGTTAAAGGTACAGTAGAAATCTGCGGTCTTTCCCTATTGGGAGACAGTTGATAGAATTTATATAGTTTTTTTGGCCAACGGAAGTCATCATGAATTGGTAAGAATTTAACTTTACTTCTTTCTCATTTTATAGTTGGAAGTATACACACAGATTGATTGGCACTTTGTCCTGATCACTTTGCATGTAGGCTTACTACAAATCGTATATTTTCGGTATTGAAGTTAATATTTTATTTCAGTTTAGCCAACAGAATAATTTATAAAAAGGTGATTATGTATATTTATTATTACATGGTTATTTCGTAGGCATCAGCTGTAAATATGGATGGAAAGTAAATAAACAAGGAAAGAGCGGATATAAATAAACTTCATAAACGATTTTACTGTGTTTTCATTGAATGTCCATATTTTATCGAAGATGGCTCGAAAGATAGACCCACGCCACCTGTGATAATGGCGCCCAACTTGAATTCTTCTGTGGACAAGTTAATCCATCGCTGGACCTCGAGTCGGAGAAAGTCCATTTGCTGAAGGACAGACGGATGGGCAGAGTCACGTCTACATCACGCAACTTTTTTTTAGGGGCTAAAAAATGAAAAATAAAACCAAACACAAATACTAAACAGACAAAACGACGCAAATAACTCGAATGACACGTGTATAATAATAATAATAATAATAATAATAATAATAATAATAATAATATACATTTATATAGCGCAAACATCTCACAATATTAAAAAAGTTACATGGCGCTTTACAACACTGCTCATAAACAAAATGATGATCAACATAGGATTTAAAAATATTTGTTAAATGAATGGGATTTCAATCTAGATTTAAATGCTGTCAAAGAAGGGGCTGTTTTAACAAATTCTGGTAGCATGTTAAACAGTCTGGGAGCATTATAGCTAAAAGAACGTCCACCGTAGCTAGCGAAAACATAGGATTTCTGTTCTAAAAGATTTTGGTTTGTGGAACGGAGGGGGCGTTTCGGTATATATGGTTTTACTAGATTAGCAATGTAAGCTGGGGACTGCTTCATGTGTACTTTATATGTGAAGAGGAGAATTTTGAACTCAACTCTGGCCACAACAGGAAGCCAATGCAAACTGTTCAACTTAGGTGTTTTGTGATCTCTCTTTTTCGCTAATGTCACAATGCGTGCTGCTGTGTTTTGAATAGACTGTAGTCTGCCAAGTTGTTTATTGGGAAGCCCATGTTGAAGCGAATTACAGTAGTCCAGCCTTGAAGAAATAAATGCGTGGATGAGGCATTCTGTGGCACGCGTGGTAAGGAATTTTCTGGATCGACCAACCTTCCGAAGATAAACATTGGCGGACTGGCAGACTTTTGAAATATTAGGAACCATGGTTAAGTGAGAATCAAAATACACACCAAGGTTTCTAACAGTGGTAGATGGATTGATAATGGTATCTCCTACTTTAAGGCAGGGCAAATTGTCTGGGGCAGGTTTATGCCTAGAAGAAAAAATTATAAGTTCTGTTTTCTCATCGTTAAGTTGAAGTTTGTTTACCAGCATATTAGCCGAACATCTGCATTCAAAGAACATGCATGCATTATCTATTGTGTGGTAATCCATTTCTACAGCTATGTATTAATGTCAAATTAGTCACGAAAGCATGAAATGGATGGTTTGAGGCTTCAATAATCATCGACATAGAGCAGCCATTGATGAAAAAGATTAATGCAATTGGCAGAGACAAATTTGGTTTAAAGGAACCACAATACCTTCATTAGTTAAGATAGTATTTGTGATACTGGTTAGCAGAAACAGTTAAATACGTAAGAAGAATATGTCATAATATATATTATATAACAATTTATTACAGGGCCTCCCCTACAACGTAAAATAGGATCGCCCAGTTGCTGAGGTCAATATACGGCATTTCCCATACAAGGTTAATACATTACTGTGATCGCTCGCAAAAGTGCCCTCTTTCTCGGTCACAACGAAATCTGGTCGTTAAATACATTAGCAGTGTTTCGAAATTTTATAAATAAAATATGATACAGCCATGAACGAGTAAAAAAACAAACGAAAGTAGCATTTCATGTTCAACATTCTTCTGCAACAGGTGAGGCTCAACACTGATCCGATTGAAATTCCTCAATCGCTTTTGTGATTACATAGAAAACTACAGAATGAAAAGCATTACATGGACAGAATGATTTTCTCTAAAACATACGATGCGTAGAGACCGCTCACATACCAATGTACTACTAAATAATAGGGTTACATATTTTCAGTAAAAGATGAAATATAAAAATACTAAAACAAGAGGCTTATCAGCCTATACAGTTTACTGATTTTAGGTACAGCTAAATACAGCATAAATGTAAGTCACAGAAAGAAAATAAGACATACTTTGCTTTCATTGTCACTTGTTACAAAGCTCTGAAGGGATGAAACTCAAACAACTGATACTGCTCACGATTTTATACTTTCGGGACATGAAACTGTCACTAAGATGTGCGATTATTGACATTTGATGTATAATCGTCACTGTGTGCATGGAGTGCGATTTTGAAATTGATGTGTGATGCACCAACAACTAATCATACGTATGTGCAACACGTTCTGTCTAGTTGTGATAAGAAATAAAAAAATATACAGAACCACACAAGAGCGAGTGGCGCAGGAATACCACGCGAGCCATAAGGCTCGAGTGGTATCCCAGCGCCGCTCGCTGGAGACCAGCAATCGTTAACCCATTCAAACATAAGTGTGGTTCTGTATTTATTATACACCCACACTAAAAAATAATTCACTGTAATTAATCGCTTATTGAATGAAATAGCCAATGATTTGAACGGTTTAAATGATTTCACGGGAAAATGGGCAATTTTGTCAGAGAACCAGTCTTGTGTCTTTGACCTTGCCGTGTGTAGAATCTATGTTGAGTCATTTTATTCCCGAAAAATTATCCGAACAGCCAAAACCCAAAAGCTTGCACTTCACATCAGACACAGGAAAATATAAGCGCTGAAATTTGTTTTGAAAAGTGTATGTGTGCAGGCATCATTATATCTGGAGGATGGAAATATTCTAGGATTTTAATTTAAATACGAGGCGATTTGGTAGCACTATTTAAATTTCGTGCTTTTTGAACTGAAACTGAAGTTGAACTCGGATTGGCTGTGTTGTGTGTGCATTAGGCTATTGTTTGTAGACATCGGTCATTTCTGTTCTGTACTGTAACAAACGTAAACACTGGACAACAAAAAACATTTTTGTTCAATAATTAACCTTCCAGGGCATTCATTCGATCGTTTAGTTTAACTAAGACTGTTTTTGATTCCAATTTCTATTCTGGGTGAATTCTTGGTAAGTTTTATTTCTCGCTATAATTTAAAGTTTCTGATTTGAAATTTAGCCTTCTTTCTATTTGGACTGCACTAACATTATAGAATTTAGGTAGGCCACTTACAAAACGAGAAACAAATTTGAGGATAACTGCAAGAGATTGTCATATTTTTTTGTTCTCTCCACCAGTTTGACACAATTACCCCCCCCCCCCCTCTCCCACCACCACCAATCACATCACTTGCCAAAGAAAAGCTCTCGAAATGAGTACCACCGAAGCCTTTGTCAGTAGCTGAAAGAGAAATAAAGGGGCGGGGCCCCCGTTGTACTCATCAGTGAGCTCCAACTTATTTCTATTGATAATATACATCTATACTTGACCAAGTCACCAACCTGTTACCTGAATTGCTCTATCAATATTTTGTTTCTTGGTATCGGGTTCAAAACAAAAATAATTTTATATATATATATAATTATATCTTCTCAATTTCAAATTTGGAATTATTTTAAATTTGCTTTTAGAAAGTACTCTAACCCTTTACCCAACGAATCGACCGCATCCGCCCGCGTAATATGCAAATTCAGCAGTTGAAAAAATATTATTTTTCAAAAAATGTCAACAAAGACATATCATGTGACCCCTCGTTGGAACGAGCTCGTCGAGCTCCAACGAGGGGTCACATTATATGGTGTTGTTGAAATTTTTTGGAAATTTTTTTAAAAAAAATAATAAATTTTGATATCGTCTGCGTTGGGTACCCATACTATTATTACTTTTTCAAAATTTTCCACCCTCTATGAACCTTATTTGGGCCAGCATTTTTTTCTCACTGCCAGACAGCAGCGAGCAAAAATGATTTTTTTTAGAAGTTGTGCCTCTTGATTGGTTCAATGGATTCATCCAACTGAAGTTTTCTGAACATCCTGGGCTAATAATTATATTCATGGGAAGATATTCACAAATATCACACCTTGTAAGTTGTAATACAATGTTCTACACCCTACTATTATTTATTTTGGAAATAATTTCCACCTCAACTATTATTATTCAGCACCCTACCATTATTTGGAACACAAGAGTAGTTTTAAAGAGTACTGATAGAAGATGGCAAATGAGAGGCTTTTGGAGGGCATTTCGTTGGTGGTGGGGGGGGGGATTAAACTGCCCCTACCTTGGATTTGCCATGTAGCCCTGAAAAGTCTTTGCCCATTGCTCTGAAATTTGCCAAAATTAAAAAAAAAGAATACACTTCCCTCTGTACAAATTGTAATTAAAGTACCACGCCCTTGCCATGAAAACTGCTAAATTAGCTGGCCGTTGGGGAAGGGGGTGAAACTGCAGGCTGCCTACAATGTCCCCCATCCCCATCTCAACAGTACCAGTGTCAGGTGCCACCATCGAAACCAATTGAGCATTTTTTGCTCAAAAATAAATAGAAAATGGAGTTTTACTGTTCTTTTTCCTGGCAGAGATCATGCATCTGTGATGACTATTGAAACCAGTTTTTAGCATTGCTGTGCATCAAACATTTTGTGATGAGAAACGGTAATTTCGACAGATAAATATCGCTGAAGGTTTCTCATTGCTTATTTTCCACTGAACGCTGCAAACTGAAAGAACCAGCCTAACAAGAGAACTGGAGTTCGCGAAGGGTACTTTTTATTGGATCGAACTAGAGCTTTCTGGTTAAAATTACCGTATGCCTCTAAAACCCATGTTATCATGCGAAATACAGTTACGAGTGTGTAATAAAGTATGGTACCCTCAGTTAAATGTCACTAAGAACGACTATGGAATGTAGGATGTAATTGTGTTGCGCGACAAACCGTCTACCGATGATATATACAGTACGTAGAGAGTGTGTTACCACTAAATCACCCGCAGAGTGGAGATTCCACCCAAGCAATAATTGCAAAGCATAACCAGCACAAGCAAAGTTTCAGCCAATGGACCTCCGGGTTAAACCCGGAGGTCCATTAGCTGAAACATTGCTTGTGTTTTTTTTTGTCGATATGTACACAATTTGAAAGTTATAGCTTGGGTGATAACTCCACCCCGCGAGTGATTTAGTTACAATCCACTCTCCACGTACTGTATGTGTAAGAAGTTTCATCAATTTACATCACGAAGTGAAGAAGTTATGATCCAGATAAGAAATGTCAGCCCCGTACACCATAATTACCATTCAAGTTTGGTAATTGTTTTCGAAAAATTCGCTTCCAAAACATAAGTATCATACCTGATCTCGTTAGATAAGGAGTTAACATCTATATGGTTTCGGTCATCTTTACTCATATTTATCAGCAAACTTTGAGCCTAGATTCACAGGATTAAATGTAGTCAAGCAGAACGCTTTCTGGAATTTAATCTTCTGGTTTTTCACAAGGTTTTTCAACTGAAATATTTTAAATCGACAACTCCAAGAAACTTTTTACACACGATACACTCGTTAGTACTTCCTGCACCATGTGAACTACAGGTTTGATGAGAGCTCACGAACAGTGAAGCTATGATAAATATGTGTTTATCAACCCGTTCCTCGTCTTGCGATCTCCCAACAAATATATGAAATTGGTAACAAAGTCACGTTAATTAGATAACACAACTTACAAATGTCTGGTGATTAGCCACATCTTCTGCCGCGTGCAACACTGCTCACTTCACACATTTGGTAGTTCGTTCTGTATCAAAAAGAAACTAACTCGTTCGTTAACAGAGCGTCAAAATATAAGAAGAAATTGAGTGAGGATTTTTTTAAACAATGCTCTTTGGATTATATTGTAAAGCTGCACACAATTATCCAGACAAAAATTATCACTATGCCAGGTGCGATACAGATAACCGCGCGGTCATTTTCATTTAAGTTGCGAGCACTCACTCCTTCACATATTTCCAAATACCATCAACCAGGAACAAGGGATTTTCGCAGTGTGTGAGGGGTGACAATGGCTGTGCTATTCAAAATGGAAACATGCTCTTGAGTCCTTAACTGGATTGCCTTAAGCCTTTAGTGTCCCCACACATACAAACATGCACCCGCACACAGAGGATGAATGTATTGTAGCTCATAGCTGACGTGTGTGCATTTGTGAATAGATTACTTTCGGCACTACACTGAATAGACTAACCACGCATAGTTTGGACTTTTTGTCCAATTAGGTGCTCGTTAACAAATGGTTTCCCATAGTCAAATTCACGAATGTCTAACTTAGCAAGAAGCGACATTTATCTCCATTTTCGGGAAAAACAACGAGGTCGAATTTAACTGATGAATTACAATGGTATTTAGTTTAAACAATATTTTATTTCCAAATGAAACACGGACAAAGAGACAGACAGTAATTGATTTACATTGAGAACACAAATATCACGGAATGAGAATTCAGCAGTTATCTAAATGCTTATTCGTGGCCGTCTCGTGGTAGTTGTATGTTGTAGTAAAATGGCTGGTACAGAGATGATTTGGTCTATATAATAAGATAAACAAACGCATGAACACGCAATAATGGGTGAGTAGGGACGGGTAAAGGTAAGAGAGAAAGGATAGAAAGAGAGAGGGGGGAGAAAAGGAGAGAGACCCGAGGAGGTGTTGACTGGTCTGCTCGAATATTAGTCTGTTCCTTGCGGGATTATAGTATTCAGATCCGTGTAGTAAGATGTCGGTTGTAAAATTACATTAGAGAGTGCCTATCTGATCGCTTAGTAAAGAGTAAATGGGGGCAGTGAAAAAAAGTGATCAGCAGTTTCACGTTCACCACATCGGCAAAGGCATGTGTCTAACAGAAAGTTGTTGTACAAGTCATCGCTGAGGTTACCACAGTTAATACGTAGGCGACAGTGAAGTATTTGGGCCCAACGCGATTTATGAAAGTAGAAGTGGTTAGGTATAATGTTCGGATTTCTGTATAGGTAACCTTTGAATTGTGGAAGTGAATTACATTGTTTGATTTCGGATGGAATCTCACTACACAAACGTGTGGTAGAGGGGAGGAAGGATGTATGATATGATTAGGTGCGACACAAGGGTGTGATGAGATTCAGGTTGTTCCTTAGATTTTAATCTTAGGCTTCAGAACTAGATGGAGGGATTAGGTTAGATGAATACGCCAGGACAAGACCGCGATGCATCCTTAAAAATTGTATCAACTTATGATTTTGCCGCCTTGTTCCGATGGTATCTCATCCTAATTCGGCACATAGGCGATACTTACTAGCACTCATAGTACCCCCAGTAATAATTCTTGACGCTTCAATTTGAATGTTCTCCAGTTCATCGGGTTCCCAGCTGTACAGTTATCCTAGACGGTTTCGGTGTATTGAAGAATTGGTCGGACATATGCGAAGTAGATTTTCTCTAGGAATTTTCCATCAAGCCTATGCATGAAGCGTCAAATTAGGTTGATACGTCGCCAAGCTTACTCGACTATTTCATCGATATGGGTTCTTCATGTCCCCTTGTTGTTGAGCACTACTCCCAGGTGTTTGTGTTGTGACACCCCTGTAATGTTTGTAGACAACATTGACAGTGGTGGGTAAGTTCGAGCGTTTTTCTTGAAAAAATCATTGTTTCAGTTTTATTAGGATTGAAATTAAATAACTAAGTCTTTGACCATTTTTCTGTTATCTTAATGACATTACTAATTTTATTAGATGTCATGGTAGGGTTCTCAACAATCAAATAAGTGTAGTGTCGTCAGCAAAGAGACGAATGTTGCTAGTAACACCGTCAACAATATCATTTATATAAACCAGAAAGAGAAGGGGATCCGAGTATAGAGCCCTAGAACACTCCGGCAGTCAAGGTCGTCCAGGAAGAGGATACAGAATCCACGACAACGCGTTGCTGTCTATGATTCCGGTAAGATTTGAACCATCTCAGGAGGTTACCGGAGGTCCCAATGTTTTCAAGTTTGCAAAGAAATCTTTTGTGCCAGACCTTATCAAAAGCTTTGCTTATATCGCAGAAGACAATACGGATTTCCTTCTCTACATCAAGTACAGAACTGACATTTAACAAGTTCGGCAGTCAAGGTCGTGTCGTGTTGGACAGTTTTACGGAAAGCACCAACTTTCAGCGACCAGCAAATGTTGGACTCTTACTAACTTTACATCACAAACCTAAGCCTGACCGTCGCTACTCTTTATCAGCTGTATTCCTCCTGGATGAAGAATTACACGTCGTTTCTGGTAGGTGCAGGGTTTGTTACGAAAACGTAGCTCTGGTATCTTGATGCTCAAATGGCGTGAAAACAAATTGCCTCAGTCAAGAGTACGAACTTTCAATTCAGTAACGACTGATTGTCATTGTCACGTAGAGAATTTCGGTCCGATATTCAGATCCCGACAGGGACGTACAGATAATTGATTCTCGGATAAATTGGATGCACTTTCTAATTAATATTTTTCAACCTTTTAGTGAGTTTTCACTGAACGGAAATTGACATAAAATCAGCATAAAATAGAGGAATAACAGGGATTTTCACTTCACTTCACTTGATTGCCGATTCTCCGATTCTTTCAAGTTAACCCATTCATCGATACTTTTCAGAAAACCAGACGAAAAAAGAAATAAATAGTGAACTTCGTTGTCTGGAATCTAATATGCAGATATCATACTAAAGTTGTCCGGTAAGTAATGTCTGCAAGGATCCGCTTGCAGTTATATGAATATGACATAATTGTAAACAATAATATAACAAGGTGCACCAGCTTCCCCCGCCAAGAAGTGCTTTACAAAAAATGGAAAATTTAAGTTGAAAAAAGCGGGAAAGGGCCTATGACTGTAGAGAAAACAATAGACAAAACCTGTTACTTGTGAATGTCCTTTCTCCCATGGTAGTCTATCAGCATACCAAAGATCATTTGAATCCAACATCTACTGCCTGAGATATGAAGGTCCAAAGTTATTACGAATGGACGTACGGGCGGATGGGCGGAACCCATTTCTATATCCCACACAAAACTTCGTTTGGTCGGGGGATAATTATCCATTGAGAGAGCCGAAATTAAATCATAGGATAAAACAGATATAGGGAAATTTCAAATGTGATTCAGTGGTCACGGAAGCGGATGGATGATGTTAGCCGCATCGCGATTCGGTCTAACGCTTTCTACTCAATAAGGACGTCATTTGTTGAAAAAGAAATCAGACAACATTGAAGGGTGTAGCTGCACCAAATACTCTCTCATAGGCGACAATGATAGAGCTTGGGTGGGAAAAACACTCTTTTAATTCAAGCATTCAAATGTCTTTGTCAAGTTCAGTCACTCCCCCACCACCCCTGACAGCAGTTTTTAGCCCAAAAGCACCGGAAAATGCACGAATCTGTATTTATCTGTATTTTAAGGCTCCTCAATTCATCAAGTCACACTTTTTTCCTGACTATTCAAAACTGATGCCAAAAAATGAATGAAATGCTTCAAACATTTTTCATGTATTGATCTTTGACAAAAACATGACTGATGGGCAAGAATCATGTCCGAGACGTACTGTTACAAATAGGTATAAAAACAATGTACAGTTATAATGGTACAAGAACTGTTCCAACAGCCACAGCAAAAACTGCTTTGGGTTGAATTGAAATAAAACAAGGAAAAAAAACAAAGATAACCCTTCTCTGGGCGGTTCCGTGAGTATTCGCAATGTCTGGAGGAGGTGATCAATGTGGAAAATCAACAAACTCGTTAATAAACATATGTATATAAAACAGCTTATTTGGAGTGTTTTAAATAACTTACTGTAGCATAATAATTTGCCCATAGCAGGCTTTACATTTTTGTCTTTCGTTTAAATGGATGTGTGTTGGGGGTATAATCCGAATTCTATAGATCCACCTAGTTTTCTGGGGGTATTGAAGTGTAGAAAGACCTCTTATGACCCTTTACCTTAGAACATACAGAGTCTGAAATGTCCAATTGAGGCAAAAAGGACGATAGATTCTTCTTCGAAACACCACCATCCAGCCATTCCACCTTCTGAATGATTCAATTTGCCACCAAAACATGTCTTATGTTTTGGCATATATCCGCATGATTTCAAACACGTGTCATAAGTTGGTTTTCTCACTTCAATTAACCCATCTACTCTTAAAAAACCAAGTGTGGTTGTTACAGCGCATTATGTATTAAACACGGATTGTGTAACATCAAACTCTTGGTGTAAAAAAAGCCAACACATTGAGTAATAACCATGTAGCATGTAAAAGAAAACTGATTGCATTTTGTATTAACATGTTGTGTAATAAATGTGGTAGTGTGATGTTTTACAACATTTCAATATTTCCTTAATTTACAAAGTAAAAGTTATTTCAGGTTCTTAGGGGTTAATTTTATTGTTAAAGGTACAGTAGAAATCTGCGGTCTTTCCCTATTGGGAGACAGTTGATAGAATTTATATAGTTTTTTTGGCCAATGGAAGTCATCATGAATTGGTAAGAATTTAACTTTACTTCTTTCTCATTTTATAGTTGGAAGTATACACACAGATTGATTGGCACTTTGTCCTGATCACTTTGCATGTAGGCTTACTACAAATCGTATATTTTCGGTATTGAAGTTAATATTTTATTTCAGTTTAGCCAACAGAATAATTTATAAAAAGGTGATTATGTATATTTATTATTACATGGTTATTTCGTAGGCATCAGCTGTAAATATGGATGGAAAGTAAATAAACAAGGAAAGAGCGGATATAAATAAACTTCATAAACGATTTTACTGTGTTTTCATTGAATGTCCATATTTTATCGAAGATGGCTCGAAAGATAGACCCACGCCACCTGTGATAATGACGCCCAACTTGAATTCTTCTGTGGACAAGTTAATCCATCGCTGGACCTTCGTTTTATCACCGGCTTGATTCATCGGTGTTTTCTGGAATTCAGCCTTTAGAGTGTGCCTCAGCTTGTTCCATTCTGTCCCATTACCGGGTCCGGATTTCAGTCTATGTTTTCCTTCTGGGCTGTGTGTCACTGTGAAAGGCCTTTCGCCCTTGTGTTTTTTTTCAAATGACAGGCTTGTTCGACAGGAGTATGGTCATGGTGTAAGCAAAGGTATATCTTCTTAATATTATTATTTGTAACTTTCTCATTTTGCCACTGTATCCAGTTTAATGAACAGACTGTTTGATCATTTGAGCTTCAATAACTGACCTGATCATTTCCATGAATATAGTGTATTCAATATGTAGTAAATGATGGGATTTCGTTCTTAAAACTTAAGTAAAAGTTATAGCTTGGGTTTATCAGCAACTGGTATTTTCAAAATATTGTAAATTGTTTTGACTGTAGTGTCATTCAGGATATAATCCTGCCCCTTGCATTGTTTCATTAATCAGCTGACAACTTAGGATTTGGCCAATTAAATGCATTGTTTACACTTCGTTGATTGTCCGATCAGTGATCCGAGAATTCTCATTGTGTAATTAATGTAATTCTCTACTCCACTTTACCGCTATTTGATTGTTATTGTTCAATAACTGTGGTGTGTTAATTTAGCGTTTGACCAGTTTGGTGATTAACATCTCTGGTGTGACTCACTCGATTGGACGAACACTTAATTCACACCTCTGAATTTATTTGTATTCTTATTCAGGTATCTGGAAATTTGAATATAATTTAAATTTGAATTTAAGTTAAATATATTTTTTCTTTCTCTCCACTTTTCACATTTAGGAATTTGCTTTTGTGCGTATCATGTGACCTGGGTATCAGTTGCACTTCAACTCATTGGCTGAAAGGTTGTTTACATCTGAACACTGTGATCTGTAAACTGAATTGTTTTTCTTCTCTCTGAATAGTGTTTGGTTAACATAAATAATATAACATTCACAGTATTCAAGTTTAATATAGAGGTCTTGAATTGAAATGAGTTGATATTATAGTAAAAATTATATCTTGGCAGCTGTTATTTGTTGCAGCTGCTGTTGGCTGCTGCTGTTCTTGGTTGCTGATTTTCTTGGCTGCTGTTGGTCTTGGCTGCTTTTGTTATTTGCTGCAGCTGCTGTCTACTGTTACTGCTGGATGCACTGACATTCATTACTATTGTGTATTGCACTTCGACATATTTGTTTACATTTAAGCATTGCCAAGTTTGATTACTAAAATGCAAATTGTTTTTTGGGGTTTTTGCTAACATTTTGATGTCTGAAATGTCTGAAATATTCGTGATTTTTTTCCTTTTGCAGCTTGATTCAAATATACTACAGGTTTCTCTTAAAAATTCAAACTATTTTTGACTTGCAAAAATATTTTGCGAATTTGTTTGTTTACAGGTTACATAATTTTCTTTGAAAAAAGTTAATTCTTTTTTCAGCTAACATATTATTCAGTGTATAACATTGATACTGTCACTGACTTGGCACATTAACTTAGGATGTCAACTTTCCAGTGAATTTTGTCTTTGCCATTTTGCTGCAAAGCCAATACACTTAAACAGCCGACACCTTTACACAAAGGTACAACTTCATTTCAAAATATTTATTCATTATATAGTTGAACACCTTTGCATAAAGGTACAGATTCATTTCAAAATATTTATACATTATATAGTTGAACATTACTCGACTTAGTAAAACTTAAATTTGAATTTCCATTTTACAACTTGATTTGAAATGACATTTTTGGGGGACTTGGAAATTCATTTGATTTAATTTATTGGCATTGGTCAGTTGTGTATAACACAATACTTACATGCTGAATATATTAATACATAGTATTCTCTGATATTTTCTGGTGTGTGTTATTACAATAATAGTCATGTCATCTGAAAACATTTCACAGGAAGATATTCAAAACACGATTTTAGCTTTTAAAAAGTATGGGTGTTAAACCTAAAGCAGATACTCCTGAACAATTTCAGGATTGGTTAAAGGGTTTTAGCCAGAAGGAAACTGTGGTAAAAAACAGAGCCTATGGAGGCCACTGAACATTCATTTGTTGTTTCAAACCCTTTAAGAATATCAACATTTTCAGGTGACTCAAATTATGATTTATGGAGGTATGAATTGCAGTGTGTTATTAAGGAAAACCATAGCATAGCAGTAATGAGATTTTGCAATGTATTATGAAATCATTAAGAGGTGAAGCTGCTCGCGTTTTAATGTGACTTGGGCCACAGGCCACATGTGATGACATTGTAAAAAAGTTTGACAGTATTTATGGTACAATTGATACAAGGGAATCTGTTCTTGCAACATTGTATAGTTCCTTTCAGGAGCAGAATGAAGATGTAGATGCTTTGGGGTTGTAGGTTAGAGGATTTGTTGTCCTGAACAGTTATGATAGGTGAAGTAAACCCACATCAAGGTGACCATATGTTAAAATCAATGTTTTGGTCTAGTCTTCATCAAGATTTGAAAGATATAAGTGGGTAAAAGTTTGACCAGACCAAGACATTTGATGAGTTGAGAAGGGCATTTAGAAAAATAGAGTGTGAGCATTATAAAGTGCCCAAAGGTACAAATAAGGAAATTACTTTTAAAGCCACTCAGCCTTCTACATTTCAGGTCTTAAAAAAATGATTTTTGAACTTAAATCTGATTAAACAAAATTGAAAAAAGGGAGACAATTACCACAACCTGTTGCCAATTATAACAAACCTTATCAGTATCAATCCCAAGGTAATAGATGGGGGTTTAGGCTTCCAAGACATAAACATTTTGGAAATGAAAGCAGGTCTATGTTTATACATACACAGGGCTATGATGTTCACCTAATGCAGTCAATAGTGATACCAGTATTACCAGTATTAATCCTTCTGTATCTGGTAGTAATATCCAGTGTTACAAATGTGTACAGTATGGACACATTGAAATTTGCTGCACAGCTAAAATCGACAGACTAAAAGCACCTACCACCAGTAAACATTAAAACTGGCTAATGTCTATTGTAGCAGGTCAGCCGTAGACATGACATTAATAATGACAGTAAGAGACCCGATTCTTGTAAATATAGTGAACCATTAGGTTTACATGGTAGCACAACTGATGTAAATATTGTAATTGCTGGTATACAAACAAAACGTTTATTAGATACGAGTTCTACTGTATCAACAGTGTGAAACTTTTTATAAGAAGCATCTTAGTCACATTACACTCAACCCATTAACTTGTATACTAGATGTTGAGTGTACAGATGGCCAGAAGCTTCCTTACTTAGGTTATGTTGAAGTTGAAGTTAATGTACCCGGTTTAAAGGAGAGTACTTCCAACTGCTGTGTACTTCTGGTTGTTTCAGATAGTAACTACAATTTGTCAACACCTGTGTTGCTGGGTACAAATATTTTGAGCTTATTTAAGGATGAGTGTAAACACATGCATGGTGACAAATTTTTACAAGTTGCTGATTTGACAGCTTCCTAGTATATGTCTTTCCGGTGTTTAACACTATGAGAAAGAGAACCTAAGAAAAATAATTTTAGCTTGAAATTGTTAAAAGTGCTGAAAGGACAAATGTTATGTAACAGGAAGTGGTCCTCGCCAATTTTTTAACAGGAGTGGGGCAAACAACTTCCTGGGGCTAGAATCCTGGTTGCAATCTCCCTGTTTGTCTTCAGATTCGTGAGGGTCTGACTCAACTTTCAAAATATGGATGCATGGATAAAATATAACTCAAGTCTGGAGGTAGAATAAACATTAAGTTATTGTGATCTGGATGAATATACAAGAAATCTGGATTAATAGTTTATACATCATTTATTAAGAAGCCGAAAATAGTATGATATGAAATGGACATGATTATGAATGATGGGTCAAAAACCACCCGCCCACTACACTTTTTGTCCAAAAGAGGTCAAAATTGTACCCAACAAGTCTTTTAACTTGGTTCCTACAGAACTCGGACCTGGAGAGAATCAGTGTCGGAAATGTTGATTCTCTGAATGGGTCCAAAAATGATGGCACCCATTACAGATAACCTTGTCACAGGTTACAAAGTGTACCCATACCTAACCTAGTGTATAGGTTTAAGTTTGGCTGGCAGCTAATCAAAGCTTTTGCCAAATATTAAGTGGGTGACAAATTATGAGTGAGACTGCTGATTGATCCCTCGTTTTCACCTCAGCAAAAGAAACAACAGCAAAATGCTTCATGGCATGAACCAATAAGATACATTGATTCATTTTGAACATGGAAATGACTGTAGCCAACAATAACTGGAATAATCTTTGGTTATAAGCAGAGGAATAATAACAGATTAATTTAGAACTTATGTTGTATATTATATTTCAACTGCTGTTACCAAATCTGTTACAGTTTTTATGCACCCAAACACTGAACATGTAATTTCGGGGTTTGTAACAAATAAATTACCATACCAACCAACTTGTGCTATTTTACAGCCTATTGCTGATTGTAACAAATTATCTGGTGTTGAAATAGCGCCTTATATACTTCAGTATAATTATGACAATAAAGGTGTTATAAAAGTACATGTATCGAATAATTCAACTAGAACCATTAATGTTCCACCGAAGTCAATTTCATGTTAAATCCTGTATCAGTTGAATGTGCTGTGGATTCTTCTTGTTTAGTTCCTAGTGGAACAATGTCAGATAAAGTTAATGTTTATCACCTGATCACTTGAGAGAGGCATCAGATCTTGTTAACCGTTTTTCTGATATTTTTTCTCAATATGATCAGGATATTGGGTTTTATAAAATGGTAAAACACAAAATTGAGTTAGTTGATGAAAAACCTTTTAAACAGCGGTTTAGGAGAATTCTGCCTGGTATGTTAGATGAAGTGAGAAATCACCTTCATCAGTTATTAGCTGCCGGAATTATATGTAGATCACACAGTCCTTATGCTTCATATATGGTTCTTGTGAGAGAAAAAAGTCTGGTGATCTGTCTATATGTATTGATTATAGGTTTTTAAACAAAAGGACTATACCAGACTCATATGCATTACCCAGAGTTGATGAAATATTAGATTATTTGTCAGGTTCAAAATATTTTAGTGTACTTAATTTAAAGTCTGTGTATTAACAACTAGAAATCCTGGAATAACACAAAGAGTGAACAGCATTTACAGCTGGCCCCTCTAAGGTTTAACGAGTTCAACCATATGGCTTTTGGTTTGAAGAATTCGCCTGCTAGTTGGTAGCACATGATGGAAGAGTGTTTAGACAGTTTGAATCTGAAAATATATTTAGTTTATATTGATGATGTCATAATATTTTCTGACAGCTATGAGCAGCACACGGAGAGGCTTCAAATGGTGTTTGAAAGGTTAAGAGAGTGTGGATTGAAGCTCTCTCCATCAATGTGTAAGCTGTTTAAAGAAAATGTCACTTCTGTTGGACACGTTGTGTCTGAAATGGTACTGAGGCTGACATCTCAAAGATTGAAAAAAAAAATGTCCAGTGGCCTACTCCTAAAAATAGTGGTGACATAAGAAAGTGTTTAGGCTTTGATGGTTATTATTAGAAATATGTGAACAAAATTTCAAGTATAGCAAAACCTCTAAATGACTTACTTCCACCAACAAATGTAACAAAGGGTAAAAATAAAAAGAAATATAACTATGTCAATAAATGGATTTGGGGTGAAGAGCAGAACACTGCTTTTGAAACTTTAAAAACTTGTTTACCTTCACCTCCAATCCTTGGTTACTCTGATTATAATCTGCCGTTTGAATTGCATACTGATGCAAGTTCATTAGGTTTGGGTGCAGTTTTGTACAAAAGCCAAAATCATGTGAAAAGAGTAATTGCCTATGCTAATCGTGGTGTCAGTAACATCCGACCCACAAGTTAGATTTTTTAGCTTTAAAGTGAGCTGTTACTGATAAGTTCCATGACTATTTATATGGTCATAGCTTTGTTGTCTATACTGACAATAGCCTGTTAACTTATATGTTAATGACTGCAAAGTTAAATGCAACATCTCAAAGATGGCTTTCATCTTTGGCAGCATTTGACTTTGAAATCATGTATCGCCCTGGTAAACAAAATACTGATGCAGATTGTTTGTCGAGACTACCACAATATAATAGATCACTGGAGGAAAAGATAGATCAAGATTCCATTAAAGCTGTAACAAGCCAACATCCTTTCATTGAAACCATGTGTTGTTCAACATCAGTCATTGATCCCATGGAAGAAGCTATTGATGAAGACCTGGATTGTTTGACCGGCAAAATCTGGAGAAGATTACAAGAAAAAGATCCAGTACTTGGTATTTGGATGAAAGCAGTCTGTGCTGGTGTTTGTCCCGGATGTTCAACTTTGCCAATGACCAAAGAACATTCAGCCATACAACGACATTTTAATATGTTAAAATTGGAGAGAGGTGTTTTGTACAAAGAGAGTTCAGTGGAATCTCAACTCCAAATTGTTTTACCCTCCAGCAATGTTAAAACTGTTTTATCGTTATTACACAATGACATTGGACATCCAGGAAGGGAGTGGCCAATGTTGCTAATCAAAGAACGTTTTTATTGGCCTGGTATTGATGGCATCGTAGAGAAATGGATTAATAATTGTCCCCAATGCCTTCACTGAAAGTCACCTACTAATACAAAAGCTCCTTTGGTTTCCATTAAGACGTCACAGTCTCTCGAATTACTCTGCATGGATTTTTTAACTTTAGAGACATCAAAAGGTGGTTACCGGTATATCTTAATAGTCACACATCATTTCACCAAGTATGCGCAGGCTTATCCAGCAAAGAATATGACTGCTAAGACAACAGCTGATATTTTATTCAACAATAATTTTATATAGTGCATTATGGATTTCCTCATCATATCCATTCGGATCAGAGTGGGAATTTTGAGAGTTCCCTCATGCGGGAGCTGTGTGAAATCTGTGGAATGCAACTCCTTACCACCCTATGGGGAATGATATGCGCGAGTGGTTCAACCAGACTCTTCTGAGTGTGTTTGGTACTCTAGACCCAGAAAAAGAAAAAGATTGGAAGAGTTATGTTGGACCATTGATACATGCTTATAATTGCACTGAACATGAAACCACAGGATATTCCCCTTTCTTGATGTTTGGAAGACAGCCTAGACTTCCCATTGATGTATTGTTAGGTCTACAGAATGAAGCTCCTATAGATCAACCTGTTGCTGATTATGTGGCAGATCTTAAGAAACTGGCTTCTTCTTATGATCTTGCTTATGTAGCTGCTTCGAAGGTCCAGCAGAGACAGAACAAAGGGTATGATCTAAAGGTACGTGGAGCTGCCATCGATTAGTGACAAAGTTTTTGTTAAAAGCTCCGCATTTGATGGTCAATACAAGGTGGCAGATCGTTTTCGATGACGATGTGTTCGTTGTGGTAGACCAGCCAAATCAGGATGTTCCTGTATTTCTCATAGAGAACAATGAGGGTCTTAAAAGGACTCTACATGGGAATCATCATCTTCCTATTGGCTCACTACCAGTTGAAACGGATCTACAGCCTGCAGCATCTTCAAATCAAGACACAGAACCACCACCAATTATTCCGAGGAAGAAAAAACTGGATTCAGCAAACAGAAAATTAAAAGAAAGAAAAGAAGTACCAAAACAAGATACCTCAGATGGTGAAGAGTTTGATGTTCTGGAAATTCGTAGCAGTCCTCAACATGTACCAACAGTATTGCCTACTGTTGTATCTGAGGAAGAGGAAGTCTCGCCCCATCTTGGTGACGATCAACGACTGGTGGTAGAGACTGGAACAGTTCCTTTTTCTGATGACCACGTAGCTATGGTCGCGGACCTAGTAACAGAGCTTGGTGTTGACAGCATATCATCAGGTGATAATGTTTAGTCAAGACCGCAACAGTCTTGAGAGTGCAGTGCCACATCCACCAGCAACCACACTTCCAGAACAGTTGGATCATAAGTCAACTGACGATTTATCAGCTTCGACTGACCAGCTTGCAACTCCAGCACCTCGGAGATCAGAGAGAAACAGAAGACCACCAGCATGGCTTGAGAAAGGTGACTATGTCTTAAGTCAGGTTGGCGGTCCCGCTCAGGATACAGGTAAATCTTTTGTAGATAAAATTAAACTTTAAAAAAAACTTACAATCAACTTCTTTCTAGCATGTCACTTGATACTTTGCATGTAATTGTTAGCATTATTTTAGAATAACTTTAGTTTATTTTAATGATTCTGTTATCTATTTCTTTTATTTGTACTAAAATGCAATACAAAATTGCTTATTTTAATACTGACAGAGCATGCAGAATATACTTCTAAAATATGTAATTAGTAAACCTATTTACAGGTGAACAGTAAGTTTATATTGTCTGTGACAAAGTGTATTGTAAATATTTAGTGCAATCCGATGTCGTGGAAGAGTGGTATCTTTCAAAAGGTATTTGCATGGGTAGTTTAAATTTTTATTTCAGTTTCGGAAAAGTATATGTCGTTGCTGGATATTAATCTGGTAATGTTTGGATACTTTCGTAACTGAGGGTTTTAAGAATAGTTTACATACCGACCTCAATTTAACAGTTCTATTTCCATTTATTTCGATTTTGTTATTTTTTTCAGATTTTCAGGAAATGTTTTGTTTTTTAACCCACAATACCACTTTCTTTAAAAAAACTTATTGTTTAATCTAGGTATCATTGGGAGTATTAAAGTATGCGGTTTCATTTAAAGTGAATTTGATAATTTTCTTTAAATATTATAATATTACTTGAAAAAGTAATCAGTCATTTGGTGATGCATTAAATGACGAGGACGCCATTTATTTTTAGAGGGTGGATAATGTGGTAGTGTGGTGTTTTATAACATTTCAATATTTATTTAATTTACTTAAAAGTCATTTCAGTTTAGTAGGGGTTAATTTTATTGCTAAAGGTACAGTAGAAATCCGCTGTCTTTCCCTATTGGGAGAGAGTTGATGCAACTCACCTTACCTACACTTGCACATGGCGTTTTGTCGAGTTTTCTGGCGGGAAGTTATTTTGTGTCAGAAGCCGTTTGGTATTTGTGTTGGGAAGTTGTGTTTGTCAAAAGATTTATCTGACAGAATTTATATAGTTTTGTTGAGTAACCGAAGTTGTCATGAACTGGTAAGAATTTAAAATTACTTCTTTTTCGTTTTATAGTTGTAAGTATATACGCAGATCGATTGGCACTTTGTCCTGATCACACTGTATGTAGACTTACTACGAATCGTATATTTTCTGCACTGCAGTTATTATTTTATTTCAGTTTAGCCAACAGAATATTTTATAAAAAGGTGATTATGTATATTTATTATTATAGTGGTTATGTCATAGACATCAGTTGTAAATATGGATGGAAAGTAAATAAAGAAGGAAAGAACAGATAAATATATACTCGTCACAAAAGTATGGGATATCCAAACTGATGTTGATATTTTCGGAAAATGATATTGGATACACGTGATTGGACACATCAATATGTTACCAAGTTAAGTGTGGATCATGAATGTCACCTGCCCACGAAAACTTTGTGCAGGTTTTTCGCAGAAGCGCCGCGTTAATGTCTGTGGGGTACGTTTTGAAATTTTCATTTGTACTGGACGGGCTTTTTCGGAGGTCTCGTCGTTCTTTTCTTGGTATAAACTCGTTCATCAATAGTGTCTGGTCGAAATGTAATTTTTGAGGTTTGCAAAGACTGACACGTGACAAACGTTTACCTGCCGTTGGCATGTTGGAAGCTGGCAACAGACATACTGCAGTGGCTCAAATTCTCAGCGTTACTCAATCGGTGATTAGCAGGTTGTGGTCACGCTACCGACAGGCAGGCAATGTTGATGACTGGCGTCGGTCAGGTCGTCCAAGGGCGATAACTGCTAACCAGGATCGTTCCATCCGAACCACAACATTACATAACAGCCATCAAAGTGCCTCAGAAATTGGACAGCAGCTGCACCGAGCGACAGATAACATGGTGTGTGATCAGACTATCCGAAATCGCCCACATAGCTGGAATTTGTATGCTCAGCGATCTCGAATAATTCCACGTTTGACTGAACGTCACATCGCAGCAAGGCGTAATTGGCGTGGAGCACGACAGCGATTGGACAATCGTCGGTGGAGTAACGTCATGTTTTCCGATGAATCGAGGTTCACTCTCGACTTCCACGACAGGCGAAACAGAGTGTGGTGGCGGCGGAACGAACAGTACCATGACGTAATCGATAGGCAGCACGATCGTTTTGGTAGTGGATCGGTTATGGTGTGGAAGGCATAACCATGACAAGCAGAACAGCATTGCATATCATCCAAGGGCGTGTCACATGGCAGTACTACCATGATAACATGATAACAGCTCATGTGGTGCTATTTGCGCGACGTCATGGCCGTCGATTCATTTTCCAAGATGACAGTTCAAGAACACACAGGGCCCGTGTCGCTACATAGTTCCTACAGAACATCACTACTACACTGTCTTGGCCAGCACTAAGTCCAGACCTTTCACCAACTGAGCACGTCTGGGATATGCTTGACAGGCGCCTACGACAACGCCAACAGTCCCACCATCAGTCAAGCTGATATTAAACGTTTGGTGAGGAGTATGCCACGTCGGATCCGCGCTTGTCTCGCGAACCGAGGAGGATTTACAAGGTATTGAGGTTTTGAACTGAATGTGGTAAATTCTCTGACTGACCGTCCATGTCTTCTACAACTCAGTGCGTGGAATGTGTGCTTGTCAGACACCCAACTATCGCTGAAATCATTCACCAGATGTCATAGTGCAGTGCCTCGACTGTCTTTTTGATGAAAATAGAAATATATTTCTCCATACATCTCACTTTTATCAAATATCCCCTACTTTTCTTTAAAAGTATATATATATATATATCAGAAGTTTATAAAGAAACCCTTGTGCTGGTAGTTATAAGAAAATATTATTAAAGTTCAAAACAAATACGACATCACTGAATATATTCCTGCTAGCGCTTTCATTGCTCTGAATGCGGATCTTCAGGCATTTTTACTTTTATGCCGCAGAAATGTACTCTCATCAAGGCAGTGGTTACTTTTATGTAAAAATGCCTGAAGATCCGCATACAGAGCGGTGAAAGCGCTAGCAGGAATATATTCAGTGATGTCGTTGTATTTGTTTTGAACTTTAATAATATTTTCTTATATTTTTATATATATATAGGATGAAAGACTCTGACGCCGATGGGGATCGAACCACTGCCTTGATGAGAGTACATTTCTGCGGCACCAATCGCCTAGCGAAATTGGACCAGCGCCATAGACCACTCGACTACCGACAATCCCCCCAAAAGGCATGCTAGCAGGTCGAGCGTCCATGGAACTGGCAGTCCACACGAAATTACTCGGTATCCCCCAGAATTAGTTGTTTACAATGAATTATACCATGTAATGCCGATGAAATCAGTGAGAATCAATCTTTTTTCAAATTTCATCTCCGTGCCACTGATTCACTTAATGATCAGGCTAAATGATGTTAATAAATACGCTAGTTGTTGCACATAGATAATAACAGATTAATTGAATATTTACTGTTAATCCACTGGTCTTAGATGGTCCGAGTCGTCGTTTCAAAAGGCAGCATTTAATAAGATAACACTTCATACCATCGCAGTTGACTCGCGACGGTATGAAGTATTTTTCTCCCCCACTGCATGTGTAACATACGTCTGTCCAGGGTGAGATAGCAGGGAGGGACAGATGTATCCCACCCCACCCACGTGACGTTATACATTTATAACGTTATTATGACGTTATGCATATCGTATCAGTTTTTTGCTACCAACTAATTCATATTGACGTCATCAGAATGCCGTGTGATCAAAGTTTGATGCTCTAAAACTCTTTAAACCCCAAGATACCACCGTTCCTAATTGATTTCGTGGTATATACCTTTGGTATATACGTAACTTTTCCGTGCTCTTTCCGATGGTGTCATTAGTTTTTCAAAACAACGAATACCAAATGAGTTGATTATATCAGCACGTGACCGCCGATTACCTCTGGCTAACGTTACCGCTGTATGGTGGGGGGGGGGGGGGGGGGGGGGGAGAAAAATAATCCCTAAGCCTCGTGTCTGGCCCAAATATCTTGCCCTCGGGTGAGATTTTCCCATCCTACACCCGTACGCATCAGGGATTATAATGATCTACGTAAATGCTGCCTTTTGTAAAGGTGATCACCAGCAATGTTTTATTGAAGAAAAGTAATGGCTCTTTACCACTCAATGTCAAAAATTAACGTTTAAGGTTTATCCGTATACTATTTTTAACACCTTCTGGTGTTGTTTGTTTCGTCATTGATCTCCATCTGTACCACTGCCGTGGATTTCCTTCAAAAGTGTAAGAAGTCTTTTTTATGGTGCCAAACTTTTAGCCAACGAAGATTTGTTCTGATTCCAAATTCCAAAGTTTAGTTCAATTGGCTAAAATGGCATCCGACATCGTGGACACTGGTGATGAACTTATCTTATTTCGTGTAGACCGAGACCGGAGGTACTCTATACTGAACAGAATGTACCTCAAAACCAATATCATAGAATTTAGCATCTGATGACCTAATCGGATTTAGTATAGACAGAGACCCACCAAATAGACTGTGTCTCCAAACCACTGTCCTAGAAATAAACTTGTGATGAACTAATCTCATTTAGCATGTACCAGGACCAGAGGTATACTATACCGAATAGAATGTGTCTCATAACCAATGTCTTAGAATTTATCATGTGATAAACTAACCTCATTTTGTATAAACCGAGACCTTAGAGATACTAAACTGAATAGAATGTTTCAACCGAACCAATTCATATACTGGAATTCAACATGTGTTATACTAGTCTCAAGTATTATGCATTACTCCTGCAACGCCAGCCGTGTGTGGTTGATTTGGCCCCTATTAAAAAGCAATAGTACTGGAGTGTTTGAAAAAATAGGGGTGCTATCGGAACAATCATTCCTTGTTACATGAACATATTAAAAATGTAAGTCCCACTGCCATTAATCAGTGTCGATAAAGTACGTGGTGGTGGAATTTTTCCTCTGAAGACCCGACAACTATTCATTCATGGTTCATTCAGTTCATCAATGAAACTTGGAAGATATGGGTACGACTGAAGATGAATACTTTTCAAACGCTTAAAGTAAATGGGGCCACGATTCACGAGAATAGACCACCACCGCTCGATTTCTATCTTAAGTGTTTACAACTCTAACCGCATTCAACAGTAAATTCAAAAAATAATTTTATTGAGAAACACGATAAACTAGTGAGTTTTCTGCACATTGGCGTACTTTCATGTGGCTGTAGCCAAGTTCTCTCCTCGGATATTATTTTTACTTCATTCCACGTAAATATATATGTGTCTTGTCCAAGAAAAATGAAAAATTCACCATGATGCTACTTTAATTTAATTTTAAGATCTTTTATACTGTACGTGCATTTAACATCAGTACACGATCCAAACAAATTTCAATAAATTCACTGACATTCTTTTGGAAATTTGGTGATCTGGTAACAGAGCCTCGCGACTTCATTCATTCTAAATGATTCCATCGAAATGAAGTCTTCGGATCTTTGTGTCTACATTGTTTATAACTGCATGTCGAATTTTAACCCACTGCACTTAACTACAACCAATATTTGGAATTTTGTTCGACATAATAAAATAATTGGAACGTTTCTTTTATTGCTTTGTCAGTCTATAATACGTGTGTTTTGTGAATTATACATGGAACACTGAGCAGCGTTGTCGCTTCAGAATCACAAAATTCGGGTACAATAGAACAAAAGAGTATCAAATAACGTTCTGCTATTAAATTGGTATATTTATTTATTGGTGTTTAAGGTCACATACTTATGCACAATGCGCTAATCGTGACCGTGACTGTTTTACGTCATTTGGAGGAAGCCGGAGTACCCGGAGAGAACCACCGAGCATCGAAGAGCAACTGTCAGTTCCTCGACATTCTAACTCTGTTCAAGCTTCGCTTAAGCAGGGATACAGCGGCTGAAGACATGTGCACCATCGACGTGCAGTACGCCTTAGTACACGGCGTCATCGTGCCCCCATGTCGGCAACCGGGATAAAGTGCCTTGCCCAAGGACACGACTTGGGTCGTCCCGGACGGGGATCGAATTCGGGACCTCTAGCATAGAAGTCCAACAGTCTACCACTGAGCTTTAAATTAGTATTGGAAATGCCAAACTGAACTGATATCGTGAGAAGTGTAATTACAACATTCTACACACGACATGCAGAGGAACCCATTGGCAAGCGTTTCAGAATTCTAATTGACTACGAATCTAAGTCAGTCAGTAGCATAATGTTTTTCAGTACGGCCGCCGTGGACTGGTCACTTTCTTCGGGTGGGCAATATTTCCACGGATGCAATAATATTAGATTCCAAACGCTAATATTTATTTATTTATTGGTTTTTAAGGCCACATACTTATGCATAATGGCTAATCGTGACCGTGACAGTTTCACGGATGGAGGAAGCCGGAGTACCCGGAGAGAACCACCGAGCATCGACGAGCAACTATCAGCTCCTCAACATTCTAACTCTGTTCAAGCTCCGCTCGAGCGGGGTTACAGCGGTTGAAGACATGTGCATCATCGACGTGCAGTACGCATTAGCACACAGAAACATTGTGCCCCCATGTAGGCAAACGGGATAAAGTGCCTTGCCCAAGCGGGTCGTCCCGGACGAGGATCGCACTCGGGACATCTAAACACTACTTATAGGAATAATCATCACAAATTTAATTAATGAAGCACGGGTACAGCACAGGTTCATTAATTAAAATTTCCCTGACAATTTGTATTACCTGGTAAACGCATGCGTGGGAATCACTGCCCCTCGTGGATTACGACCAGTCCACGGCGACTACACTGTATCTGCCACAATAGGATGGGTTTTCGACAGGCATTGCTCTTCCTCCCTATGTGAAACGTTTTGTCATGATATGATTCAGGCCGTTGATTGTCTCGTTAAAGTCCCAATGAAAAAATAATAAATACCTCGATCTGCACTTGTTCGTCTCGCCTTTCACTGTGCGCAATCAAAGGGAGCAAATCTTATATTTCAACATCACTGAACTGAGCAGACATGACAATGAGGATCTATAATGAGTCGCAATTTCATGATATTTGTGTACCGAGTTCACTAAAATCTTCTTTTTTTTGCCGAGGCTCAGGTCGATTTCAGTGAACAAGGTTCAGAAATTTCACGTCACATTGTGACGAATTTCAGATTTTTTTCATTATATAAGATGTAATTTAAACTTTTATAACTGGCGTAACAACTAAAGCTGACAAGCGCTGTTCACAAATATCGCCAGCCAAATTCCAACACAGCCACAACGTTACCACGTTGATTTCTGACGTTATTCCCATATTAGATGTGTTGTGAACGATATCTTTCGATGGTAATTATGTGATAAATTCTGCTATTTGATGGTCTATGAAATGAATGGACATATATATTAGTTAGCAAATTAATTTGACTTAATTCTATGTTTGGTGTCATCTTGTGGAACTGGAAATAATAAATTATTTTTAATCTCTCAGTCAGCATGGGTTCAGAGAATTCCGAAAACAAGAGGTGCGCATCGGAGATACACGCGCTCTGTTGCGGCTACTTTCTTCATGCACTCTCTATTGCAAATCATAAAAATGATCACGCTGAGCTCAAAATTCGCAACAATTGATGCTAACGAGCTCAAAATTCGTAAAATTGGACTAATTAAGACCCGTCTCTCTGGAATGAGAAAACAGAGCGTGCCAGTTTTCGAACTCACTTGAGATATTATTGCAAAAGACCTGTATGGACAATATTAGTCAAATCGGTCAACGTGTTTTCAAGTTATTGCGATAAGGAGCTAAAATTCGTAAAAGTTGACTAAGGCCCATAACTCTCTAACGAAAAATCAGACCAAGTTCTCGAACTCGCTTGAGATAATACTGCAAAAGACCTGTATGGCAAATATTAGTCAAATCGGAGAACGTTTGTTCATGTTACATTACTAACTAGCTCTAAATTCGTAAAAAAGTGAATAATTAAGGCTCATAACTCTGTTATAAAAGATCGAACCGGGCCAGTTTTCGAACATGCTTGAGATATTATTGCAATCGACCTGTATAGAAAATATTAGTCATATCCGAGAACGTGTGTTCAAGTTATTGCGTTAACGAGCTCAAAATTCCTAAAGTTTGACTAATTAAGGCTCGTAACGGTGTAATGAAAAGTCAGGCCGAACCAGTTTTCGAACGCGCTTGAGATATTATTGCAAAAGACTTGTATGGCAAATATTAGTCAAATTGGAGAACGTTTGTTCAAGTTATTGCGCCAACTGTGCGAGGTCGCCCGCCCGCATACCCCGCCCGCCTACCCGCCCGTCCGCGTACCCACACGGACGCACACCGACCGTCGCCATACCATAGGCCTCGGTTGTTAACACAACTCGACCAAAAAACATCTAGCAAAAATCTATTATTTTCCCGCAAGTTTTAAACAAACAAGGCAGACCAATGTGTGAGAACCTCCGATAGACTCACTTTTAAGTAAAAAAGATGGATTTTGTTTTGCAGATCGTTTACAAAACTGGCATACATTAATTTGATGACAGATAATATTTAGCCGCAGTGCAAAAACTTGAATCACCTGATCTGCACAGGTTGAATGGAGTTACGGAACAGATGCAATCGAAGGGAGACAAATCTATTTTTTCAACGTTACTGGTTTGAAAAGAGAGAATGTGGTTCGGATAGTCTGTGAATAGACAAATATTAAAATATTAAAAACAGATTTTTGTTCGGTTACAGAAAGTATATTAATTTGATATTTCAGGACATTTAACAGAAGAGAAAACAAATCTTCACAACGTTCGACCTGCAATTGTTTTGTCCGCTTGCAGTTGATTCTACGAATGAGAGAGAAATCTATTCTTTCATGTTTCAACGCCTTTCGGTGAGTTGTTGAGGCCAACTGATGCTTGATAATCTCTGAAAGGGCAGAAAATATTATTAAAGATAGACTTTTACGTTCGGTTTAAAATATATCCAATTCCCGCCGTAATATCTTGAATGGGTTCGTAAATCTCTCCACCTCTTATGTTTCTTCCAGAGTGGAATCTTACTGTTTGTGTCTTTTTTTCTAATTAACTCTGGCCCTTGTTGGCATCATACTACAAAAACGAATCAACCAATCATTTCTAAATTTCACATGGGGACGTTATCTGGAATGTGATTACAAATCAGCGCCACTGTGCTATTTTTATAGAGTAATTTCCTTAGGCTTCTTCATAATAAATTGCATGAAATTTATACATTGCGATCAAGTTACGGAGAACATTTATGCCTCATCTGTAGCTTTAGGCGGTAAAATCTTGAATGGGTCTGCAATCTGGTGTTTCCAAGTATATTTTTTCATAGATTTATTGCTCTTGTAGCTTTACTGAACTGACCGAATTTATTTGTTGTGAATTTATAGATAACACAATTCATCCGGTCATTTTCAGATTCAATATGAAGCTTCTTGGTGGCAGAAGGTCGCTTTCGACTGGAAAAAAATCTCAATTCAACGGGTAACTGTTCAAAGAACTTTTGTTTTATTTTTTTTTATTTGTTTTATTTATCAGGTTATTTTAAATCTCTTCAGTTGTCATCAAATTACACATAAAACATCAAATCGTTTGGTGACTGCAATTATAGCAATCTGACAACAATATACGGGTCAATATTAAGGTTTAATCCCAGGAACGGGAATTTTCTGGTTCTCGTGTTTTAAAGTCAGTCACCACACCGAGAATTTTCCGGTTCTCTTTTCTGAATATTAGTCCCAGTACCCAAGACATTCATAGGACAGAATCGGAAATCAAAGGCTGCGTTCTGCAAGCTTTGATTCCCGATTCTAGTTTATGAATTTCTCGGGCATTATCGCTGATTTTCAGAATCGATTACCGGGAAATGCCGTTCGCGAGATTAAACCATAGCTCCAACGGCGATGCCGGTCTCGGAAGAATCTGATATTCGTCTGAAATTGCGATTCACATTCCTTGATACCATGGTCTAGGAATTTCCCAAGTATCGTGATTGACTTTCAGAATCGGGAGTCGCAGAGCCGTGAAATTTCCGTTCCTGGGAAGAAACCTTAGTCAAAATCAGATCTGAGAGAAATTTGAATTTACAAAGACAAACAAAAAAATGCATAACGGGTATGTTTTAATTAAGTTTTCAGTAAAACGAACATTAATTGAAAATTGAAAATAAAGAACGAAGCTTGATAATCCTTTCGTCGTTTCCATGTCTTCTTGAGGTTCACAGCTCGAACAGAATTTTACATACATTCTGTTTACCCTTTGTATCGACCAACTAAGTTAATTCTCTATAAATATTAGACGTTGGGCCTTACCTAAAATTTGATCACAAAAATATGAGCAACCCTGATGTTTCTCAAAGGGACATTGTAGTTACACATGGCTTTGTCCCAGAAGGAAATATTTCACCAGTAAAATAATGGCCTGTTCAATAAGATCTTCTGATTACAGTGCGTTGAGATATGTGACTAAAGAAGACGTGTATAATGATATAAATAAAACGTCATGTGTTAAAGTAATATTGATAAACTAATGCAGAACACCCCTGCACGCATGTGAGGGTACGGTGGCGTTGTGTACTAAGACGAATTGCACGTCAATGGTGCACTTGCTTCCAGCCATTGCTAAATCTGCCTGTGCTGTGTTAGTAAGATGGTCAACTACCAGGGTGAGGTCTCCCCTGTAACATATGTGTATCTCCTGTAACAGAAACTCATTTCCATATTGTATCTAAACAAAGCCTGCAACAACATCACTGATTATAACCATTCATTACAAGAAGGGATATTAAATTTTAACACGTTTTGTTTTTTGTAACAAAGCGTGCTCTCTGTAACAATTTGCGTTACTGCTGCAGTTTAGGGACTTTTATGAGAAAGAAATACTGGCAGTGCATGTCATTGTCTATTATTAATGAGTACTCCCCTGTACTCTGTAAGAACGGAGGTACACAAAAACTGTAGAACTGTATTTGTAATTTTGTGATCTTTACATCAACATTATTAAATACACGTCACGTGAAGACATTCACGAGAAATACGTATGGGGGACCCCAACTTGATCAATCTTACTTCGTCTTATCTATGGAAGTGCGAAGTTTTCTCGGACAGGAAGTTAGAATTCCGTCATCAAGAGGGATCATTATTTCGCATCTATTCTAAATTGTTACAGAAGAGACACTGCAGTGTGTTTGTTATTATTAGTGGGATTTAACTAAGCTTCCCACAGCAATGGTTACCTCGTGTCGGACTGTTCTAAGGGTGGATGAAGATGGAGTACCCGCGCCATCGATGTGCAGTGCATCTTAGTACACAGTACAACCGTGCCCCCACATAGGCAATCGAGAGTAAGTGCCTTGCTCAAGGACACAACGCAGTTAAAAAGAGTTGACTGAACCGTAGACCTTTCGGTTTGAAGTTCTTTGTCATAACCACCTACGGGGTGTTACGGGACTAAACTGGGTTTCTTTGCTCACAGAGACAGTAAGATATATTTCATGTCAAATTTTGTAGTTCAATGTTAAATTGTCATTTTATCACGAAATATCCAAATATTAAGCGACACATTTCGCCGAATTGGTCAATGAAACTCTAAAAATAAATAAATAAATAAATAAATAAATAAATAAATAAATAAATAAATAAATAAATAAATAAATAAATAAAATAAAAAATACTGTAGAATAAATAAGTAAAATTGGGAAACAAATTTTGGTCTAATTTTAGCTGGAAATAAAAATATTAGATAAGTATCAGCTAAGCTTGCTTAGATGCGACGCTTTCGAAAAGTTGTCAGAACTGCATTTGACACTTGCACTTAACGTAACGGAATATGAATTAGTCAAAAATGAAAGCCGCCGAACATGACGGCAAATTGACGAAATTATATATATATATTCATCTTAAAACAATTCCGTGAGCATAAACATGGTCAGCTTAACACATTTTGAGAGGCCCAGTTTCAAATATAAGGAGTGGACCGAAGGATTGAGAGTTACTGATACATAATATCGAGCTGATAACCGCCAATGGATGTCCGCCGACAGTTCCTCTCTAGTCGAGTGTGTTGGGGCACGTTTGTGGTGCAGTGACAACGAGACCATCTCATCCTGGTGAGCCGCAAGGCTAGCATTGGCCGGAACCAGGATATCTGTTTGACCGGCGTAAGGAAAGATAACGAACGTACGCTAGATGGTAGCCGATATCAAAATATTTTTATAACAATACCTGGTACTCAACAGCAGGAAGTTTGGTCCAGGCCATATCTAAACTTTAACCTTAATAGTTTAACCTCAACATTGTCGACATCCTTAAACTCGAGGAGTAAAAAGTTAACCACTGGCCCGTGTACAATCATGAACTTCTGTGTTACGCTCTGTAAGACAACAAAACAAAGACGAAGACGCCCTGGGCAAAATCCGTGAAAGCAGGAAGAAAATGCGTGGCCCACTTACCTTGAGGGTAATCGAGAGACGTCTGTCGCGCTGAACGACTGTGCATCACTCCATCAATATCCATCACTCTGCCAGCTTCCCCAGTACAAACTCACATGCACATCGATACACCTTCAGAGACCACTGCGAATAATTCACTCGATGACGACTCTACTCAAACCCTCTTTGGTGATACCGATACCCAATTTGGAAGGAAGCTTTCGATCTTTCGCGTGAGGAGCCAACAAACTTTGTAGTCGCAGCTACAGGTTTTGGGGGAAATAATTTTGCACTGAAGGCTCTGGATTGAGTATTACCCATGAGTCCATACCTCATTGCATTGGGTTGCAACCACAGTGGAAACCTTCGTCCCCCGCTCGGTTGATTTTTCACCGAAAGGCAACCTGATGTCCTGAATACATTAGTTGAGCCAAAGGCCGCTATGCAGCTTCCATGAAGTTTAACTTCTCCACAATCTCCTGCGCTCGATGTGACCAACTGAAAATGTTTTCTCTTATCTACCCAAACCATTTACCATTTTGGTACATTTTGCACGTTGTATCTGTTAACTAAAAAAATATAATTCATTGGGTATTTATTTCAACAGCCGCAAAATTGCATTGTTTTACAAACTATTTTCACTAACAATTAAGCATTTCATCAATTGTATCTTATACACCACTATGTCAAGACAGATGTACACACAAATTGTTGTATCTCTGCAGCATATAGCATCAGGAATGTTGGAGAGCACCCACCAGAACAAAAATCAGCGGCAACTAGATGGTTTGAAATCGCAAAGCGAATTTCCAGAAGTCATTCAACGAAACACGACCAACGCTTTGGGAAATTTTGATACTGTGTCATAAAAGAAATAGTAGTGAAAGAAGTGGATGAATCTGATGGTATACATAATGTTCGAATCTAATGAGCAAGAAGTATAAAAATATTAGGTAACATTTCTCTTTCAATGCAACTGGTGTATTTAAATGGTATGTATGTGTACATTCAATCCATGCCGTTTGAGAAATAACGTCCATTCAAAGCACACTTCTGAGTCACCCCTGGGTCATATCTGTGTTTTCCAGGATGAAGTCGCTTCCAACTTAATGGTATTTGTACTGAGTTAAACACTGCGACGGAAAACTTTAGCTACTGCCATGTAAAGTAATGCTTCGAAGTCTAGTTTCAACAAGCAGCGCTTGCTCATCACACTCCGTGATGTTTGACCAATTTAGCTTTCAACACTCATTCATGTTTATCCTGTGATTAATTGTACTCGTCGCCAGTTGTAGAAGGTTCATTCATTCTCTCAATCACTCAATCTCATCTATTCATTCGCCCATTTCATTCACTCTTTTTGAGTGTATTAGTGGGTTTGTTAACGAATGGACGTGCGCGTCTTAGCCCCTACAAGCCTCTCAGCCCTATATTACTGACCATTCACGATAAACCCTTCAATGTTTGGTAGATACGTACACCTGTAAAAGAGTGTTTAATTTGCTGCTTAACGCGGGCATGTGTCCACTCCTTTGATGTTTATATTCCTTTCAGCAAAAAACGCTTACTCGTCAAATCCAGCGTTTGTTTGAGCACTTAGGCCAGAAAAGTACTGCCAGTTGTAGAGTTACAGTACAGTCGCCGTGGGCAGTCACTTTTCCACACGTCCACAGTGGGCGCCCACTGATTTTCCACAGAAATCCGTTTGATACCAATTTCTGTGGACTCTGTGGGCATGTAGTTCTGTGGGCAAAAGCCTGTGGACTTCTGTGGAAAAGATTACTGAACGATGATAATGCCGGACGGCAGTGTCCACATAATTAATCCGAAACACGTCTGCCCACAGAAATGTAACTGGAAGTAATTTTTAACGCGTCTTGAGAGAACATGACTCTGATTAAAAATATTTATTTCTTCATCATTTCAATTTGCAAGCACAGGTATATGGTCATTTTTGTATTTACAAAAAGGAAAAAAATGATAACTTGTTAAAATTACGTCGCATTTTCTCAATCTGAAAAGTGAATAGCACAACCCACACTGAGAAAACAAGAAATACAGTGACAAACCCATGTCGATTGCGAACGAGTGCTTTGAAAAAAAATGTGTACAAAACGCAAAAAATAGTTGAAAATAAAAGAGTCCACCTGCGAATATCGCCGATATGCAATTATGTATTGATATGATCTTTCTGTTAAACCGAATCTGATTTTCGATCGACTATTGAACAATTCGTTTGCTTTCGTTGACAACTCTAAGATCGGGCGGGAAGGGGAACATTCCGCTTCTAGAATTTTCGGCCTGGAAATATTTTGACAAAGGAAAATCAGCCCGGTGAAATTAGCGCCGAGTACTATCAATCAATCAATCAATCAATCAATCAATCAATCAATCAATCAATCAATCAATCAATCAATCAATCAATCCATCAATCAATCAATCAATCAATCAATCAATCAATCAATCAACAATCAATCAATCAATCAATCAATCAATCAATCAATCAATCAATCAAAATCAATCAATCAATCAATCAATCAATCAATCAATCTATCTATCTATCTATTTCATTCATTCATTCATTTATTGATTTATGCAGAAAGAGGCTAATCATGATAGCACCCCCTGGCCTTGAACTTTTTCTAATTCTGATTGTTCAGCGTACAATACAAATGCATCGTCAAATTAATTTCGTTTTTTTATACCCCGTCAGTCCGTCTGTCCGTCAGTCCTTCTGTCGCGAAATTGTTTAATGGAGGGTACCGTCATGCTGTAATTTTAACTTAGATTTCTTTAAATTCTTCTGTTTTCATTTGGGATATATTATCTAATAGTTCAGCATACAATAAAAATGCATTGTCAAATTAATTTCATTTTTTTTAACCTGACCCTATCGATAAATTACTTCGGAATTAGTCACTAAAACGTGCAATATGAAAGTCGCCCTTTTTAGTGGATAATTTCGGAGTAATTCTGATTGTTCAGCGTACGATAAAAATGAATCGTGAAATTAATTTCGTTTTTTTTAACCTGGCCCTATCGATAAATTACTTTATTCACTAAAAAGTGCAATATGAATGTCGCACTTTTTAGTGGTTAATTTCGGAGAAATTCTGATTGTTCAGCGTACAATAAAAATGTATCGTCAAATTAATTTCGTTTTTTTTTAACCTGCCCCTATCGATAAAGTACTTTGGAATTATTCACTAAAAAGTGCAATATGAAATTCGCGCTTTTTAGTGGATAATTTCGGAGTAATTCTGAATGTTCAGCGTACAATAAAAATGCATCGTCAAATTAATTTCGTTTTTTTTAACCTGGCCCTATCGATAAATTACAATGTATATTTTTAATTGTTCAAGTGAAAGAATGAAAAAATATAAACCAAACACTTTTATTCTCTTGGTTGTTATCATTTTTCTGCAAGATTGTTTGTTATTCATCAATGATTAAATTAATTAACTTGATTGACTTATGTTAATCGGCAATTAATGGTGCTCTTGTGTTTATGATTTATGGAATGACGGAGAAAAGCCCTGGTGGAGAAAAGCCCTAAGGAGAAAAGCCCTGGTCATTTTTGCAACAAAGGAGAAAAGCCCTGGTCCCTTTTTTAGTGGGTGGAGAAAAGCCCTGGTTGAAAAAAAAATATTTCCTTTGTTTAACACTTTTACAGTTTGCTGACCAATAGGAGTCAACAGGGTCAAATAAACAAAAAATTGTATCTAAACATATATTATTTATTTTTAAAGCACAGAATTGAATAATAAGTTATAAGAAGTTATTTTTTTCATTTTTAGCTCAACTTTGGCAAAGCCAAATTTGAGCTTATGCCATGGCCCGTCGTCCGTCTGTCCGTCAACAATTGGATACGGCTCGGGCTAGAGGCCGTATTTATGAACTGATCTTTACGAAACTCCTTGGGTACCTTTGTTATGACCGTGGGACGAGAACGAGTGTTTTTGGGTCCGGTCCGAAATTCAAGATGGCCGATGGCAGCAATTTTGTACAAAATTTGGTGCAATCAGATTTTTGCACAGAACTTCCATATGAAAGCGCTGGTTTGAATAATTTTTTGTGCGAATGTTTAGTACCATGGGATACATCACATATAATACGGGTTTTTTTCTCGTGCAGAAATTATGCAAATTAGATGAACTTTGATTTTTTCAGTGCTACTTACACACAGTAAGTACGCATGTCAATACGGCTCGGGCTAGAGTCTGTATTTATGAACTGATCTTCACGAAACGTCTTGGGTACCTTTGTTATCACCTTGGGGTGAGAACGAGTGTTTCTGGGTGCGGTTGCAAATTCAAGATGGCTGCCAGTAGCCATTTTGTACCGAAATTAGGTCTAATCAGTTTTTTGTACACAACTTCTATACGTCTCAGGCTAGAGGCCGTATTTATGAACCGATCTTTACGAAACTTCTTGGGTACCTTTGTTATCACTGTGGGATGAGAACGAGTATTTTTGGGTGTGGTCCGAAATTCAAGATGGCCACCAGCAGCCATTTTGCACCAAAATTAGTGCAATCAGTCTTTTGTACAGAACTTCTGTATGAAAGTTCTGATTTGAATAAATTTTTGTCTGAATGTTTAGTAACATGGAATACATCACATATAGTACAGGTTTTTTTCTCGTGCAGAAATTATACAAATTAGATGAACTTTGATTTATTCAGTGCTACTTATACACTGTAAGTGCACATGTCAATATAGCTCGGGCTAGAGGCTGTATTTATGAACCGATCTTCACAAAACTTCCTGGGTACCTTTGTTACCACCTTGGGACGAGAACGAGTGTTTCTGGGTGTGGTCCAAAATTCAAAATGGCTGCCAGTGGCCATTTTGTACCGAAATTAGGTCCAATCAGTTTTTTGTCACATCTTCTACACAGCTCATATTTGTGAACTGATCTTCACGAAACTTCTTGGGTACCGTTGTTTTCACCTTGGGACAGGAATGAGTGTGTTTTGGGGTGCCTTTGTTATCACTGTGCTATGAGAACAAATAGTTTGGGGTTCAGTCAGACCCACCCTGTGACTCGAAGATTTCTTTTCTAGTTTAGCATCTGACTGTCACCCACCTTTACAATACTTTACCTATACATTTGTTACAGGCAACGGTCAGTATTTATGTACAGACCGTTACAATACTTTATATGTACCTGTGTTATCAGGTCATTACCTAGATGTTTGTCATTGCTGTGTCACATACTATACATGTACATGTCTTTGTCACGCTTTATACTGTCTTTTTGTCCAAGATTAGCTGCCACATCATCTGACAACCTACCAACATGTGAAGCATATATTTGTTGTGGCCGTTCCTTCGAAATTGCAGAATGTTCCTTCATTGCCTGGCGGGCTTTAATCGCTTCAACAGTGTTATCAATCTCGTGATTATGTGGTTTTGTCACCTTTGGTTCAGCAAACTGAAAAAAAGTAAAATGAATATTTAAAATCTCAAAATCTAAAATCTTAAGACAAAAATGCTCTCTCTTTCTCTCTCTCCCCTATACACACTATACACAGTCTCTCTCCCTTTCTCTCTTTCTTTCTCCTTCTCTCTCAAGGTAAGTACCTATTTGTGAACATTTGAAAATATTACTTACATCTAATGTAGTGTATAGTGCTGCCTTACACAGGTGCATTCTTCTTTGGGAACATTCCCACTGTATCCTGTTCACACCAGTAGACTTTTGGGTATACAGATATCAGTCATAACAGAGTTAACTCCCCTTTTATTGGTCCTAATTATCTCCATATTGCATTCCACAAAAATACTTGGAAATTGAGGAGGTAGACTAATATATATACGCCAACATCCAAAGTCACAGTATCATTATTTTCTGTTGTTTTGCTAAGAATCTTCTTGTAAAACATGTCAATGTTTGCAAATCAATTACAAAGTATATAATTGTTGTAAACACAACTCCTTGTGTTCAAAAATTAAAACATATCATAAAAACATCCCTCTTCTATTAAATTGTCCTAACCTACCATCTGTCCATGTGTCTAAAAACATATGAGCCAAGCCAAATTTCAAAGTATATAATTGTTGTAAACACAACTCCTTGTGTTCGTAAATTAAAACATATCATCAAAACACCCCTCTTCTATTAAATTGTCCTAACCTACCATCTGTCCATGTGTCTAAAAACATATGAGCCAAGCCAAATTTCATATTTCAATTAAGATCAAAACATCCCTCAGCTATTAAATTGTCCTAAACTACATATTAGCCAAGCTTTTACATGAATTAAGATCGAATTTAATGGAAAATATGATAGATTTAATTATAAAAAAATTCTGTGCTTTAAAAATAAATAATATATGTTTAGATACAATTTTTTTTTCAACCAGGGCTTTTCTCCACCCACGAGAAAAAGGGACCAGGGCTTTTCTCCTCAGATGCAATGTCAAGGCTTTTCTCCTTAGGGCTTTTCTCCATCAGGGCTTTTCTCCACCAGGGCTTTTTTTCCGTCCCCCGATTTATGACCCGCTATAATCCTTCTGAAGTAGTTTTACAGAAGTTAGTGGCATGTGTATACTATATACAGCAGCGTTTGAAAGGATTAAAAACTTCAAACGACTTGTGTTCACAAGACTAATGGATCTATCTTGTCTGACGCAGACCACTGGGCTAACTTTAATTAATATCGACGGGGTAGGGTTAAAAACCAACATCAGGTATTGGTAAGCGAATACCCGAGAGGTGCTTATCCCACTTGTAATGGACCGACCCCCGCGGGGATCCCGGGAAGTGAAGCAGTGCTTGTCCATTGTGGTAAACAAGCCCTGCTTTACTGGTGGATTATGACCCAGTAACCCATGCTTGGGGTAGAAGTTGTTTTTCTGAAATTATACTCTCAACTCTTGATTCGAATTTCGAAGACAGGCGGTAGCTGTCGCGAAAACGAACCGGAACTTTGCGGAAGCGGAAGATAAAAATGACGCCGTGAGGGGGAACTGGAGAGGCCTTGTTCTCAAAACATAGGTTATGACCCCTCATTCGAACGAGCGCATCACGCTCGTTCGAATGAGGGGTCATAACCTATGTTTTGGGAGCAAAAAATGAAACTTTTTAGTTACAGAAAATTTTTTTTCACGAGTGTCGTCTACTCCTAGCGTTATGTAACGGGTTAACAAATGGCAAACAGATGAGCAGATAAATATCACATGGTCCACAAGCTTTTTAGTTCTGGTCATTGGACATCGCCATTCGCCAACATCATCACATTCACATCATTCGCACCTCTGACTTCAGAGTGTGAGCACCTGATTAATCAATCATGGATACACTGGAATTACCAGAAAGACTCGTCAGAACCATCTGGGCATCTCTTGCCCTGTCTCCTGGACTGTCCAGGAGACAGGTAAGAGAGTCCACCTGAGCCTGGAATTTGAAATAGAGATAACCAAGTCACCACCCCCTTCGGGGAGAGGTAGTACCTTTGGCGAGAGGATTCCCTCTCCCACTGGTCCTCACCCGAAGGGGCACGGAGGCACTGAAGAGAGAAAGAGAAAGAGCAGGAAGAAGAGTGCATCGACCAAGCGCAGGGACGGACGGCGTTTGGAGGTCTCCCGGAAGGGGAAGAAAGAAGTGAGCGAGAGGATGGAGGTTCTGGTGGCAGTCGCCAGTTCCCCTCCTGGTCCCACTAGTACACCCAACCAACTGCCAGCTCCTGAGCCGGTACTGTTGGATGAGAAACGTCTGATGGAGACTGAGGAGGAACTGGAGGTTGCGTTTTCACCACCTCCCACCCCTCACTCCCCACTTCCTTCTCTACCGGATAACCCGGGTGTGTCGATCACAGCAAAACAGACACCTCAGTCTGCAGCCACCACCGAAGACATGAAGAGAGCAATAGAACGAGCAATTGAGAGAGGACAACAAGCCATCTCCGAAACCCGCGAGTTCAGGGGAAAATCCCAGGCAAACTCCAAAAAGGCATTAGACGCAGTCCAATCACTAAACATCATCGACTTCCACATTACCATCTCAACCACCTCCAAAGAAAAAGAGCCGGAAGAAGCCCATGCGGGGGTAAGCCTCCCCCTCCTTCTTTTTCCTCCTCTACCACGCCTTGACATTCAACAAAAAACGAACAGTCAACGAAGGTCGAAAGGGGCTTGCCCCAAACCGTCCCTGCGCGAAACCATTTCGTCCGAGCTTTTTAGTTTCTGCATTTTCGTCAGTTGGATTATCCCGGGAATTTGTCGTGACAGTGGAGAAAAGAAACTAGTCTGATATTTTGACCTCCTTCCGATGTTAACAATTTTTTTTCTTAGCTATCGTGTAGAAAAATTACGTAACATAAATATTGTAGTAGTGTAATAAAAAGTCAGATCATGTGGACTCCACGGGAATTGCAGTGATAGTTATTAATTCTGTGGGAAAGTAGGTAGCATGCCCACGGTCCAGAAAAACCGCTGTCCACAGAAATTTATGTGGGCAGTTGAAAGGTAATTTGCTCACGATTTTCCACAACCACTGTGGACATGTGATAAAGTGACTGCCCACGGCGACTGTACTGTATGCTCATTAGCTCATTCATTCGGCCATCCTACTTCGCTGACTCGTCCACCCATTCTTTCATTCACTCTCCTCGGTTCGAATCCCACCTGCGGCAACCGCGTTGTGTCCTTGGGTAAGACACTTCATCTCCATTGCCCGCGTGGGGGCACGGTGGCGTTGTGTACTAAGGCGTACTGCACGTCGATGGTGCACTTGTCTTCAACCAATGCTAACCCTGCTTGTGTGGAGTTAGCATGTTGAGGCGCTGACAGTTGCTCGCCGTTGTTCGGTGGTTCACTCCGGGTACTCCGGCTTCCTCCACCCGTAAAACTGTCACGGTAATGATTAGCCATTGTGCATAAATATGTGACCTTAAACACCAATAAATAAATAAATAAATTTCATTCACTCATTTGAGTGAATTGACGGGTGGGTGAACGAATGGATGTATGAAAGACGAAGGTTGACCAGTTAAGATGATTTTAAGTTACTGGCTGTAGTGTTTCTATATTTTGGTAAAATTACATGAAAAGCATTGTGGCGAATAAATACCCACTAATAATAATAAACTGTAATCTGTTTTCAAATCTGCCAGGCCAACGTCTTCTCTGGTGCTGTCAATTCATTATGTACTGGAGGATGTTGTCATCAGTCCATTCCGTGTCCACTCGATTACAATTATGAACAAGTAATGAAAAAAGGACCCGTGTAAACGCACCCCAGAAATACCACATGACCACCCATTCGTGATAAAACATAAATACTCTTAACTGGTCAGCTGCAAATGATTTATTCGCTCATTCATTCGTTCTCTATCACTCATGCATTCATCAACTCACCCACTCACTCATTCACTAACTCGCTCGATTGGATGTGTGGATGCGTAAGCGAGTGGACGCGTGGGTGTTTGACCAACTGGCTGTCCCAGTTTGACAAATCATGTTAATCAACTATTATTATACTGAGCATTTCTCTTGCTAGAGACAGACATGTAAAGTATTCCATTGAGTTCTATATTATCTAAGCTAGAAGCCTCTTGCTCATCAAACTCATCGTATTTGTCAGGCCACTTAAGGTGAAGAGTCAATGTGAATTGTAAACAATTCATCCTTTCCCAGTTGGTAAAGATGCTGTATTAGCTAATTCATTCGTTCATCATCACCCACCCATCAGCTCTGTCGTTGCGTTCACTCACTCCATTAGCGGATTGATCCCTGTCAGATGGAAAGGTTTCACCATCTGATTCATTCGCCCTCCATTATTCATCTGCTCATTCAATCGTTCATTTATTCACTCACTCGAGTGGACGGTTGGATGTGTAAAAGAATAGAACAGTGGGCGGGAAACCGACTGGCTGACCCAGACAGACAAGTTAAGTTAATCAGCTAGTATTATACTCACCATTTCCGATAGGCCAACCAACCACGAATAGTTACTGTCAACTGTAAAAATAGTGTTCACTTTGTTGCTTGACGCAGCCATGTAACAGTGCTTCGTTGATTATTTAAGCAAGAATCGTTTGCTAATCAAATCCAGTGGTGTTTGACAACTAGAGCTTTTAGTGCTCATATGTCATTCATTCGTTTTTCCTTAATCACCAATCCTTCCATGATATTCTTGTTAGGGATGTTGCATGCACTTTACTTGTATATATACTCCTCTGTTTATATGACACTTGTACAGTATAATTTTGTTTCGAACAACGCCATAATTGCATATTATTATTGCAACAACCTGTGACAAAAATTATAGCAAAAGTGAAGTCCAAACGACATCACAACTGTAATGGGACCGGTTCTGACCTTTTTGCGAGTCTTGGAAGAAAATATTTTCCAACCGTTGTCTAATGGACTGCCCTGCATGCTTGTCTGACTGGGGACCATGGTGGTTTATTAATGATGGGTGGTGGGTAGTATAACACACGACAAGGTAATGGTAAACGCAAGAGTACGATTTTGAACGGCTCGACAATAATAAACTCTGTTCTTTGGTAAAAAATGACGAATCCCCATTCAAAAATCACATAAAGCGACTGCAAGTACTTCTCGCCTAGTGACTTTCAATTGAAAACCTGGAAAATATTTTTAGGACTCTCCTTATTTCACATCAACTGCCAAAGTTTACTAAAACCTATTTCAAAACAAACATGATATGCAGTTTGCAACCAAAAGAAAGTCTTTTCGATGTTATGAGACTTACCAAAATATTGCAAAATACCCCAAACATCTCGTACAGCTTGGGGGGGGGGGGGGGGGTTATCATCCAACTATTAATAACATAAAGCACGAGAATGATGATGGTCGAGAAGGAGTATATCTTTACATCAAAGAAGGAATATCTTCTAAAGTTAGAAGTGATATCTCTGTACTTATTCCTCATGTTTTCTGGTCTATTTTTTATTGATACCAAAGATAAACACAATTCCAAATTGTCAATGTTATGTATAGACTTAACACACCATCAAGTGCCGATGTTACCCCTTCGAAACAAAACTAAACGAATTATCTTTCGTTCCGAATGCCGAAAAAAAAAAAAAACGTTTATATCATGGGTGATCTTTATCAGGCGGGAGGAATATGTCGATCTCATGTTCGGGCAGGGATTCTTACTTCACGTTCCAAAGTCAACTAGAGTGACCAGGCATTTCTCCACTCTGCTAGATCATATATTTTCTAGTAGTTTTTCCCAAAGAGCCTTTTCCGGTATAATTATATTGGATGTTTCAGATCAGTTTGGTGTTTTATATCGAAGTGGCAAGTAAGTTCAGTGATACACCAACTTTGTTTTGAAAAGAACTATACTGAGTCAAAAAAGAAAGTATAGTAAACTTCGAGGAGCAATTTTTTTAGTATTATCGACTTTAATCCCAAATTATTATAAATTCATATTTCGAGTTTAGCGGTATGAATTTGCGTAACTTCATGTTCTTACTGTTGTCAGCGTCACGTCAGGACGTCGCAATTCAGACATGGGGTGAAATGAAAAGTTCACACATGCAGTCAATAGCGTGTATGTCCACCGCTTGCCTCTTGCGTGGCAAGACATTGACAGCACATGAACCTGGTAAGTCTCTGGATGTCACCCTGTGGTATTGCGTTCCATCCCTGCCTTAGAACATTACATAAATCGCCTAACGTCTGAAGATCATGAAGTCATACCCGAAGGTCCATTTGATCCCAAAGATGCTCGATTGGCGACAAATCTGGCGAAAGTGGGGGCCAGGGAAGAAGTTTGATGCCCTGCTCCTCAAGAAAGTCACGACAGATACACGCCACGTGACATCGGGCATTGTCTTGCGGGAATAACTGCAATCAGACGTTAGCGTTGAACAACGGGACAGCACCAGCGTTAAGAATTGTGTCCGTATATCGCTGTCCATTCAGATTATCATCGATGAAGATCAACTGCGTTCGATGGGGCAAGGAAATTCCTGCCCAAACCTTACACTACCCCCGTCGAAACGGTCGCATTCTCGCAGGCAAGCATCAGAAAACCGTTCTCCTCGTCGGCGATACACTCTTGCCCTACCATCAGCGCGTCGTAGACAAAATCGTGATTCATCACTAAAAAGAACTGTGCTCCAACGCTGCTGAGACCAGCGAACACACTGACGTACCTATTCCATTCTGACGGTACGATGACGTTGGGTAAGGATTGGTCCATGGTATGATTGTCCACGGACAGTTTGTGCACTGATTCTATTGTTAGTTCTACCAGGAGTAATTGCTGCTGTCCTCGTCGCCGGAAGGAACCGATCCCGCAAGTGAGACGTCCTGATGTGTCTGTCTTGGCAGGGGTCGTAACTCTTAGTCCACCTGAACGCGGTCGGTCGGCACTAGATCCAGTGGTTCTATACCTTCCAATGAGACGGTAAATCGTGGCCACAGTGACTTCGAACTCAGCAGCGAGCTCATCTGGAGGTATCCCAGCCCCATGCATACCAATGGCACGTAATCTCTGATTTTCGGTTAACCTTGGCATTTTTTAAAATGTCGGAAGACAAAAACTAGCGCGTTTTCTCAATAATCCAGGCTCTCTAGCACAACATAACACAAAGAAAATCGTCGGTCACCCATTCTCGGGTAGCACGTGCTATTTTGAAATCCGTAGCAAAATTGTATACGGTTGGGTGGACAACAACAACATGTCATTAAACTTTTTGCACGACTTCTTGTCCACAAACATGCAACATTAGAACTATTATATTTCATCCTTTATGCTATTTTTTTCACATTTGTTTCTATTATACTTTCTTTTTTGACTCGGTATATAAATCAAGAGATTTTGTGAATTAAAAATACTTCCAACACAAAGTCATTTGCCCAGTGCTGCAATCAAATTGTCTCCATACATCTTATGAAACCTTCCAAACAATTTCTTTGGAAGCCTGTGAAACAGCATCCCCTTCAAACGTGTTCGCCAGAACAAAACACGTAAAAGGGTGGCGCAAGCAACAGATGCCCCCCGGAAGGCAAATTGATGGAAACAACATACTGTTTTTTTTTCAAATGCATTACTGTGAAATGATTTGAGCCATATAAAAAATACCAAAACGTGTTGAAGGGCAATGGTAACAGTACACATGAAACCTGTAATAAAAGGTCCTTGGGAAGGAGATTAAACTGGCCTTTGAAGACAGGTCACCATTTAGTTAGGGTGAATGTATACGCATGTTTGATTATACATGCACTAGGCATTTAATAAGATACCATGTCCTCTGTGCGGAGAGAGGCACACTCCGTGCGTGTTAAAGATCCCTTCGTAGTATTCGAGAAGAGCTAGGCCACGAAATCGCTATGAAAGTCATCCCAAACACCTGCGCCATTGATCCAAGGAGAGGCGTTAATATAAGTTTCATAACTTGTTCGCCAATCCTTGTAAAACAAATAAGATAAAATAAAATAAGATACCATAAGAATTGTTTTATCACTTCACCATTTTGCCACTTTTCAAGGGGCGTAACTCTGGAACGGTAAATACAATACCGGCGAAAATCGAACTTGACCTACATTTCAGGGTAGGTAGTAAAGTTGCAAAATTATAAGGTCGTACATCGAAGTGAACGAGAGGTATCACCCGGAAACCATTGATTTTACCATTTTTTCGACTCCGACTCTTCAAGGGGGATAACTCTGGAACGGTAATTGCCATAACAATGACAATCAAACTTGACCCGCATTTTTTGGTACATAGTCAGGGTGCAAAATTATAAGGTCGTACATCAAAGCCAACTAGAGTTATCATGCGGAAACCATTGATTTTACCAGTTTGCTACTTTTCAAGAGGCAGAACTCTGGAATGGTAAATATCATAACGGTGAAGATCGAACTTGACCTGCATTTCACGGTAGGTAGTAATGATGCATATTATAAGGTCGTACATAAAAGCAAGCTAGAGTTATCATCCGCAAACCACTGATTTGCCATTTTGCGACATTTCAATGGGGCATAACTCCGGAACGGTAAATGCCATAATGGTAAAAATCGGACTTGACCTGCACTTCATGGTAGGTGGTAAGGTTTCAAAATTATAAGGTCACACATTAAAACACACGTGGGGGCACGGTGACGCTGTGGACTAAGGCGTACTGCACGTCGATGGTCCACCTGTCTTCAACCAATGCTGACCCTGCTTGTGTGGAGTTGGTATGTCGGGGAGCTGACATTTGCTCGCCGTTGCTCGGTGGTTCTCTTCGGCTTCCTCCACCCGTAAAACTGTCGAGGCCATGATTAGCCATTGTGCATAACTATGTGACCTTAAACACCAATAAATAAATAAATAAATAAATTAAAGCAAACCAGTTATCATACAGAAACCATTTGTTTCGGATCGACGGACAGATGGTCAGACGGACAGGGCGGCCACTATATGCTCCGCTGAAATTTTTTCGGTGAGCATAACAATTATCAAACAAGTGCAACGCTAAGGGTGGCAGGAGTTTCTAGTCATTTATCTTATTGATATTGCGTTAATAAATACCTTATCTCCATTAAACTATAGCACCAATACAGCAGGCCACCAAATGTGTCCATGGGACACTAATGCCCCCGCTTTATGATAAACTATATTTAGTGGTTAACAAAGTCCAAAAAGGAGACATAACTCCGATAGAAATTATCTCACCATACTCAAATCAAACCCGCCCGATATACTGTCAACAGTAAGCTATATTCCAAGTTTGATTGGAATTGGAAGCCTATAACTCAAGTTACCATCCGGAGACCAATATTAACATGCCTTCTAAGTTGGAAAAGGGCCATAACTCTGACCAAGGCTATCGGACCAAGTCAATCCCAACCTGTATTATGTGGTTATAGACCTATGTATAAAATTTTGTTTCATTTCCTTCTATTAAACTAAAGTTATTGTCCAGAAACCAATATCAACATGTCTTCTCAGTCTGAAATAGGTCATAACTCTGCCAAAAATATCGGACCAAGTCCACTATCAATCCCTATCTATATTGTGTGGTAATAAACCTATATATAAAATTCTGTTTCATTTCGTTCAGTCAAACTAAAGTTATCGTAAAGAAACCAATATCAACGTTTTCTAAGTCGGAAAAGGGCCATAACTCTGCCCAAAAATATCAGAACAAGCCCACTATCAATCCCAGTCTGTGTAATGTGGTAATAAACCTATGTATAAAATTTTGTTTCACTTCGTTCACTCAAACTAAAGTTATCGTCCGGAATCTAATATCAACATGTTTTCCAAGTTTTGCCAAACAATATCGGACCACGCCAACTCTCAATCTCAAACTTTATTATGTTATTATAAACGTATGTACAAAATTTTGTTTTATCTCGTTCAGTCAAACTAAAGTTATCGTCTGGAAACCATATTCAGGACGGACTTACGTATGTACGTACGTATGGACGAATGGACGGACAAGGGTAACACTTAATGCCCCTGCCAAAATTGTCAGGGGCATAAAAATAACCTTGAATGACCAGGGGGCTTACCGTATCTAACAACAAACAAAAATTCTACCACAAAACACTGAAAGTGCCCAACGAACAGAATTTTCAAAACTATAAAAGCTACAGTAGAATTTTCAATAAGGTTACAAACATTGCATAGCAATCTATTACAGATATTGTAAATAAGAAGGAAAATAACACGCGAAAAACGTGGCAAATTTTAAACAAAGCCATCAGCAAGGGAAAACGCGATGCTTAATTACCCTCGTTTTCTATTCACGATAATACAGAAATAAACGAAGCCCGCGACATTTATTTATTTTATTTATTTATTTATTTTTTAGTGTTTAAAGTCACATATTTTTGCACAATGGCTAATCATGACCACAACATGAGTATCAACTCAAGACCATGGGTGAGCATTAATAAGCCATGTTGCCCATTTTAGAGAGGGTTTGCACCTCCGAAGCATTGGTGACTGGGTCCTATTTTACCAGTAAAACAGAACCTGTTTACCACAGTGAACAGGCACTGCTTCACTTCCCAGGGAGAAGGCCCGCGACATAGCAAAAGAATTCAACAATTTTTTCGTGAAAATAATATCCGACCAAATTCAGAAATCAAACAAGTCCTACTTCGACAAAATGATCAGTGACGTTCCAAATAAAATTAAAAAAAACCCCACTAATCCGACAGAAGTCCGCCACGTGACAAATAAAATAAAGCCAAAATCGTCACAAGATTTTAACGATATCATCTCGTCTTTTAAAGTAAATTGTAAATGAACTAGTTAACCATCTAGCACATCTTATTAATAATTTCTTCAATGATGGCATAGTACCACACAGGATGAAATTGCGAAGATGATACCCCAGACATATTAACCTCCAGAATAATTTTTCAGCGAACCTGAGGGTGATTTCAAGGGAATGGGATGGATTTCAGGGAAAAGTTTGCGCGGGGACAAAACAAAAGAAAAAACATGCGAATTTTCAGCTCGTGGACCACCTTTAACACCAGGTTATATCCAGATCAAGTTGTCAATTATGCTGATGCATTTATGCTGTTAAAAATCATAAAATAATTGTAGATTTGACCCCCCCCCCACACCCCTGCTATCCTCTTCTTCATGACCCCTCCCCCACCCACAGAGCACCACCACCTGTGGTTTGCTTTTATCAAAGTCCACTAAGCTAATAATTTCCCAAGTCAACAGGAAAACATGTCCTAATGTTCAGTTACTGCAAGAAGATTAGTACTTGGAAAGTATCTCTATCAAAATCCTTCTGGCATGTGTGGACGCTTGTGCCCTGCACAAAACGTTTCTTTTCATCATTGAAGCATTTTGTTTTTAATTCCATTCTAAATTTTCTGGCTACAGACTGCCAACAGTTAACACTTCTGTAGTCACCACAACTGAATAAATGTAGTGTTAGAAAATAAGCCCATTGTGTATAAATATGCAGTCATAATTTTTCGGCATCCTAAGCGACTTTAACGTATTTTTAATCTGTGTTAAATAGCTGAGGTCAAGGTGTTGTTTACGTTTTGATTTGGAAAAGGGATGAGGATTAAGGCTATTCTATGAATAAATAAATATATATTATTTAATTCCTTTGCATATATTTCATTTACCAAAAAACTGCATTGAAGGTGGAGTTTTCAATTTTTTTAAAGTAAGTCACCTATTTTCACTTCGACACTCGCACACTGATCACGAATCTCCGATTACGAAGAAACCCCCCAGAAATAAACATGAACACAGTTGAAATATATATCATAAAATACCCTTTTCTCAAATAAATTTAACTTAAATCCATTTTTACTGCTTCGTGAATTTTTACCAGAGTTTGAAATGCATGTGATTTACCTCCTAACGTTTTACATAAGTTACAACGGGAAAGAAATATTGAACTGTTGTTTTCCGGGATGTTTGGCCCAAAACTGATTCCCGTCCGGGAGGCCGGGAACTACACTGAAATTTCGGGATTTTTCCGAGCATTCCGGGAGAGTTAACATGTCTGTGATACCCCCAAAGCAGGTGGCGAGCAGAGTTTTACTAAGTACGGACCTGTCAGTATACTTCCCGTATTCTAAAAAAAATTAAAAGGCTCAGGGAGGTGAGACTGGTAAACTTTCTAAATAGGTTTAATATTTTATTCTCCCGCCAATACGGATTCAGAAAACAGCATAGCACAATTCACCCAGTTCGCCAACACCTATAAAGCACCAGCCAGAATAGAAAATAATAAACAGGAGAAGAACAGTACCTTAGCATTGTTCTTGAATAATCCAAGGCTTTGACACCATAAATGACATACTATTAAGAAAATTGTAAAGGTCTGGCATACAGCGTCTCGCCACTAGCACAGATGCTTCAGAAGTTACTTGTCTAACAGATCGCAGTATGTTATGTTTTGGGAACATTATCAGACCTGGACAACCAGTGCTATGGTGTTCCACGGGGTACAATTCTATGACCCGTCCTTATTAGGAACTCAACTTCACTAATATTTTATCACTTGCTGGTCACGCCACTGAACGCTATTCGGGTTCCCATAACAACCTATTTTAAATATGAACTTAAAAAAATATTTGAATTGCGCCCTGGAAACCAGCTAATGGTCAATGCGAAAAAGCCCACGTAAATTGTATTGAACACACATGAAAGACGAACCAATTATGTTTGCCAAGAGTTAAAGATAAATAACCAAATAATAAACAAGGTTGGGGCCAGCAACCGAAAAAAACATTGAAGTTTCTTGGAAAAAACATTAATGAATATTTGACCTACAATGCTCACATATCTCGATTATGTCCCAAAATAGTTTGTAAACTATAGTCTCAACAGTCAAGAATACTCTCCCCATCCCACGGAGCCACGAAAACGCTATACTTCGTCTCAATACACAGCAAACTGACATACTGAATCCAGCCGTGTGGGTGGCTCCAGAGATACGAAGAAACTATTGAATGTGCAAAAGCGATCACTACGAATAATAAAAACAGAAAATGCAATGCCCATACCGATCTTCTATTCAAGTAAGACACATTACGTAAGGTTGATGGTATGTTTAAACTACATGCTTTGCTGTTCGTCTGGCAAAATGACGGGCGCCCATTAATGATATACTAGTGTAGTAACAATCAATCTGGTAGGACTACCAGAAAGTCTGGTCTCCAACATCTTGAGAAAACACAGCCCATATCTCTAGATAATCTGAACTACCTTTATACACTTTTCCGAAACTTTGGAACGCTCTAGGCAAGCAACGCGAAATACTAGTTACATATGTATGAAAGAAAAACTTGACTTTTCAAGTTTCTTTCGTCGTACTCCACCTATGTCAATTATGATAACCCCTGGTGTTCTGACTGCCCTTTGTAAACGCGTACTCACAGAAAACCTCCACGAGTGTTACGCAATAGACCTGCGCCGCGCTATAATCTATATTTATTTATTTATTCATTGTGTTTAAGGTCATATACTTGGGCACAATGGCTAATCATGACCGTGACAGTTTTACGGGTGGAGGAAGCCGGAGCACCCGGAGAGAACCACCGAGCAGCTGCCAGCTCCCCAACATCGTAACTCCGCACTGCAGCATTGATGGGGTTTGAGCGGTTGAAGACATGTGTACCATCGACGTGCAGTACGCTTCAGTACACGGCGTCATCGAGCCCCCAAGTGGACAATCGGGCTTAAGTGCCTTGATCAAGGATACAACGCGGGAGTCCGAATTGATCGCTCAGACGGTCACCCATCCAATGATTAACTGGGCTCGAAGTTGCTTAACTTCGGTGATCTGACGAGAACCGGTTACTACAACGCCATCGCGCCCCCTATAATCTGTAACCCTCCTCATGACCAAATTTACTGCTCTGCTTTCAACACTGAATACGTCCAACGCGCAACAACGCGCAAATGTTGTCAGTAATGTTGACAACTATGCAGTTTATCTGAATCCAACACGAGGTGGCACTGGCTGTCGAAAGTGTCGTTAAACCCCCAGTAAATATATAAAAACAGTTTATCTGAAGAACAAATAGCTCCGAGTACCTATCTACCCCAAGAGTGCAAAACTCATGGAGAAATATGGAAATTCATCACTTTTGGCTCTCTGTGATTCAATCACAATGAAAATGCAAAATTTGTCTGCAAGCGCATTTGTTGCACACCCTCAACAGGATGCCCTCCGGAAGCATTGACCGATTGTTGCGATGTTGCTTCGTCGATGGCTGAATGAGATCGAGTGCTAGCTCGGACTTTGCGCCGAGTAGTGGACTGGTCACGAAGAGCAGTTTGTTTCGTATCAATCCAGAGTCATCGTTCTCCCGCAGTCTTTTATGCTGGAGAAAGCACCCGGAGAGAAGCACCGAGCAACTGTCAGACTCATCAACTTATCAACCCGAAGCGCAAGTTAGTAGCGGTTGAAGGCAGCAAGTGCGGCGTTGACGTGCAGTACGCCTCAGAACACAGCGCCATCGTGCCACTACCGTACCTCAATTTAGATTTCCTAAACAAGTGTATTTCTTCCCATCTTGATACTGATCCACAAAAGCCATCTGCAAGTTTTCTAACAAAAACACGTAATATTCGTACAGCTACAAAAACGGTATTCATTTGACTTTGTAACACCTCTGAAGAAAAAAAACATTTCTTTGAGTGACAACAGTGCTTTTACATAATCTGTACCAACAACACACCAATCCCCATCCCGGCAGCTGGGAACCACTGCAGAACGACGGATAACAGGGTCGAGTAATGCCGAAGCAATAGAAACAATGAGGGGCGAGTTGGGATGGATGAAGATCAAGAGCAGGATAGACTTAATGGAACTTGTTTTTTAACCATTTGGTAAATCTCCCCGACAGACGGTGGTGTAAACTAAGAATATTTGAAATGCTTATACCAGGACAGGGTGGATTCAATTCAGGGAGTTAATAAAGATCTATTCAACAGAGGTCTCGGACTTAGAAGTGGGGACAACGCAGGGTACAAAAATCGTCGTAGAGTGAATCATGTGACACTGTAACCGAAATTGGAAAGAGACGTTCAGAGAAAAGGGTGGCATTTGGGATAAATAGACGCCAGGATTTGATGGGCACCTTGATGGAAACTGCTTCTCAAACTGAGAGAATTGGGAGAGAAGGCGAAAATGGATATCAATATGTAATTTCGGAGTAACGGCGACCCTGGAACACTTTCTCTTATATGTCCAAAATACTCGTCAGACAGAGAAAAATTCACTGTGGGGTATAATGTGGAAGAGGGATGGGATAAATATAGAACATACCCATAGTAGCTTGGTGTACCAAATGTTCACCACGGGTGGTGAAGTGGTGTTAACCGCGAGCTTTCGGCGCACGGTTAACACCACGAGTGGTGAACATTTGGTACACCAAGCTACTTTGGTATATTTTATTTATACGATGATCGTCAGATTATTAAGAGTCATTATTATTTTTTCTCGACTTTTCTGAGCAGCAGACGTACATACGTGCGAGTCTGTTTTTGTTTACATGAGTATCGGTGGGTGGTACTTCCGCGGTCAATTTTATCGCCGAAACGAAATGGAAAAAGAAACGGAGACTTTTTCGTTTTAATGAGATAATAACATACTATTTCGAGTTATGGATGCTTTATTCACATGAGACAAGCATGTTTGTTATGTTTGGCATCTTATGAGGTAAACCCCTTTAAAAACGTAATAAATAATTGCCACTTTCATTTCACTCTTCGCGACGCAACGCGACGTGCGATAAATTTAGTCAAGTTTACATTCAGGTCGACGTCACCAAAGGTCAACTTGTATGTAGTTCTACTGTAGGTGTAAACTTTAACTATTGAAATCCCATTGCTGGTGTGTTCACCACGGTTGGTGTAGAAAGATAAAATTTATGTCATTGGCTTCTCGTATATAGTAGAATAGGTAATCATGGTATAACGAAGGGTATGTGGTCAATGGATGACGAAAAGGAGAGGGCTAATATGCTCATAGGTAAAAATCAGGAATCGGATATCATTCAAGTGTTTGTATCTGGGTGTTGGTGGGGAGAGAAGAGGAGTAGAGAGGGGTTGGAAGTTGGGAGCACAGGATTAATGATGGCCTTCCCATCTGAGAACAATGATAAATTGGGACTTGACGAAATGCGATTATTACTAACCGTGATGTGTGATTGTGTAATGTATTCACAACTTATCCAATTTTATTAATCCTTTACTTAACGCAACGGCAATGAAAGTGTCAATGACACCGTGGCTTAGCGTTAGTGTGTGTTGTGTTTGATTGAAAGGATAATGTTTATTGTTTATGAAAGGATTACGAATCTCAAGAATTGTGATAACTGATATGTTAATTTCTGTTCCCTGTCTGCTATGTTTTCAATAAAAATAAATTGAGGTGTCGACTGTACTAAAGAATTGAGGGGTGGATTAATGTGGCCCTCAAAGTTAATGTACGTCAACCAAAGTTACCAGGTTACAGTGAAATTACTCCAAAACGAGTCATCCCATCAAGCTACAATGAAATCCCTTCATAAATACGACCTGTGGACTGTGCTAAAGGTTTTCGGGCCTGTGTAGCCATCACGGTAGACCCGTCACAACCAGAAGGGGACGTCCACATCTAGACATTATACTGAGTCATCCTACAAAGTTACAATGAAATCCCTTCATAAATACGACCTGTGGTATGTGCTAAATGTTTTCGGGTTTTAAGCTCCGGCAGCCATCACGGTTGAACGATCGTGACCAAAAGGGGAAGTTCTCATTTAGTCATCCTACCAAGTAGCAATGAAATCCCTCCATATTAAATACGACCTGTAGACTGTGCTAAAAGGTTTTAGGTTTTGGGCTTGGGTAGCCGTCACGGTTGACCGATCGTGACAAAAAAGGGACGTTCTCATTTAGATATGACCTCAAACCTGCATATGAAATTTCGTGACGATCGGACAGGAACTACGGGGTGTAGCCTATGCTAAAGGACTTCCGCACGCGTGATGGCAATAACTTACCTTGACTTTGTCAAGTTAAGCTAAAAATAGGCCAGCGCTCTTCACAAAAATCACCATTCAATTTTCATTACTTTTTCATTTTTTGTAACAAAAACATAACTTATGACCCCTCACTGGAACGAGCTCGTTCCAATGAGGGATCATAAGGTATGATTTGGGCGCGAAAATAAAAAAATAAATAGTTATTCAAAAATTTTGTTTGCAGGTGTCGTCTCTTTTTCATGTTAGGTAAAGGGTTAAGCAGAAAAATGCGTGAAAGCGTTACATATAGAAGCCACGTGATTGTGTTTCGAAATCCAAGCGCACAGAACAGGTTGAAGGGTGCAAACTGGCTTCTACAATGATTGTACACATACTTGCGGCAGTACGACGATCTTCAACGTACGCATTTTCCCCATGAAGTGTATATTTTGCATTTATTATAGGACTATCGCGAATACCCTCTCAAAACTACGCAAGTTTGCCCATCAATTCTGCACCTCAGAAAACGAGTTTCAACTTTTCCAAATACGCGTCATTCGTGCCTCAAACGAGCGTCTTCTGACGTTCGGGTACAACAAGTTTCTATTTTGTTTACATTTCGGGTGTCGTATTCAATTTTTAAGATTCGCGGTCATATTACAACAGTGAGTTAACTTTGGCTGTCATTTTCGTTTCACTGACGAGACCAGATTAACCAGGTCAAACAAGACGCCATAGGCAGATCCAGACTCGTCAGCTCGGCGGAATATGACAACCCAGATCAATTTTTGTAATAGTCTGTATATATCGTTTGCTGTATGGTCTCTTTGAATCGTTTGCCTTCAATGCCTTGCCCCCCCCCCCCCCCCCAATCGGTGAAAAAAATAAACACCTGTCACCTGAGCTTAACCCCCCCCCCCCCCCCTAAACTTCCCTGCTAGTACCCCAGAACCCGACTGTGCCCACACTGTCCGAGACAAAAACTATAATACATATTTCGATAGTATTTATTTTTGCTCCTTTAACTGGTAGAGGGATAGATTATGTTTGGTAATCTGAAATTGTTATTCAAAATGTGTTTTATTACAAATTATGGAGAGTGCCAACAGGCACTCTCCAATAATTTGTAATGAAACAAATTTATATAAATAAAATATTATTTGCGTTGAATAAATAAATAAATAAATAAATATGAAAATATGGCATTTACTCTGGTATTCTCATTTTTTTTAAATCCCTGATACTGGCTTCTAGCACTCAACCAGTTAAAGAGATAAGGAGTTTTTTTTGGATCGCGTCAAACTCTAACAGTTCCGATTACTCTAGAAAACGAGTAGGTGTGTGCAAAAGTTTGTCTTCCCATTTTATAGCCCTTTTGCCACGCCTGATACGCACGGTTTGAAATTATTTAAATCAGACTGTTCGTTTATGCAACATCGGAGAGCCACAAAATCAGATGACGTAGAACGTTATTCCTGTATAAAAATTCTCAATTACAAGATGAAGATAAAGCCTTATGAGCTTTGGTGTCGAATTCCTTAACAGCAGTATGGCAATCAATCCATTGACACCCACGTATCCCTCAGTGAGGAAATCAATATGAAAAGGAGAACGCAGATTGAGAAAACGGAAACAATTTCAGACAAAACTTAACTTTAATCACGAAGCAAATATTTTACACTGTACATCACAAAGTACACTATTTCGTGACACGGAGATAAATATTAATCCGTTACCCAACAACACAGTTTCCATTATTTATTTATTCATTTATTGGGGTTTAACGACACTTTCGGCAGCCAAGGTCACCTCGTGTCGAACAGTTTTACTGGTGGAGGAAGCCTGAGTACTGGAGAGATCCACCGAGCAGCGGAGAGCAACAGTGCCAGACTCCCCCAACGCACTAACTTCACACAAGGAAGGTTAGCATTGGTTGAAGACAAGTGCACCACCATCGACGTGCACTATGCCTTAGTACACAGCGCCACTGTGCCCCATGTGGGCAATCGGGATTAAGTGCCTTGCCCAAGAATACAACGCAATTACCCGTGGTGGAGATCGAACCGTGGACCTTTCGGTTCCGAGTCCAATTCCGTAACTACAACAACGTGAGTGTAGATTTGGACAAAGTTTCCAAATTCTACACTTACGTTGCAGCTGAGCCAATCTCGATATAGTCATGGTTATCGCGTGTACAATCCTTGTAAAACTAAAAGTATGACACCCCACAAACTCTGTTACAGTGGGTTTCAGAGCCTTTTAAATGGAAAATACAAGGTCTGTAAAGTCAATTTCTAATGAAAATTCAAAACATTTCAAAGAAAAACGAAATAAGGATTCCAGGCCACGCACAATAACATGCAGTACGCAAAATGCCATTGTGTACTTGGCAGCCAGCAGTCGTTCATAACTGGGTTACCTACTTCAGAATTCTCACGCCCAGGCGTAAGTTATCGGATTCCATCATACCATCAACGCAGAACTTGCAACCGAAGTAGACAGGATTTGCTCTACTCACACGATTCCCACGGGGATAATCCGGCAAAAACTGGATCCTACAAGCAAATTTGACATCACGAATATCTAGGTAAAATACCCAGTACTTCATGAGCTGTAAATTTGCTTATTTAGTCCTCTAGTTTCCACTTGTTTTCCAAGGGTATGGGCAAATGTCCGACTACTGAACATGGGATATAATTTCGAAATTCCAATATACATCATTTTGAAGACTTTTCATGGGCAAACTTCAAATTCGAGGGCTTTGATTTTTTTTTAATTCAAGGATATTCAAGAACCAGTGGGGAATCCTGAATGCAAAATGGGGTGGGGAGGGTTCAAAACACAACCACATGGCCTTAGTGTATAACCTTTCACACCTACCTCCATTTTTTAAGCTACTGGAAGAGTTGTGAATAACTTTATATTATCGTACTTAATTTCCGGGATGTGAAGGAATTAATTCTTCAAAGGTGCTGTACACAAGGTGGGAAATATACGTATTCAACAGGAATATTTACACCGGAAAAATGGGAGAGAATTCGACCACTTTTTTATTTTCGTTTTCTCGTCCATTTAAAAGATTCCATACATATCGCATAGCGCACCGAACATCTGCGAAGTATTGATAATACCCGATGGCTAAAATGAAGCCCAAAATTCCAATAGGTTAAACAAAGAAACACTTGAAATTCATCGGTCCGGGTTTTTTTTAATGCTTTTCTGACTTTAGTCGTCTGACAAATGAATGACACGACGAGTAGAAGTAACAGTTATCAAACAAGCGGAAGGCTTTCATGGATTGAACAACCGGACAGCGTGCGGAGAGGTGTTAGGGTTTATTAAACCCTTGAATGCCGACAGAGAGGTTGGCATCTGCAGTTACGTCAGTTGAACACCAGAAAAGAGCCCAAGAGTAACTTCGACAGAAGTGTTTATAAAACTTCGAGGATTGGGGCTTCAGACGAGTCGCTGTGTTACCAGAATTGTATAGCTCTATCGCCATGCAGTGTGGACGATATATCAAAAACACTACAATAAAGAACAATTAATATCCAGCTGTTAAAACCAGTCATTTTGAATGAACACAAATCCTGAATGATGGCGTGCATTCCCAATCCTGGTGCGCGCCATTTTCAAAATAATGCACCTCATTCTTGGCAGTTTTTTTTTCCAGTGAGCTAATAATTTACTAGGGTAACACACTGTTGAGATAGGTTGCGAGACATTTCCAAAATCATGTCACTTAATCACTACCCTGACTGACGGCCATATCCAGCCAGCGCTTATCACAAAAATGGCCACTCAAATATTATTTTACACAGGTACGCCATGTTATCGCATTAATGTATATAACAGTATTAGAGATGCAATTCAGCTGCTTTTACCCAAACATAAAGTATTAAATCCGAACTTTGAAAAAAAGTCTCAACTCTGGTGGTATCTCCCATGCCAATTCTGTGGCAGCAGTTGGAAGTGTACATATTTAATATTTAGAGGTAAACCAATTCAAATTTTCAACGTGCAGCCTGATTGGCCTAATTCACACATTCACCAAACAGTCACCCTACTTAATGAACTTACCTATCCGTAAAACGGCCTCCCCGATTAAAGGGTTAACTCATGTTGGTGGATCACTTCCTAGATTTGCCCAATTAAAATCATGGTTTTGTGTAAACAACAGACTTTACAAATATTTCCTCGATATTTTCTGGGCGTAGTATCTGACAAACATAGCTGATCTGTTGGGTAAGGGGTTAACGTGTCGCTGACAGAAAAGAATGTCTAAAAAAAATCTATTCACATCGTGTTTTTCAAGGGACTTTCGTGACAGATAAATAGCCCGAAAACAATACAAAAAAACCCTTTTTCTGCTCGCTATAACTAAACCCCTATTTAAAGGCCCTTTGGGCTATTTGTATGTTTGAATGTATTTATTACTGGATTTATTGATGTTTAAGGTCAGATATTTCTGCACAATGGCTAATCATGACCACAACATGGAGATAAAGTTTACTCATTCGTTTATACCCATGTTGCCCATTTTAGAGAACTTAAACCCCAAGCATTGGTGACTGGATCCTTTTTTACCAGATAAACGGCTTGTTTACCACAGTAAACAGGCACTGCTTCATTTCCCGGGGTTCCCACTGGGAAGCTGTTAGAATAACTTTGTAAATGCAATTCTCGCTAAAAAAAAATTTCCATCTCAAAGGCACTAGAATTAATCTGTGTCGGAGAAATTTGGGCTAAAATCAGAGGAGTCTCCACTGAATAACCAATTAAGGCCAAACAAAATTAAATAATTGATTCTCAGGGTTTTTTTTCAAAACGAATGAGGGAGAACGGTTTTTATTTTTATTTTTTATTCCTGGTGGAATGGTCGCCGATGCCTAAAATCCAGTCGTTAGAGCCTAAAATTAAATACCAGAGCTTCCATGTTGATTTCACTGATAGTTTATAGTTTTTTGTAACAGTGACCATACAACACAAAATCAATATATAACTAGATCGAATTATTTGTGTGCTAAGCACACAATGGTGTATCCCCGCATTTCCTTAGCAACACTTTAGCATAGTTTAAACGTTTCGAATTAAATACCCTAGGAGTCTTTCGAAGACAACTGATTTTCCAACAATAAAACTGGTTCCACTGGAACCACCTGGGGCCAAATCAAAATTCCGAAACCTTCATGCACATCTAGAGATGTTACCTGAACACATTAGCATAGTTTAAACGTTTCGAATTAAATATCCGAGGAGCCTTGCGTTGAAAACTGATATTCTAACGATAGAAGTGGTTCCACTGGAACCACCTGGGGCCAAATCAAAATTCTGAAACCTTCATGCACATCTAGAGATGTTACCTGAACACATTAGCATAGTTTAAACATTTTGAATTAAATACCCTAAGAGCCTTTCGATAAAAACTGATTTTCTAACGATAAAAGTGGTTCCATTGGAACCATTGGGGACAAAATCAAAATTCCGAAATCTTCATGCACATCTAGAGATGTTATCTGAACACATTAGCATAGTTTAAACATTTCGAATAAAATACCCTAGGAGCCTTTCGATGAAAACTGATTTTCCAACAATAAAAGTGGTTCCACTGGAACCACCTGGGGCCAAATCAAAATTTCGTAACCTTCATGCACATCTACAGATGTTACCTGACCACATTAGCATAGTTTAAGCGTTTCGAATTAAATACCCTAGGAGTCTTTCGATGAAAACTGATTTTCTAACAATAAAAGTGGTTCCACTGGAACCACTGGGGACAAAATCAAAATTCCGAAATCTTCATGCACATCTAGAGATATTACCTGAACACATTAGCATAGTTTAAACGTTTCGAATTAAATACCCTAGGAACCTTACGATGAAAACTGATTTCCCAACAATAAAAGTGGTTCCACTAGAACCACCTGGAGCCAAATCAAAATTCTGAACCCTTCAAGCACATCTGGAGATGTTTCCTGAACATATTAGCATAGTTTAAACGTTTCGAATTAAATACCCTAGGAGCCTTTCGATGAAAACTGATTTTCTAACGATAAAAGTTGTTCCACTGGAACCACCTGGGGCCAAATCAAAATTCCGAAACCTTCATACACATCTAGAGATGTTACTTGAACACATTAGCATATATACTCGCCCAAAAAAGAAAGTGTGTATTGCAGAAAGTGATGAATCACCAAAAAAATAATTTCGTAGGTGTAAAGAGTGTTAACCTGGTCATGAATAAGTTATATTGAACACAAAAACAGCTTTCCCCGTTAAAATTGCATTAACGTTCAATGACGTGCTGCACGTTTGTGAAAAGGCATGTTTTGCACGTGGAGAGTCTGAAAATTCATGCAGCAGTGTGAATCCTTGTGTATTTAAACACTAAAGTAAGGCCTTCCTATCGTTCACATTCAAACTTGCGCTGCTGTTAAAATGACTCCACATTAGCATGCCAAGATTGACAATGAATCAACGTCTCCTTGCCCTGGGTATGATTAGAGCTGGCAGAACACACAGAGAGGTTGACCAGCATTTGAACTGCCACCGTAACACTGTAGACAGGCTAGTCCATCGACATGCACAACATGATGACGTTCGAGACCGACCCCGCTCCGCGAGACCCCGAGTTACCACCCCTGCACAAGATCGGTATATCCGTGTCGTCCATCTCCAGAACGGCAACAAACGGCAACGACGACAGCCAGGAACATCCCTAACATGAGATGGATACATCCTCAACAGTAATCAACCGCCTGAGAGAATACGGCTTACGTCCCCGAAGACCTGCAATTCGTCCGATTTTGACGTTACGTCATCGTCGTGCTCGAGTGCAGTGGTGTAGAGTAGGGTTAGGGTTAGCCTAACCTAACCCTAGCCCTACCCTACCTAACCTAACCTAACCCTACCCTAACCCACTTCCATGCTAACTTGTTCGCTTCCATTAGGCGTAGATGCACAGCAGTAGTCGATGCAGACGGAGGTCATACCAGATATTGAGTGTGTGACTTTTGTGTTTGACCCTTAGTGTCTTTGACTCTCCATGGCATCAAGAGTATTTGTCGTAGCGTAATGGAATTTCTCGTGTTGATCGCAAATTGATTCATCTGTGATTGAATAAAATTTCCATGAATGAAAATGATATATATCTTTTTTTAGTGTTATTTTTTAGCATGCACACTTTCTTTTTTGGGAGAGTATAGTTTAAGCGTTTCGAATTAAATACCCTAGGAGCCTTTCGATGAAAACTGATATTCTAACGATTAGCATAGTTTAAACGTTTTGAATTGAATACCCTCGGAGCCTTTCGATGAAAACTGATTTTCTAACGATAAAAGTGGTTCCACTGGAGCCACCTGGGGCCAAATCAAAATTTCGAAACCTTCATGCACATCTAGAGATGTTACCTGAACACATTAGCATTGTTTAAGCGTTTCGAATTAAATACCCTAGGAGCCTTTCGATGAAAACTGATTTTCTAACGATAAAAGTGGTTCCACTGGAACCACCTGGGGCCAAATCAAAATTCCGAAACCTTCATGCACATCTAGGGATGTTACCTGAACACATTAACATTGTTTAGGCGTTTCGAATTAAATACCCTAGGAGCCTTTCGATGAAAACTGATTTTCTAACGATAAAAGTGGTTCCACTGGAACCACCGGGGGCAAAATCAAAATTCCGAAACCTTCATGCACATCTAGAGATGTTACCTGAACACATTAGCATAGTTTAAGCGTTTCGAATTAAATACGCTAGGAGCCTTTCGATGAAAACTGATTTTCTAACGATAAAAGTAGTACCACTGGAACCATCTGAGGCCAAATCAAAATTCCGAAACTTCATGCACATCTAGAGTTGATACCTGAACACATTAGCATAATTTGAACGTTTCGAATTGAATACCCTAGGAGTCTTCCAGGGTGTGACGTATGGACAGACGGACGGACTGACGTACGGACGGATATCACGACTATATCCCCGCATTTTCAAAAATGCGGGGATAACAACTAAAATGGAGATAAGAAATAACGAGTTCTTCTAAATGGTTGAGTACTAGAAGCCACAATCAGGCTTTTCAAAAAAACAAAAACATGAAGGTACGAGTGCAAAAGCCAACATTTTCCTTGCCCACGTTTCGTATTCAGTCAAACTTAAGTAGTAGTTTGTTCATACTATTTATTTGTTATTTATTGTTGTTTTAAGGCCACATATTTATGCACAATGGCTAATCATGACCGTGACAGTTTTACGGGTGGAGGAAGCCGGAGTACCCGGAGAGAACCACCGAGCAACGACGAGCAGCTGCCAACTCCCCAACATCGTAACTCCGCACTGCAGCACAGGCAGGGTTAGATTGGTTGAAGACATGCGTACCATCGACGTGCAGCACGCCTTAGTACACGGCGTCATCGTGCCCCCACGCGGGCAATGGAGATGAAGTGTCTTGCCCAAGGACACCACGCGGTAGCCGCAGGTGGGATTCGAAAAGAGGACCTCTCGGCTTGCAGCCTGCACCTCTACCTACTGAGCCACCGCGCTCCCAGTTTGTTCATACAAATTTGTTCTACAGTGGAGCCCACTTAATTGGATATCTCTTAATTGTATATCCCTGTTAACTGAATATAATTTCCCATCACAAAACCATTTACCATACCTCCAGTACAAATTTGACCTGTTAATTGAATTTTGGTTATAGAGTAAACTCCTGTTAATTGAATAAAAAATCGTGCAACATGTCGAGAAATTATCCTGACTCTCCCCAATTTTCCTTTGGTTATAGACCTATTTGTCCTCAGTACATCCAGTATAGGCATTTAATCTATTATATCTTGTTTGACAGAGCTCGTGGAGCGACGCGATACTGCTAAAATCACACCCTATGATAGTTTTATACAGTTTGAATTTGGCCTCCGAAATAAATATGACGAACACGGGTCGACGAAACGAATGCGCCGCTGCCTGAGAATCAAAGGATATATTTTGTTTAGCCCAACATAAACGAATATGTGGACATTGTGCAAAATACTTCTTGTGCGTACGGTCGCATATCGGGGCTAGATAAGGTCAATTTACTAGTAACTTATAACTGTTCTACCTACTTGGAAGCAGACCCGAAGCTAGGAGCGTTAAAATCACCCGACATAGGGTGCAAAGTGGCAGCTGTATGCTGAAGTCATACTCGAGGCGCGTAGCATCGATGTGGGGCCTGGGGGAGTGTATGGGAGAGGGTCGCCCCTCGGGGCGTCGCCCTCCCATACTCTTCCTCACCTAAGTGCATTGCCCCCTCCCATTGGTGAAGGTTCTGGGAGACTTTCCCCGAAAATTTTTTAAAAGACAAACCTCTGATGACGATTCTAGAGTATCCTGGCTTATTATATCTGTCTTTTCTAGCAGCTCAAAAGACATGGTTAAGGATTTTTTTCAGTGCCTTTAAGAGTGAGCGAGGAATCGGGTCTTTCGTAGCGCGACTGTAATGCAGAATAGGAATATAATGTCGTGCCGATGTTCAGTTCCGACAGATTCTATCGATCTTTAGGAAATATTCGGAATATTGTCGAACGATCGAGAGAATCTATCAGAAATGGACATCCGTACTAGGCGTAGTCGGTCAGAATTTTTTTCTGAGTGACATTGACAATTTCCGAAGGAGACTGTCATAGGGAGACGGTTCGCCCCCCACCCCTCCTCCCTTGCACCCCTACTGGCTTCAGCCCTGTTTGGAGGACTTCCACCCTAGGTGCTGGTCACATGGTCATGTTTTACTGGTAAAACATAACTTATTAACGGTAAAAATGCATTGTTCCACTTCCTGTGCTTCCTATGGGGGTGTAAACGTGTTAAGATTTGAAAAAAATACAGTTGAGGTAAATCAGTTGATATACCTCAAAATAGTATTGTTTAATTACTGACATACAGAAAATTCACTTTCTTCAATGAACGTTTCGTTTCAATGGACTTTAGCTCAGGAAGTTTCCTGATGAATGGGCAATGGCGTGACTGACCACAGCAAATGCATAACGATACTAGCAAAAATAAACGTTTTTATCCATGAGAGAGGTAGTTTCCTGATGAATGGGCAATGGCGTGACTGACCACAGCAAATGCATAACGATACTAGCAAAAATAAACGTTCACATAAACGTTTTTTATCCATGAGAGAGAGAGAGAGAGAGAGTGCATACGAAGCCGTAATACTCAGAAACTTTACACAGCGGAACTCTGAAAACATTCAAGTCAAAATATAAAGCTCCTGCTGCTAAGGAGATCATCTCCAGCCACACGATCCAGGACCACACCAAAGGGAAACACGAGGGTTATAATGAATCTGAGGGCCTTCCAAATATGTTTGACACAAGTTCTTTGACCAGCTCGAACGTCATTATACAAGCGCGTGTGCTGGGATTAAAGTTACAGCAAAACATTTCGCATTTAGTGTTTGGATGCAAAGTGTAAAATGCAAGTCTTATAGGGGCAGAGCATGTTATTTATTTATTAGGGTTCAACATTTTCGACAGCCAGCGTCACCTCGTGTCGGACAGTTTTACGGGTGTGGGAAGCCTGTGAATCCGGAAGCAACCACCGAGTAGTGGCAAGCAACTGTCAGACTCCACAACGTACCAACTCCGCACAAACAGGGTTTAGTATTGGTTGAAGGAAGTGCACCATCGACGTGCAGTGCGCCTTAGTACACAGCGCCATGATGCAACGCGTAGGCAACTGGGATTAAGTGCCTTGTCAAGGACACAACAACGTAGTTACGGCTGGTCGGGATCGAACCTTGGACCTTTCGGTTTGAAGTTAAATGCCTTAACCACTGAACTATCTATCGTACATGAACGCAAACCTTTTCAAACGTTGTCAAATTATTCGATCCACATTTCCAATGTCATAACTGCCTGATTCAATCAAGTGTTATATAGAATATAACCATAGTAGCTTGGTGTACCAAATGTTCACCACAAGTGGTGAAGTGGTGTTAACCGCGAGCCTTTGGCGCGCGGTTAACACAACTTCACCACGAGTGAACACTTGGTACACCAAGCTACTTTGGGTATATTTTATTTATACCATGATCGTCAGATTATTAAGAGTCGCTATTATTTTTTCACGATTTTACTGAGCAGCAGACGTACATACGCGTGAATTTGTTTTTGTTTACAAGAGCATCGGTGGGCGGTACTTCCGCTGTCAATTTTATCACCGAAACGAAATAGAAAAAGAAGCAGGGCCTTTTTCATTTTAATAACATAATAGCATACTATTTCGAGTTATGGATGCTTTATTAACTCAAGACAATACATGCTTGTTAATTTTGGGTGTTTTATGGGGTAAACTCATTTAAATAATTGTCACTTTCATTTCACTCTTCGCGAGGCGACGTGCGATAAATTTTGACAAGTTCGCATTCAGGTCGACGTCACCAAAGGTCAACTTGGATGTAGTTCCACTGTAGGTGTAAATTTTAACTACTGAAATCCCATTGCTGGCGTGTTCAAAAGCTAAAACTTATGTCGTAGGCTTTTCATATATAGTAGAATAGGTAAACATGGTATAAAATAATATACAAGATACTATGGTGTTTTGCTGTTCTGATGCTGCCAGAATTACACTCTCTTCAATAACGAAACATCAAATATAGGCCATGTGTCATTCTGCACCTCAATGTAGGGCTATACAACAAACATTTCAACAGAAATACTCAACGCTCATCCCTCTGAGTATTTTCAAGATATTTTTCATCAAATCTAGTACAGGCTACCTAACAGCAGCCATGACGAGATTTGATGACAAATTCATCCAAATTTAACTCAAGAAATCTTTGGTTGTTCGGTGGGTCTCTTCGGCTTCCTCTACACATAAAACTGTCCGACACGAGGTGACCCTGGCTGTCGAAAGTGTCGTTAAATCCCAATAAATAAATAAATCTTACTATAATCTTACTTCGTACAAAAATTTGAGTTTACTTGCTCCCGGCATCTGTTTGTCGTGATGTGCCCAATCTTCTCCGCCTCTACGGGCTCGAACGACTTCATACTCTGAAGATGTGTGCATTTCTATCCGATATAACTAAATGGGCAGACATGTTTGGTGGCAATAGTTTGCGTTATTCCCGAAATATTGGCAATTGGGTCGCATCTTTTGAGCTTCAATACAACATGCGTCGCCATTGAAAATTTGTCGAGATGCTTCCCTTGGACCGATAAGTGGTGAGCGAGTTGAAACCTTTCTTTCAGTGGTAACTTCCAACTCATCAAAAAGTGTGCAAAAACAAAAAATGTGGGTGCTCGGTGATTGAATGACCTGATATACAGGTACAGCAAATTTGGGTGAAGATAGTCGGGGGGGGGGGGGGGGGGGTGCTCTTGAACACGAGATCACGAATATGAAAATAAAAACAAGATTTTTGGGGTGATTTATATTACTTTGGCGATTAACGCGGGAAGATTTATATTTCAATTGAGTTCTTCAGGGGGTGGGGTGCTTGGGTGAAGGTAGTCGAGGGGAGGGACGAGGGGGAGGGCTCTAACACAACAAAGCGAATATAAACAAAGCAAGATATATATTATGATTTATATTACTTTGGCGATCAACGCGATTTGTCATGTGCAAGAATTTATATCATTATTGCGTTCTTCGGAGAATGGGGCATTTCGGGGAATAGGGCTTGGTGTGGGATCGTTGGTCGGTTTGCGGTGCGGTGACAACACTTTTGCATTGCGTGTTTCGGGATGTCAACTAAGACAAAAATTTATTTTTCGGTTTGTGGCTGGGGGAGTCTCGAGAAGTGATAAGTAATATGTGGTCTAATTAATGTGTAACTGCAAAGCACGTTTGTATAACAGGCCAACCGCTTTTTACTTACCTTGGAAATTTTGTAAAGTCATGTGCAAAATTGATATTATTGGTTTATATTTCTACGCCGAATCGGCGTAGTAAACCAAATGATTATAGAGTGTATTGAGATGTCATGGGGCCTTTCCACAAAAATGCAGGTCAGGAAATACCATTCGGGAAGGAATCGCACATTTCATTGTGCTCATTTTCCAAAGTTTTTGCTTTGGGAACAGTGCATTCCTTCATGAGTATTGTTGCATAATGTTGTATTACCTAAACTAGTTATTTCTTGTTACAGTAAAACGAGAATAAATTATACAAGAACTTTTGTCTAACTTTTCACCCACAAACACAACCAGACCATGAAACGTATTCCTCTCAAATGATCTCATACTGGGAAAATGCAACAGGCTGGTATTTTCTGTGTAGGGAAATGTGGGATTATGTTTTGGCAGATATTTGACAACTCATTTTCAATGGCGCCCTATGCCGTCAATTTTAAATTACTTGACTTCGGCTTCCAGGTTCTATTGTTCCAGTGAAACAAAAGTCGTCTCGTCCAGAAATCAAGCACTGTGATTCTTGCGGAGGAGCCAATGCCATTTAAAATAGGCTAGTTCTCTAGTAAACAAGAGGCCCCAAGGGGCCTGAGGGCGCTCACCTGACATGATAGTCTAAATATCAACCCAGAGAATTGATTTCAACAAGTTGCATCTGCTCCTCCTAAGAAAAGCTTACACCAAGTATCCAAAGATTCTGACCAGTGGATCTAAAAAAAAGAAGATTTTTAAAGAATATTCCTCATATTGAACTAAGTTATAATTCTGGCTCCCACAGGGACTTGGCTTTAACAAACTTGAATCTCACCCCCATAAGGATGCTGCACACCAAATATCAAAACATTCCGACTGCTGGATCTGAAGCAGATTTTTAAAGAAAATTCCTCATTTTGAACTAAGTTACAATTCAAGCTCCCACAGTGAGTCCAAATATGGACCTAGGGACTTGGCTTGAACAAACTTGAATCTCACCCCCCCCCCCCCCTAAGCATGGTGCATACCCAATACCAAAAGATTTTGCCTACTGAATCTTGAGAAGAAGATTATTTAAGAAATTTGCCTGAAATGCACTAAGTTCGAATTCGAGCTTCTATACTGAGCCCAAATATAAACCCAGGGAGCCGATTTGAATAAACTTGAATCAGATCCACCCCACAATGTTGCATACCAAATATCAAAAGATTCTGCCTGCTGGATGTGGAGAAAAAGATTTTTTAAGAAATTTGCCTGAAATGCACTAAGTTCGAATTCGAGCTTCTATAGTGAGCCCAAATATGAATCCTGGGGGCCAATTTGAACAAACTTGAATCAGATCTACCCCTCAATGTCGCATACCAAATATCAAAAGATTCTGCCTGCTGGATCTGGAGAAGAAGATTTTTGAAGAAATTTGCCTGAAATGCACTAAGTTCGAATTTGGGCTTCTATAGTGAGCCCAAATATGAATCCAGGGAGCCGATTTGAACAAACTTGAATCAGATCCACCCCTCAATGTTGCATACCCAATATGAAAAGGTTCTGCCTGCTGGATCTGGAGAAGATTTTTTAAGAAATTTGCCTGAAATGCACTAAGTTCGAATTCGAGCTTCTATACTGAGCCCAAATATAAACCAGGGGGCCGATTTGAACAAACTTAAATCAGATCCACCCCACAATGTTGCATACCAAATATCAAAAGATTCTGCCTGCAGGATCTGGAGAAGATTGGTTAAGAAATTTGCCTGAAATGCACAAAGTTTGAATTCGGGCTTCTATAGTGAGCCCAAATATGAATCCAGGGGGCTGATTTGAACAAACTTGAATCAGATCCACCCCTCAATGTTGCATATCAAATATCAAAAGATTCTGCCTGCTGGATCTGGAGAAGATTTTTTAAGAAATTTGCCTGAAATGCACTAAGTTCGACTTCGAGCTTCTATACTGAGCCCAAATATACACCCAGGGGGCTGATTTGAACAAACTTGAATCAGATCCACCCCTCAATGTTGCATGCCAAACATCAAAAGATTCTGCCTGCTGGATCTGGAGAAGAAGATTTTTTAAGAAATTTGCCTGAAATGCACTAAGTTCGAATTCGGGCTTCTATAGTGAGCCCAAATATGAATTCAGGAGCCGATTTGAACAAACTTCAATCAGATCCACCCCACAATGTTGCATACCAAATATCAAAAGATTCTGCCTGCTGGATCTGGAGGAGAAGATTTTTTAATCTTTTCCCATTGCCTACAGTGTAAAAAGTGCTGACTCAGCACTTTTTCAAAAGTCCTGAAAAAAGTACCTTGTGATCAAACCGATAGGGATTTTTTTAACCATTCTATTCTACAGGATAAAAGTAAGCTTTATACAAAATAAAAATTCTCTGTGCTGTGTAGTTTTGGAGATATGGAAGTTTTAAGGTTTTTCCTATTTTTAGCTCCCGAGGTTCCCACGGGGCAATGAGAAAAATTTTGTTTGTATCAATCAACTACTTATGACCTATTATCATCTCATATCAAATTTGGTTCAAATCGACCTGACGGTTCTGAAAACAGAAATTTTAGGCATGGCAAAAATTTTTGCCCCTCCCATAACGAAGGCAAATAATGCCCGACAAACTTCTCTTGAACAAACTTGAGTCTACACCTCAAAAGGAAGCTGCATACCACATATCAAGTCTCTGCTACAGCTGGTTCATGAGAAGAAGATTTTCAAAGATTTTGGTGCCCCTTGGGGATGTGGCCCCACCCAGGAGGAGGGGCAACTTCATTTGAACAAATCTGAATTGACATTAGGTAATAAACATTTACCCAACATTTGAAAAATATTGGGCCAGTGGTTTCTTCGGAGAAGTTGGTTTTGTAAAGTTTACGCCAGACAACGAAGGACGGACGACGGACGGAAAGCGATTAGTAAAGCTCCCCTTGGGGATGTGGCCCCACCCAGGAGGAGGGGCAACTTCATTTGAACAAATCTGAATTGACATTAGGTAATAAACATTTACCCAACATTTGAAAAATATTGGGCCAGTGGTTTCTTCGGAGAAGTTGGTTTTGTAAAGTTTACGCCAGACAACGAAGGACGGACGACGGACGGAAAGCGATTAGTAAAGCTCCCCTTGAGCTTCGCTCAGGAGAGCTAAAAATATATATTGCAATCGATTTGATATTTTAACCCTTTACCTATCGTAACGGCCTGTTCTATTCACAAAAATGCCAATAAACTACATTATTTTTTCACTTTTTGTCTCAAAAACATATCTCATTACCCATAATTGGAACGAGCTCATTGAACTCTATCCAATGAGGGTTCATAAGCTATGTATCTGAGGCAAAAACATCTTTTTGATTTACTCAATACGTATTTTTGCAAGTGTCATCTGATATTCATGTTAGGTGAAGGATTAAAAACATATTCAGGTGGGTATTCCATTACCCAGTATCCAGACATAAGTAGCACAACGAAACGAGTTATAACTCTAATAAAATAATTATCTGTTATAGTTTCTTTAAGACACCAAAGGGAAATAAAAGAACCGAGACATTCTCATCCTTCAAGCATTATTTAAAAAGCAACAAAGATCAATATAAACCAAATTTTAGAGTTGCGTTCAAACAGCAACTATGAATACATACAATACTTAACCGAATAGTAAAATGTTATTTTTTCCCAAAATATCTATTACACAATAACAAATAAATTAGCATATATGAATCCATCAAATTTAGACACCCAACTTCTGAGTGAAATAATTCAGTATAATAAAAAAACAGCTAAAGTAAACATGGTATAGTTTAGAACCATACATCACCTTCTCCCCTATGTACAGGAACACTTAGAGCCTTTGCACAAATCCGCAAGGCGAATGATGGGAAGAAGATTTTAATCAATTACTTTTTATTTCACTCTCCACTGTGGACGCAATGAGATATCAGCATTTATTCCTTGCTGTAAAGGAGAGACAAACACTGCCTACACTATTTATTTATTTACCGATGTTTAAGGTTGCTTTCAGAATCTATGGCTATATCATGACCACAACACATGAATGCAGCAAGTTATAACCAATCAGTTAAACCCATGTTGCGCATTCCAGAGGACTTCCAACACAGGTGTTTGTTACAAGCTTCCATTTTACTAGTAAAGAAGAATTTGCTTGCACAGAAAAGAAACACGGCTCCATTCCCGAGTGATGTGCACTGGGAAAAAAGGCAAGCTGTAACATAGAGTAATTAATTTTAATTTAGATTTGATTCATTTCCACAAATTTATATTAAACCCATATCTAACAGAAAGACCCAATCTGGCCTGCAGTGTACACAAAAACCTCTATTCAAATCTAATATGTTTTCCTATTTTTGCTTCCAAAACATAGCTTAATATGCTCCCTCACTGAAACGAACTCACCAAGCTTGTTCCAATAAGGGGTCATAAGCTATTATTTTGGGCAAAAAAAGGAAAGTTTTATATATTCTGTTATTCAAGAGTATATTCTGAAAATGTGAACTGGTCATGTTAAATGTATCACTGATTTTTCATTATTAAATTTATTTTTTTTTAATTATTGTAGCATACATCAGCACCAAGTAAAATAATAAACAAAAATATGATAACACCATGGTTGTGAATAAAGATAATTCTTACAGGATAGCTCACCGGTTAGCATGCTAGACTTCAGATGGTGAGGTTGCAAGTTTGAATGGCATAAAGAAATCCAACCCAACCTCAACTGGTTCAAAGCTTGGCCATAGGTAAGCCTTAGTAAATTATGCAGGTGCCACAATAAAATTCTCATATGTGTAGAATTTGTACCATATTTTAAATGGACTGAAATAACTTTTATAATGTGAATTCGTCTTTGTAACTATTTTTAACAAAGTTCATATTGTGATCATCTGATTTTGTCAATAATTTTCAAAGATGTATAATTAAAATTGTTTAATTTAATCCTTTCATCACAGTATAATTGACTGATATCAACAAGCACTATTTACTGCAAATAGACCTCATTCCTGAATTTAGAGAATAGAGTAGAATTTATCATTTTTTAGTGCTGTAACAAGGGGGGGCACTAAAAATTTGCAAGACGTGACGTCCTATTTTTTATTCGGCTCCTTTTTACACCCACCCACCCACGACGTGCAAATTTTCTACTACCGTTCTCAGACACCCACCCCCACTCTCCCATTAAAATCCAAAATAAGCTTATAAACTTAGTAGGCACAGCTGTCTTTAGGGGGTTTTCATAATGTTCTTAACCCTTTACCCAATGTAACGGCCAAACCCGGCCAGCGCTATTCTCAAAAATCACCAATTAATTTTTATTATTTTTTCATTTTTTGTCTCAAAAACATAGGTTATGACCCCTCATTGGAACGAGCTCGTTCCAATGAGGGGTCATATCCTATGTTTTTGAGACAAAAAATGACAAAAATTAGTTATTCAATCATTTTTTGGCAAGTGTCGTCTGCTTTTCATGTTAGGTAAAGGGTTAAACTGGTACCACCAATTTAAACCTCTGTGGGCTGCTGTGGGCCCCAATCTACAAATGACAAGCTGTTCATTATCAGGCTTGGCCTGAGCAGGTGTACATATACGGGAACAAATTTTCATTTGAATTGTTCCCAAAATATTGTCTGTACATTTTCTACATTTCGAACAAGACACCCACCCCCTACTAACGTGTGACATTTTCCCAGTTTAAGCCCAATATTCTCACATATAAAGCCTCCTGATGTTGTATTTATGTTAAGAGTGTGATGTACAACATCATCTTTAAGGTTTGAAACACAAATGATGGTATATATTAGCTGATATATTGATATATTTTTAAAAAATTCAAAAAATTGCACAAGTTGGAAATGCACATTTTTGGAGCACTCAAGAGACTCACCCACCCCCACGTCACGTCTTGCAAATTTTTGGTGGCCTCCCCCTGGCTGTAACAACAAAATCTAATGCACAAAATGAACCATTTTTGAAATAGAGATTGTGAGAATTTATTTATTTATTGGTGTTTAACATCACTTTCAACATTATGGGTCTGTCATGATCACAACTAGAATGAAGTCAAGTTTAACAAAAGGTACTGGTTATCAGTTAACCCTTTACCCAACGTAACGGCCAAAACCGTCCAGCACTATTCTAAAAAATCGCCAATTAAGTTTCATCATTTTTTCATTTTTTGTCTCAAAAACATAGGTTATGACCCCTCGTTGGGACAAGCTCGTCAAGCTTGTTACAACGAGAGGTCATAACCTATGTTTTTGAGACAAAAAATGAAAAAAAGTAGCTACTCAAAAATTTTTTTTGCAAGTGTCGTCTGCTTTCCATGTTAGGTAAAGGGTTAACCACAGCTAACAAACACTCTTCTGCTTCCTGGAGTTCCCTGTAGTGAGGGTCAGCCTTGTAGGTATGATCACATTACTGTCAACACATCTTCCACAAAAAAACTATTTGCTCACTTTTTTAAATCATTTATGTTCTTCCAATTGTTTTAAAAATAATTGCACAATTCAAGTTTTTAAAGTTGCCAGGTAACCTTGATTACAGCCAATCAGTATACATAAAACCCAATGTCGACAAAATATTTTGTTTTACCTAACTGTTATCTGAAAGAAAAACCACCATGAATAATAAGTATACATTATTTTGAAGAATAACCAGGCATTCATAAAAGAAGTACCAAACATTCTTTTAAATAATACACAGTTATTGTTGTAACACAAATGTTGAACCTGACCAGGATCCAATACTATAAAACTTTTACAGTTGTATTTTTCAGAACTGTATTTTCTATTTATGGAAATAACTAATTAAATGCACCATTAGCAATTTCAAAGATATGGCAATTTGCCACTTGGAAAACTGCCATATCTTTTGAAATTCTAAGGATTCATTTTCCGTCATTTATATTCACTTGTAGAAAATGCAATTTGGGGGAAATTTTACATCTGTAAAAGTTTTTTAGTATTAATCCCTGATCCAAGTTTATTCATGTTCCTAATGAAACATCCATGCACAGCATTTTATTGCCTTCAATGAATTCTGAACAATATCTCACTTATCAAAAACTGTTCACTTTTTCTCTTATTCTCCCCAATGTATTTTTCACATAAAAACAAGAATTTAATGTCAAACGGGTTTTAAGTCAGATAATACATGAGACCCAGGATATTCGGTCAGATAATGGTTGAGGGCTTTGTCCTTGACCATTATCTGGCCAAATATTAGGGTTGTGTGTATCATCCTTTACTTGACCAACAGCATGCACACAACATAACTGGGAGTGCAGTGGTTCAGTGGTTATGGCATTGGACTGCAAACCAGAAGGTCCATGGTTCAATCCCCACCATGGGAAACTACGCTGTGTCCTTGGGCAAGACACAATCCAGATTGTCTACAAAGGGGCACAGTGGCGCCATGTACTAAGGTGTACTGCACGTCGATGGTGCACTTGTCTTCAACCAATGCTAACCCTGCTTGTGTAGAGTTAGTACATTGGGGAGTCTAACAGATGCTCACTGTTGCTGGGTGGTTCTCTCTGGGTACTCAGGCTTCCTCCACCCATAAAACTGTATGTCATGAGGTGACTCTGGCTGTCGAAAGTGTCATTAAATCATAATAAATAATATACAACATAACTCCTTTTGAACCCCAGTTATTATTCTAAGAAATGTAGAGGGTGTGAGTGATTTACATAATCAAGTCTCTTTGCTGAATTAACCATTTGTAATCTGATTGATATTTCTAAGAATATATTTCTGTTTTTAATAAGGTTATAAGTAATTAAATTTTATTCCATGAACACAAAGACTGCTCTGTTTATTTATTTGTGTTTAAGGTCACATTTTTCTGCACAATGGCCAATCATGACCACAACATGGAGATTATACCCATGTTGCCTTTTTTGAGGACTTCCACCCCAAGCAGTTGTGACTGGGTCGTATTTTACCAGTAAAACAGAGCTTGTTTACCCAGTAAACAAGCCTGGCTTTGCCTCCCAGGGTTCCCACAGAGATTGTTCTAGTTCTTGAGAATCAGCTTAGAGACTGTATAGTCTTTTTGTTTTCCTGGATTAATTTTTAAAATATGATTTTACAACCGAAAAAGTAATATTGAATCATTAGGCTTTTTTTTATTTACTCTTTTACTGAGTAGGGTAGAGCTTTCTTCCACAAATCACAAGAATTTCACAACAAAAAAGTGATCCACAGAACAATGCAAAGATTGAAAGATGCAAAACTATGATATAATATTAATCCTATGTGTATCCAGACTGCAATGTGTTTAAAAAAGGACTCGGGAAATTAACTGTTTGAGTGCTAGAAGCCACTATCAGGACATTCAAAATATTGAAGGTACCTGAGGAAAGGCCAACATTTTCCTTGCTTATTTTTCATATTCAGTCAAGTGCACATAATATTTTGTTTAAAAAACCTGTTTTATCACAAATTATTGTAATAAAACAAATTTTGATGAACAAATTCAGACCACTGTGGTCTTTCCCTACATATACAAATGCACTGACTTGTCAACTGAAGATGACAAATTGTCAACCAGTTTTATTTGTCAAGGTGAGTGAGGGCTATCTCATCTTACATCAGTGCAAGAATAATCTCAGTCGAGTGAGCCAGAAACTGGCGCCCTCCTTTTGTTACAGAGTATCCTTGCAGGGCAGTGTAAGGACTGGAGGGTCAAAGTTAGGATTACTCAAGCAAAAGGGTATGAATGATGTTTTAATCCTTTAACTAACAGGTCTAGGGGATAGCTGCACTTTCCCAAAAGCTTTCTTGAATGACTACAAATTTTAGTTTATGCCAAAAAAAGCCTACCTTACAAACTCTCAACAAATGATCCCAATGAGCTCATTCCAAAGAGGGGCCATATGCTATGTTTTGGAAGCAAATATTAAAAAGAATAATAAACTTTTAATGATCTTTTTCCAGTGTAGGTCAATTATGTCCTGCCCCAAGTAGTTGGTACAGGTGATTTTAATTTGGTGCAGGTCAGTTTCAACATATTGCTTTACACATTGTAAATTGACATGGTGACTACTAAATGACTTGTTAATTTGCAATGGAATTTAAGTTTATACCAAATTACCGGTGTTTTTTAAACTCAGAATTTTGCATCGGTCAAAATGTCCTGTGGATTTCAAAGTGTGTTGGTTAACCCTTTACCTAATGAATCGCCCACATCCGCCCGCGTAATATGCAAATTGAGCAGTTTAAAAAATTAATTTTTTCATTTTTGGAAAAATTTTAAAAAATTATATTTAAAATAATAAATTTTGATATCGTCTGCGTTGGGTAAAGGGTTAAAGTAAGTTTGGTGTTGGTCATTGTCCTTGTCCCACCACTTATTTCAAGCCTTGGTTACATTAGGTACAGGGCTAAAAATCATCTACCCAGTGTGACTTCAAGGCAAGTGTGGTTCCAATAAAAGTTCTATGAACAAAAAATAACAAGTATTTGATGTTTTGGCAATGGCAGTCAGGTATTGTAGCAATAATGGTCTGCTACAGTATCTACTACAGCACTCTTCACTGATGTAGATGTTTTCAAGGGCTGAGAATCCAATTTTGCAGAAAAGTTAGAGGGATGTCTATCCTTCTGAGATTACAGGAGTTTGTATATGCGATGTAACAATTACCAGGATTCAAAAACATACTGCAATGGTCAGTGTACCTATACATAGCAAGTCACAAAACATTATCTAATTTAAAATATATACAATGCAAGATGTTCAAAATATATCCATTTACAATAATATCACAAAAAGAACTGGTGAAAAGGCAACAAAATTTGCACCAAATTGAAACAATAGAATACTTAACAAAGATTGCAACTGTTCTGATAAATAGATTAGTAACCAACCCATTGAAGTTCTACTGCAAATAATTTGAAAGAACCCCAACACATTAGAGATGAAAGTACCTTGGGGTAAAAGAAAATATGGCAGCAAACACATATGATAAACCAGTCCAATTCCTTATACTTGATTTATGATATAGACCATTGAAGAATGAATTAAGAAAAATGCCTTTTTGAAAGAACTTTTCTGTTCTCCCAAGAATACAGTGATATTAAAGCCTGTGTGTGCTATTTGTTTCATTTTCCTGAGGTGATGTTCAAGATTTAGCATTCAATACATAACCTCTGGTAGGAAAGAGCAGCTTGCAAAAAAAGAAAATCCAGCAGGTCTAACCTGATGGTCCTTAAAAAATTACTTGTGTTTTTTCCTTGTCTCAAAAACAACAAATATCTGTCAGACAAAAACTGCCCCTTCCGTATTTTAGTTTCAGTTCATTTCAAAATGTTTTTAAATTTTATAATAAATTTCCTTTCTTATTATACCTACCCACAATTGTTTACTACAGGCTTGCACTACAGTGGAAGATCCTAACTCGGAAAATATACTCTCTATTTTGATCTTTTCCAAGCGATTTGGGAAAGATAAAAAAATAAGCCAAAACTGGGTCAAGTGCTACCAGCACACACCTAGTAGGGGACGCTCTTCTCCAAGTACAGATCCACGGCTTCCGGTAACCAGTGCACAGGCAGTAACTAATGAATCATTCTTCTGAATCTGCCAACAATGTAGTTATGTGATCAGCGGGGAGGAAGGATTCTTACCCGAATAAGAAGACAAAAGGGCCTCCATGTAAACAATTGTGGTAGGTATAATAAGAAAGGAAATTTACTATAAAACTTAAATTTCTTATCAACCTACCTTACAATTGTTTACTAGAGGCTGAATAGACAATAGGATGGAGGGAATCACATAACCAACCCCCACATAACCCAATTGCACTGGAACCGTGGACAGAGGTAGAGGTCCCTAGGCCTATCAAACCATAGCATCGCAATCATTTGTAAAAGACAATGGAGATGAGGCATACGGGTCTATGTGACGCACAGACAGAAAGGACAGTAACAGCACAGAGCTGGAACTGACCTTGTAAGAAGCCTAATGGCTCCTGCAACTGACGCAGATAGAAGGTGGAGAAAGTAGAAGCATTTCTCCAGTAGGCTACCTGCATAACATCCGACAACTTGACGGAGTTAGCATAAGCCCAAGAGGTAGACAATACACACACCTCGTGGGCAGAAATACGATTGGTAAAACAATCATCAATCGCTAGATGAGCATAAGCCGTACGAATAGCAAGACAAATCCACCGAGAAAATGGATTGAGGAGAGCTCTTCTGTCGACCAGGAATAAGAGACAGAAAAAATAGTTTCCTGCCTTTCCTAATGAACTGCGTCCGATTGAGATAAATGCGAATTGCACGAACCGGACAGAGCAAAGGGTGATTACCCTCAGCAGAAGGAAGAGCCCTGATACAGATAGGAGGTGGAGTCGTTTCTGGTATCTGATTCTTGGCCAGAAAGGAGCAATCAGTGGTAAACGTAACACTGTTGGAAGAGCTCTTGAAAAAGGCCGGATCAACCAAGAGGGCGTGAAGCTCAGTATCCCATCTGGCTGAGGCAAAAGCCATCAGAAAAACCGTCTTGTATGTGAGAAAATGCATATCCACCTGGGATAAAGTTTCGAACAGTGCCGACCCCCCTCCCCCCCACCCCCCCTCCCCCCCCACCCCCAGCAAAACAGCACCCAAGAAATATTCCATCTTGGGGTAAGCTACAAAGTCCTAGGCCTTTTCAAGCTTGGAGAGGTATGGATTAGTGCCGATACGACGCTGTCCCACATATGAAAAGGTCTCCGAAAGCATGGACCTGCACCCTTTGATGGTAACAGGATGGAGACCCCAAGAATCAATCAGATATATCAGAAACTCTGCAATCTATGATATTGAAGGATTGGCCTAATCAACAGAGTGATCAGAACATCATTGACAGAAGACCTTCCACTTAGCTGCATAGGCTAAACCAGTAGAAAGCCTCCTTGAAGAAGAAATGCACTCCACTGCTTGTCTCAAAAAAACCTCTACAGAGGAGACAGGACCTGATAAAAGATATGCATGAAGGCACAATGAAGACCGGTCGACGTAAAACCTCCTTGGGTGACCTTGGCAAAAACAGTTGCGACGTGCCAGAACCGCTGCCAACAGAGAGTGGAGCAGATTGATCCACACCCGCTGAGGTGACAGGGGAGCGATCAAAATGATTCAACAACTGCAGGTTCATATCTTTCTAGAACCTGAGGCAGAATTGGAACCGGCAGGAAGGCGTAGCTGACAAGACCGTTCCAAATGAGTGACAGAGCGTCCACAGCGAAAGCCAGTGGATCGAAAGTGTCATCTGATTGTTCCAACGAGTCGCAAAGAGATCGATGTGGGGATGACCCCAGAGATCCCAAAGTGACTGGAACACCGCCCTGTGGAGCATCCACTCGGTGGAAAAAGACCCTGCCCCATCGAGACAGGGAATCAGCTTGGACGTTCAGACGACTGGGAATGTGATGAACCACCACTCCGGCATTGACATCCAGAGCAAGCAGTAGAAGGTCCAAAGCCAATTCGTACATGGGAATTGAGTGTGTGCCGCCCTGGTTCCGAATGTAAGCAACCACTGTCGAACAACAGAAGGACCTGGCGATTCGAAAGGTGGGGGATCCACTGCTGGAAACTCAGAAGAAGAGCAAGAAGCTCCTTCTGGTTGATGTGAAGAGCTGCTTGATCCTGATCCCATGCCCCGTGAAGGGAAAGACCTAGAGAATCCAACGTGCACCCCAACTGAGATCGCTGGCGACTGCCGTCAGAACACGATCGGATGTGGGGAAGCCAACACGGAACTCCCTGCATAGTCCACTGAACATCCATCCAGGGGAGAAGGTGACGATGAAGAGACTCCGGTAACTGAAGCACTAGATCCAGAGGATCGACATTCGGCCTCCAATGAATGAGCAGAAAGTGTTGGAGAGGTCTGACGTGCAGCCGACCTAGAAGAATGAGATCCGTCACCGAACCGCAGAGACCGAGCAGCCAGAGAATACTCCGAGCTGTCGCGAAAATGGACTGGGACAGAGGCAGGGCAAAGGCTGAGAGAATCACAGCCCTTGCCCAGGGAACCACCACCGTATTCAGCTGAGTATGGAAGTACATCCCCAGATGACAAAACGACTGAGAAGGCACCAGGTCCAACTTCTCCTCGTTGACTCTGAACCCTAGCGATGTGAGCAGACTCAACAGTGTGTTGACATCTAACTCCAGAAAGGCAGCATTGGAATGCCTCTGGAGGATATCGTCTAGATATGCCTAAGTAGACACCCTGGCCTGTGGGCGATGGAAGGCTATCGCATGCGACATCAGTCGGGTGAAGGCCCAAGGAGCCAGGTTGAGGCCGAAGGGCATGGCCTTGAACTGGAAAACTCTCCCCAGAAAAGCGAACCCGAGATATTTTCGTGAAGTCCGATGAATCGGAATGTGAAAGTAAGTGTCTCGCAGGTCGATGCTGGAAGCGAAATCTCCCTGGTGAATGCAGCGGCGAACCGACATGAAAGTCTCCATGCTGAACTTTTGAGCAATGATAGACTGGTTCAGGATACTCAGATCGATAACTGGCCAGAGTCGGCCATCCTTCTTCGGCACCAAGAACAGGCGGGAATAAAATCCCACTGAATGAATGTTCTTGATGACTTCGATCGCCCCCTTTGGCAGGAGATTGTCTATCTCCATGATCAAAAGTTCCCGACGTGTAACGTCTAAAGGAATTTGTGTTGGAAGAGGCAATCTCAACAGAGTGGGATGCCTCCGGAAGGATATCCACAGCCCGGACCGAACAACATCTAACACCCAAGGATCCGATGTGATTGTGGCCCAATGGTCTGCGAACTCTGATATCCTTCCTCCAACCTGGTACGAATCGAGGTGAGGACCTTCATCTCTCTCGATAAGCCCAACAGGGACTCCAGAGTCGCCATAGGAATAATGGCTGACTTGGGCTTGGAAAGCCCAAGAGAGGTGGAGTCCTGATCACAAGACCGTCAAAGTCTGGCAGACAGATGGATTGGCAGAATCGTAGGAATGATAATGCACTGGAGACAAAAAAGTGTCAGCCCTGGTGAGGAACGAAGCCCTCATAACCTTGGAACTCAGCTTAGAGTCCAAAGCTGTAAATGCTTCAACCACCTGTACCGACTGGCATGGTCAAAGGTGCCCTGAAGTGGGTTGCTCCACAGGCTGTAGGCGCGCGGCTGATGATCGTGGCATGGCTGACACCGTCGGCTGGTCTGACAGTTTGAGAACTCAAACATAAAGTCAAGAGTTGCCCCCAAGTCAGAAGACTGTTGGCTCTCGACGTCAGGTATGGGTCACATCCTCTGAGTAGGAAGACACATAGCCCATCATGGTCAAACCAGCCGATGCCTCCGATGGAGTAGGTACACCTGCGGGATCAGAAGGCGTCTGCTTCCAATCCCGGGAGGTGGCGCCGTGGGGGGAGGGGGGAGGCATTTGGATTTTGGGGGGCACCTGGAAACCACTAGTAGCCATGCTGGAGGTAACAGGAAGGCTCTTGGAAAGAACCTGAGTGAGCAAGGAGAGGGCCTCCCTAAGCTCACGGCCCGTGTCGGCCGGTTCGACGTGGGACCGAACCGGTAAAGTGATTTCACTCCTGACCCTTTTAACCAGCGAAGGGTCACAATCCTCAAATTCACCCGACATGGGGCGACGGGTAGCAGCCGAAACATCTGACATATATGACATACCCCAAGGATCTACAGAGCGGGAACTCAGGAGAGTTGCCATGGCCCTCTGAGGGACAGAAGGTCCAGGCTGCACAAAAAGCGCCGGACCCACAAAACTGGCCATGGGACCAGAGTGCGTCGACGGAAATGCAACAGAGTCCATGGTGAACCCACCATGAACATCCGAATCCAATGCGAAAACTGCTGGGCTCGACGGCTGAGAGACCACAGCAGAGGATTCGGCCTGCAGACCCTTCCGACTTAGCTGAGTTGAAGTCAGGGAAGCCTGAGCCCGATACCCCACGTCCACACTACCAGACATCTCTGCAGACACCTGCAAGGATAAGCCGAGGTCGGCTGAAACGGTGACTGATGACATAGCAGACAGAACAGCAGAAAGGTCCAGGCTGCACAAAAAGGATTCGGCCAGCAGCCCCTTCCGACTACGCCGAGTTGAAGTCAGGGAAGGCTAAGGCTGATTCCACATGTCCACACTACCAGACATCTCTGCAGACCCCTGCAGGGATAAGCTGAGGCCAGCGGAAACGGTGACCGATGACGTAGCAGATGGAACAGCAGTAGCAGCAGATACAACGGGAGCTGTTCAAACTGGTGTTAAAGTGGTGAGAGCAACTGAGCTCGGCTCCAAAGGAGGAGTCACAACCCTAGTGACGGCCTCAGATGTCAACTGGAGAGGGACCAAAGTCCGGAACCAGACATTTCTTCACCAGACAACTCAACAGCTCCCACAGTATCCACCACAGTTAAAGACTGCACATCTCTCACAGAGGGGTTATAACTCTCACCAGACGTGATTGTGTTGGGAGGCCCCCGAACGACAGCATACCCCCTCCCCACTGGTGCAGGAGGAACGGACACGAGAATGCACTACATGCGTGGGCAAAAGGCATTGCCCTCAAGACAGTCCTGGGCATAACAGAGGTGAGAGCAGTAGAAGAAAAGGTGAACTCAACAGATGTAGAGAGTAGCAGAACACCCCCAACTATGAGAGAAAGGTGGCAGAAAATAAAGGATCGGCGGGAACACAACTGAACCCAGACAGCCGACAGGGACCCCCAAAAACAGAAATTCTGTTCTCAACAGAAAGGAGAAATCCTGTCCATACAGAACCCCAAATTGACACCTAGCTCTAATAATAATAATAATAATATCCAAAAGGATAACATAAATGTATCAACTAAAAAATTTATGTCTGAACTGCACGGTATGCAAAAGTCACGTGTGAACACAGAGAATATATAAAATACAATGAAAATGTGGCTGAAAATAATAACGAAAATATATAAAACACAGTCCTGTTATTATATGTTCCTCAGATCCATAATTCCAGTCACAGGTAACCATTATCAACGAGCTGAATTATCACTGTTTCTGAATGCAAATGGACGTCACGCCATGCGGGCGGACAAAAAAGGAATGATTCATTAGTTACTGCCTGCGCACTGGTTACCGGAAGCCGTGGATCTGTACTTGGAGAAGAGTGTCCCCTACTGGGTGAGTGCCGGTAGCACTCGACCCAGTTTTGGCTTATTTTTTCCCTTTGGAAAGATCAAAATAGAGAGTATATTTTCTGTAGTGCAAGCCTGTAGTAAACAATTGTAAGGCAGGTTGATAAGAACTTAAAGTCTGACTAAAGTTCAAACATGGACTCAACACTGAGTCTCATCTAGGGATACAGTGTGCAACATTCTGAACAATAATTTCTTAGATTTGGGATGTGCTTCACACTCGAGTAAAAAGCAAATGATTTTCTTTATATAGATCTGCTTAGTATTTATTTATTTATTTATTGGTGTTTACGGTCACATACTTATACACAATGACTAATCGTGACCGGATCTGCTTAGTAACAATTCAATGAAGTGATTAAGTCTCAATAATGAATCATAACAAAACAATTACTTATGACCAATGTCTAACAACCAAAATGTATCTAGTACTCTTCCAACTAATGTGTAACATCTTCAAGAAAATGGTTGGCTCAATTCCAAACAGTACATAGTCTTTAAAGATAAATATTTTGTTCACGGTGATCTCCCTTATTCCCAGTTTTTAGTGAAACAAGTTCAGTAAACTAGGTCAGGACCAAGCCAGTAAATAAGCTGCCTGTCATCTGCAGAATTAGGTCCTCAGAGGGTGAATTTGGTGATGCTACCTTACCCTGCAAAGCAAATTCACCTTCTGCGAACCGCAATCTGAATCAAGGTCTCAAGCCTGAACAGAAAGAGGTACCCAGAGGATACAATGTCTTGATGATTTGATTCCACTGGAGTCCAGATGCTCTAATTCATGAATTTTCAAATCATAGAGATGTTATTAACCCTTTACCCAACGCAGATGATATCAAAATTTATTATTTTAAATATAATTTTTTAATTTTTTTTTCAAAAAATTTCAACAAAACCATATCATGTGACCCCTCGTTGGTCACATGCTATGGTTTTGTTGAAATTTTTGGAAAAATAATGTTTTTTCAACTGCTGAATTTGCATATCACGCGGACGGATGCGAGCGATTCATTGGGTAAAGGGTTAAACTCTTATGAAATGGCGCCTCTTGAACTCTTGTATCACCAGGTCTCCTGCACAAGAGACCTGATAATAGAAAAGTTCAAGTAGATTCCACTTCCGGAACTACTTTTGATTTAATTCTCGAATATTCTACCTTTATTTATTTATTGGTGTTTGAGGTCACATACTTCTGCACAATGGCTAATCGTGACCACAACATGGAGATAAAGTCATATCCAGCCAATCGTTTATACCCATTTTACCCATTTTAGAGGACTTCCACCCCAGGCATTGGTGAATGGGTCCAATTTTACCAGTAAAACAGAGCTTGTTTACCACAGTAAACAAGCACTGCTTCACTTCCTGGGGTTTCCAGGGGAATTCTGCCTTTTTATTGCCCTGCTCAGAACAGACAAGTCACCACTGAATACAATACCTGAATGGAGATTGACAATAGTTATGGTTGTTAAAAAGGGTGTAATATCTGTAATTTGATGAGTGGTGAGATCTGATTCAGTTGAAAATATTCCGTGTGATTCAATTTGACCCTGTATTGAGACTCACAGGGCTCTAGTCTGGACCATGGCTTTCACTTTGTAAATTTCACTATAAACTGGTACAAGTTGAAGATAGTATTCATGGCATGATCCAATACCTGATAAAAGATACTCAAATGGATCAAGAAACAACTAGAACAATCAATGAAGATGATTTATACAAAAGACAAACAACTTCGTGTGACACACCGTGTATTACAACTGTAGTCTTCAAGGGCAATATTTCAGCATTCATTAACCCATTACCAAATACAGACGATATAAAATATATTATTTTCTTTCAGTTTTTCAAAAACAGAATTCCAACAAAAACGTATCATGTCAGCCCTCACTGAAACGATCTCAATGAGATCGTTCCAATGATGTGTCACATGATACGGTTTCGTTGACATTTTTTTGAATTTTTCTTTTTTCACCTGCTTGATTTGTAAATTATGCAGGTGGATGTGGCTGGTTTGTTAGGGAAAGGGTTAAATCAAGCTACATAAGTTCATGTCAGGATGCACATCTGCACTTGATTTTGATTGTGAACACCAAGTTTCAAATCAATATCTTCAGAACTGAAGAAGTAATTTGCTCCAAAAGATTTCAATAGACCAACCAATGGAATGGTACAGACAAAAAACAAATTCTCTGAAAAAAGGAAAATTCAACATCCCTATAATAGGAGCAAACATCTGAAGGCACCAGGAAAAGATATCATCAGTACTTTGTGTGGAGTGGTGTAAAATCCAATGCACAAAACTTTTAATGGGTGCTAAATTATTTTTGGCAACCAAAATTTATTCACATGCCTTTGCCTTGTTACAATTTATAGGAGAGTGCCTGCGGGCACTCTCCTATAAATTGTAACAAGGCATATCTTAACAGACTAAACATCACTTCAAGGATAATATGAAGCACAGCCACTGAATTTGAAGCCTTTAAGTTGCAGTGCCTGCACTTCAGAATAAAGCCCAAATATGGTTATCTAGCGCTCTACCATTTGATGGGATATCATAATTCAAATCAAATGACCTTGACCAAATTGAAAAAATCCAAGAACAGTATAACACTTTAGTGGACCACAAAATCCTATTTGTAAACTACAAATTCTTTTTATTAAATTTCTCAATACATCAAGCTTGATCCAATTATATGGTCATAAACTTTCTCCCCCACCTGCTATGCAAGATATGCATGTCTCATGTGAGAAGGCCATGTACACATGGGACAGCCATGTGAGATAGATATCTATGTCATATGCCCCACAAGATTTTTTTTGTGTGTGTTTTGTTGGTGTTCAAAGTATTGTTGTTTGTTGTAATTGCTGTTATATTAATAACAATATACTGTACGCAGTTTGTTTAGTTTCTTAACTTAATTCCTATCACTATGCGTCCATTGATCGATTGATGCACACGCTTGACTGATGTAATCAGAATGGTTTTTTTTTGTTTTGTTGGTGTTCAAAGTATTGTGGTTTGTTGCAATTGATGCCAATAAATAACAGTATATTATATACAGTTTGCTCAGTTTCTTAACTTAATTCCTATCACTGTGCGTTCATCGATTGGTTGATGCACGCACCCGACTGACGTCACTGGAATGTGTCAGTGTTCATTTCACTAGAAATCTTTATCCCCTGTCTTGCCAGTGTTGGGATTTAATTTCGTGGTATATACCACACATGTGGTATATACATAACTTTTGTGCGCTCTTTCCGATAAGCAAATCAGTTTTTTTCGGAAATGGACAACAAAATTGTTTTGATATAGCTGCAAGTGCCCCTGGATTACTTTTGATAACATCAGAGTGTTTTGGTGGGGGGAGAAAAATTATCCCTGATGGGGGTGGGTGTGTGGGAGAAAGCTGGAGTACCTGGAGAAAACCACTGAGCAGTAGTGAACAACTGTCTGGCTCTCCAAAGTACTAACTCTGCAAAAGCAGTACACCTTATTATATAGTGCCACCATGTTCCCATGTGGACATCAGGATTAACTGACTAACCCTCTGCACTCAGATGTCAAAATGGCAAAGTTTTCAGCAGCAAATATTTCCCACAATGTAGTTTGACATTTAATCAAATATGCCTTGTTTGACAGAGCTCAAAGAGCTCTGTCAAACAAGGTATAATTGGTTAAATTCATAGTTAAACAAGAGAAAAACAGAGTGATTGGAGAAAATTGTGTAGCACTACCAGTGTGCTGGAAGTTAAAGTAAATAATTGTTCCTGTAAATAACAAGAAAACCCAGTAATAATTCCTTACCTAGCACCAAAAATGAGATAACATTAAAATATATCTCTGTATAATTTGTGTTTTTATTTTTTTTCTTGAAGGGCTTGGTGCCTTTTAGCCTATATTTGGACTTCTTTAAAATGTGCTAGTGCCTCTAAGTATGTGCTTCATATTTTTCTGAAATCCAGTTTTATTTTGTCAATATAGGTTTATTTTGAAAAAAAAAATTATTGGAAAGTGCTAGTATGTAGGCAGCCACCTATAAATTCTAACAAAACAAATATTGATGAACAAATTTGCCTATTAAAAATAAACTAGCACTCTACCAGTAAAACAACAAATAGATAATACAGGTCCTAACTCTATGGGTTTGTTCCAATGAGGAGTCACAGATATATTTTGTAAGAAAAAAAAAATTCAAATGAATAGCTGAGTGGATTTCCTGGTTTGTTGATAGGTGGATTTGTTATATATGAAGAATTAAAATTCAAAATTAATTCTTCTGTGTTTGAGCCAGTTCCAGAATTATCCAAGAACTTCTCACAATAGTGTTTTCATCTGAAAATTCAAATTATGGTGGAAAGAGTTATCCAAGATTTGTCAACAAAGTTAGGTCAAAATTTTTATTTTGTATTTCTGGTCAAATTGTTTTCAAAGTTTGGGTGGCAAGGTCAGAAATTTTCTCTGATCATGTCAAGTTTCCTTCTTTTTTTTTCTGGGTACCCCATATTTTCTGGAAATTTTATGCTTGAACTTGAGAATTTGCAGAAATATTTGAAGACAAATTTGAATAGTTTGAAGGACTTTTGGTAAAAAAAAAATTGAAAATTGTGTTCACTTTTAATATTCACTTGTTCAACCCTTTACCATATCTAATGGGTATAATTGGCCAGCACTATTTATAAAATTTGCAATTTAAATATTATTATTTTTTGTATCAAAAACATGGTTTTCGACCCATCATTTGAACGAGCCCATTTATGTCATTCCAATGAAGGGTCATAAGCTGTTTTTGAAGCAAAAAATTAAATGTCTTTAGTTATTTCAGAAATCATTTTGCCGGTGACATTTATTTATTTATTTATTTATTAGGGTTTAACAACTCTTTAACAGACAGGGTCAGCAGCTGCCAGCTCCCCAACATCTTAACTCTGCACTGCAGCACAGACAGGGTTAGATTGGTTGATGACATGCACACCATCGACGTGCAGTACATTTTAGTACATGGCGTCATTGTGACCCCGTGTGGACAATCGGGGTGAAGTGCCTTGCCCAAGGACACAATGCGGGAGTCTGAATCAATCACTCAGATGGTCACCCAAACAAGGGTTAACCGGGCTCAATGTTGCTTAACTTTGGTGTTCTGACAAGAACCTGCCGGTGACATCTATTAGTTTGGGGGTGGAGAGTTAATCCAAGCATACTGGCAGTGAAAAATCAGCGCACCTTCATTGCAACTACATCCATATTTATTGCTATAACCACTTTCAACAGCCAGAGTCACAGAGACAGTTTTGTCAGTCAAGGAAGCCATGGAATCACCAAACAGTTGCAAGTAACTGTCACTCTCCAGATCACTACTTCATTCATGTCAAACTGACAGTTCAGCCCTTCATATCTTGTTTGACAGAGCTCAATGAGATACTGAAAAGTCCCCAAACAAGAGTTTCTAAAGCACTTCAAGGACTTTTGAACTTCATATGCCATTTTCTTGTACATTCAAGCCCTTCAACATATCTGAATTCAGACTTTCAATAATTGATGGACTCCTCAAGCTTCTCTGTTTTAATGTTATGATTTATCCTAGAATGATCTCTGCATATTTTACCTACTGCAGTGAAAGAGTATTATGCACACTTTCCAAAACTGTGTCCTCAAACAGCATATTTTCAGCTTAATGGAGCGATTCAAGAAATTTATTTATTTATTGGTGTTAAACCCTTTGAACCCAAGAGACCGCTTTTCCGGACCAGGAACATGATATGTCATACTTTTATTAAGTACGACTGCTGCTAAGTTAAAGAGTGGGATATGCCAAACAATATTTTCAATATGCAGCCCCAAGGCTGCACGTTGAAAATATTAATTGGGCTACACAAAGTGTGGGCCACTGGCCCCCGACACATAGGTATGTTCGAAATAGCCTTAAAGGTACTGTGGGACAGAAAAAATTTCTAAGTCAAAAGAGTGAAAACAGAAATATTCTCTAAGTCCAAACCTCTGGGAAATATTATTGGACAGAACCAGTTCCTTGTGCATATCCGTTCCCCATGCAGGTCTATCAGCATACCAAAGGTGATCCAAATCCGACCAATGGCTTTAAAATTACAATGTAAAATGTTTGTAAAGACAGACAGATGGATGGACAGACGGACGGATGGACGGACAGACTGACAGAGGACTTCACCAGATACCCCCAAATCTTCCTTCAGAGGTTGGTGGCATAAGGAAGGAAGGAGTCAGGGACATAATTAATATGGACTCTTCCAACTGGCTCCATTGAAATGACGTGGAAGATACCACCAGGGTCCAAAGGGTTAAGGTCACATATTTTTACCACTGTAAACAACCACTGCTTCATTTCCCAGGGTTCCCATGGGAAGACTCAAGAAATATGAAGTTTTCTGGACCAATGGGAGAGATAGACAGACCTTGGCATCAAAATAGTTTAAAAGATTATTACAATATTGCCACTACAGCTACAAAATACACAAACTATAAAATAAATATGTAATTCTGACGAGTGTAAAGCAATGAATTTGTTTATATTAACAAAAGAACCAAAAGTGTAATGTCTGTGAGCAAAATTAACCCTTTACCTAATGATATGGAGAAAAAAAAGACCGGCAATGTTAACCCTTTTGGGCAATCAGGATTAAGTGCCTTGCACAAGGAAATAATGCAGATTGTGCAGGTCACCATCAAATCTGTGATCTTTCAATCTATGACCTTTAACTCTTTGCACGCAATTGGCAGATATTCCTGCCCAGGCCATAAAATTTCTTGCCATTGAAATAAGAATAATTTGGGCACATTTAACCAAATATCCCTCTGTAAATTGAATAAACGTTTTGTCCAATGATTTCTTGAGTTAAATTTACATGAATTTTTCATCAAATCTTATCATGGCTGCTTGACAGCAGCCATGACAAGATTTGATGAAACATATTTTGAAAATTCACAGCATGTTAAGAGTTAAATTGTCAGGATTGAACCAATGCTCTAACCGAGCCACCATGCTCCCACACGTTATGTGACAAATTAATAACAAATTTTCAAGTTTATAATTTTAACCCCGTTTTATACCCCAAATGTGCTCCATATTGAGAAAACACAAATATTGACTGTACTGAGACCAATATGTTTATTTACTTATTAGTGTTTTAAGGCCAATCAGCATCTATGGTTATATTATGACCACTATATGGGTATGAAATCAAGTTTAGGGCTGTTACTACTATCAATTTTTGAAGCTGACTGATCACCACCATCAATCAATGGATAGTGAATTAGTAGTCATTTCCCATAAATTCAACAATCTCTAATATACTTACAAAACAAATTTAAGCCTGACAATGTTTGAATGTGTACACTTGTGTGTTGAGATAAAATGAAAATACCAAAAATATATCTGATTGATCTGAAGAATTAAAACAGAAGAATGTGCAAATGTTTCATTTCTAAAACTAATTTCCAGAAATTTCGAACATAAACCTCCCTCCACATGTTACAATTTAGTAGTACAGGTGAACTTATCATTGTGAGTCTTGTGACAACTTTTTCACTTCGGATTGTTCCAACTTTCTCACTTGTTCCAACTGGATTGTTCTAGTGTTCAAGACTGAAAGTTCTATTTCAGTGCAGAACACACAGATTGATCAAACGGCAATTCTCCATGTTTTTAAATTGTTGTACAATCATGAGGAAAATTGTTGTACAATCATGACATTTTAAAAGTTAATATTCGAACTGTTCATTCATCTCACTATACAATGTAATTTAAACCCAAATTGTACCACTTTGAGTTACTGCAGGTAGTCGACTAATTGTGACACACCTGCTGCACACTTTAGAGGACTTCCACATTCCCAGGCATTGGTTTCCGGGTCCTATTTTACAAATGAAATCAAACTTGCTTACCACAGTAAACTAGCACTACTCCACATCCTGTGATTCCAAGGAGAATCTATTAATCTATTGTTAAAAAGAGACAAGATTACGAATCTTCTAAGCAACAGAGTTTTGCTATGATGAACTGAGAATACGGTCAACCACAAGCAAAGATTTGAAATATTTTAGTACGGTGAGCCCACTCAACTGGATATCTCTTAACCGAATAACCCTGTTAATTGAATATAATTTCTCAACACAAAACCATTTACTCCTGTTAATTGAATAAAAAAGAGAGATTATCCTGACTTTCCCCAGTTTTCTTTTGTTCATAGACCTATTTGGCCTCAGTACATCCAACACAGGCATTTAATCTATTATATCTAGTTTGACAGAGCTCATGGAGTTTATCTCTAGAATACAGGAAAGTGACACAATCCCTGTTAATTGAATACTCCTGTTAAATGAATAATTTTCATCAGCAATGTGGCTATTCAATTAACAGGGTTCCACTGTACTTGATTTCCTGTGACCCAAAATAAATTATCCAACTCACAGCTCACCCACAAAGAAGCACTTGCAGATTGAAGAGCACCAACTGGAGCAAGTTTTATCATGGACTTCCACTCATACCACACTACTCAACTTGTCAATAAATGAGAGTTAAAGTCCCTTTAAGACTAATAGCTTATTGCAATCTTGCCTCAATTCTGTGGAATCATTTAAAGCATCAACTGCCTCACTGCTATGCTGGAGACTAATGTTTCAAACTGCTCTCTCACATTATTTCCAATAAACTCATTTCTATCCCAAATTTGTTACCTTGATTGCTGGATCTGAAATGCTTGATTTTTTCTTTCCAATTAACCAATTCTATTAATAGGGTTAATGTTTAAAACTATTTACCACTTAAATTTTATTATTTTCTTTTTTGATCTTAAAAACATAGCTTATGATCTTGATTGATCTTATTCCAATGAGGGGTCATAAGCTATGGTTTGGAGACAAAAAATAATTTTTTTTAGTTATTGTAAGACAATTTTTTAGAAATTTTATTTGTGCCCAATAGAAGGTCAACACTCTTCACACTGATGCCAAAATATTGAAATTTAAAGCAGCACTTTTTCTTCATAATGCAACTGGGAATTTAAACAATTCAGTCTTGTTTGACAGAGACTGAACTGGTTTAAAACCTAGTTGCATTATTGGAAAACTTTGCTGCTTGAAACTTTGGTATTTTGACTTCAGGGTGTAGTGTTTAAAGTAGGCAGTGTTTTTCTGTACTTATTGTATAAACAGAGCATGGAAAGAGGATGGTCACTAAAAAAAACCCTGCGGAGTGGAGATTCTACTCAGAAAAAAATTCTTTAATATAACAAATATTGTAAGATGCACAAACGAAGGTTCAGCTGAGGTGATTCCAAATTCAAACCAGATTAGAGTTCCAATGGAAAAACTCTTGCTTGTGCCTTGTTTCTTCAGTTATATATATATATTATATTTATATTTATTGGTGTTTAAGGTCATATACTTATGCACAATGGCTAATCATGACCGTGACAGTTTTACGGGTGAAGGACATGTGCACCATCGACGTGCAGTACACCTTAGTACATGGCGTCATCGTGCCCCCATGTGGACAATCGGGGTTAAGTGCCTTGCCCAAGTACACAATGTGGAAGCCCGAATTGATCACTCAGACGGTCACCCATCCAATGATTAATCGGGCTCCACGTTGCTCAACTTCGGTGATCTGACGAGAACCAGTTACCGCAATGCCACTGTGCCCCCCGTTTCTTCAGTTTTTGGTTGGGTGAGAACTGCAATATATATAGGTGTTTTGGAGGTGGTCTACTCTCCTCGTACCTTATTTCTCCTTGTTATGCCCTCCCCCTTATTATAAAATCAGAATTTATATATCCTTGGTTAATAATTATAAACAATTAATATTTTTTGAAATTATTTATAGTCAGAAAAAGCAGACTTTTGCTGGTGTGATCACTTATTTGCACTGGGTGACCTTTGAATGTACCTGTCAACATACTTATGGATACGGTTACTCAGTATCTATTTTCAGCTCACTGTTGTTTTATTTGGGTCACTCTTGTTCACTTGAAATTAGACAGAATCATCTAGAAACGTAATGAGGTGATTTTATTCAGCCAATCATAATTAATGGAACAACAGAACACTGGAGAAATTCTCATTCTAAAACTTTCTATTTGAAGACTATATAACCTCTGTCAAGAGACTGCATCATAGACACTCATTCATCGCACACAGCACTGAGAAGTGGCTTGGTTATACGTTTAGCATTCATTGAACATTGGAGATTATTATTACATGACAATGCATTCTTCTAGATAGCAGCTGAGGTTAATACATATTCTCCAGAATATTATTTTGTGATCTGAGCATCTTTCGTATTGGAAAAGTGATTCCAAAATTTGAAGAGAATTTATTCTTCTTGTGTGAACCACAATTTATTCTTGTGAAAACCCAGGATTCAACTGGATAATTTTCAAACTACCCTAGGAGCAAATACTTGTTGGATATTAATTCCATTTGAATTTTGCCAACTGCTTTATGGGAATTTTCGGAAAACTGTTAAATTTTTGAGTGAACATTTCATTTCACTTTATTGGATACTGTTTTTGCAGACACATTCTTGGACATTACATTGCCAGCTGGAAAGTTTCTTTATCACTGAATTACTGGATTCTATTGAACTTTAGTTTGGACTAACTGCTCAGTATTTCTGTTTTTATTTTTCTGTAAATCAAATAGTGTAAAAAATTTTGTATCATTTTTGTTTCAAATTATTTTTGTTATTAATCTTCAGAATAGTTGAATTCACATTATTGTGTTGATTCTCAAATTTCTTTCTGTTACCATTATTATTACACCCCCAAACAAGAACCCACAACAGTGTTACTACTCCTGCATGTACATATACTTATGCTTCTACTTTAGCTTCAGTACCTTTTGCCATCTTCAACCACAACATAGATATGAAATCAAGTTTGGACAATATTTATTTATTGGTGTTTAAGGTCACTTTTAGCATCTTTAGCTCTATCATGACCATAATATAGGTATGATGAAGTCAAGATTAGCCAATCAGTTATACCTTAAGAGGATTTCCGCAATACACGTTGGTTCCTTGTCCTATTTTACCAGTAAAGCAGAACTTGTTTACCACAGTAAACAAGCACTGCTCCACTTACTGTGGAGTTTAGCTAATTGGTTATACCCAATCTCAGACATGTTAAACTGATGAATTGTAAAATAGTGAGATTTCTGAGTGAAAATAGTGGGATTTTAACTTTTATATGTCTCAAAGAGTACAATACCATGACTTTAATAGTGAGAGATTTTCTTAAAAATCCCAATTGAAGGCTCATTTAACAAAAAATTATTCTGGAAGATATGAGTCTCCCTCTGAAATAGTGAGACTTAACATGTCTGCCTTTTCTTCCCATTTTAGATAGGACTTCCACCCATTCATTGGTTACCAGATAAAAGTTTAGTAAAATGTTCTTGTTTAAAACAATAAACAAATACTGTTCTCCTTTCCAGGGCTTGCACAGGAAGAATGTTACATAACATGGTCACATGGTTGGTTTTATGAAACTTCAGCCCCCAGTACAGTTATAAAGGTGTCATGCTCAAGGCTTTTTTTACAGTGAGTGTACATCACGTACAAAAAATGAAGTTTCACTATGAGCAGACCCGTAACTCTTGCTCAGGATATTGGATGTAACAAACTCTTGCCTGACAACTAGATGAAATTGCTCACCAGACAACATTAATGTTATAGCATGCAGTTCTGGTCATCAGATTACTGTAGCTTGAAGACATGCATTTTTCTAAGTGCTTAACCCTTTGAACTCTGATGGTATCTTCCATGCCAGTTCAATGGCAGCAATTAGAAGAGTCCATATTCATTATTTGGGGTAGTCCAATCAATATTTTCAATGTGCAGCCTCGGGGCTGCCCCTTGAAAATACTGATTGGTCCACCCCACACATTTACTGAACAGCCATCCTATTTAATGATGTTATGACGCATGATGCTCCTGGCAGGAAAAGCAGACGCTAGGGTTCAAAGGGTTATGAGACAGGCATTGTTTTATGTATGCATGTGAACAGGTAGACCAAAGGCAAGCAACCCCCAAAATTATATAATGCCCTATGGGGCTAAGTTTGGACTCGTCAACATGGTGAGCCTATAGTGATCAAATGTTGATGCCCTCGTTTACCCCACATTTTATGCTCAGTTCAGATATCATAGATGAACTAATAGGGAGCTCCTTGGCTGTCAGGCATTTTAAATTAAATTTGACACAGCAGTTGGATATCACCATGATTGTGACATCACCCAAGAGGGCACACACAATTTGGGAAAAAAAAACAACTGAAAAGGATTTAAACAATTTGTATTGGGAAATCCATTGCAGTTATGTTGCAGATCACTGTACAGTACCATGCCCAACAAGTGGCCGATAAGAAAATATTGATGGGGTGACCCCTTCACCCTCCAGATTTAAGGTCATGGCTCTGAGCAGTTTTCAATCTAGGTCTTGCTAGCAGTTTTGAGCAGTGAGACAGTTAAGATACAACAGCCATACTACATTTTTGTCTCTCATTACAGATTTAAATAAACTAAACAGTTATGTTCTACAACCAATGTTTGATGCACTAATAATATGAACACAATGTGTGAAAACAGTAAGAATTCATGATGGCAAAATACAAATGAGTGTGAGAATGAACAGAATGTTTTTGCATTAAAAAACAATATTGTGTGCTCCACACCTGATGATTCAAAGTAATCAATTTGCAGTTTAACCATTTACAAAACAAATCAGTCAATTTATTTATTTATTGGAGTTTAAGGTCATACATTTCTGCACAATGGCTAATCATGACCACAACATGAAGATAAAGCCAAGTTTAGTCAATCGTTTATGCCCATGTTGACCATTTTAGGGGACTTCCACCCCAAGCACTGGTGACTGGGTCCTATTTCAGCATTAAAACAGAGCTTGTTTACCACAGTAAACAAGCACTGCTTCGCCTTCCAGGGTTCTCACGGGGTACAACTCAGTCAAACCTGCATAAGCAGTGTTCAGTAGTAAAGACTAAACTGAATTTGAGCCAAGGTTCATGTAAAAGTAATCAACCAAGTTTAGTGCAACAGGTGCATACATTTTTGTGGTTTTGTGGTGACATGTGGCCACCAGGGGTTAACAAGACTTTCAACAGCTATGGTCACATCATGTCAGACAATTTTATGGGTGGAGGAAGCACTGAACAGTCCATGTGGGCAAATGGGATTTTGGTTGAACACAATGCAGTTACCACTGGTCAGTATCAAACCACTGACCTTTCATATTGAGGTTCAATGTTCTAATCACTGAGCCACCATGCTCCTGATTTATTTATTTATAATTGTTTAAGGTCACATATTTATGCACAATGGCTAATCATGACTGTGACAGTTTTACGGGTGGAGGAAGCCGGAGTACCCGGAGAGAACCACCGAGCAACAACGAGCAGCTGCCAGCTCCCCAACATCGTAACTCCGCACTGCACCACAGGCAGGGTTAGATTGGTTGAAGACATGCGTACCATCGACGTGCAGTACGCCTTAGTACACGGCGTCATCGTGCCCCCCACATGGGCAATGGGGGTGAAGTGTCTTGCCCAAGGACACAACGCGGTTGCCGCAGGTGGGATTCAAACCGAGGACCTCTCGGCTTGCAGCCTGCACCTCTACCTACTGAGCCACTGTGCCCCCCCCCCCCATGCTCCTGAATATCCATAATCAAGCTGAAGAAGCCTGGATATACATAAAAAACACTTGAAACGTTTTTTCTGAATTTTCCAATTCTTTCTTTTAACCCTTAATGGCCGGGATAAGTGTGCTGAATTCTCACTGGCCCACAGCCTTTATATGTTCTGTGGCTTAGCAGTGATTTCTAGTCAAGTCTTGGCTGCCTTAGCAGGCAGCCAAGACTTGACTAGAAACCACTGCCTACCTGATTTGTCTGTTGTCAACAGGACCTCCTCATGACATATTAAGAGCCTGTGTTGTGAGGTTGTAAAAATTGGAAATAGGCCTTTGAGGGTTAAACCTCTGCTTATTATCCCTAAACTGAAACGTTCCCAACAACGGGAATCATATTCTATATTTCAGAAGGAATCAAAATCTTGTAAAGGGTTAATCCTCTTCACACTGATATTGAAATATGAAAATCTCAACCTACAAATTTTTCTCACAGTACAACTTGTTGCATAACCAATTCAATCGTCCTATTTGGATTGTGATAAAAATGTGCTACTTGAAATTTCAGTCTTCTGACATCAGTGAACAGAGGGTCAAATCTCATCTTGAAAACAATGACGATTTTTTCTAAACAAGGTCACTGAAATGAAATGAACCCAAAGGTATATTTCTGATGGAAAAATGAAAAAAATCAAGTTCAAAGGCAATAAACAAAAGCCCAGTACTAACAGACTTTGACTACTGAATTGGGTAATCTGGTCTTGATTATGGTTGACTGGTTTCAATGCCATTTCAGAAACAATCAATTTTGTATTTTTACAACATATGTCAAAACAAAATGAAGAAAATTTTGGTGAACACAAAATTCAAAGCTTTTTGTACAAAATTCATACATGGTTAGAATACATCAATATTCTTTAACAAGTAAAACCTCAATAATTTTTCCATATTTTCTTACCCGAAACATAGCTTAGTCATACAATAAAATAAGAAAAAGTTGTGTGTGTGTGTGTGTGGGCAGGGCTGGGGGGTGGGGGGTGTAATAGGGTCCACTCATGGTAAACATTAGTCCAAAGGCCATAATATAACTTTTGGGTATGGGGCACCGACAAGATGAAATACATTAAAATTGTTTGGATTTGGGGTCCCTGGCCCCCACAAAGGAGAGAGGCACCTCTCTTGTGCCCTCCTCAGCATTTTACTGTGGCCATCATGGGTGATCTTAGGTCATTGATAGTCTATAAACCCCCTATTATTACCCACCCTGAAAATGTCTGACAACAGGATGAATATAATTATTTATTGAGATAGACAAATTCTAAAGTTATTTATTAGGGATTAATGACACTTTCAACAGCCAGGGTCACCTCGTGTTGGACAGTTGGAAGCTGGAGTACCCAGAAAGAATCATCGAGCAACGGTGAGCAACTGTTAGACTTCCCAATGTACTAACTCTACACAAGCAGGGTTAGCATTGGTTGAAGACAAGTGCACCATCGACGTGCAGTACACCTTAGTACACAACGCTACCATACCCCCACATGACCTATTGAGATGAAGTGTCTTGCCCAAGGACACTACACAGTTACCCCTGGTGGGGATCGAATCATGGACCCTTCGGTTTGAAGTTCAATTCCATAACCACTGAGTCACCATGCTCCCCTAAAGTTATTTAGGGATAGATGTAGTTCTATTTTCTGAGGATATCAAGTTTAAGTCCAATCATTTATACACATGCTGTCCATTTTAGAGGAACTACACATACACACTGATTACCAGGTCCCATTCTACAAGTAAAACAGAGCTTGTTTACCACACTACACAAGAACTGCTTCACCTCTCAGGGTTCCCACTGGTAGAAACTACTTTAAAAGGGATTCAATGCATTGAACACAAAAATAAACCAATGAAGAATGCTCAACATTCTTTAATTTTTCTTCCTTCAAACTATAACATATGATCAGTCCTTGGAAAAAGTTCCACCATCTTGTTCCAATAAGAGAGAATTTGTGCTTTTGAAAAGCAACTTTCAAAAATAATTAAACTGTATTGGTCTCTGCATCAGGTAAAGTTTCAAAACAACCCAACAGTGCCTCCTACAACTATACACAACAAAGAGACAGGAACAAGCTTACTTTTGTGTGTTGACTCAGTTTGCTATCTTGCAGAGTAGAAGTATAGGTCATAGTGTTGGTTATCCAACTGTGGTTGTCATTTCCTGTTATCCACTACATATTAAATCTTCCACCAAATCAGCTGGGTGGAGGGGGTGGGGGGTGGGGGGGTGCCATGAGGGAAGTTTTTCTTTCTAATTACATTAAACTGGAGTGGCCTGAACAGCTCAATAAAGACACCAGTATTCTTTACTCTGGGTGCAACTTGTGGAATGTAGCTTAACTGGTTGAGTGCTAGAAGCCACTATCATGGCTCTATTGAAAGTGATGGGAACCACTTAACCCTTTACCCAACGCAGACGATTTCAAAATTTATTATTTTAAATATCATTTTTTAATTGTTTTCAAAAAATTTCAACAAAACCATATCATGTGACCCCTCTTTGGAACGAGCTCAACGATTCGAAAAATAATATTTTTTCAGCTGCTGATTTTGCATATTACGCTCCAATAAAGAGCCCAAATATCAACCCAGGGATCCAATTTGAAAAAACATGAATTTGACCCCCCTCCTAGAGATGTTGTTATACCAAATATCAAAAGAACTGTTGGATTTGAAGAAGATGATTTTTAAAGCTTATTCCCCATATTGCCCAAAGTTAATTATTCAGGCTCCTGTATTGAGCCCAAATATTAACCGAGAAGCTAAATTTCAACAAACTTGTATCTGACTCCCCTATGGATGCTGTATACCAATTATCAAAAGATTCTGATCAGTGGTTCTGAAGAAATTTTTTTTTGCAATTTTTGCAAATATGCTGACTCAGCATTTTTTCGTTGCACATACTGAACACACTGACACAACCCATGGCAATTCCATTCTACTGGTCCTAAGGATGCTTCATACCAAATAACAGTTCTCTGTTCTGTGACGTTTGGGAAATATGGGCGTTTTAATTTTTGTTTATTTTTAGCCCCTGGGGCTCCCACAGGGCAGAAACAAATTTTTTTTTTGGACATCCATCAGTTACTTGGGACCCACTTATACTACATGCCAAATTTGGATTAAATTGGCCCACCAGTTCTTGAAATACAAATTTTGGGCAGAAAATGGGATATGCTCCCACAGGGAGCCCAAATATTGACCAACCAACTTCCCTTGAACAAACTTTAATCTTCAACACCAAAGGATGTTCCATACCAAATATCAAAGCATTCTCTTTGGTGGTTCATGAGAAGAGTTTTAGGCTTTTGGGGCATTAACCAGAGCCCAAACACAGCAGCTGCTTCATTTGAACAAAATAGAAAGGGTGTACCCCATATATGGTCTGTACAAAATATGTTTGAATTTGACTCAATGGTTGTGAAGAGGAAGACAAGTTTCCAAAAGTTAACGGATGACAGACACCAAGTGATGGCAATAGCTCACACTGACTTGCAGTCAGGTGAGCTAAAAAAAAATCTGTGTTTAGGGAAACTCGACGACTCTAAAAAATTATGCCAACCCTAAAAATTTTGTCAAGTAAAAGTCGCTCATTTAGTTCATTGTAACTCTACATTTCCAAACGACTTCAACTGTGAATATGAAACCTATTTTGGAGTTCAAGTTTTCAAAATTACATCTAGAAATAAATATATTGGACAGTATAAATGTGGAGTCAGTGGCAAGTTCCAGTTAGCAAAGGAAACCACATTTGATAAACTGATGAACATTTTATAAATACAATGTTTCACCATTGGTGTTGAAGGTATTGAATATTTATGAATATCATGTTGAGTTTCATGTATTGATACTGAAAGCTCAAATTTTGGCCTATTGTCCTGAAAATGTTATTGGTTCAAGTACAGTGTGCAACAGTTTTTTATTAATTCCATTCAAACATGTACATAGAAATTCTTGACAGTGACAAGCAGATGCGTGGTACTTTCACTGTCATGCTGAATGGGGAGATTTTTATCATTGGCCATTTCAAGGAAAGTTATTCAATTGACACTTTACACGAAGTGACAGCATTTGAGATTGAGCAGTTAAGTAACCACGTATGCCCCAACTGTTAGTTGTATTACGTTCAGTGTTTTTAAATAACCGACACCAAGTTGTATTTTCGGTTAACCTCTGCTTGCTTTTAAGAAATGTAACTCTTTTACTGAATACAACTAACAGATGTTAGACCAAGGGTAACCAGCTGATTCCAATGAGCATCTTAAGCTATATTTTGGAGGCAAAGATTGAAAAAAATAATAAAATTTGAAAGGTGATTTTTCTAGACAGCACATGCTAGATATTGCTATATTATATTAGGTAAAGGATTTTAAAGACCCTTTTAGCATCTATGGCTACATCACAACCACAACACAATTATAAAGTAAAGTTTTGTCAGTCATTTAGGATTATATTTCCCAATTAAGAGGATGCACACCTCGTGTGTTGGTACTCGGGTCCTTTTGTACCAGTAAAGAAGAACTTGACTATCTCAATAAACAAACACTGCCTCATTTCCTAGGGTTTCCATGGGAGGTTGGAAAGGGTCCTTCTAATAGAGTATCTCATAACCAGTACAATAACAATATATTGGAAGAAACCTGGAAACATTCATTAAGGACATTCTGACTCAATAGATCAACCTACATACTAAATAAATAAAGATTTTTTTACCCACTGCAAGAATAGACTCAAATTCTACTGATCTGGTACCAGACCTGGAAGGTTTAAGGGTTATGAACCAGCTGGCTCCTTCATCAATATAGCAAACACTGGTAATCTACAAACAAACACTAACTCAAAGTCCAGTTTTATAAATTATTACAGACATGATAATTTTCAATGTGCTCATCAGCATCAAGAAATATTTTGATGACAACTGAAACAAAATGTGAATACTGGCCTTATGCTTAGTTTTCATCAACAACAAAGGACTTAATCAAGCATTGGGTGATCAGGCATTATGAACAGCGCACATTGAACTAGTTGAGCATTGGGGCGGGGGGGGGGGGGAGGGGGGGGCTTATTTGGGCTTTATTCTGAAGTACAGGTACCCCAAAAACTACATGTAAGTGGAATGTGCTTCATATTATCTTAACAGCGAAATTATTCACTCTGTGTCATGTCTTAAATAATTTAGCACTCTACAGGTTTAAGTGCAGGTGTAAGAATGTAAAAGTCAAAAGGCACACTTCCAAAAACTGTAAGAAAGCAGAGACAGGTGAATAGATTTTGTCGATGAAAACTTATTTAGCACTTTACCAGTAACTAAAATCAACATTACATTTTAAGTTAATGTTACTAAAAATATGTGTTTCTTTATCCATCTCAAAATCACTATTACGTTTTCAGTAGCATTGTTTATTTCTGATGTTCAAGGCCACTTTCAGCATTTATAGTTATATAATTACTGCAACACAAGTACCATTTAGTAAAGTGAACCAATCATTTATACCTTTGCTGCCCACTTTAGAGACCTTCCCCTCCAGGTGTTGGTTACTGGGTCCTATTTGACCAGTGAAATGGAACTTGTTAACCACAGTAAACAAGTACTACTCCCCTTCCATGGTGATTGTCAATAGGGACTAAAGACAGTTATAACCACTGGGTTTGAAGTGAAACTGCATGCAATGCAATAAAATTATAACTAACATATTTTTTTTCTCAAGGCCTGTCAAATTATTTTTAACCTTTGACCCTTTGAACTCTGGTGGTATTTTCCATGTCAGTTCAATGGCAGTAATTGGAAGAGTAATTATTGATTCTATGGGGGTAGATCAATTAATATTTTCAGCCTACAGCCTTAGGGCTGCATGCTGAAAATATTGATCGGTCTATCCTACACATTCACTTAGTGAGCATTCTACTTAATTGGTTGAGAGCTAGATTATTTTTGGTGGTCTGAATTTATTATTCAAAATTTGTTCTATTACACATCCTTGGAAAGTGCCTACAGGTACTCTCCAGTAATTTGTAATAGAACAAATTTATATAAAAAAAGTATGATTTGGGGTTGACTGAATATGAAACATGAGCAAGGAAACGGTTGGCCTTTGCTCTGGTACCCTCATTTTTTTTTGAAAGCCATATTGTGGCTTCTAGCACTCAACAGGTTAATGCAAATATGATGTATCATGTTCCTAGGCTGGAAAAATCAGACCTTTGGGTTCAGTGCCAGGAGATTATTAAACATTTTTGCTGCACTTTTTAACAGTGCAGTTGTTTCTAGGCATGTCTTGGCTGCCCACATAGGCAGCCATACATTCCAGAATCAACTGTAATTAAAAGTTTTGAGTTTACCAAAGACTTCATGTTGGGGTATCTGTCCTGTTGCATTCAAAAGTGAAAAAAGTCAGCATTCAATCTTTAAGGATAGAAAAAATTTCATGACTTCTCCTGTACTCCATAACCAGTATAAACCCTTTTTCTTCGTGGCTTTATTTGATAGCAAGGCTTGAAGTTTTTGGCATTACACAATGCCAAACTTCCAATTGAGAAATAAATCATCCTTTATCACATTTTTGCATCCCACGTCATATATTTGGTATCCAGAGTGTAAAAGACTGTTAGATATTTATCTAATGTAAGGGTGATATACAGCTAGCACTATTGACAAAAATGATCATTCAAATTTTATTATTTTTCTTCTTCACTTTTTGCCTCCAAATCATTGCTTATAATCATTCACTGAATTAACTTTGTTGAGCCCATCCCATTACAATGTGGTATGTGTATATTGCCGGAAATCGAACTGTCGGCAACCCCACCTGACATTCAGGAGTCCAACACCTAAACCACTGGACCATTGCACACCATCAGAAACGATGACTGGAATCCAGCTTTTTAGATGATGTTCTCATGAATACTTGGTTCACTTTCCTTACAGCAGCTACAGGAAAGTGTGAAACATGCTAGCAACTGTAGGATGAAAGTGCTATGGTTGGCCTCAGATGAAGACTGGCACAGGTCTGTGAGTGTGTGTTGAAGGAGACAATTATGTTTTCGAAGAATTTGTAATGTTGATATCCGATCCCTGGCTGGGAATCCACCCCCGGCAACACCTCCTGGCATTCAGGAGTCCAACACCTAAACCATTTCACTATTGCGCACTGTCAAAAATGATGGCTGGAATCCAGCATTTCAGATGATGTTCTCATGAATACTTGGTTCCCTTACCTTACAGCACTGGGGTGTGTGTGTGTGGGGGGGGGGGGGGGGGGGAGGGTGGCTGATAAGCTATATTTTTTGGCAAAAGATAAATATATTCAGTTATTTAAGACAGTTTTTGTGAAAGTGTTGCCTTGAGTCATGTTTGGTAAGGGAATAACGTTTTTTTAAGAATAAACCCTTTACAAAATGAATTGGATGCATCTACCCACGTTAGAGACAAATTGGGCATGTGAAAACTCTTTTTAAAACAATTTTAACAAAAGCCTATCATATGACCCTCAATAGAATGAGCTCATGCCAGTGATGGATCACATGGTATGGTTTTGGTGAAATGCTTAAAAAAAAACGAAAACAAATGTTGATATTGTGTGTGGAGGGTGAAGGATTAATAAGCCTAATGTGTTATCACACAAAGTTTCAGCACTCTCTTAACCCTTAAGGCCTGGACAACAGTCTCTCTACATCTAATGGCTTAGCAGTGATTTCTAGTTAAGTCTTGGCTGCCTGTTAAGGCAGCCAAGACTTGACTGAAAACCACTGCTCAGGTAATTTGTCTATTGTCAGCAAGACCTCCTCATGATGGCATGTTATGGGCACCTGTGCTGAGGTCGGAAAATTCAGAAATAGGCCTTTAAGGGTTAATGCAGAGTTAAATTTATCAAAGAAAATTGTAATAGTTGAGATTACAATATGATTATGATTTTTTACAGTGGGTTATTCTCATTACTTGGTACAAGAACAACAGAAAATATGAATAATAATATAAGACAGCCATAAATTGTAAACTTCACAGAATTATCAACAGTTTTCTAAATACATTTCAACAAATCAAATGATTTTTTACAAACAGAACAGCCATCGTTGATTTTATGTTTCAAAAAGCACCATTGAAAGTAAATTCTGTAATTCTGTAATCTCAACAATACACAAAAATAAAATGGCAAAAGAAAACAAAAAGGTAAAAATTGAGCCATTTTAAACATGTGCTGCCATTTCACAAACAACAACATTTGTACCATTTTATTTCAAACAATTGAATCAAGTAACAGTTTTTTTTAATTTTTAATAGAACTACAAACATTTTGATCCAACAAACATTTCTGTCCCTATGGAAAGCGAAAGTACATGAACCAAACCTGTTAAGTCTCCCAATTTTCCTTGGAGTCTCCCGGTTTGATGCCCAGTCTCCTGCCATGATGGTATGTTCCAATTTTCTCCCGCTTTGACACTTTTCAAAATTATTATTCAGTAAAATCAAATTTTTCTGCTCACAGGCCTCTGAGCTCTAATCATAATGAATGAAACAAAAAATATGCAAGTGAATTATATTTTGGCCTAATAACAGAGTTTTTTTTTTCTAAATATTTCACTTTTATCCATATTTGTTTTCTGTTTTATTCATTTCATTTGAGCTGCATGGTCAATTTACGAGTGCCGAAGCAAAAATAGGTGACTTAGCCATATCACATCTTGCCATCCATCTTCACTTGAATAATGAATGATTCCTGATGAATAAAATGTACTGAAAAGAATTAAACAATATATCTTTAGTTATTTAGTTCAAATATCCACTTCGTTTTTATTCAATTATCCACTCGATTTGTAATCCACTACGGCTAAGCAAAAGAATACTGTTCAAAAATGGATCACAATTTCATCACAGAAATTCACCTTGCTTTCGTCATATGCCGAAAAGTTACGGTTGAAAATTGATACAAAACAGAAGTATTTTTGAATAGTCAATAATAATGATTCATGTTCTGCTCTACGAGTCATAGTTCAGGCATCCATTCCTGGAAACTTCTGAATGGTATTTGCACAGTTGAAATCAAAATTATGAATTACTGACAATGAGAAAGAATCTCAACTCCAAAGGTCAAAACATCCCATCACTGAAATAGGTGCATGTAAAGAAACACAATGTCCCAATGCTGAAAATATAAATGCCGCCATCTATGTTACTTCAGGCATGAAACGTTTTGTCTTGTAATAAAATTTTCATGTTTCTTTGACAAAAGATATCATCCCCATTCCAAATCCCTTTCTTCAATGACAATCTACCTCCATAAAATCAACCATTGATGAGTAGTTAATGGTTATGTGGTGATATCAAATTACCAGAAACAACTGATGCAGGTCTCAGAAAGCCTGGAATATTTTCGAACTCAGTCAAGAAAAACATTTAAATATGCATGTCATTGGGAACAAGCTCTGAGGGCTGGATCTAGTGGTTTTATTAATATGCTTTTATAGACAAATACCATTTAAATTGTTCAAATAAAATTAAATATAATGTACTATTAGGGTAGAATAAGGGTGGGGGTGGGAAGCATGAACTATAAATTATTGATGTGCTGGCTGTACCCACAAATCTCCAAGACAAGCATGAAAATCTTCCTGACAGCTCATCAAAATCTCACTGACAGTCATATTCAGAGGTTATAGGTCTGATATGAACCATGGATTGAGGAAGTAAGCTTTGTCATCAAAGACAAACCTCAATATTGTTTTTTTCTAAAACAGCTGGTGTCAATTTAATGCAAAAGAACAAAACGGTGTTCTCAAATCAAAAACAAAATTGTGTAGCTCCCAAACTCATGACAATTATATTTATTTATTTATTTATTTATTGGTGTTTAAGGTCACGTACTTCTGCACAATGGCTGATCGTGACCACCATATGGAGTAAATGTCAAGGTCAGTCAATTCTTTATGCCCCATGTTGCCTATTTTAGGGGACTTGCACCCCAAGCATTAGTGACTGAGTCCTATTTTACCAGTAAAACTGTGCTTGTTTACCACAGTAAATAAGCCTGCCTAACTTCCCGGGGTTCCCACAGGGGGTGGCAACTCTTAATCAACAATTCTGTAGGTTTAAGACCAGACAAAATTAAAATACTTTTCTCAGCCCTTCTGTATAAAACTGTCAATCTGCAGTCTTTTTTCAATATACATTATGAACTAGTGCTGAAATGGTAAGGGCATTCTGTAAATAGTTATCCATTTAATTAAGATTCATTCCATTTCTGAATAACTATCCGTTATTTTGGAGAAAAGAATATGCATACCCTAGGATGCTGAACTGCGAGAACAAACTCTGGGCCTAGATGGAAATATTTTATATTGGTGGATTCAGGCAATGAAATAAAATCAGAATGTTCAAATTAAAGTCTTGCATAAAATACATTTTATGAATTTCCTATTGTTCGAATTCACTAATAACAAGCTATTAATTGAAAACAGAGTATGTTTTCATTTTTGGAATTCACTTTAAAAAACTTTACACAATCCATTCCAATGAGAGGTCATAAGCTGAGTTTGAATGCTTTTTGAGAGTAGTACTGGCTTTAGTTTTGACCATTACAGTGGGTAAGGAGTTGATAAAGATGAGATTTACACGAAGGCTGTACAGTGCACAGGGTTAGTTACTCGGTTAATAATGGAAATTTTCTTATAACCGGAAAGTGTGACTAACCCTGTGCAATGCAGGGTTAGTCACTCTTTCTGGTTATAAAAAAAATTGGTAACTGGTATATCACATACATTACATGAAAATGCACACTCACTAAGACTCTGCAATGCCTAGGGTTAGTCACATAATAGAAATGATCTTATTTATAATCAGAAAGAAAAGTCACTAAGCCTGTGCACTGCACAGAGTTTGTTGATAAGCTAGCAGACTCTGACTAACCAATAAGCATTGCACAGGATTAGTTGATAGGCTGCTGTATCACATACAACAGGAAAATATACACAGACTAAGGCTGTAAAGTGCACAGGGTTATTTAGTTACATGTTACATAGGGTGCAGGAGTCAAGCTCCTAATCGTCGTGTGAGAACCATAAGGTTCTATCTTCCACTGGAAGATAGAACCTTATGGTTCCCACACGACGTAATGTAAATACTTGTATTGGATTGTGGAAATCTTTTTAAAGTGAATTCCCAAAATGAAGACATTCTATTTTCAGTTAATATCTTGTTTAATACAAAAGATTTCCATACTTCTGTCATGAGTGAGTGGATAACCTGTAGAAAAACTCATAATTGGAAAAATATTGTAACGTTCAGGTCCCGATTAATTGATTAATCATTTCAATGCTGTTATGAACAGACAGTTCACAGAAGAAAAACACATTATCATAATACAGCAATATCTCTTTTTTTTGTAGCAAACTCCACCCTGCCTGTTTAGCGCCAATGATGAGCTGATTAGCACAATTTTTTCAACACATTTCTGGACTTTCTTTCAAAATTCTGTTTTGTTTACACATTCCTAGAAAGGACACAAAGAGCCATTTCCAGTAATTTACATTACATAGTGTGGCTTATCTGAAAGCTGACAACTGGTTTGTTACATGTAAACAATTTACATATTACTGGATTAATACCAGAAACACCAAAAGCCAATATTACATAGTTTTAAATAACATTTAGTTCAGGCTACTAAAAAAAATTCTTGTTTCTCAGGCATCACCCTCATCATTGAAAATCTGCATCACTTTTTTTTTTACCTGGAAATCTCTTCGAGGATACTATTTTGCACTTCTAGGACTAAAAATTTTAACCAACTAGACTAAGAAAGTCAATTAACTGGTTGAGTGCTAGAAGCCACTATCATGGCTCTACTGAAAAGTGCTCAAAGCCACTTTAGTGGTTTTACACTGCAAGAATTAGCTCATTGTTTGCTGAGCAGTAGAAAAAAATGTTTTTTATATATTAAAAAATGTTTTATTACTAGTTATTGGAGAGAGAGTCAACAGGCACTCTCCATTAAATGGTAATAAAACAATTATTTATGAATAATATTTTGCTAAACTAAGGCCCACCTTGCTGGTAGCAGAGTATCTTTGAAAAAAAATACTCATGTTACAAATCACTTCTGAAAAATAATTTATCACTCTACCAATAAATTTGCATAATAGCATATGGAATTAAATTCTAATTCTAAATATTTTCAGAACTATTTTGTGGATTAACGAAGACAAAAAGGTTTTCCCTCCCTTATCATAAAACTGAGGAAAAATTGCCTGAGAAATGAGAACATTTTTATAGGCCTAATTCATGAACTTTTTATCGTCATGTGTCATATTGCCTGTATAAATATCAGCAAAACAAATCAAATGAAAACCTGTTTCCAACTGTCCACCCTATTGGTCAGAAATTTCTAACAAAACATATATAATGGCTGATGGGTTCTATGATATATTCACTTAATCGGTCTACATTTATAACAAAACCATGTACTTGATATATTTATATGACACCTGTGATCTGATTTGAACTAATCAGAAGGTAGAAACTCAAAGGCTATTCATTATTTGAAGGCAAAAATTGAAAACATATTTAGATTTGATTTGTGATTTTTTAAAATTGTGCTGGCCGGATCATCGAGAAGTTATCTTTTGGTTGGATAAGTAGTTTTCTTACTAGGTAAATGGTCATTCAGGACTTAAAATTAATGCGAGAATCAGAACTGATCTCGCAAGGAAAACAATGAGAATCAACTGAGACTCTCGCAAAATTTTCAATTGATTCTTACGATATATTCTGCAGGAGTCACCAAAGGCCTTGTAGAATTCTTACTTTTTTTGCTCCCTCAAAACAAGGTAACACTCTGACTTAGCAGTTGTGTCTAGTGGAGTCTTGGCTGCCTATACAGGCAGCCAAGACATCATTGGAAACTACTTCCATCAACATAACCACCAAAAGACTGTTTGTTTGAACGTGTGTTCTACATGAACATGCAAGACAAGAAAGTTATCAAATTTTAACTGGGCCAACAAGGGTTAAATTCTGGTGACAATATAAATATGAGATTTGTTTTTTATGTGTAATATGGGCATATGCACTTGCTGCACTCACAAGGGTATGATAGTACTCTCAAATTCAAAGTTATTGAAGAACTGAAAATTTGAATCTCGTTCCTAGAGTTCATGAGAAAACAGATTCTCACAGTTAGGGACAGATTTTAAGGCCTAAAAATCCTCCTTCACTCACATCAGACTTTGTAATTGACCATTTAAATTGACATTGTTTTTGCTCTGTTTTTGAAGACTCCTTAATCTCAAGGATACTTAAGGAATCGGCTGATGTATACATGTGCTTCCAGAATGTATTTTATACAGATGGATCACACATCTAAAAAATTAAATCTATGACAGTCAAATTCATTCAGTACTGTGATAATATCAGAGTTGGTTTCAGAATGCTTTGGATATTGAACAAAGAATTTAATTTTTGGTGTGTTCATCATATCATAGTTTCACTAACAATTTATCCATGTGCTTAATTAAAGATAGTTTCACTATCACAAAATAAATTTCAATTCAATGAAGAGCTGCATTTGGTGAACAGAAAAAATCACAAAATGGTTGTAACTTGGCAAGTGCCAATAAACTTAAAAATAGTCAATGTTAACATCATAATTCCACATGACCACCACCACATCTCTCACAAGGAAAAATATGTCCCCTCACAAAAAGTTTTGTGTTTTTAAAACACTCATCATTAAGATCACAAACATACAAAAGTACAAGACATACAGTTGAATGGACAGCGATTGTTACCACAGATTTTTTTTTTGTCAATGAGACATATGCATGATAATGTTGATTCAATTTACAGCTAACTCAAAATAAATTGTTTGAAAGAACATGGTAAAATCACATACAAATAAATATGAGATATGCAAGGCAGCATGGAAAAAAGTGTGGCTCCCAGAACATTTTCTGTCAAAGCTCATCATGGCCATAAATAACTTGACAATATAGAGATGGTAAACACTGGACAAGGGTATACTGTGAATTTAAATTTTTGGTTTTATTATTATCTTCGAGTGGTGTAGGGATGGGATGGGGAAATCAAATATCTTTTCCAGAGGGTGCAATGTGTCTGCTTCAAATAAGTTTCCCAGAGGGTGAGATCTTCCCATCCTACCCACACACCACTCAAGTTGTTATTTCTGTACAGGGATGGGTTAACAGTTTGAAGTGATTTGAAACAACTGACATTCCAGTATTGTCACCTTTGAAATTATTGATTTCCATGATGTCATGCGGCGTATGCAGGCAGAAAAATCGAGTGGTGTGGGGGTGGAATGGGTAGCTGTGTCAACTGAAGCAAAGTAGGATGCCATGTTTGCTTCCAAATTGCAGATGGTGATGAAATAATTTGGTAGTCATTAAATATTCAAATAAGGATGGTCAGGTGGGGTGGGCAAGATAGATCTTACCTAGGACACACATAGTGGTGAGAAAGAAACTGAATCTCAAATTGAATAAGGTAAAGGATACTGAATCAAATTAAATCTCAAACTGCAAAGAGATTATGTCTTTAACCCTTTGAACCCGAGAGGCCGCTTTTTCGGCCCAGAAACAAGATACGTCATAATTTCACCAAGTAGAATGACTGTTAAGTGAATGTGTGTGGTAGACCATTCAATATTTTCAATGTGCAGCCCTGAGGCTGAGCGTTGAAAATATTATTTGGTCTACCCCATATAATGAATATGAACTCTTCCAACGGCTACCACTGAATTGACTCGGAAGATACCAACAGGGTTCAAAGGGTTAAACTGAAGAGCCTCAGTGTCAAATGAAGACAGGAAGTAATTAATGATGACAAAATTGAAAATTAAAACACATAGTCAGTGAATGTAACTTTGACCCAATGATGGTAGGTTTCAATTTTCACATCGGTTTCAGCATTTCCTTCCAGTTTGGACTACCTTGGTCCAAATTACGCACAACATTAAACCTATTACTTCCAAGCTACAGTACGTGGAGAGTATATTATCAAAAATCACCCAGAGGGTGGAGATTCCACCCAAATAATAATTGCAAATTTGTTGCAAAGCATAACAAGCACAGGCAAAGTTCCAGACAACGGACCTCCAGGTTTAACCTGGAGGTCCATTGGCTGAAACATTGCTTGTGTTTTTTGCTCACATGTACAGAATTTGAAGGTGATACTTTGGGTGATAATTCCACTCCATGGGTGATTTCATTACAATCCACTCTCCACATACTGTATAACCGCTGGGGAACCAATTTACAGGCACTAAAAATGTTTGTGTGGTACCATACAGTCTCTGCTGATAAAAGAAAATACTTTCTTCCACAATACAGGCATAGATAGGAAGAAAGTGACACCCAAACCCAAAGGATTAAAAAAAAGTCAAATACATGTTAAATCTAATCAACTCATCATAATAAACAATCAAATCCAATTTCAAAGCTTAGCTGTGCTCAAGACTGGACTCGATTTGAATGATGTGATTAAACTATAACCAATGATTTTTCTCTCCCGGAGCCCTTTCCAATGTTGAGTCACATATCATTTACCAAGCAACAATAAAGGCCACAACAATGCTAATGTCTTGCCAAAACAGATCAGATCATTGAGGCCGCTTGGCCCTATATGGGCAACCAAGACTGGACTAGAAACCACTGTTAGGGTAGTTTATTGTAATATTTATTTGAAAAAATCTAATTTTCTTTAATAATATCTAATTTGTTTGAATATGATCGGTCAAGGAGGGTTTTTCAGACCTCAATGAGTAATCTTCCTATCATATGAATGTTTTTGCATTGTCCTGTCCATCTGTCAGATAGAAATTATCGGCATGTCCAACAGTGCAATTAAACTATAATTGATGCATGTTGGCTGTTTGTTAGTATATATGTTGGGTTGTTCACAATGGTTTCTCTTCAGTATTCAAGACTGTGTATATTACCTAAGAAAATAATAAAACTGTAATCTGCACAAACAATAGCATGACTGCAATGATATAAAAGAAGGAGACTTTGGTCGTGTAAGTGTACATTATAATACAAGCAAACACTGTGAATTAAATTATAACAATTGAAATAAATTATCTGTCACTTTTACCAGAGTATAAATTTAGGATGGACTCATTGAGGTTTTGTATGAAGTGCTACACATGCCCATGCCACATTCACACTCTGATAAAACAAGATAATTCATTTCAGTTCTTATTTATATTATTATTATTCTGAAGACTATTGTGATCCTATCTTGGATTACCTGCTCTAAGATCATAAAGTCTGACAAAGTCAGAATTGGGACTTAAGGTTTCAAGTTTTTATCCTTCACTTCTGAAACAAAGATTTGATCTTTGACCAAAGAGCCTGACCATTTAATAATTCAAAATTTAGAAGTCCTTCCTTTTACTTCAGAAACAAAGATCTTTGTCCAATGTGTCAGTGCATTTAACAATCTCCACATCCCTGCACACTCTTTTAAATGAAGCTAGAAAATTGCATCTGAAATTGTAAAATAAGATTGTTCTGGATCCAGAATTCAGCTTAAAGACAGTCAGACAGAAATGAATATGAGTGCCACACATTCTCCCTGCTAAAATAGACCTGGGCACCAGTCCTGGCTAAATATGATTCTAGTAATTAATAGAGGCAAATTGATAACTGTTGATAGACTCTTTAAGTTATAATATAATAAACAAAAACAAATCTACCAACTGATCTCTTCTGAAATTCATCTTCACAAAATAATACCAATAGATTTCCTATCTATCATGTAGACTTTCACAAGTGAAATTTGTGAGCCTGTTAGCATCAAATGTCTTACAATACACAGCAAACCTGAAGGAAATTTTCAAATTATTTATTTAAATTGTTGTTCAATACTGTGATGGATCAGAGAGGTGATGCTGGATGGAGGTGAAGGATATTAACAAGGGGATCAACTCTCTCATCTCCAGAATCTGATTTCACAAACTGGTATCACAATCCGTCAAATCAAGAAATGGTAGGCAAAGGAATCTGTAATGTGGACTGATTCAATGAAAGCTTCTTTGCAGAGTCACTAAACTGCCATGACAGATACCCTGTAAAAGCAGTTTTGAAGTGTTTGTCGACTCGATGCAATGACCAGCCATAATACCACAACATCCAAATACTGCTACTATAGGGTGACAACGTGGAATCTAACCATCCCATAACACTTATTTTTGCACCTTCAACCAACTTCAACATAGAAACCTTTGCTTTGCTGGGCAAAATATTCTTCACCAATTTTGACAAATATCTTTTTGTTTCATATTCTCTTGACAACTTAGTACCAAGTTTCACAATGGATGAAGAATGAGTTTTATGACTGAACCACCAGCATGTATGTAACTAGCATGATACAAGCAGGACATGAACACAGGCCAAACTTGTTCAAGGAATGTGTATACCTTTAATTAGCTTTGCATCTTATACACTCAGCCATCACACTCTAGTTACCTTATTAATACCTGCAAGGTCATTGTCAAGCATATCATAAAGCCAGATTTTAAACTGTGGTGCCCTGATCTATGCCCTTCTACCTCATGTCTCACAAGAGTAATTTTTTATGAAACCCTCGGCCCAGTACCAGAACATGACTGTGTGAAACTCTGTGAAGCAGCAAAGTCTTTAATATGTTGAAGACTCAATAGACTGTTTGCCAGCATGCTATCCCGAGAGAGAGTTGGCATGTTGCGATCCGTTGGGTCCATCTTTCTAAAAGCTAGTGGTTCATATGGTAGGTATCTGGTCGATGCCATTGAAGATATATGTGGCAGTGGTGAACCTAGACTATTTGGTGACAGACCAGCATTATATTGGTGGTGGTATCCAGATCCACTTGGAGCAGAGATGTTACCAAACTGTGACAGTGGCATAAATGCAGACGATGTTTTCACACAAGATGGCACTGACCTATCTTGTGCTCTATCAGCTATCCTACTGTAATCAGAATTCATGTGATGATCTAGTGGTTCCTGTTTGATTCCACCTCGTTGTGACGAACTTTTACTCACAGAATCCTGTGAATGTTTTTGCATGTGTCTCTCAAGATATGTCTCCTGTGTGTATGATTTTCCACAGATTCGGCAGATTTGTGTCTTCAAGTGTTTAGTGTCCGAGTGCTTGGGTATATGTTCCCGCAGACCCTGTTCATCAGCATAACATTTATAGCAGGAATTACACCTGTAAGGTTTATCAGTCATATGTGAGCGAGAATGAGATTGAAGATTAGACAACTGTGAGAATGCCTTTCCGCATCCTGGGTGACTACACTTGTATGGTTTTTCACCAGTGTGTGTACGAATGTGTTGCTGAAGATGGGACAACTGTGTAAATTTCCGCTCACAGATGTCACATTTGTATGGTTTGATTCCAGCATGTATCCGAGCATGTTGAGATAAATAAGAAGAATTTGCGAATGACTTATTACAGGTAGGGCACCTGTAGGGCTTGGGATCTTGCTTGTGGATCTGTTGGCTGTGGATCAGCATATCCGATTTAGTGTTAAACACCTGAAATAAATAAAAAAACACAATTAGTTTTCTAGACATGTTTGTAAAATGTCAGTCTGGTGTGTCTGCTCTGCATTTGTCTTATATATTGTTATTTTAACCCTTTGAACTCGTAAGACCGATTTTTGGTCCAAGGCTTAATTTCATCCCATTTTTGTCTTATTTTTAGAGGTCTATACATGGGGCATTGGTGATAAAATAATTACTGCAATCTGCAGTTATTATTTTATCCTCCCTGTATATTGATATTGGACTGACCAATATCACTGTAAGTGTATACAAAGGCTAAACTGTTCCAGGAAATAGGGGTTCGAAGGGTTAATGACCATCACAGGAAAAATGAAGTTGACCACCTCCCAAGCCTGGAGAGTTTCATATATTTTTCTACACTTTGACAGTTTACATCCATCCAGTGGCTTTACAGCTGTTTCTAGGAAAATCTTGGCTGCCTATATAGGAAGACAAAACTTACCTAGAAACAACTGCCAATGTACTTGGAATGTAACTTTCAAATTTACCCAGAAACTGTGTGTTGGGGCACCTGTCCAGCGGTAGTAAAAACTCATCAAAATTGGAATTAGGGCTAAGCTTAATGGTTAGAAAAAAATTTTATCAACATTTTACCAAAAATAACAACTATATCCACCCAGTGTTGTACGAAACAAATCACAATTCAAATTTTAGTTTTGACCTCCCAAACATTGCTTATCGGAATGAACTCTTCACATTTGTTCCAATCAGAGCACATGTGCTATGTTTTGGAAGCAATTTATTATTTATTTATTTATTGGTGTTTAAGGTCACATATTTCTGCACAATGGCTTATCATGAATGCAACATGGAGATAAAGTCGAGTTTAGTCAATTCTTTATACCCATGTTGCCCATTTAGAAGACTTTCACCCCAAGCATTGCTGACGGAGTCCTATTTCACCAGTAAAATAGAGCTTATATACCACTGTAAACAAGCATTGCTCTACTTCCCAGAGTTTCCATGGAGATTTTGGAAGCAAAAAACTGAAAGTGTTTAGCTAGTCAAGAAAAATATTTTCACTGGTTGTCCTCTTGTTGTTTCAAGTGAAGGATTAATGGAATGATCTCCGCAGGTAAAAATATTAAATTGAGAGGGATATTCAGTGAATCAGATTTTGATCAATTCTCTGAATTCTGATAATGAATAACAAAAAATAATTAATTCAGTATTTACATTATAAACTTGGGAAACTTGGTTGCCTTTATACATTTCCAATGTGTTTCAACATTTTTTTTCAGTATATTTATCTAAGACTATAATGTGACCAAAACACAAGTATAAAGTCAAGTTTAGACATTTATATGATGCTGTTCACTTTAGAGGACTTGCATCTCACGCATTTGTACCTGGTAAAGCAGAACTCGTCTTCCACAGTAATCAAGCACTACACCATTTTCCAAGATTAATTTAATTAAAAGTGACGTATTCTCTGACACATTTACAACTTATGGGGCAAAAACATACCAATGGGATGGCAAATGGTTGAATGTTTGACAATTATGTACAATAGTCTAGGAGCACCAGAATATTTTTTCAAGACTGTGCGTGTATACTGAAGGACACAACCATGTTTTTGAAGAATTTGGAATCTAACCGTTGGCAATCCTGTCTGGCATTCTGAAGTCCAACACCTAAACTACTAGACTATTGCTCACAGTCAAAAACGATGGCTGGAATCCAGCTTTATTAGATGATGTTCTCATGAACATTTGATTCACTTTCCTTGCGGCAGTAACATGAAGGTATGAAACATGCTGGCTATAGTATGACGAAAGCACTGTGGTTGGCCTCAGATGAAGACAAGCATGCGCCTGTGTGTGTGGGAGAGTACAGGGGAAGGATCCAAAGGATTGAAATGACAACTTGAATAAGAAAAAAAATGACCAGCAACAAAACAAAAAAAGATCCCTCTGTAACCACGCAGGAATGGCAGGGGGGAATCTTCATTCCTCCCCCCCCCCCAACCTCCCCATATCATTCCAGCAGGGATATACTTTCAACCTGTTTTCAACTAGAAGAGAATTGACTGTACTCTTACACTGATAACAGCAGACCTAAGTATCAGTTTATGGAAACTTTTTTTCAGAAAGGGTTTGGACTAGCACAAGTCATATTGAATGGATTTATAACAGAGTAGTTTACATATAGCTAGTAGATCTTATTTTTTCTCCTGAACAAAACTAGCCTACAAGCACTATAGCCTATACTTCCAAAAGAGATACAGCAAGAACATTTTTAACATAATAATTAGACATTCACCTGTCATTCATTATTCTTTTCAGTTTGATACATCAGTAGGTTACAATATACTAAATGATTACAGTGGCAACAGTTTTAACATTTTCCTGACTCCCAAGCTCATCAATCTCATTTGAGGGAAAACAGTCTTGTACAAACTTAGTATATCATCTCATTAAAAAAAGATGAACACGAAAAAAATATATGTAGCCATGTGTTTTCTGTGTTCAAATTTGGCGATTCCCTAACTACCATCCAGGTTCACACTGAGTTGAAAAGGCATATTTTACTTGTCCCCCACACCTTATTTTTCAACTCTCACAATTTTGAAAGGACAGCCAGTGCAAATATTTAAGTCTTTTTTTGACATTTTTATTGAGGGTTCCAAAATCAATAAATATTGCCCCAATCAGCTGATCTCCTTCATTTTATGCTCCATTAAATGTTGAGGTGAAACCCATTAGATGGCATTTAAGCTCCATGTAGGCTATTGTTACCAATAAGGATATGCAATACTCAGAGTTATTTCCCTTGTATCAATTTTATCCTTATTTTACAGGTTTTTCCATGAATCCCAAAAAATAAACAACCAATATAACTTCCAGTGAAATCACTGGCAGTGTCCCTGCAGCAAAAGTTCCAGAAATTGTACTCTGCACATTAATCATCTTCTTTTCATTACATTTTCTTACAAAATTCTCTGTAATACACACTAAAAATACAGAACTAATCTCTAGGATTTTCAGCTATGCATGGTCGAAGCCAGGCAAAAATGAAGTTGCAGAACAAAATATTTTTCCCTGCTAATGGGAGCTGAAAAGTATTTTTTCCTCCTACTTGATTGTTTCAACTGGCAAAAAATGAAAAAATAGTTATTCAATAATTTTGTTTACATGTATTGTCTGCTTTTCATGTTAGGTAAAGGGTAAAGAGTGTGTATACCCAATTGGGAATGTTCAAGGTCTTTTTCGAGGGAAAACAATTTCCTGCTAGAGCACCCAGAGTACTTTTTGAATGATTAAGTTCCCAGAAAGTAAAGAAACAACTACAGTAAAATAACTGAAAAAATAACTGAGTGAGAGTATAAAAACCAGTTTGGGATTTTCAAGCCTCAGAGACAACAAGCAATGCCACTGCTTTCAACCAGAATTAAACAAATTGTTTGGCCCTTTGGTAAAAAAGAATCAAATGATGTTTTTATTTTTGACACTTACTTGTTTTATCCAGCCTGGTTGGTTTGGAGTACTCAAATCTTAAGGTAAAGTGGTCACTTTGTGTTCTAAGGGTCATAGGATGGTGGTTATTTGATCTCTCTGAGGAGAAACTTTATTTTAACAAGAGCTCACATATCGCTGAAGCAATACAATGTCCCCTACCGGACTAATGAGCATTAATAATTATACAAATGTTATAACCTAGATGTGATCAGCATGAATTCCATTGAAGCGTTTCCAAAAAAGTCTGGAAAACTGATATTTTGGCACTTTCCATATTTCCAAGGGGCATAACTCACACAAGAATAATGCAATCAGCATGAAACTCAAACTTGATCTGTAAGTCATTGTTCTATAGTAGGCATCGTTCTATAGTAGGTTACCAAGAATAAAATCATTCGGTTGAAGCATTTCCAAAAAAAGTCCGGAAAACTAAAGTGTGACTGACTGACAGACTGACGGATGGACAGAGTGCAGATGAAACTTGATTTGTAAGTCATCGTTCTATAGTAGGTTACCAAAAATGAAATCATTCCGTTGAAGCGTTTCCAAAAAAAGTCCGGAAAACTGATATTTTGGTGCTTTTCCATATTTCCAAGGGCCATAACTCACACAAGAATAATGCAATCAGCATAAAACTCAAACTTGATCTGTAAGTCATCGTTCTATAGTAGGTTACCAAACATTAAATCATTCCTTTGAAGCGTTTTCAAAAAAAGTCCGGAAAACTGATATTTTGGTGCTTTTCCATGTTTTCAAGGGCCATAACTCACACAAGAATAATGCAATCAGCATGAAACTCAATCTTGATCTGTAAGTCATCGTTCTATAGTAGGTTACCAAAAAAGAAATCATTCGGTTGAAGCATTTCCAAAAAAGTCTGGAAAACTAAAGTGTGACTGACAGATTGACGGATGGACAGAGTGCAAACCTATAGTCCTCTCAGGCGATGCTGGTAGGGGACTAATAACATACTTGCCTCCAAAACATTGAGTTCAATCTAATGAGGCCTAAAAGCCATTTTCCCATGACAAAAACCAAAAATTCTTCAAGAAATCTATTATCTGTTTGACAAATTTGGTAGACAGCCAATTCACTAGAACTTCCTTTTTGATCATTGTCTCACTCAAACAGAATGGGGGACAGAGAAAATCATCCAGACAAAATCCAAAACAACATAACTATTCAGAAACTTTGCTACAAAAGCACTCAAGTATTCCCTCATTTTAACGTGCCCCACAGTTGCATATAAAATTTCATTTTCTACTGATAGAACTGTCAAGATATAAAAAATTAAGTGTTTACACTGAGGAAAAGAAGGTTTATAAATCAAACTGTAATGCTATTTTTTACCCATGTACCATCAATGGGTTTGTTCCAATGAGGAGTCATAAGCTAAGGTTTGAAGGCAAAAACTGAAAAAACTAGAACTATTATTTCCCTGACCTGTATTTCACAAAAACTGAGATATTCTGGAAGTTTGAAAACAATCGGTTGTTTGAAACAGGTTTTATACAATGGAAACCAATGAAACTGCAACTGGGACAAGTGGAAATCAAACTTTACCTGTACTGCATGAAGCTAAGAAGCATCAACAGTTTCAAACAAAACAGGTTGTTTGAAACAGATTTTATCCAACTTAAAAACACAAATTCTGCAAAAAACTGCCATTTTGGAATTTTCAAAATTCACCTGCATTTTCTCTTGTTTTGTTTTAAATGTGCCAAATATCAAAGTTCAGTCTCAAAGAACCTATAATAAACAAGTGATAACAGAAGTGCCTCTATAATGTAACAAAAAAACTGCCAGTCAGCAACATGGAATTTTTGGCCCCCCAAAATTCATAACCCTCTTCCTATGTTTGAAGAATGTTCCAACACCTCCTTTCAATGAGTGATAATGAAAAAAGTAACTCTAAAACACAAAACAAAAGCCCATCTTGCATCTTCCAGACCCAAAATTCACATGCTTCTTCCTCTTTTTATGTCTAAACAATGTACCAAATTTCAAAGTTCAAATTTAAGGGATGCATGAGTCACAAGTGGAAAAGAAAAAAAAATGTACTGATAATTTTCAAGTGAAGTAAATTCAGCTCTGACATCAAAGGGGACATGCATTGTGATAAACAAATAAAAAAGTTATGGCAATTGTCTGAGTTTCCCTAAAGACAATGTACTATATTCAATAAGCTGTGATGTGAACTGACCTGACCCAACATTACATGACATAAAGTAGCAGGGCCAAAATCAATATTATAAGTTACATGGCATGCAGCTGGCTGATACATTTCCATACAAGGTGATGAGAGTTCATATCAGGTGAGGCGAAGCCAAACCCAATATGAACACTCAGAGCCTTGTATGGAAATGTATCAACCAGCTACATGCCATGTAACATATTTATTATGTCGAAAGTCCATGTAAATCAAGGGATTAATAAATTTTCATGAGAAACAAAGAATGACCGGACATTTATTTTTTAGAAACTGCTATTGACAGCACCATGCAGAACCATCAACAGTAACTGGCACTGGTACATAGCCATGGTGAAAGTAAATAAGTGTGATATTTGTTTACAAAATAAAACGTATCGCTACAAGCATATCTGAAATTCCCTTACATACATTTACTGTCATTACCACCTGAAAAAGGGTTAACAAAGCACTTTTAAATATTAAAAAAAAATGTTTAATTCAGCATAAAGATTTAAATTTAAAAAGTAAATTTCCTTTCTTATTATACCTACCACAATTGTTTACTACAGGCTTGCACTACAGTGGAAGTCTCTAACTCGTAAAATATACCCTCTATTTTGATTTTTCCCAAGCGATTTGGGAAAGAAAAGTGGTGCAAAACCACCAAGAAAAAATAAGCCAAAACTGGGTCGAGTGTTACCGGCGCACACCCAGTAGGGGACAATCTTCTCCTAGAACAGATCCACGGCTTCTGGTACCAGTGCACAGACATGTAACCAATGACTCATTCTTTTGAATCCGCCAACATTGGAGTTATGTGATCAGCGGGGAGGAAGGATTCCTACCCGAATAAGGAGACAGGAGGGCCTCCATCTAAACAATTGTGGTAGGTATAATAAGAAAGGAAATTTACTATAAAATTTAAATTTCTTATCAACCTACCTTACAATTGTTTAGTACAGGCTGAATAGACAATAGGAGGAGGGAATCACATAAACAACCCACACATAACCCGACTGCACTGGAACTGTGGACAGGAGAAGAGTTCCCTAGGCCTATCAAACCATAGTATCACAAACATTAGTAAAAGACAATGAGAGATGAGGCATGTGGCTCTGCATGACGCACAGACAGAAAGGACAGTAAAACAACACAGGGCTGAAACTGACCTTGTAAGAAGCCTAATGGCTAGGGTAGACAACAGCCTGAGCAGAAGAAAGAGGGCCCAAAGAAAAAAGGTCCTCAGACTGCTCCTGTAACTGAAACAGATAGAAGGTGGAGAAAGTAGAAAAATTTCTCCAATAGGCTGCCTGCATAACATACGTCAACTTGACAAAGTTAGCATAAGCCCAGGAGGTAGACAAGCCACGCACCTCATGGGCAGGTCACGCGAATAGCAAGACAAATCCATCGTGAAATGGATTGAGGAGAGATCTTCTGTCGACCAGGAATAAGAGACAGAAAGAATTGTTTCCTGCCTTTCCTAATGAACTGCGTCTGGTTGAGATAAATGCGGAATGCATGAACCGGACAGAGCAAAGGGTGATTACTCTCGGCAGAAGGAAGAACCCTGATACAGATAGGACGTGGAGTTGTTTCGGGTATCTGATTCTTGCCCAGAAAGGAGCAATCAGTGGTAAAACGAACACTGTTGGCAGAGCTCCTGAAAAAGGGCGGATCAACCGAGAGGGTGTGAAGCTCACTAACCCGTCTGGATGAGGCAAAAACCATCAGAAAAGCCGTCTTGCATGTGAGAGAATGCATATCCACCTGGGATAAAGGTTCAAACCCCACCCCCCCCCACCCCCACCAAGCAAAGCAACACCCAAGAAAGATTCCATATTGGGGTAAGCTGCAAAATCCTAGGCCTTTTCAAAAAAAATTGCCGAATAAGCTTGGAGAGGTATGGATTAGTGCCGATACGACGCTTTCCCACATATGAAAAGATTTCGAAAGCATGGACCTGTACCATTTGATGGTAACAGGCTGGAGACCCCGAGAATCAAACAGATATACCAGTAACTCTGCAATCTGTGTTATCGAAGGATTGGCATAATCAACAGAGTGATCAGCACACCATTGACAGAAGACCTTCCACTTAGCCGCATAGACTAAACCAGTGGAGTGCCGCCTTGAAGAAGAAATGCTCTCCACTGCGTGTCTCGAAAAACCTCTATAAAGGAGACAGGACCTGACAAAAGATATGCGTGAAGGCACAATGAAGTCAGGTCGACATGAAACCTCCTGAGGAAACGTTGGCAAAGAAGGTCGCGATGTAGAGGGAGACGTGCCAGCACCGCCACCAACAGAGAGCGGTGCTGATTGATCCACACCTGTTGAGGTGACAAGGGAGTGATCAGAATGATTCGACAACTGCAAGTTCGCATCTTGGCTAGAACCTGAGGCAGAATCGGAACTGGCGGGAAGGCGTAGCTGACTGGACTGTTCCAATTGAGTGACTGAGCATCCATGGCGAAAGCCAGAGGATCTGGACACAGGGATACGAAAGTGTCCACCTGATGGTTCCAATGGGTCGCAAAAAGATCGATGTGGGGATGACCCCAGAGATCGCAAAGCAACTGGAACACTGGCCTGTGAAGCATCCACTCGGTGGAAATGACCCTGCCCTTTTGGGACAGGGAGTCAGCTAGGATGTTCAGATGACCGGGAATGTGAGCAACCACCACTCCGGCGTTGACATCCTGAGCTAGCAGTAGAAGATCCTGAGCCAAATCGTACATGGGAATCGAGTGCGTGCCACCCTGGTTCCAAATGTAAGGGTGGGGGATCCACTGCCTGAAACTCAGAAGAAGAGCAAGAAGCTCCTTCTTGTTGATGTGAAAAACGGCTTGATCGTGGTCCCATACCCAATGAAGGGAAAAACCTAGAGTATGCAAAGTTGCACCCCATCAGAGATCGCTGGCGTCTGCCGCCGATCGTACGTGGGCAAGTCCAACAGAACTTTCTGCATAATCCACTGAACATCCGTCCAGTGGAGAAGGTGACGAAGCGAGTCAGGTAACTGAAGCACCAGATCCAGAGGACTGACATCGGCCTCCAACGACCTCAGCAGAAAGTGTTGGAGAGGTCTGACATGCAGCCGACCTAGAGGAATGAAATCTGTCACCAAATCGCAGAGACCAAGCAGCCAGAAAATACTCCGAGCTGTCGCAGACGTGGACTGGGACAGAGTCAGGGTGAAAGCCGTGAGAATCACAGCCCTCGCCCGGGGAACCGCCACCGTATTCAGCTGAGTATGGAAGTCCACCCCAGATAACAAAACGACTGAGAAGGGACCAGATCCGACTTCTCGTCATTGACTCTGAACCCTAGCGACATGAGCAGGCCGAACAGTGTGTCGACATCTGACTCCAGAAGAGCAGCATTGGAGTGCCCCTGGAGGATATCGTCCAGATATGCCGAAGTAGTCACCCTGGACTGTGTGCGATGGAAGGTTATCACATGTGACATCAGTCTGGTGAAGGCACAAGGAGCCAGGTTGAGGCCGAAAGGCATGGCCTTGAACTGGTAAACTCGCCCAGAAAAGCGAACCTGAAATACTTTCGCTATGTCCGATGAATCGGAACGTGAAAGTAAGCTTCTCACAGGCCGATGCTGGAAGCGAAATCTCCCTGGTGAATGGAGTGGTGAACCGACCTGAAAGTCTCCATGCTGAACTTGGGAGCAATGATAGACTGGTTCAGGATACTTAGAACAATAACCGATCAGAGTTGGCCGTCCTTCTTCGGCACCAAGAACAGACGGGAATAAAATCCCACTGAATGAATGTTCTTGATGACCTTGATCCTTTGACAGGAGACTGCCTATCTCCGTTATCAAAAGTTTCCGACGTGAAACGTCTGAAGGAACTTGTGTTGGAAGAGCACTCTTGACAGAGTGGGGTGCCTCCGGAAGGATAGTCGCAGCCCGGACCGAACAACATCTAACACCCAAGGATCGGATGCAATTGTGGCCCAATGGTCTGCGAACTCTGATATCCTTCCTCCAACCTGGGATGAATCGAGGTGAGGACCTTCATTTAGAGCCACGGCGAGGCCCGTGAGAGGAGAAACCACCTCCTCTACTAGATGAAGACCTCTGTTCTGCCAATGCTTACCCTTACCACATGAGTAAGAAGTAGAAGCGGCAGCAGGAGGATCAGCCCTTGGCTTCGCAGAGGAAGCAGAAGGTTGTTTGCTAGGCTTAGAATGGCACCAGCCTCCAACAGAAGGCTGATCAAGCTGGACGAAGCAGCAGCTGATCTTTGGAATGACGCAGGACGTCATTCCCGGACAGTCACCACGGAACCATGAAATAGTCGTGGACCCACCAAAGAAGCGGAGCAAAGAGTAGCATGCTGCCCCTCAGGAAGGGAACGGCTTGTGTTCAACAATTATAAACAATTGTAAGGTAGGTTGATAAGAAATTCATAGAGACGTAAAAACAACAAAAAACTTTTGGGACTACAAATAATATTTTGTCCTTTTTTTAAAATATTTAATATTTTAAATCAATAAATAGGGTATCTACGAAAGTATTTTTGGTACATAAATTCTCTTATTTTGTTTTAATTCAAATTTTGAAAATTTGAAGCAAGTGCAAATGTATCAAAATAGTAATGGCTGCTACATATCCGACATCAGATAATATCAGGTGAGCTATCTGATACGGCAGAACCCTTAGATGGTATTCCAGTTTGGACAAACTAACTTTGAGGCATAATAAATATTTCTATCAGATGTACCAAGATAATTTGTTTTTGAAGTATCTGACATACACCAAAAGAATGGTGTCTGATATCTCAGAATGATGTCCAAAAATTCTTAGTCAGGACTTTTATAATGTACTTTGGCTTAAACTGTAACATTCACAAGGCATACCAGATATTACCACGATAAGCATGTGCCCGATAGGTCCATTTAATGAAAGTGTCAATGACACTGTAGCTTAACATGTCTGTGTGTTATGTTTGATGAAAAGGATAATGTTCAATGTTTATGAAAGGATTATGAAATGGGACAAGAATTGTGATAATTGGGAATATGTTAATTTCTGTTCCCTGTATGCTATGTTTTCAATAAAAATAATATGAGGTGTAGACTGTACTAAAGAATTGAGGGTGGGTCAATGTGGTCCACACAGTTAATGTATGTGGCCCTCACAGTTAATGTATATCAACGAAAGTTACCAATTTACAGTGAAATTATTCCAAAACGAGTCATCCTATCAAGCTACAATGAAATTCCTTCATAAATATGGCCTGTAGATTGTGCTAAAGGTTTTTGGGCTTCGGGCCTGTCTAGCCATCATGGTTGACCGATCGCAACCACAAGGGGACGTCCTCATCTAGATAGAATACTGAGTCATCCTACCAAGTTACAAAGAAATCCCTTCATAAATATGACCTGTAGTCTGTGCGAAAGTTTTTCTGTTTTTTGGCTCGGTTAGCCATCATGGTTGAATGATCACGACCAAAAGGGGATGTTCTCATCTAGGCATTATCTGGAGTCATCGTACCAAGTTACAATGAAATCCCTTCATAAATATGACCTGCAGACTGTGCTAAAGGTTTTCGGGCCCCTGTAGCCAACACAGTTGACCAATTGTGACCAAAAGAGGATGTTATCTTATGGACATTATATGGAATCAACCTTCCAAGTTACAATGAAATCCCTCCCTAAATACGACCTGTAGACTGTGCTAAAGTTTTTCGGGTTTTGGACTTGGGCAGCTGTCATGGCTGATTGATCGCAACCAAAAGGGGACGTTATCATCTAGACATCATACAGAGTCATCCTACCAAGTTACAATGAAATCCCTTCATAAATATGACCTATAGACTGTGCTAAAGGTTTTCGGGCTTCGGGCCCTTGTGGCCAGCACAGTTGACCAATCGCGACCAAAAGGGGTGTTCTCATCTAGATATTATATGGAGTCAACCAACCAAGTTACAATGAAATCCCTCCATAAATACAACCTATAGACTGTGCTAAAGGTTTTGAGGTTTTGGGCTCAGGCAGTCGCCAAGGTTGACAGATCGCAACCAAATGGGGAAGTTCTCATCTAGACATCATACAGAGTCATCCTACCAAGTTACAATGAAATCCCTCCATATTAAATATGACCTGTAGACTGTGCTAAAAGTTTTTGGGCTTGGGCAGCTGTCACGATTGACAGATCATGATCATCTAGATATTAAACAGAGGCATCCTACCAAGTTACAATGAAATCTCTTCATAAATACGACCTGTAGACTGTGCTAATGGTTTTCTGGTTTTGGGCTCAGGCAGCCATCACGGTTGACCGATAGCGACCAAACGGGGACGTTCTCATCTAGACATGACCTCAAACCTGCATATGAAATTTTGTGACAATCGGACAAAAACTATGGAATGTAGCCTGTGTTAAAGGAAAATGTGAACAGACTCTCAGACTCCAGGCTTCCGCATGCGTGATGGCAATAGCTTATCTTGACTTTGTCAAGTTAAGGTAAAAATGTTTTCACACTGAGCTAAGGTTGACTGACAACTCCCAAGATGACTGATAATTTGAAATAAGCTTTCAAGTCTGCATGCATCTCTTTGTTCCTACTCTCCAACTTTCCTGGGTAACTATACACACTAATCATTATTGAGCTTGCTAATACACAATGTGATGCCCATGTGCAGATCACAGCTCAAAGTGTTTATATGTAAGAGATTAGTTAACAGACATCTTATTTCTAATATTTCACATAAAAACAGTCTAGAAAGCCATTTTCTTGTATATTTAAAGAAAGTTCAGCAGCATTTTCCTCTTGAATTCAGTGTGATCAGCTGCTTTACTAACACTCATCCTTGGGAATAGATGGGTGCCAAAGTAAACATGCAATAAACTCGTAGAGTGCAAAATTATTTTTGGTCATTAAATTTGTTCACATGTCTTTGCCTTGTTGCTATTATAGACTGAAAAATAGAGCTGAAATGGTTAAAGGGTTTTCTTGATCGATTAAACACATTGATTAACCTTGGTCAACCAAGTAATCACATTCATTAATAGGTAGCTGAATAACTGCCGTACCGTTGATGATTTACAGCATTAACCCTTTACCCAATGTAACAAGACAAAACCGGCCGGTGCTATATACAAATATCTCCATTCAAATTTTATTATGTTTTCAATTTTTGTTTCAAAAACATAGCTTATGACCTCTCATTGGAACAAGTATATTGAGCTCATTCCAATGAGGAGTCATACACTATGATTTTGAGACAAAATTGAAAAATTTTGAGTAATCCAAGAATTTATTTTACAAGTATCATCTGCTATCCACACTGGAGAAAGGGTTAAGAATGACCATTTCCAGCTACTAATACAGTATAATGATCATGCAAGTGAACAAGTATATCAGCACGTAACTTGCATGCTTCACTCTGTCTCATATAATTGATGGAAGTCAGTGTGACAATGTTTTCCTGTTTTTGGAGCAAGTTTGTTCCTTTGTTAACACGTACCTAGGCATACGAGAGGTAGAATTATGGGGTGGGGGAGGGCAATACAGAATTGCCTGAAAGATTGGCAACAAGATGCCAAAGGCATCTCCCGGCGGTCGAAGACCTGAGGTGGGGGTAGGTATAGGAGTGGTTGTCAAAAAAAAAATTGAAAAAATTAGTGGCCCCCGAGAGCAATTTTGAGGCTTCCTATGTACTTGAGGCATTTTCAGCAGGGGCATATAGCCTCACTTTTAACAGAAAATTTTCTTAATACATCAATATCTGTTGAAGTAAATTCTACTCCTGAGACTCTCATGCATGTCAAAACACTTGGCGAGGATACTTCCAGAGGAAAGAAAAAATCGTGAGTTCTGAACAGGGCTGCTGGGGATTAGAACTCACGATAGCATCGCAAGACACAACTGCCAATAACAACAACATCCACACAACACCATCAGACAAAGGTGAGAAATTTTATATTTGGCTTGCAATCTTTTCCGTCAATAGCAGTGCAGCCAGAGCTATCGGTTTTCTGTATTTTTTCTTGACTATCAGGCATACCAATTTGCAACTGATTCTTTTCCAATTTTATGTATATGTCCAAATGTTGCTTATGGTGAGTATCCTTATAGCCCGAATCAGGCGTCTTTAGCTTTTCTGTTTTGTTCGTGAATATATGCGTGGTCTGGGCCTGACCGACTCCTGTTTTCCAAACCTGACCAAACTTAACAGTTAACTCGCAGAAATGAAAAGCGTTGGGTTAATTCCTGTAATCCTGTAGAAATTTAAGGGGGGCAAATTTAAGAAGGCTGTTTATCAGGGATCTGGTTGACTATTAGCCTGCAATTAAGTTGCTATCAAATGCCCATCCTTGTTAATCTGATTACGTTTTTGCTTTCTCTGTCCGATTTTTTTTTTCTTCTTGCTTTGCCCGAATTTTCCCCATTGTTTTGGCTGAATTTGGGAGGGCATTGCCCCCCAGCTCGTACCCTCATGAGCCCATATAATAGAGTAATTTAAAAGTAATGGTTCATGTTTCAATAACTTTTTTGACTGATCAAGACATTGATCATTGGTTAATCGATTAATCGGTTAACTATTTCAGCTCTTCTTAAAAAATTCACTTGAATGAAAATTTGAAGCTCGTTTACAAAATATGAAGCATTCAATCTGTAGTACCTGCACTTGAGAATAAAGCCCAAATATGCACTTACAGCACCAGACCATTTAATATCAATATTCTATTACACAGTAACAAACTATGGTGAGTTTGTCAACCTTGTTTTATTAGATTGTAATTTATTCTGTCTAAAACTGTACCTGTGTTCCAGGCATTTTTTATAAGAGTGGTCCACCACAGGTTATTAGATACATGCAAGAAACACTGCTTGGTAATATACAGCTGTGAAACATGATAATTTGCCCAATAAAACAACTCATTGTTACTCTACCTGCATGTACCAATAATACATGTGCATGGAAAATTACATAACAGACTACAGTGAAAATGCATGCTTGAAAAAAATCAATTTACTACATGCAAACATTTTTTATTCTGCACCACACAGAAATGTTCAATTCAATTCAAAAGGAAAGAAATCAATACACTTGCCAGTGGAAAGTCTGTACTCATGCACTGATGTTTTTTGTGTGGATTAGAGGCCTTTTCTTTTCTAGAACCAGTACTGTATTTTCCGCCTTCTTACAATTCCAACCAGAATACAGTCCGGGCCAGAAGAGAATAGTCATTGACCCTCAGTTGCAATGTTGTTTATTTTTTGCTGAAATGACATTGTTCATCCATTTGCCCAACCCTTCTAAATTTATTTTTATTCATCATTAATATTCATGTTATTTCAACACATGTCTATACTATAACACTGGGTTTGCAAATACCAGCTAATTTAAAATCCTATGACTTTTCTTTGCATAAATCGGTGCTAAAATGTTTCTTTTGCATTTTAGGCAGGAGTCTATTTGTTTTCCAGGCAAAGATGTATGTAAAATGGGAGCACAAGGTTTACACCCTGGACCTATAGTTTTATCAGAGTATGCAAGTAACTTGAAATACCTGTTAGAACAATAGGCTAGGTGTTCAAGTGACGTGACTTAAATATTTATTTACTGGTGTTTAAGGTCACAGATTTCTGCACAATTTATCTATTATTTATTTATTGGTGTTTAAGGTCACATACTTGTGCACAATGGCTAATCGTGACCATGACAGTTTTACTGGTGGAGGAAGCCGGAGTACCCGGAGAGAACCACCGAGCAACGACGAGCAGCTGCGAGCTCCCCAACATCGTAACTCCGCACTGCAGGGTTAGATTGGTTGAAGACATGTGCATCATCGACGTGCAGTACGCCTTACTACACTGCGTCATCGTGCCCCCATGTGGACAATCGGAGTTAAGTGCCTTGCCCAAGGACACAACGCGGGAGTCTGAATCGATCGCTCAGTCACCCATCCAAGGACTAACCGGGCTCGAAGTTGCTTAACTTCGGTGATCTGACGAGAACCAGTTACCGCAATGCCACCGTGCCCACATTTCGCAACATGGAGATAAGGTCAAGTTTAGTCAATTATTTATACCCATTTTAGAGGACTTCTACCCCAAACATAGGTGACTGGGTCCTATTTTACCAGTACAAGGGAGCTTGTTTACCACAGTAAACAAGAACTGCTTCACTTCCCAGAGTTCCGAAGGGGACATTGCTTGAATACCTCAGGTTCACTGAGTTTCCGCTATAAACAAAGGGCAGTAAGTTAGTTACCATCCTCACTGCCATTGTTTCATGAATTTGACACTATGTGGCTCAGTGTCACTCAATGCAGGGGACAGCTTGTCAAAATCATGAAATACTTTCTACTCGATTGGTAACTATTATGCATATGCTCCCCCTTCCCTGTTAATGTAATTGATATCAAAGATGAGTGCCTTTTAGAACAAGATATCAGAACAAAAATAAAACAAACCATGGCAAAATGACAGATCAGTGATTGTTTGCACACAAAATATGACAACTTGGAATGAATAAGTGAAAATTAAAAAAAAAAACAAACAACAAAACATTATGAGTATCAAGAGACAGAGTGAGGAACTTGAGTTTTTTGAAACATTCTAAATGTAACAGACTTGTTCCCTAGGAACTGGAGGATTAACCGGCTAGGCCTATATGACATTTGTGGGGATACGGGGAGTGAAATTACGGTTCTCAATGTTAAGGATAAGCCATAATGTGTGCTTCCCTGATTTAGATTACGGTGATATGACATCAATATCTGCCAATTCAAAGGGAAAAAAGTTGTGGGTGGGTCTTGAAAAATGTTTCCGTAGCAAAAAACAAAAAAATTTATAACCTTGGATTCTAGGTTATGACACATCCTTGAATCATGAGCAACCATTATGTAAGAATGAATAAGAATGAACAAGATTTTTCCACTGAATCAATTTCTATGAACCAGACAAAGTTAGAACACACAAATGCTCTATGACCTTGACCCTGGAGTCATGAGCTTCGGTCATGGTTGGTCAAGGTCAGGACTTATTTCAAAATCAATCATTATGTAAAGAATGAACAAGCTCGGTCCATTGAATATTTTTTTGTGGACCAAACAACGTTAAAATGGACAAACAAACAAATGGTCTGTTACCATGGAGCTATGATCTTGGGTCAAGGTCCTGACACATATCTTGGGTCATAAGCAATAATGATGTAAAGTAGGAAGTAAATAAGTCCACTGAATGTTTTATGGACCGAACAAAGTTACAATGGATGAAAAAACAAGTGAACAGTCTGTGACCTTGACATTAGGGTTCTGACCTCAAAGTCATGATACATCCTTGTATTAAATGCAATCATTGGGTAAGGTATGAACATGAGCACTCCATTGAATAATGTTTTATGGACTGGACAAAGTTAAAATGGACGAAGTAAACAAAGAATTTGTGACTTTGACTTTAAAGCTATGATCTTGGGTCGAAGTTATGACACCCCCTTATGTGAAGTGAGAATGAGATCGGTCCATTGAATAATGTTTTATGGGCAGGACAAAGTTTATGAACAAACAAATGAACAGTCTGCAACATTCACCTTTAGCGATGACCTTGGGTCAAAGTCATGACACACCCTCAAGTCCTAAGAAATCAATATGTAAAGTATGACCAAGATTGGTCCATTGAAGAGTGTTTTATGGGCCAGGCAATGTTAGAATAGATGAAAAACCAATGAACAGTCTGCGACCTTGACACTGGAGATATGATATGGGCTCAAAGTCTTGACACAACCGTGGGTCATAAGCAATCGTTAAGTGAAGAATGAACAGGATCAGGTTATTGAATAATTTTTTAAGGATGAACAGACAAGATGGCTACTATACTGCCTAAAAGATTTTGGGGGAACATAAAAAATGAAAACAGCCAATCAGATTCAATGCTCACATTTCTTTTTCAACAGGCAAGATTCTGCAGTGGTGTGGGGAAGGCCGTGGACAGAGAATTTCGTCTAGAACACAATCTGGTTTAAATTCTCTGTGTGCTGTTGTGCTCAGAGTTCTGTATTTGGTAGAGATACCTACGTGCCACCAACATTATTCTTCCCTAATGCGCTGTGAAAGCCTATGGAAATTACAAATGTATCAAAATGCTATGACTGGTAAGTGCTTTCAGAGATTGAATTTAACTGGAAGAGTGCTGAAAGCCCATTTTTGGGCTTTATTTTGAACTGCAGGTACTGCAGCTTAAAGGCTTTGTACACTGTGGGTGTGCTTCATATTATCTTTGAAATGAACTTTTTAGTCGCAAAATGATTTGCCTTGTTACAATTTATGGGAGAGTGCCTACTCTCCCAAAAACTGTACCAGGGAAAAAACATGTGAACCAACTTTGATGTTAAAACTTAGATGTGAGTCTTCCATGGAAGACGTGTGTCGCCTGCACTATATTTTAATATTTCAGACAGAATTCTAAGTGGAAAAGGGGCATAACTCTGGAAAAAATACAGCGGATCAAAAAATAAAATAGGAGGTGCACAATGCCATTATGTGATAAAGAATCACTGAAAGTTTCATCAAAATCCATTCATAGGTTAAAGAGGAGTGGTGGATAAGAGAAAGTGTGACGCGGACGACGACGCAGATGACGCAAGACGACAAAAGTAATCCCTATATGTCGCTCCCCACTTCGTGGGGCGGCGACACAAAAAACCTCATGTAGACGACGCAAGACGACAAAAGTAATCCCTATATGTCACTCCCCACTTCGTGGGGCGGCGACACAAAAAACCTCATTACAATCTGAAACCAAAAGCCAGTTGCATGTTCGATCTTCAAAATGTCTCTTGGCAATTTACTGTCACCAAATGAAAGTTCCTTTTTCATTTGCAACTGGTTGGTCAAAATGAAAACATTTCTTTGTGTCAGCTGTAGTCATAGATTTAGTGAACTCTTGGTCATTCATTTCTACTGGGATCCTGCATTTGGAGGAGGAGGAGTTAATTTGGAGAGTTTCCAGGATATTCCAGGTATATTTTCAAAGGTTCTCAAGGAGCTGGAGATTGGTAAATCAGGGATTTTCAGTGATGTTTGGGGCAAAAGCCAAAAATAAGAAAGCTCCCCTCTAAAAATTGGAACATAGTTAAATGAATAAGTTGGCTGTGGGAATATGTACTCAATATTTTATATTTTTAATGTCTTATCAAAATCACATCTGCAATCTAATGGATCTCAATCTATTACGTTGACATTCTATTTGGTAGTGAGATTTGTATCAGAGTAATTCAGCCCATCTTGGGAAATTGTCTAGAAAAATGTTTGGGATCCATCACTATGGAGATGCAAGTTTCTCCTGTCAAGTTTCAGACACCCATCCCTCCAATACAATATTTTTCTTCTAAACACAACTGGGACCCAGCCCACAATTGATAAAAACCATGTGAAGACCAGGAAGCTGACAGGTGAAGGGTGTCAAATGGTGTAAATAGCAGTGCAGACAGAATGCCAGTCAAGTACACCCAGCTTTTGCATACAGTTGAAAATTGAGACACACCACTTATGATATCCATTCATGTGATGTCAGCTTTGTACTTTTTTCCTTTTGCCCAGTTGGGAATCTCTGGGATGATAAACCCCCCATTTTATGTTGAATCAATATAATCATATTTTTCCTTATAAACAGGAGCACTCAGTTCAAAACAATTATAAGAAAGTTATCATCAACTCTGCTTTTTATTTTGTCAGTAGATCAAAACAGATTTCACACCCATCGATTCACACCACACCATAATACATGAAGCCTGTGGCCCCTCCAAAACATACAGGTATTCATACAACTGGAAGTACTGCTAAAAATGAAATGAACTCAAACTGGTTTGTCCCTGAATTTGGTTCCAATTCAGTCAGTTTATTTCATTGTCATGTGCATCAAGATTTTATGCACTGCTTCTCAGTCTTGCATTGTTCATACAATTCAATGAGTTGACTTGATCCGTGAATGGCATTGTACTCTGTATTTCCTCATGCAGCTGATGTGACCATGCAGTATAAGCTTCTCACTGCACTATAAAATTAATTGCTTAACAGCCATCATTTCATAAATGACCCATTGGTATGGCTGATCGTTTTTGAATTACAACTGTATGTGGTATCTCCAGTTTTCAGTTTGGCAAGCTCTATCCATATTATTACCTGTGGTTTGCCTATTAATATACATTTTTCTTTTCCTTCCCATGTGGGGTTTTTATTAATGTTCCTTAAATTCTCTCCTTCTTCAGAATTCTGACTTTCACGCTATCAATTTCAGGTATATATTTCTCATGTCCCCTTATTTATAGCAAATGTTTCCATCGACAAGTTTTAATTATTAGTATTTATTATGTGTTCCAACAAGATGTGACCCATGTTTTGACATTGTCATTCTGCCCAAATATGATTATTTATTTCATAAATGACCTGTTCCTGTGGCTGATCGTTTTTGAATTACACCTGTACATGGTATCTCTATTTTCCAGTTTAGTGATTTATCCGTATTATTACCAGTGGTTTGTCCATTATTATACATTTCCATTTCCCATAGATTATCTCCATCACATGTGCAGATTGGATTATTGCCATTTTGTTTCTCTCCTTCTTAAGTAATTGCGAGTTCTGCACTGCCAATTTTGGGTATACATATATACAGTACGTGGAGAGTGTATTATCACTAAATCACCCACAGAGTGGAGATTCCTCCCAAACAATAATTGCAAATTTGTTCCAAAGCATAACCAGTACAAGCAAAGTTTCAGCCAATGGACCTCCGGGTTAAACCCGGAGGTCCATTGGCTGAAACACTGCTTGTGTTTTTTGTCGATATGTACAAAATTTGTAAGTTATAGCTTGGGTGACAACTCCACTCTGCAGGTGATTTAGTTACAATCCACTCTCCACGTACTGTATGTTTCATCACAATGTGACCCTATTTTGCCGGTGTCATTTCAGCCCTAAAATATATTTATTCATTTATTGGTGCTCCATGTGCCATAACATTGTTGATACGGTGCATACAGGAGCGCACATATCGCTGAAGCAATACAATGTCCCCTACCGGACTAATGAGCATTAATAATTATACAAATGTTATAACCTAGATGTGATCAGCATGAATTCCGTTGAAGCATTTCCAAAAAAAGTCCAGAAAACTGATATTTTGGCACTTTTCCATATTTCCAAGGGCCATAACTCACACAAGAATAATGCAATCAGCATGAAACTCAGACTTGATCTGTAAGTCATCGTTCTATAGTAGGTTACCAAGAATGAAATCATTCGGTTGCAGCATTTCCAAAAAAAAGTCCGGAAAACTTAAAGTATGACTGACAGACTGACTGACAGACTGACGGATGGACAGAGTGCAAATGAAACTTGATCTGTAAGTCATCATTCTATAGTAGGTTACCAAAAATGAAATCATTCCGTTGAAGCGTTTCCAAAAAAAGTTCGGAAAACTAATGTATGACCGACAGACTGACTGACAGACTGACAGATGGATGGACAGAGAGTAAATGAAACTTGATCTGTAAGTCATCGTTCTATAGTAGGTTACCAAAAATGAAATCATTCCCTTGAAGCGTTTCCAGAAAAAGTCTGGAAAACTGATATTTTGGCGCTTTTCCATATTTCCAAGGGCCATAACTCACACAAGAATAAGGCAATCAGCATGAAACTCAAACTGGATCTGTAAGTCATCGTTCTATAGTAGGTTACCAAAAATGAAATCATTCCGTTGAAGCGTTTCCAAAAAAAGTCTGGAAAACTGAAATTTTGGCGCTTTTCCATATTTCCAAGGGCCGTAACTCACACAAGAATAATGCAATCAGCATGAAACTCAAACTTGATCTGTAAGTCATCGTTCTATAGTAGTTTACCAAAAATGAAATCATTCCGTTGAAGCATTTTCAAAAAAAGTCTGGAAAACTAAAGTGTGACTGACAGATGGACAGAGTGCAAACCTATAGTCTCCTCTGGCGATGCTGGTAGGGGACTAAAAACACCATAGGTTATATATCGCTATGCATGCTGAAAGTATTCCATCTGTTTCCATTTTTCTGTTGACTTGTTTCAGCAAACCGATACAAAACGTCAATTCTTTATCTTCACTAACCTATTTAAATAATTCAATTTCCATTTCTTCCTCCCACGATGAACTTTGCAAATAAGACAGTTTGTTTGGGCTTGGCTTCAACACTCAATTAGCAACATACCTCCCCCTCCCTATTTTACGTTTGCTTGATGGGTAGTATTGGAGCAGAGGCTGTGCAGAGCCAAGCCAGTTCCTAAAACTAGTTTCTTCCCTACTTATCTAGCTTTCTCCATTCGAACGTCATACTTTTACCTCTCAAGCTAAAGCAACCTGTATGTATTACAAACTATGATAGGAGGTCCAGAGCCTATATTCCAAGGATTTCCCAACGTATGCTTTCCGTTTTCAGATAAGGCATGTTCTTCTTAATTTAAAATCTTCAGCTTTACACATCTTAATAAGTATTTTTCTTTAATTTTTGTTTTATTTCTCTCTGGTTATATTGTTGCAGAGGGGGCTTGGGATGGAGGGGGTGGGGGTTCTGATTTGGGAACAAATATTGCCTTTCGATTTTACTTTTTTATGTGGACACCGTGTCAATAAACCATGTCCTACTAAGTATGGACATCGGAAGCACCATGCTATTACTCAAATCTGTCATTGAAATCTTTCATGTCAACGAATTTTCAGACGTTACAACAAAGATTAACACAAATTGGTACCGCCATCAGAAGTGAACCACGGCAACATTTTGCTATATACTCTTTGTTCCCATTTAATAACCACCACAAACAACAATTGTGTATTAATTTGGGAATAATTCGTATTATTCGATCAAAAGCAACTTTGTATTATTTTTACCAATGCACTTCTATGCCTCCAATACAATCCAAACCAGGTTTGTAGATGACAATTCTAATTGATTTGATTGAACACAATGGCAGGCCATTTTCATCTATCCGATGAATTCTCACTTTCAGGTTGGTTCGTTTACTCAAATCAGACAATTTCATGCAAAAGATATATAAAACATGTGGGTGGTCAGACACTGAGGTTTTGTAAAATGGTCAGTTTGTTATTTTATTCCAAAATTGTGGTTTTCTGTCCCTTTAATGATTAGTTTGTTATTTTTATGGCAATGTTATATGGCTGGTGATCTCTGTCTCCAGTGAGTCCACGCATCTCACACTGTTTGAGGTAGACACCACTACAGGCCTATGATTTTCAAATTTCCGGGAGGGCCATTATGGTTCTCCTTAAATGACTCCAGGAGGGCCATTTTGGGTTTGCCTCAAATGACCCCAGGTGGGCCATTTTTTTGGTTTACGAGGGCCATTTTTGGTTTAAGGAGACCAGGAGTGAAAGCTTGAGTGTGCATGACAAAACAGTGGTCTGCGAGACATAATGACAAGAGTGATATATTTCCAGTTGCGCAAGTTTACCCATACAAGCAATTAGAAAGTTGAAAACTATGTGAACGTGTTGAATTCAGGGATTCGGTTTCAGTTAATGGACCACCATGATAAGGAGATATACACTGGCCAAAAATTTGTCTATAGACCTGTCAGACACTGAAAATCAAGTTAATGGCCCAGCACCCTACCCCCCCCCCCCCCCATTCCACTAGTTGTCTCCTCCCATCCCCAAATTGGAAAATATTTTTTTTGATTTCCTTAATATAAATACCCCCCTCCTAATTGTCAGAATCCACCTCCTCCCCACTCTTAACTAGGACCCCCCCCCCTCCCCCAGGATTTCAGACCATGCCACTGGTGGCATCTGCCTTGTACTGTCAGATTTGGGGGGCTTTTTAAAGATGCACAATTTAATAAGAAAGGCTACATTTTAACAAAAATCAACATTTCTTTATATTTTTTTAGGAGTCACTGAGCTCTTACCATGGTTTTCAGATATAATATACAATTGTTGTGTTTATTTTGGTAATTAGACATCCCTCCAAATTTCGAAAAACGTCTTTATATTTCCCGCTTCAAATATCAGTGAAATAAAAGAAACATAACACAAATCATATTTCTTGTGATTTTGTTAACGTTTATTGAAGGAAGTCGTGATATTTGAATCACTTTTGTAAATTACTCGCTCCAATGTTTTCACCAACATCTCTCCTAATTTCAAATGTAGAGGTTCATTTTTTTACAGAATTATTTCTTTTTTTTCCCCTTTTTTTTGGTTATTCTATCACACTAATGAATTACCTCCAGTCCAGGAGGAATTGTGTTTGTTGATCCCTTCTATCTGCGAAAATTGTCGTTTGAGAAGGCCTATTTTGAGGTGCCTTTGATTGAATTAATAATGGTCTTCAGAAATCAGGGTTAGGCCGACGTTTACCATCCGCAAAATTTAGACTTTAGGCGGGTGACTGCGGCCCAGGGCGATCGCCTGCCTGAAAATGATAGCCCTGCCACTAATCATGCCCTTTGTGAAGCCCTATATATGCATGGTTAATTTTGACCACAGATCTGAAGCATGTTTTCTCCACAGGTGATATGTCTCACTGACTTTTGTCCCAACTTTGTCCATTACGACTACTGGCAATTTATTGTTGCCTGTTTTTGATGGGTATTGTGGTGTAATTTGGGTCGAGTCGTACTTTTCTACCTGGGGCATCTTTATGGAAATCCCGGTGTGGTTGGACGATATGAAACGTCACAAGAGAGTGACCAATCAGCACTCCCTGTAGGGTCTTCTGGAGTTGAGCTGGACAGAAGTGAGAGTTCGTGGTTGAAGTTGGCGAAGAGCAGGCAGCGAAAACAGTTACAGAAAATTAGATAAACCCAGACTGGATTAGAGGCGACTTTAGAGTATGATATAGGTGAGTAGCTTTTGCAGGGCTTTTTCGTATCCACACAAAGTAACACAAAAGATATTACAACGGCCCTGTCCGAGCTTGCCTGAGGCAGAAGTGCAGAAGCACATTGTGGATATGGAAGTCGCCATCTTGAATACATTAAGGTTATTAATGTAAAGACTGAACAAAATAAATTTCGAATTGTACTTCGAGTCTGCAGATGGCCGATAATTTTGAAAAAAGTTATTACCATTTGCTAGAAATGGCATTTGGCTTTGAAAATAAGATATAATTTTCATTAGCAGAGAGGTTATTGGGAAAGTTTGCAACAGGTAGCGGACAGATTAATTTATTTTGAAAATTTTTCGCAGATACGTGATATGATTTAGTGGAAAGCACATTCAGACAGAAATTCTATTTTTCGCAGATACGTGATACGATTTTGCGAAAAGTACATCCAGTCGGAAATTCTAAAGAAACATGGAATACTCTGTTTCGTAGAATATTGTGATAAAAATATTTCGCAGATACGTGATACGATTTAGCAAATTATTTTAATTTTCTAAGGTTTGAAATTCTATATAAGAATGGGTTATGCTGTTTAGTAGAATTGTGATTGTTTATAGAAACAGAAACAGTTCAAGATAGATTTTCGTTAGATAATTAAAAATTTATCTTGAAATTATTGGGTGTTCAAGGCTATTCTTTTTGTTTATTTAGTGGCATAAACCATTAAGGAGGCATTAATAATTACAAATTTGTGGCATATATTTAGATTGAATAAGTTATTGATTTTCCATCATGTCAAATCAAATACTAATCAATGTAGCACCGTATGAGGTTTTGTTACGAATACATGGGGTTGGTGAAAAAATTGCAAAAGCAATTATTACGTATCGAAGAAATTATGGAAATTTAACACCAGAAAGTATAGTAGATATACCTCATTTTAGATGTAGTTCACATGTTATATCACAAATAGATTTCACCCCACATAATTTGGGAGAGTATCGAGATGATCGAGTACCGCAGAATCCGATAAGTACAGAGACACCTGCTGGGTTTTCAGAGCTGAGTAGTGGAGAGTGGGATAAGTCTAATGCTGCTGTTGCTGGTATCAAATTACATACAAGATTCGGGTCCTGTTTCGACAAGTTTGCTTATGATGTCTGCTAATATACAACCATCTCAACAACCAGCACAAACATATTACTCTGGTGTACAAACAAATTACACCAAAATACAGACCAGTTCGGTTAGACCTAAAGCTTCAACAGTATATAGTAATTCAAAAAATGCAGGTTATACATTGCCTATTAAAAGTGAATACAACTTAATATATACTTCGTTGTCGGCAAATGTTTACCACTCATCAAAAAATGTCGCGATACATTCACAGCGAGCAAAACCTTTTGTTCCACCCATGGAGTCACTCAGGGGAAACGCTTCAACTCCTATGCCAGTGGGTAGTGTCGCAATAAGTACAGCTGTGCCGCCGATTTATACCCAAACAGGAACTATTATGACAGGAGATAACCAAGTACCAATGGTACCTGTGCAGTATAATTCTGTACCAAATGTAAGAAGTGAAAATTCAGATTACAATGCTCCAGTAAGTGGATATGGTGATGGTTATCCTCAAGTAAATAATCGAGGCATTAACCCATGGGGTGTGGCCAATATAGGTCAATCTTGTTACCCTCCGAAAAATGCGGTTGTTGGTGTTAATCCGGGTGTAGTGGCCGGTGAAGGACAACCGTGTTACCCTCAGGTATATGCTGGTGGCAATATTAACCCAGTGGGGATGGTAAGTGGAGGTCAACCTGCTTATCCCCAGTGAATATGAGTGGTGTTAACCCAGCAGTAGGGGTTAATATGGGTCAACCTGCTTATCCTCCAATGAATATGGGTGGTGTTAACCCAGCAGTAGGGGTTAATATGGGTCAACCTGTTTATCCTCCAGTGAATTCGGGTGGTATTAACCCAGCTGTAGGGGTAAATATGGGTCAACCTGGTTATCCTCCAGTAAATATTGGTGGTGTTAACCCAGCTGTAGGGGTAAACATGGGTCAACCTGGTTATCTTCCAGTGAATATTGGTGGTGTAAACCCAGGAGGACTGGCAAATGTTGTTCAGCAAATGTATCCTCAAATGAATAATATTGGTGGCAATAAAAATGTCCATGGTGGTCAAAGGGTGGACCAGACGGTGTTTAATTTGCCTAAAAACATAAGGTATGATGGGAAATCAAATTGGGAAGCATTTAAAACCAAATTTGAGAGATATGCACAGGCTCAAGGGTGGAACGAACAGTCCTGTAGGGATGCTCTATGCTATAGTTTAAGCAGGAATGCTAGTGAATTTTTTGCAATGTTGACTGCTCGGAATGCTGAGATAGGGTATATGGAATTATTAAATGATTTAGAAAAACGCTTCGGTTTTCACGATTTACCAGAAACAGCTCAAATGCAATTTTATCAATCCAAACAAAAGGTAGAACAAGCTATAGAAGAGTGGGCAGAATATATCCTATCCCTTGCAACTCGTGCATTTAAGGACTTGCCACAAATACATCTTTTTCAACAGGCAATTCTAAGGCTTTGTCAGGGGTGTCATCATAAAGAGGCTGGCCAGTTTGCCACAAATTCGAGACCTCGAACCATTGATGAAGCTGTTGATAGAATTAAGTGGTATCAGCATACACAACAGGCTATTTTATGGAGGAAGTCGTGCCCGACGAGATATTAGAAGTGTAAGTGTAGATTCTGAGGATGAATATACAAATGAATATGTTCGGGTGCGGGCCACCTCTGTAAATAAGGCAGTAAATAATAGTCCAGACAAGCACAATGAGCCTGACGTACGTACGAATCAGTTAGAAATGAGAGTGAGAGACATGAAAAAGAAATTGGATGAATCTTTAGATAAAATTTTGAAGGAAATTAATCTCGACCTGTACGACGTTTTGGGGGAATTAGAACAAGTAGGTCCCCTTCACCAGTTAATAAGGAAAACATTCAGTATTTTGGGTACAGAGGAGTTGGACATTATAAAAATCAATGCCCAGCAAATAACCCCAAAAATAAAAGGTTACGATTTAATTTAAACAAGCAAGGGTCAACGAAAGGGGCCTAAGTGCGACCCATGCTAATGCCAAAGGTCTCCTGACACATGCTGATCCTGAAATTATTAATACAAATCCTCAGATTGATATTGGGATTACGACTGCATCCAGTACGGAAAAGTCTAAATCCGAAATCAATCACAAATCTGAACCCAAAATAGTTAATGGAATTCCTCAGATTGATGTTAGAGTTTCGAAAGCAACCAATACAGAAAAAATGAAATTCGAAGTCAGTCAATTGAAAAATAATATACCAGATAGTAGTGACACAGTGACAATATGCCAGCTAAAATCTAAATCAATGGTAAGCATTTCTGTTCAAGTAAATAGATATCCATTGAAAGCTATTATTGATACGGCAGCTGATATTACTATTATTTCGGACAAAATATTCCAACAGTTGGCTGAGAAACCAAAAATTATGAAAACAATTAACATGCACACAGCAGCAAGAAATACATCAGTGTTGGGTTACTATATTGGACCAGTTGATATATGTATGGGTTCAAAGCATTTCATGGACAGCATTTATGTTGCACCTATTGAAGACGATATGTTGCTAGGTTCGGATTTCTTGCAAAAGTATCAAGCAAGCATTGATTTTGGAACTGGTGAGTTAAAAATTCAAGATGAATATATTGACACTTCTTTAAAATCTAGAACTGGTATTAGTATATCGAGGGTGTCAGTGTCAAAAAGATCTATAGTTCCACCAAATTCGATCAAAATATTAAAATGTGGTATGGAAAATACAATAAGTGGTGATTCATATGGTGGTACCTTCTTTGGAATCAAAACTTTTACTTCCTAATACATTACATGCAAAGGGAAGTAATCCTAAAATATGTTTTGTGAATTTAACTGATCATTATATAACACTTAAAAAACATCAAATAGTTGGTCAGGCTGAATCATGTGCAGAAATCACCAAGTTCCAAAACAGTGATAGTGCAAATGTCATAGGTAATAAAATTTCAAACTCAGTTAAAATTCAAGCAGTTTCCAAAGTAGATTCAGTAGGAAGCTGAAGGAACCTACAAACGATAAGTTAACCGTTATGGTAGACAGTTCGAATAGTTTTCCGAGATTACCAAATCATTTAAAACCCTTGTTGCAAAAATCGTCAGTAGAACTGAACGAAATGGAAACTCAAAAACTTGCTGAAATATTGCTTGAATATGAAGATGTCTTCGCAAAAGATGAGTTTGATCTTGGACATTTCACTGCAACAGAACATTCTATTAACACAGGTAATGCCACACGTATGAAACAAAGAATGTGGAGAACCCCAAACTGTTTTGTTGATGAAGAAGAGTCACATTTGAAGAAAATGTTGGCTGCCAAGGTAATACATCCTTCAACGTCAGAATGGGCTTCTGTACCTGTCCTAGTTAGAAAATGGGATAAGAGTGTCAGATGGTGCGTCAATTGTCGTGCATTAAACGCCGTTACTGAGAAGCATGTGTTCCCTTTGCCACTGATCGATGAATGCTTAGATACTCTCTCTGGTAATCTCTGGTTCTCGAAGTTAGATGCTAATTCTGCTTATTGGCAGGTAAATATCAAAAGAGAAGACCAAAAGAAAACAGCATTTGTCACAAAATATGGGCTATTTGAGTTCAATAAAATGGCTTTTGGTCTCTGTAATTCGCCAAGTACCTACAGTAGGGTTATGAACCTTGTTTAAGAGGGTTAAGTTGGAATACAGTTTTAGCATTTTTGGATGATATATTGGTTATGGGCTCTACTTTTGAAAATCATCTCAAAAATTTGACTGAAGTATTTGATAGACTCCGAGAATTTGGTCTAAAGTTAAAGCCGAAAAAATGTGAATTGTTTCAAAAAACTGTAGACTTTTTGGGTAGAAAAGTGAGTCAAAATTCTATAGAAATGGGCGATTCATCGCTTGAAACTATTAAAAATTGGCCAGTACCCAAAAATTCCAAAAAAGTTGAGCGATTTTGCAGCTTAGCAAATTATCATAGATCTTTTATTCATGATTTTGCCAAAATTGCGACTCCATTATATGCTGTCACTGGAAAAAAGAAATTTATACGGGAAAAAGAGCAACAGCTGGCTTTTGAATTGTTAAAATCTGCCTTATTATCACCAGAAGTTTTGACTTTGCTGAATCTTCAGGATTTGTTTATACTAGATACTTATAGTTCTGATCATGCCACTGGGGCAGAATTGTTGCAAGTTCAAAATGGTGAAGAGAAAGTGATTTGTTACAATAGTTATTTTTTTTCAGGTGAACAGCGGAGATACTGTACCACTCGCAAAGAGTTGTTGGCAGCGATTTGATTTACTCATCAGTTTTGACACTATATTTTGGGGCATCCTTTCATTGTTAGAACGGATCACAATAGTTTACTTTGGCTGATTAATTTCAAGTCACTGCAGGGGCAACTTGCTCGATGGTTGAAGGAACTCAGTCAGTACGACATTGTCATCCAACATCGTCCAGGGGCAAAACATGAAAATGCAGATGCACTGTCTCGTGTACCAAATGATGATACTTGTCAAAAGTCCCGATCAGGAGTGGTTCCCTCAAATTTGCCTTGCGGTGGATGTAAGTATTGTGTAAGGGCACATGAAAATTGGTCAGATTTTGATGAAATTGTTGATGATGTGATACCTCTGTCTACGGGTAGCTGTACTGTTATGAATAGTGATGAGACTTCCAGTAGGTCACTGGTCAAGTGATTGAGAAATCAGGTTGAGGGTCAGTATTGGTAGATAGCCAGGGTGATAATTCTGTGAGGAAAATAATCTCGGTGATAGATCCTTTGGAGGCAAGGTCAAGTGAGAATTTTCCCGAGGGTCCTGTGTGTGGGGATTTGTTGAAGGAAATTTCTGGAAACTCTGATGACTTTGTAGAAAAGGAAGAGTTGGAGATGTTTCCTCAGGATACAGAGTTTGGACTTGATATTCCAGGTGATAGTGCTTTGCCAGAGGGGATTTCAGGAATGACTGATAGGAACTCAAATGACATTTTTCATACACATCTGAGCATACATGGAATGAGTGATAAGATAAAAGTTACAGTCAAAAAATAAGGTTCGACGAGTTGATACAGGTAATTCTGGTTCACCAGCACAGACTGATACAACTGTTTCAGATAATATTGGGTCAACATTAAATTCACTTGCTTTAGATGAAGTCAGAAGCTCTCAGTCTGTTGATCCAAATTTGGAGATTTTGATGAATTGGTTAAAAAATTCTGATTCACCCTCAGAAGGGTATCTATTTTCAGTGAGTCCAGCGGCTAAAAAGTACTGGATTAACAGGTCTAGGTTTGTGTTGTTGGATGAGATAATTTGGAAATTTAGGAAAAATGGTGACAAAGTTCTGCTTGTGCCAAATTCTTTGCAGTCAGACATTTTGAAATTGAATCATGATATACCAGCTTCAGGACATCAGGGAATTGCTCGTACCAAGGCTTGATTAAAAGAGAATTATTATTGGTTTGGTATGTCCAAAGATATGGAAGTGTATATTATAAGTCCTGTCATCAGTGTAGCGCCAACAAGAAACCAGTCAGACATGCCCGTTTTGGAATGAGAAATTTTCCGACAGGTGCCCCGATGGAGAGGGTCCATATTGTTTTTCTGGGACCTTTGCCCAGCTCCAAGTATGGAAATCAATACATTTTAATGATTGTAGATCAGTTCACAAAGTGGGTTGAATGCGTTCCTCTCAAATCACAAACTGCGGAAACAACTGCTGAAGCTTTGGTAAATTAGTTTTTTGCAAGATTTGGCTACGCGTTACAAATTATGACTGATCAAGGAAGTAATTTTGAGAGCAATCTTTTACAGATTCACAAAACACGAACAACACCATATCACCCCTCAGCAAATGGCCAATCTGAGAGATATAATAGAACATTAATGGATGCAGTTCAATGTTTTGTGGATTGCTCACAACATAACTGGGATACATATCTCCCAAAATTAGCGGGGGCATTGAGATCATCGGTAAACAGAAATACAGGATTTACACCTAATAGGCTGATGTTAGGAAGGGAAGTAATCATCCGGTTTCTTTAATGTTTCCTGGAAAGGTTATGGAGTCAAGCCCTGATGCACCAAACTTTATTAAAATTTTAGAGCAGTCAATCAAAAGCTCCCATGAAATTGCTAGGAAGGTCTTGAAAACTTCACAGGAGAGAATGAAGAGAGATTACTATGTGAAAGTATTAGAAAAGACCTATCAAGTGGGGGATTTGATATATATTTACTAGATACTCCTACAATTAAAGGTAAATTCAGGAAATTAAGTCCTTTTTGGAAAGGTGCAGGTATAATTATAAAAAGAATGACTCCATATCTATTTTGGGTGAAATTTAGGAATTCGGTGGTGACAGTTAATCATAATTGAATGAAAATCTGTAGAGAAACAGATTCGTTACCAATATGGTTACGGAAATGTAGGCAACACTTTCAGTTAACAGGGGAGGTGCAAGCATCTAATCAGAGTGGGAGCTTGGGGGTATTTTGTCTATGCCAACATGTCTTGAATGGTATCATGGCACATGTGTACATGTAATCTCACAACAGGCAGAAAAAAAATTGATCAATATGTTTGTTCAGTTTGTAAGGGTTTGGGGTTCAAAGGATAGAATTTCCTTGTCATGTTTACTATTTCAGATATGAGTTCAGATGAGAATAGTCCAATAAGGAGCTGGTCGGAGAAACCCAGTAAAGGATCTTCAGATGAGATGGTGGAGAAAACCAGTATGAAGGTAGCTAGTACGGTGTCTTCAGAAGTGGTGGAATTGGTGGAAGCTTCCCAGGAGCAATTGGAGACAACCATTACTGAGTCTTCAGGGCACGTGGAGAGAGAAATCAGAGAGAAGACACGTACTCAAGTTCTGATACAACCAGGTACTTTAGAAGAGGGGTTAATTCAGAGTAATGTTAGTGTTGCTTGTGCAGAAGAGAGTTATTGTTGGGACAATTCTCTCTGGCTAGCAGATGGGGTCGAAGATTCTGGATGCAGTCCACGAGACAAATGTCCCTAGTAATAGAATCCAAGGAATGGATAGATAAATACATGCCAATGGAAGCATGTCCAGTTACTTTTGGGGCACCGATACAAGACTAAGATTACGTATGGACCCAACAATACCTGTGTACCGAAGTGGAGTTGTGGGAATATTTGATTTTAATATGCCCTCAGTGGCTGATAGTTCCCCCAAAATTTCAAATGTAATGTCCATTGGAAATTTTAGTATGTCAGAAGGGTCCAAGGACAACTCACAAAAGAGTGATGTCCCCACTGTAGATACAGTGAAAAGATTTGAGGGTTCTTCTGGCGAGATACAAGCAAGTGAAGATCCTAGCATTTTCAGCAGGGGTCGAACTGCATATCGAGGTAGGTGTCATCAGCCTTGGAACTGGAGGGCCACATCCACCGTGAGTAAGCCCCAGGATGGTTTCGGGGGTATTGACCAGAGAACTGGTCAAAATCAGTTCAAGGATGGCGACGGTCAGGAGAACCGAGTGGTTGTTTCCAGTCAATATGACACGAAACGATCTCAAGAGGAAAAGTTGAGCCAAGATGACCAAAGGACTGGTAAGGATGCTGAATCTAGTCTTTCTGACGGGAGAGGCACCAATCAGGATATGGAGGTAGATATTTCTATTCGTTATGACACGAAATTTGGTGGAAATAATCAGAGTACTAGTGTAGGTGCTACCCTTGCTGGTAGAATGGCATCTTTGAAAAAAATACACATGTTACAAAATCATTGGCTGCAAAAAAGCAGACATTGAAGAATGGATTACTTAAAAAAAACATACCATGGAGTAGAGTTTCTAGCCAAACATGTCTCAAATTCTGTTAAAAAAAATACAAGAGGCAACAGCAACGTTTCAGGTAATAAACAAAATCAATGTGCTGAATATTATTTATTTATTAAGGTTTAACGACACATTAACAGCCAATGTCATATCGCGTCGATGACAGTTTTACGGGTGGAGGAAGCCTGGAGTACTCTGAGAGAACCACCGAGCAGCTGCCAGCTCCCCAACATCATAACTCCACACCGCAGCACAGGCAGGGTAAGATTGGCTGAAGACATGCGCACCATCGATGTGCAGTACGCCATAGTACATGGCATCATCATGCCCCCATGGGACAATCAGGGTTAAGTGCCTTGCCCAAGGACATAACACAGGAGTCTGAATCGATCGCTCAGTCGATCACCCATCCAAGGACTAACCGGGCTTGACGTTGCTTAACTTTGGTGATCTGATGAGAACCGCAATGTATTGAAACAACTTGCGGAAATGTAATAAAGTTTGTGAAGTCAAAGCTATTACAGATATACAGAAGATCTCTGAATGATTTGATTGGAATTTATGAACCATTTTCACTGAAATCAAACTGTACCACAATTTAATTTCACAAAAAAAATTATTTTTCAATTTGTTTGTTTGTTTGTTGGTGGTTAACGTCACATATTTATGCACCATGGCTAATCGTGACACAACTTGGAGATGAAGTCAAGTTTAGTCAATCGTTGATCTACATGTTGCCCATTTTAGAGGACTTTCACCCCAAGCATTGGTGACTGGGTCCTATTTTACTAGTAAAGCGGAACTGGTTTACCACAGTAAAAAAGTGCTGCTTACTTCCTGGGGTTCCCACAGGGAATTTTTCAATTTCTAAAGGTGACAGATATGAAAAGGTATCTCTCTGCAAGTGCAACACAATTCACCATATGGTTAAATTAATATCAGCGTGCATTTTGGGCATTTAAATTGAATTTAAAACATCATGACACTTTTAATAAAAAGAATGCTGACGGTTTTTGACAAGATACCTGAATTATCTCATTTGTGACTGCAAAGAAATCTAAGATTTCACTCACAGCTTTCAACAACTCACGAAAACTTATATTTCCATGTAGTCACTCATGAAATAATTCTGGTACTTACTCACTGAAAGTGTCCATGGCATTGTAGGCCTAAAAAAGTAAAAAACCTGTTTCTCAAGCCCTCCTGCATGGTCCTTTTGGCTGCTGCTTGCTCTCTTTTTATAATTATACTTGAAAAAATAAAAATTAAATTGTTTTTGTCTGGTATTTTACCCAAGTTAATAAATTTGAGCTAAAAATAAAATAAAAATAACCCCTGCCCACATGCAACTTTTCAAATGAAAGTGTCAATGACACTGTAGCTCAACTTGTTTAAGACATGTACATGTATAGTGACACATCTGGGTAATGACCTGATAACAAAGGTACATATAAAGTATTGTAACGGTCTGTACATGAATGCTGACCGTAGCCTGTAACAAATGTATAGATAACGTATTGTAAAGGTGGGCGACAGTTAGATGCTGAACTAGAAAAGAAATCTTTGAGTCCCAGAGTGGGTCTGACTGAACCCAAAAATATTTGTTCTCATAGCACACTGATAACGAAGGCACCCCAAAACACTCGTTCCTGTCCCAAGGTGATAACAAAGGTACCCAAGAAGTTTTGTGAAGATCGGTTCATAAATACAGACTTTAGACCAAGCCATATTGACATGTGCACCTACTGTGTATAAGTAGCACTGAATAAATCAAAGTTCATCTAATTTGCATAATTTCTGCACGAGAAAAAAACCTGTATTATATGTGATGTATTCCATATTACTAAACATTCATACAAAAATTTATTCAAATCAGAACTTTCAAACAGAAGTTCTGTACAAAAAACTGATTGCACTAATTTTGGTACAAATTGGCTGCTGACGGCCAACTTGAATTTTGGACTGTACCCAAAAACACTTGTTCTCATCCCATGGTGATAACAAAGGTACCCAAGAAGTTTCGTAAAGATCGGTTCATAAATACGGCCTCTAGCCTGAGCTGTATAGAAGTTGTGTACAAAAAACTCATTGGACCTAGTTTCGGTACAAAATGGCCACTGGCAGCCATCTTGAATTTTGGTCCACACCCAGAAACACTCATTCTCGTCCCAAGGTGATGACAAAGGTACCCAAGAAGTTTTGTGAAGAGCGGTTCATAAATACAGCCTCCAGCACTAGTCATATTGACATGTGCACTTACAGTGCATAAGTAGCACTGAATAAATCAAAGTTCATCTAATTTACATGTATTCCATGTTACTAAACATTCATACAAAAATTTCTTCAAATCAGAACTTTCATACAGAAGTTCTGTACAAAAAACTGATTGCACTAATTTTGGTACAAAATGGTTGCTGGTGGCCATCTTGAATTTTGGACCACACCCAAAAACACTCGTTCTCGTCCCACGGTGATAACAAAGGTACCCAAGAAGTTTCGAAAAGATCGGCTCATAAATACGGCCTCTAGCCTGAGCCATATAGAAGTTGTGTACAAAGAACTGATTGGACCTAATTTCGGTACAAAATGGCCACTGGCAGCCATCTTGAATTTTGGACCACACCCAGAAACACTTGTTCTCGTTCCAAGGTGATAACAAAGGTACCCAAGACGTTTCGTGAAGATTGGTTTATAAATACAGCCCTTAGCCTGAGCCGTATTGACATGTGTACTTAATGTGTGTAAGTGGCACTGAAAAAATCAAAGTTCATCTAATTTGCATAATTTCTGCACGAGAAAAAACCCCGTATTATATGTGATGTATTCCATGTTACTAAACATTCACACAAAAATTTATTTGAATCAGAACTTTCATACAGAAGTTCTGTACAAAAAACTGATTGCACTAACTAAAGTACAAAATGGCTGCTGGTGGCCATCTTGAATTTTGGACCGCACCCAAAAACACTCGTTCTCGTCCAACGATGATAACAAAGAAGTTTCGTAAAGATCAGTTCATAAATACGGCCTCTAGCCTGAACCGTATTGGCATTTGCACTTACAGTGCTGAAAGTAACACTAAATAAATCAAAGTTAGTCTAATTTGCATAATTTACGCACGAGAAAAAAACCTGTATTATATGTGATGTATCCCATGGTACTAAACATTCATACAAAAAAATTATTCAAATCAGAGCTTTCATATGGACGTTCTGTGCAAAAATCTGATTGCACATAATTTTGTACAAAATGGCTGCCAGTGGCCATCTTGATTTTCGGACCGGACCCAAAAACACTCGTTTTCCCGTCCCATGGTGATAACAAAGGTACCCAAGAAGTTTCGTAAAGATTGGTTCATAAATATGGCCTGTAGCCCGAGCCGTGTTGACGGCATGGCGGGTGGACAGACGGACGAAGGGCCATGACAATACCTCAAATTTGGCTTTGAGGTAAAAATGGCCTGAGAAACAGAAGATTTACTTTGTGAGGCCTTACCCTGACTTTATGCTGCATTTTGATTCCTGTCTTAATTACCTAACTTATGTTGCTTTTAAGTAAATTGTGTCATAATTATGGACTTTGTTACCATTACAGAAAAAAAACTTTAAACTTAAAATGAAAAAAATATGAGCATTGACAGCCAGTTTAGGCAGCCGTGGCAGAAGTACATGCATTACATTTTCATCTACTCAATATATTAAGTTTCTAGAAAATTGATCCATAAATGTAACATGTTGGTGTGCTGAAAATATCAAAGTTGGCTGCTGGCATGGTGGCCACTTGGGCTGGTTGACCGTGGCTGAAATATGGCATTCTGAAATGCTGAATATACTAAATTATCTATCCAGATTTCAATAAAACTGGTGCATGAATGCAAGTTGCACAGTGTGCTAAACATATCCAAGATGGCTGCTGTGACTCATAATACTAAGTCATTCAGCTGAGTTTGAAGAAAATGTCTGCATAAAGGGATCTGCAGCTGTTCTGAATAAATCCAATAAGGCTGGCGTGGTGGCCGTTATGGGGGACCAACTGTTACCATAATAGAATGTTATCATCTATTCATCATACTAAGTTAACCTGCCATAATTCATGAAAGCAGATGCAAAAATGCAACCTGTAGCCTATGTTGAATAAATCCAAGACAGATGTGGTATGACCACTGTGGGCAGCTGACTGTTACCATAATATGACATTGTCATCAAGGTATTAATCTAAATATGCATATGAAATTGAGTGATGATTGAAAATTGAACTGCAGACCATAGCCTGTTCTGAAGGAATTGCAGACAGTGTTCTGAAGAACTCTAAGGTAGCTGATGTGGTGACCATCATGGGAGGCTAACTGTTACCAAGATCGGACATTCACATCTGCTAATGCAAATCTGTCACCATGCCAAATTGTAAGTAAATTTGATGCATGAATGCAACCTGTAGCCTATAAAAAAATCCCAAGATGGCTGCTGTGGTGACCATTATGGGCAGCCATCTACGACCATACTAAGATATTCTCATCTAGGTATGAATCTGAACATGCATATACAATTTGGTGATGGTCATCAAAGAACTGCAGTCTGTAACCCAAATTGAACAAACTGTTGACAGACAGAAAAGTCACAGATGTCAACTTGTGTCAGACTTTGTCAAGTTAAGCTAAAAATTGGTATCCTCTATTTCTTTATCCATTGATTGTTTTTATGAAATGAATATTTTGCTCCTTGGGAACTTGTACAAAAGCGTTTCTAAATGTTCAAAAGTGAATTACCAGGGCATATATTTGATCTAAATTTGGGAGAATCCATTTGGGTTCTCGCAAAAATAGCTGCAAAAAACCATACCTGCTCAGAGTGTTCCAGGATCCCATGAGGCCATCATGGTTGAACCACTGTTGTATACAGATAACAAATGTTAACACTTTATCCAACACAGCTATTTAAATTTTGAAACATAAACTGAATTTGATGTTTTAAAAAAAAAACAAGGTTCACCAATAAAATCTGACAAATATGGATGTCATTGGAACTGGCTCAATGGTCCAGTTCTAATAACAGACATATTTGTACAATTTTACTGACAAAGTGTCAGGATATTTCAGGTCATGTTAGCCTTGTATTGGTTAATTTGCTGCCGTTATGTTAGATAAGATTAATAAGATTTAAGATTAAGATAAGATTAATTGAAATTTGTTTTATAAGCTTTATATGCACATGAAGTGCTCAATGGCTGTACAAACTGAAAGGTAGAGAGCCAAAGGTTATAGTGCCCATGTCATCAAGTTTCTAGTCTTTTTGATTGAGGAAAGTTATTTGGTAGATGTGTGTCTTCAAGCTTTTTTTGAATTTGTCAAGTGTTTATGGTGTTTTTAAGTGGGGTGGTAGAGCATTCCACAATTTTGGGGCAATGACCGAAAAAGTTCTATTGCCTGCTGTAACCAATTTAGATCTCGGTTGGACGAGATTAAGAATATCTTGAGAGCGGAGCGGTTTTCTAGGTTTGTAAGCACTTACAAGTTCAGACAGATAAGATGGTGCCATTGCATTCAGACATTTGAATGTGAGTAGAATGATTTTGAACTGGATTTTTTTTCTACAGGGAGCCAATGAAGTTTGAACAGAATTGGGGTGATGTGACATAATCTGTGGCTTTTTGTGATCATGTGTGCTGCACAAATTTGCACGTGCTGCATTTTTTCAACCTGTGTTTTAGAGCAGCCAATTAATAAGGAGTTGCAGTAGTCTAGGCAACTGGTGATGAATGCATGAACTAATTTTCCTATTGTGAACTCATCTAAAAAGGCTCTAATTTTACCGATCTGCCACAGATGAAAAAATGCCGATTGACAGACATGATTTACATGTCTCTCGGCCGACAGAGTTTCATCCATGAAGAATCCTAGGTTTCGTACAAATGAGTGTTATAGACACATCATCCACGATTATGGGCAGTTTTGAAATTTCAGATATTTGCTTTGGCATTCCAAAGTAAATTATTTTTGTTTTGTATCCATTCAGCTTCAGGTAGTTTTCGGTCATCCAAATTTTTATGTCAGCTACACAAGCCTCAAGCTTGCTGCATGCAGCACTCTCTGTAGATGGTCGAAAATGAATGTACAATTGGGTGTTGTCAGCATAGAAATGGTATTCCAAACCGTGTTGACGAATTATGTCACCAAGTGGCAAAACATATATTGTATACAACAAAGGGACCGAAGACAGATCCCTGTGGCACACCAACACACAGCGGGACTTTATTGGATGCAATACCCTTTATTACGACACTCTGCGTATGGTTTTCTAAGTAGGTGGTAAACCATTGCAGGGTGTTTCAATGGGCCCCTGTGATGTTAAGTGGGATTTCAATTGGAGAGCAACCACCCTTTCAATAACCTTTGATAGAAAAGAAAGGTTAGAAACCGGGCAGTAGTTTTTCAATACCTCTGAATCTAAGCCAGGTTTTTTTGAGAATTGGCGTCACAAGAGCATGCCTCACTGTTGTTGGGAAAACCCCACATAAAAGAGAGGTGTTAACTATTTTTGTGATGTATGATATCAGACTAGGCAGGCACGTCTTTAGTAGCCAGGTTGGGATCGGATCCAGCATGTACTGCTTTGAGGGTGAATTAGCAATTATTTTGGAGCCCGTTTGGCAATTGTCGAAGGAGTGGAGTTGAGCGTGGAAGCTGGGTTCATTGAAGGTTGATGTTTTTAAAGTTGAGCATTGACTGATGCTCAGAGTGTCTCTGATCTTTTCTATTTTTTCGTTGAAGAAAGTAGAGAAACGTTCTGCCAAATCTTTGGATGACTCATGGTCAGGAAGGGCAGCAACATTCTTATGATGAAGAAGGCTGTCAATGACATTCCACAACACCTGAGGTTTTCCTACACTTTCACTGATTCTGTCAGCGGCAAATTTTTGTTTTCTGTGGGATATCAGCCAACTGATATGGTTACGCTGGGCGATGAACATTTCTCTATGGACCATAAGATTTGATTTGTGCCACTGGTTTTCCAGTCGGCGCCACTCTTTTTAGGCTGATCTGATTTCGTCCGTAAACCATGGTGTATTTGGACGAATAGTGATGGTTCTCTTTTGAATAGGGGCAAAGTTATCAATCTGTGTTTTGAAGGGTCAAATTCAAGAGTTCCAGCTGATCATTCACACTTGAGCCCTCCAGTACAGATATGGATACCATTGACGTTAGTGCATATGCGAAGTCGGCAACGTTAACAGAGCGATATTTACTATAGGAGATAGATAAAGGGTTAGATTGACTAAATTGTTTTCATGCTTTCACACGAATCCCAGCAGAGGTGCAGGGGGAATCTACATGAATTCTCGCTGGTTTGTTATGCAAATCTTTGCATGAATTGATTTTCAGATTCTCATTGAAATATAAGCCCTGATTACCCACCAAAACGACTCGGCACAAGCTAGTGAGTCAAACTAGAAATTCAATTAAGTGAACCTAAAATGCTCATGTTGTCTCTGTACATGAAATGGAGAGTGGGTGATATGTAGTAAGTGAGGGAAGTCTTGATCTGTTTAGCAAAGGTCAGAATCTTCTTTAACTCCGATAGCATTTTGTCAGCTAGTTTGATTCTTCATGAGAATACTCTATGGCAAACAACAAATTTTCGTGTTTGCATGAATAAAACAGGTGTCATCCACCAATACTGCACACCAAAGTTGAATAACATCAGCCAATTGCTTCCCAAAATTAAACAAGAGAGCCCAAGGGGCCTTAATCACTAACCTGAGGAAGTTGTCCAAAGTAGGATTTATGGTCACATTCAACATCTATTGTTATTGTAATTCATCAGTTAAATTTGACCTTGTTCTTTCTGAACCCGTAATTTGATTGGATGAGAGCCAGTCGGCTCTGTGCTATAATCTCAGGTAAATTCACTCTTACCATGCTCTAATTGCTGGAAGCAGTTCAGTTAGAACATGTCTGTACCCATGCTATGCACAAGCAATGGCACTAAAACACTCTCATCACAGATCAAACACACCCCTGAGTTGTTTTCTATAAATTTGACCAAGGCAAATAGACCAAGATCGAAAATGACATTTTTTTGTTGTTCTTCAAAAAAAACAGGCTTGGAGAATTTTTTCACTTCCAATGACTACAGGAATTACAATGGAGATAAATGTCTCTTGTTTCATTATAGACATTAAAGAATTTGACTATGGAAAACCATTTGTTAAGTTTCCACTTCAGGGCACGTTAACAAATGGTTTACCATAGTCAAATTTCCGAATGTCCAACTTAACAAGAGATGTTTATCTTTTAATTAAACAAATCACTCACCTGACAAATGCCGATTGATTCTTCACAAAGTGATTTAAGGATTTAAAAAAAAACAAAAAACTTGCCACTTATTATTTTTCCACCAACTGGTGCAGTGTTTTGAGAGAACAAACATCTTAAGAGTTCCCACAAGGAAACTGCATCAATACATATTTTTCATAGAAACAGAAAAAATTACCAATGTCCATAGAATACAGAGCAAGCAAGTTGAAAAGGTTAAAATGACTGAGCATCTAATTACTAGTGATTAGGAAGCACTTGATTTGAACAAACCTGAATCTGATCTTGCTTAGGATTCCATATGCCAAATATCAACAAATCTGACTGGTGGATCAGAATAAGAAGACTTTGAAAGAATTATACTTATATTGCACAAGTTAAAATCCAGGATCCCTCAGGGAGTCCATATATGAACTTGGGGACTTGATTTAAACAAATTTGAATCTGACCCCCATGAAGATGATGTATACCAAATATCAAATGATTTTGACAGGTTGATAGGAAGAATATTTTATAGAATTTTTACTCATATTACACAAAAGTTAAACTTGGGCTTTACTCGGGGACTTGAAAATTTGAATTAGACCCCCATAAGGATGCTGTATGCTGTCTAAATATCGAAAGATTCTGACTGTTGGATCCGAAGAAGGCGATTTACAAAGAATATTTGTCACATTGCAATACGTTAAAATTTGGGCTGCCATATGTACAGCTCAAATATGAACTAAGTGACTTGATTTGATTTGAAACACGGACCCAAACTCTGGATAAATTTCCTTTTTACTCCTTCCCGAAACTATGGAATGCTCTGGACGACACAACTCGTAATATTAGCGACAGAAGCATGCTTAAGAACAAGTTAACTTCCACATTCATTTCCTCATATTCCAGTTATGTCAGCTGCAACAATCCCTACTGCCCTGATTGCACTTCGTAAACTTCGTAAATTGTCAAAGTCGTGGTCCGCGTCTAAATCTGGAATCCTCGTCTTGTGCAACCTGTCGCGCTTCCTCCTTACAGTGGTGCTATGTAAAATACTATATGGATACAAACAATTAAGAACTTGCAAATAAAAGTCTAAACAAATAAATCATAACATTCGTCATCCTACGATGATGCAGCAGCTAACGTAGACACCACGCCCAAACATCATGACCAACCTCCTTGTCACAGTCTAAACGATACGAACTTCACGATGGGACTTGTTGCCACCCTCATGTGTTATGATAAGTAGTGGAAGGAGTCCTATAGGCAGGTTGCTTCTTGCCTACCTTGAATCACCATCTTTCCACTGGTGAAAATGAAACACTAATACTCTAATCTCAGAAAAGTAATGATTCGATCGTCATTCTCCATCATGTGTCACATAATTGGCTCTCAGTTCATTCTTTCAGTCACAGTCTTTTTGCAATCACCCCATCTTCTTCCAGGGGGTGGCAGGTAGACAGCCAATCTAGCTATGCCACTTCCCACGGTACACTTCTCATTACATTTGTGCAATATGTATATTTGTAACCATTTTACATGTATGTGTACCGTGAATAAAGAATCAGAATCAGAATCAGACAAATTTAAATCTGTCTCCCTTTAGGATGCAGTATAACAAAAGATTCTCCAGGTGGATCAGAAGAAGAACATTTTCAAAGAGTATTCCTCATATTGCACAAAGTTAAATTTCTGGCTTCCATTGGGAGTCCAAATATGATGGATCAGAAGATTTTAAATAAATTTCCCTCATATTAAACACTAAGTAAAAATTTGGGTTTTGATAAGGAGCCTGGATATGAACCCTGGAATTCAATTTGAAAAAATTGAATCTCCCATTCCCCACATAAAGATGCTGTTTACCAAATACAATATCAAAAGATTGCAATGGGTGGATCAGTAGAAGATTTTCAACAATATTCCTCATATTGCAGTTAAAATTTTGGGTCCTCCAGGGAGCTCAAATATGAACCTAGGGATTAGATTTGAAACTTGAATCTGTTTCTTGTAAGTATGTTATATATCATATATCAAAAGAGTTTGACTAAAGCTTCTGGAGAGGGAAATTTTTTAAAAAGTTTTGAAAATATGCTGACTCCACATTTTTTTCCAATTCCCCAGAGGGGAAGCTTGTTCGAATGAGGGATGTGATACGGGTTTGATGGAATTTTTTGGAAATATAATTTTTTAAGCCTGTTCACTTTGTAATTTATTTGGGAGATGTAACTGATTTATAAGGTAAAGGGTTAAGAAATCTTGTGCTTTTTGGACAATGCCCCCACCCAATGGAGGTAAGCAACACCTATCAAACAACTTGGATGGGTGTCTCCCAAAGACAATTTCTGTCAAGTTTGTTGGATTTGGGTAACGCTGGTTCTGAGAAAGAAGACTGATTTGCAGAAGCTCATGAATGACCGAGCATGGATGCCAAAAGCTCAGTGACTTTCAGTACATTTAGCTAAAAATAATATTTGATAATACAAAAGTATCATTATTTAACTTCATAGCTTGTTCTTTTTTAAACAGCAGAGTTTTCATGCATAATAGATTATCACAATGAGTTCGTTTTTTTTTAATTTTAACCCCAACAGGATGGAGATTTTTATACATTTTTGCTACACTTTGACTGTCTACATCCTGTGAATTAATTGCAGTTGTTTTCAGGCAGGTCTTGGCTGCCTATATAGACAGCCAAGACTAGCCTAAAACAACTAACAAGCTCTTGGATTGTAACTTGTGAGTTAACCCGGAAACTGCATGTTGAGGCACCTCAACTTTGTTGTAATAAAAAGTGATCAATATTGAAATGAGGACTTTAACCCTTTACCTAACCTGAAAAGCAGATGACACTTGCAAAAATAATTCTTGAATAACTAATTTTTTGTCTCAAAAACATAGGTTATGACCCCTCGTTGGAACGAGCTAGATGAGCTCGTTCCAACGAGGGGTCATAACCTAAGTTTTTGAGACAAAAAATGAAAAAAATAATGAAAATTAATTGGCGATTTTTTAGAATAGCGCTGGCCGGTTTTGGCCGTTACGTTAGGTAAAGGGTTAAGAATAAGATCATATTTGAAGGCAGCAATTTTTTTCTTCAGTGCATTTCTTCAGTCAGTAAATTTTGATATATATATTTACATGTCTTAGTTGCAGCTCTGCATTAATGTATTCCCCAATTTTACAATCACTCTGCATTATTTTTGCTGGGAACATGATAGCTCACTGGTTAAGGTATTGGCCTTCAGATTGAACAACTGACAGCTTGATTCTGATCAGCATCTTGATTCTGATCAGAATCATCTGCATTGTCCTTGGGCAATATATTCAATTCAACGCCTTCAAGGAATCCTAACCGAGCTTGGGCCATATTAATAGGCTGGGAAAATTGTCATTTACCAGCCAATAGAAACGTGTGGTTGTTCTCTCCAGCATACTCCACCCATAAAACTGACCAGACATGCTAGCTGTTGAATGTACCATTAACTCCAAATAAACAAACAACTCTTTTGCTTCAGAAAATAAAAGATGATAAGCTCTTTTACTCTGAAAAGCTGTGAATAACTCAAACAAGTTCCAATACACACATCAAATTAGCTGAAAGTCACTTTGTGATAGAAAAGATAAAGCCTACCTGAAAAGAATGTGTTAGCTGTTGAAAAATCACTCAAAAGATGATTATGCATATCTGGAAGATGATTATGCATATCGTACGTTCTGTTTATATAAGGCTGGCACATTGAATAATTTTTAAATAAAAATCTCATATTGACATAACTTCTATTTCATCAATACCCTTTCGTACAAAAGTTAAAATCCACCCTCTGCACACTAGTGTCAAAATACTGAAATTTCAAACAGGAAATATTCCCATAATTCATTTTGTAGTGTAACTAATTTAGTCCCGTTTGACAGAGCTCAATGAGCTCTGTCAAACAAGACTGAATTGGCTAAAAATTCCAAGTGGCATTGTGGGAAAACCTTGAAGGTTAAATTTTGACAGCAGTGTGCAGCAGGTTAACTTGTTAAAAGCTAGAAGCCAATATCTTGGTTCTCTGAAAATGTTTAACAGTTACAGTAACTCTCCAGTGAAATGTAAAAGAACAAATACATCAATGAACAAAATGCTGTTTGCTTCCATTTATCTATTTTTTATTTTCCATTTATTTTTTGACTGGAGGTTAACAACAACTTTGACAGCCAGGGTTACCCATGTCAAACAGTTTTATGGAAGGAGAAAGCTAGAATACCTGGAGAGAACCACCAAGCAAACATCATCTTCTAGTTGTGTTAGGTAAGGAGTTAAGTTTTTATTCTGATGTATCTTGCTTATCAAGATGCGATTTGAGGACAAGAAGGTTCGGGGAATTCACAAGATGTCGGAATATTTTTTTATGTTAACAGATGACAATCAATACTTTACATTTAATTAACAGGTAATTTCTCTTTAATCCAGTTGCAATTTACAGGTCAAATTCACACTAAAGCTGTGAGCATGGTGCAAGTCAGAAAATAAGCAGTCTGTCATCTGCAAAATGAGGCCCCCAGAGGGTGAATTTAGTGATGCTACCCTGCACAGCAGGGTAGCATCACTAAATTTACCCTCTGTGAACCTCAGTTGAAATCAGGGTCTCAAAACTAAACAGAAAGAGGTACCCAGAGGATAAATTGGCCCACTGTATGGGATAGCATCATCAAATTCACCCTCTGAGGACCTCATTCTGCAAATGTCAGACTGCTTATTTTCAGGCCTGGCATGATGGCTCATTGGCTACGGCACTGGAATGCAAAGCGAAAGGTCTTGGTTTGATCCTGGCCCAGGATAACTGAGTTGTGTCCTTGGTCTACACACTTAATTCCGACTGCACATGTGGGGGCACAGAGGTGCTGTGTACTAAGGTGTACTGCACGTTGATGGTGCACTTGTCTTCAATCAATGATAACCTTGCTCATGTGGAGTTAGTATATTGGTGAGTAGGAGAGTTGCTCACCACTGCTCAGTGGTTCTCTCCAGGTACTCCAGCTTCCTTCACCTGACATGGACCCCGGCTGTCGAAAGTGTCGTTAAACTCCAATAAATAAATAAATCATGCTAAAGCCATAGTAAATAGTTTGGTACTTAACAATGATATACAAACTTTCTGTTGCAAAAACAAGGGAGCTCCCTTCCAATAGCTAACCACAGTTACATCAAGAGCTGGATACAGTAACATGTAAGCTGTAGGAATTTGTGCTTAATACTTTACCTTCTAAATCGGCAGTATCTGCCCACGTAATTTACAGATTAACAAAAAATTAGTTTTTCCAAATATTTCTACAAAACCATTTTACCTGATTCTCCTCATCAAGCATGTTCCAATGAGGGGGTCCACATCATATGTTTTATAGATGGGAAGGCATGTAATAAACACAGAATGATACATGTGTGAATGCGTTAAATGATATGGCACTTGTGCCATTGCCGAAGGGTAAAACGAGAGTCCTGCTGCCTCTCATTTTATCCTTCCATGCTGGCACTCGTGCCATATCAATTAACCCATTCACACATGTGTGTCCTTCTGTGTATTTCTTTGGAATTTTTTTTTTGAAGTTAAAATAACAAATTTTGATATCGTGTATATTGTTTAGGGCATGTTCTCAGAATGCCCAGAACTAGCATCTCCAGAGCAGCTCACTGATGGACTCCACAGGGTAAAAGACCAAGAGGTGACCAAAAACCACAGAGATGAAGGCAAAAAACAGTGCTGGGAAGAGAACTCTTCTGAAGACCTTATGCTCCAACTGGAGCGAAGAGGATAAGGAGGAAGGATATTGTTTAAAGGGTTAAATTTCATTTTAATGTCACATCACAATCATATCTACATTCTAATGTTTGGATATCAAATTATCAGTCAGACATTCTTTTAGGCAGAGGACATCCATCCAGCTCGCTGTGAAGACTAACAGTTACCTCCATGTCTGTTCACATAGTATAGGTTTTTACAAACCAGAAGCCAGCCGTATTCCATGAAGCCAAAGGCTGAATGGGATACAGCTGACTGAGGGTAGGTAAAATCCTGTACTACATGAACAGACACAGCGTCACAATTTCATCTACTGACATCCCTTTTTTCACTGCAATTTCATCATCAGAGAACTGCACAAACCTCTTTGCAGTCATTGTTGTCAAAGACATTTTGTCATCCATTCAGCACTTACACATTCAGAGCAAAATGATAAATGAAATTAATTTTCTGGAATGGAAAAAAAATCTGTATCACGTAGATGGGTCTTTCCTGAACAACCACACCAATGTGATATGGGAAATTTCTCATTAATTTGGAGAAAATATCATGACATGGCTCCGAATCATGTAGCTATTGACCAATCAGATTTAAAAATGCTAAGATAAAACTGAATATTGCTGAAATGAATCTCCTCTGATTGCCTGATATCTCATTTTCAAGGATAGTCAGGAAAGATCCAATATTCAAAGACTTTCCATACCTTGGCAAAGGATTTCTAAATTCCAGGATTATCAAGGAAATCAAGGACTTTTAATGATAACAAGTTTAGTAAATAAACCTCTCGTGTTCTCCATGATGTCACAGGACAAAATAATCAATAAATCAGATAAAGGTTGAGGTTTCTCCATCTTAATTCAAATTGTAAACCATTTTGTAATTTAGACAACACTTTATTCGGAATGTTGTCTGCTGCACATGTGTAAAATCTACAAAAATGAAGCGGCTTGCAAGTCACTCCATCGATATATTTTGGCACGGTGATGTGATGATGGTAAACAGAGAAAAAACTATGCAATCAGAGGGAGAGGAACTTAGTCTTAATGGAACATATTTTGTTCAATTAACAAGTGCCTAATCTTTTACCTATATACAAGCCACAGATCAAACTTGCATTGCAGTTATAGTAAATTATTTGGAGTTCTGTACTACCATCCTTGATCTCATTGTGGTGCTCATGTATGCTGTATTTGTCAATGTTTGTATTCAAGGATGACAGAGCTTGTCCAACTGGGCTAGTTTTGTCACTGGCTATATCTGCAGAAGTACTTTTGAGTTACAAATAGAAACTATTTGTAACTCAAAATAGTTTCTATCTGTAACTCAAGATACCAACTGCTAAGATGCCAGCTGCAACCACCGATCCCTGTGATCATATACAGAAAAGAGGAGAGGGGGTGGTGGTAATATTACTCTGTTCCTGTAAATAAACAATACTCAATGGAAAAATGTATCTCAAAGGTTTTCAGTGTTCTGACACAATGAAATTCACCAATCACTTTTTATAGAATATACTTTGCTTTCTGTTTCCTGTGATGAAGGGAAAGCTGTTACTCTGTGACAAAAGTCACAGAGTAACAGCTTTCATATCAGTAAATGCCATTGGTTGGGAGGAGATACCACATTGATTTGAGTGACAGAGTAACAGCTTTCACATCAGTAAAGGCCATTGGTTGGGAGGAGATACCACACTGATTGAGTCACAGAGTAACAGCTTTCACATCAATAAATGCCATTGGATGGGAGGAGATACCACATTGATTGAGTCACAGAGTAACAGCTTTCACATCAGTAAATGTCATTGGTTGGGAGTAGTTACCACATTGATTGAGTCACAGAGTAACAGCTTTCACATCAGTAAATGTCATTGGTTGTGAGGAGATACCACATTGAATGAGTCACAGAGTAACAGCTTTCACATCAGTAAATGTCATTGGTTGGGAGGAGATACCACATTGATTGAGTCACAGAGTAACAGCTTTCACTTCAGTAAATGCCATTGGATGGGAGGAGATACCATATTGAATGAGTCACAAGAGTAACAGCTTTCACATCAATAAATGTCATTGGATGGGAGGAGATACCACATTGATTGAGTCACAGAGTAACAGCTTTCACATCAGTAAATGTCATTGGTTGGGAGTAGTTAACACATTGATTGAGTCACAGAGTAACAGCTTTCACATCAGTAAATGTCATTGGTTGTGAGGAGATACCACATTGAATGAGTCACAGAGTAACAGCTTTCACATCAGTAAATGTCATTGGTTGGGAGGAGATACCACACTGATTGAGTCACAGAGTAACAGCTTTCACATCAGTAAATGTCAATGGTTGGGAGGAGATAACACACTGATTGAGTCACAGAGTAACAGCTTTCACATCAGTAAATGTCATTGGTTGGGAGGAGATACCAGACTGATTGAGTCACAGAGTAACAGCTTTCACATCAGTAAATGTCAATGGTTGGGAGGAGTTACCACATTGATTGAGTCACAGAGTAACAGCTTTCACATCAGTATATGTCATTGGTTGGGATGAGATACCACATTGACTGAGTCACAGAGTAACAACTTTCACATCAGTAAATGCCACTAGTTGGGAGGAGATACCACATTGATTAAAAAGATGTCAACTTAGAAGAGCAGATAGAGTTGTGACAATCCAGCAATCCAGTTGTATAGAGATCAGTGGTTGCAATTCAAATATATTGTGGTATATGAAGAACTGGTGAATCTGAGATGGAACTGTCTCGTATACTTCTGCATTCCTCAACAGGAGCACAGATACCTGTAGGCATCCCTTGAAATTCAGCATACTTGTAAAGGTCAAGCATACTGGTAAAGGTTCTAACTACAATGCGTATGCATTGTGGTTTGTACCTTTATACTTTTAACGGATGGAACTCTAATGCATCCAAGAGACAATACAATATGCCATAGTTAAAACAGTAAAATGTTGATAGTAATATAATATGCCATAGTTAAAACAGCAGAATGTTGACTCTTCATGACATTCAATATGTCATATATTAACCTAAAGTCTGGTTAGTATGGTGTATTAAGTATGGTTACAAGTAATGGCATACAATAATAAAACAAATTAAATGTGGACAGAAGTAGACAATTGCTACCTTGATATATCAGTTTGCCACATCATGATACTTTAACTTGTTGCTGATACCATTCTAAATCAACACATAGACATAAATACACTTCATACTGAGTAGAAAATCTTCCAACAAGTAATATTGAACACACATGTATGTTTATTTGGACCCAAAAGGTAGGATATAACCACCCTGCCATAGCCAGGTTTAAGTCCTGGCATCAATTCTCCCATAGAACATTCTTGAACCATCATCGCTTGGAACATCCAAGGTCAAAACTTTCCAAGTGTTCACATTATAGGAACATCACCACCACCAACCCTAACCCCTCCACCCCCTCTCCCCTTTTCTATATATGAGCACAGAGATCAGTGGTTGCAGTTGGTATCTTAACCTGTATGGTATTCCTAACCAGCATCTATGGTTTCTTAACCTGAATGGGTGTAGCCTGTAATATGAGCCAAAACTGCAGAATCAAACATGTGGTGGATGGTTGAGGACTATGTTGTATATGATTGACAATTTTTTTTATAAATCATGGCGATTTCATGAGGAACAATGGTGTGAAACTGTAACATGCTGCCATTTTGGAGTGACACATTTGACATCTAACATTCTTGTCAACACCCAAATAATTATCCTGTTGTCAAGTCCCTTATGATGAGAATGTATAGTCACTAATGAGTTTCTGCACTGAAAGTGCATTTTGAACTCGACAGGCCCTTTTTCCGGCCTAGTAACATGATGCATCATAATTCCATTAAGTAGGATGTGTTACAACCGATAATGTTACAACGCCGCATAATGTTACACCAACGCATAATGTTACAAAAAATGTACTAAACAACTGATAATGTTATAAACTCCGCATAATGTTATAACTTTTTTCAACCCATTATGTTATAAAAATTGACGCATAATGTTATAACTTTTTTCAACCCGTTATGTTACAACAAATTAACTGATAATGTTATAACTTCTGTATACTAATTCGAGTTACCGCTGTTGTAGATGGACTTCACCACTTACCATTTATCGCCGCGTAAAGGTATGTAAAATTTATACTAAAGGTTTCTGCTCTGCTTAAGGCAAGGAGACACACCCCCCTCCCCAAATCCCGGGGATTTATCATAGAATGACCTAGTCATGTTACATAGACGTGGATTATCCTGGTAACTCAATCGTGTGACGTCATTACCATGATCGTGCAGTGCCCAACATGGTGAAGTCGGGGGTGGTGGGGGAGGGTGCTATTTTATCTGGTTGGAACGTTTACTAACATGTGTAATCTCCGCTTCCAGAAATGTAGTGTACCATTGTCCCCTGACACCTTTGAGGATGGGCAAATTCTCTGATAAATCCCCGGGAGTTGGGGGGGGGGGGTGTCTCCTCGCCTTAACCAGAGCAGAAACCTTTAGTATAAATATTACATACCTTTATGCGGCAATAAATGGTAAGTAGTAAAGTCCATCTACAATAGCTGTAACTGGAATTAGTATACAGAAGTTATAACATTATCGGTGAATTTGTTGTAACGTAACGGGTTGAAAAAAGTTATAACATTATGCATCGATTTTTATAACATAACTGGTTGAAAAAAGTTATAACATTATGCGGAGTTTATAACATTATTGGTTGTTTACTACATTTTTTGTAACATTATGTGTTGGTGTAACATTATGCGGCGTTTTAACATTATCGGTTGTAACAGGATGACTGTTAAGTGAATGTGTGTGGTACACCAATCAATATTTTCAGCGTGCAGCCTGAGGGCTGCATGCTGAAAATATTAATACATCTCCCCCATATTATGAATATGAACTCTTCCATAGGCTGCCATTGTACTTACATGGAAGATACCACCAGGATTCAAAGGGTTAAGCACACACAGCTATGCTTCGTGATAAGATTTTGAATCAGACAAATGTTTATAATCACCACTATTAGCCGTGACAACCAGCAATCTTCCAATAAGATTAAAATCCTCACCCTCTGATTGGACGGGAGCCAGATGAGTTTTTTCTATGTTTACAACTAACATATGTAACTGTTCAATGTCACCATGCAAAATATTTGAAATGAGGTTATTTCATCAATGAAGTTATTTGCAAACCACATCTTTTTTCAAGATTTTTCACATGTGCAGGAGACAATACCCCGAATGAATTGTTTGAATTACAAGAAGTTGTGATTTGAACTAAAATGGAGTGACCTCAACCTTTATCTGATTTATTGGGATTTTAACGACCCTTTCGACAGCCAGGGAAACTCTGTGTCAGGTAGTTTTCCAGAGAACCTGGAGAGAACCACCGAGCAACTGCCAGACTCTCCAAAGTGCTAACTCCACACAAGCTGGGTTAGCATTGGTTGAAGAGCACCATCAACATGCAGTATGACTTAGTACACAGTGCCAATTGCCCCCCCCCCCCCCACCTCCCAACTGGGCAATCAGGAACCTTTATCTGATTTATTTATTATTTGTCCAGAAAAGTTGTGGGGTACATGAAAGGTTCTCGTCAATTCATCACAATAACTTATAATAAACATGGGTAAACATTACTTTCTGTAATGACTAATTTGTCAGTCAGACTGGGCAGACTTGAAAATAACCATACTGCCAAGCATCTGTGACAGTTTTATGCTCAAACAGAGGTATTTGAACATGCCAATTTTGGGGCAATCTTGGAGGGGAACCCTGTTAATTGAATAGTCATTTTGTGAATGAAAATTATTCAATTAACAGGAGAATTCAATTCACAGGGATTCGGTTACCTTCCTCTTTTCTAGGAAAAAACTGAGCATTTATTCTACTATATTTTGTTTGACAGAGCTCATGGAGCTCTGTCAAACAAGATATAATAGATTAAATGCTTGTATTGGATGAATTGAAGATCAACAGGTCTATAAAACAGGAGAAATTTGGTGACTGTCAGTGTAACTTCTCGATATATTACAAGTTTACAGATTCAATTAACAGCAATTTGTGCTATAATCTATATGTGAAATAGATTATGGAGCAAATTTGTACTGAAGGAATTGTAAATGGTTTTGTGTTTGGAAGTTATATTCATCTAATGAAGTTATTAATTAAGAGATATCCAATTAAGTGGGCTTCATAGAACTCTGCACTGCTACTGCAGGACCATGCAATCAGTTGGAGGAGGGTGACAGCCCCTTTCCCCAAACATCCCAGGATCGATGCCTCTGATTCTTTGACTCTGTCCATCAGTAAGGGTTACATTGGAACAGTGTGGAAAATTTCACAGAATGATTGAGTACCAGCAGGCAGTGAGAGGAGCAATGGCATGAACACTTTCAAAAATATAATTTAAGATCAGCTTCAGGTAATTCATGGTTGATAATAATTTATGACTTGCTTTTACATAAGACATTTACAGTTTCCATGCAGAAAATTGCCTCCGAAGTGGAGAAAAGGGCAGACACTTGATATCAAAATACCTAACCTTGAATAGAGTATTTAACACAAATTAGTTCTCCATCTGCTTTTTATTACATCTAGCAACATTCTTCAAAACACAAGAGTCTAAACATAAACAAAATGGCAGGGAATGTCTTCTCATTATAACAGAATTATATAAGAAGTTTGGTGTGTCAATCAAATTCTGAAATGATCAGAGAACAAGTCTAGTGCCATGTCTGGTAATATCCATTAATGACAGTTGCACTGGAAGAATTTATGTTTGAGGAAATAAACTTTTTGATGCATCACACCACATAGGTATTGGGTAATTATATACAGGGTAACAGTTGCTTTGGAGTATTAATTGATATTCCACATTGCAAGAGCAAAATAACGAAATAAAAGCCTAAGTAACAATTATGGTCTCCTGGTGGCAAGGGAGGGCAAGACATCTTCAGTGTTTCAAGCTAATTAACCTTCAAAACAGTTTACTCCACTTGATTCCATATTGGTTCATGCAGGTTTCATTTTCATCAATTATTTGTAAAATCTTTTTTATTAAGCAGAATTTAATAGCATGTAGATTGAAGAAAACACAAACACTGTGTCATATGTGGTTGAGCAATTACCATCAAAATCTGTTATTTTCTTGTTTTTCCAAATCTAGCTTAACCCTTTTTATTACATGACTATTCTTTAAAATCCAGTACATTCCAATTCCCAAATGTACATTTTGCAAGATGCAATTGGCTACTACCAGGGGTTAATGACCGCTGGTCTACAGACAACTGGTAAAAAAACACTTTGTCTATGGGACATTTGGTCAAATGCGACATTTTGTCTACTGCGACATTTTGTCTAACAGACAAATAGTCTGAGCGACATATCGTCAAAAGACAACTGGCCCAGAGATTTAGACAAGTTTAGACAAACAAGTAGGTGAAGAACCCTCCCGCCCCCCCCAAGAAAACAACATTAAATAATATTTAATTATTGCTTCTTTCACTGGATTCGCTCACAACTTTCGCGATTTGTTGGTTACAGATAATTGATTGTTTTCTTTGGGTTCTGACGGTTGCGCCACCTAAAAGTTAGGATGTGGCTTGCCAATGATCTGGCGGAATCGCCTATACCACTCCTCTAAGTGGTTTGTTGTCCTCGGTTCCTCATTGACAGCGTGCTTGTAGACATTCCATGTTTGTGGTTTGAATGCGGGTTTCTTTATTTACATGACCACTTTCAGTTCCCCATGAACTACACTCCCCTTCATCCTGTATCTTCCCATGTATGTATTTTCAAAATAGTCTATGAAGTTAGCCACATCTTCTGATTTGTCATCATCAAAGAGTTGCTGGACCTCCAGGAATGTGGACTTCACGTCATCAACCAGAAACAAATGCTATTGCTGCAAACATTCGCATCTTCAACTCAAATTCAATGTCTTCCATATATCGCACATGCAAGTCCACTCTTTGAATATTCCTCCATATACTTTGAGAGAGATGTCTTTGTTTTAGACCTTTTGCCATGTTGACAATTTGTCTTTAGATGAACTGTCACTCAAACAAACTGTGTGTTAAATGTTTGCTAGTTGTCACCTTAGGCATTTTGTCATGTTTACAAATTATCGCTCAGACCAGTTGTATTTAGGTGGGGTGTCCTGCACCGGCTACCAGCACTAACCTCACAATAAATGGGCCTCTCAAATCACAGATGCTGGAAAAAGTACTTTACTTGTGATTATTCCCCTTATATGTTTGTTGGTTGGTTCCATTTTAATCACAAATTTTCAGGATGCTTTTAATTAACAGAATTCAACTTAAGTGAATGGAAATGGTGTCACTTGAAATGAGCACACCACAGTGCTACAAAAATAATGTCCAGTTTTCCAGGATTTCTAGTCCCACCAAACAAAATGTCAATTTTTCCAGGAGTTCCATGACCTGCAAACAATTTTACTGTTTATTTTTCAATATTTTCCAGTGTCAGTGAGTGGCATATCACTCCTGGTAAACCTTGACAATGACAAGAGCTGGCAATTTGTAAAAGCTAAACAAATGATAATAGATCCATGGCTCACATAATTGGCAGGTATGGGCATTTTAACAGTAATCAGTTTCCTGGGGTTCTGACCCCTGGTAGTTTATGATAAGGTTCGAATTTCGTTCCTTTAACTGTAAAATGTAAATGGAATTAAAAAGTGTTGTCGGATATCTTAAAATGATTTGCTGAATTGAAAAAAAAGTTAACAGTGGATTCAAATAAAGTGTGCCATTGTACAGGTAATTTATATAAATAAAGCAGCTGATAACTATGTTTACCTAACATAGCTGCCATATCCATAGACTGCTATTTACAAAAATCCCCATTCAAACTTCATTAATTTTTCAATTTTTACAGCTAAAACATAGCTTACAACTCCTCATTGATACAAGCTGATCAAGCTCATCCCAATTAGTAGGGCAGCTAGGTACACACCCATGACCGAATGAGACCAGTTTTTTCATGTACCTGGACATCTCGAGAGTAGATTTTCAGATTTTAACAAGAAATCATCCTGGCTGGATATGATGTAATCCAAGATGGTGCCCATGAGGGTGGGTCAATTTTGCGATTTTACACCATCACTAATTTTTCTCGATTACGGAAAAACTGTATGAGATAAGGAACAGGAATTAACTCATTCGTATTTCTGATACCATTCCCCATATAATAATAACAATCATGTAAGTGAAATTCCAAGATGGCCACCAAAATATGCCTCAAAATAGATGAAAATCGAGTTTTTTGACACTTTTTTCGCAAAAAACTTATACAATCATGATAAAAAAAATTAGAAACCTGTAAATGTTGATATTAAATTGACCGCAAATTATTCACCAATAATGCCCAGCATGAACATGCCCCATTGAAAGCCGATGTGGAAAACAAGATGGCCACCAGTGCGACCACCCGTTTTCAGTTTTCCTGCTTATGTAATAGACAAGTTTACATTATCTCAAGTTGTACGATGGTTGCGGAGAAAATGTTTTGATACAGGGCACAGGAATTAACTGTATAGTATTTTGGACACTTTGTTTGCGTCAGATAAACCAATCAAGTAAGTGAATATCCAAGATGGCTACCAGATGATGCCTCGAAATAGAAGAAAATTGAGTTTTTCAATACTTTTTCGCAAAAAACATATAGAATCATGATTGATAAAAAATAAGAAACCTGTAAACTTTTAGATATTAACTGATCGCAAATTATTCTACGATAATATCCAGCATGAACATGCACCATCGAAAGCCGATGTGGAAAACAAGATGGCCGTTTCCAATTATCCAGCTTATGTAATGGACACCTAGTTTGGATTTCTTTGGAATCCTCGGTTTCTATCTGTTTTGTCTGTAAATGACCCTATTCTGACTATATTAGCTGCCTACCTAGTCTCAGCTGACTCTGTCCCAGCCTCTGACCTCAACCAAGCCTTATAATCACCAGTCAGATTGCTTCATTTCCCTCAATATGTGAATATCCATACATAGTTATCTCCCCTGTTGTATACCTAAGTTCTACATGATTCCCAAGGCCAAGTGGCAATCGAGCAGGAACAGATATTGCTTGAATGGCTCGAATCTTATCCAGCGAATAAGCTATCGAGTAGCAACTGGAAAAGGCATGGCTCGAAACTAATCGAGAAAATGAGACATAGAGTAATTACTTGAACGAGTGACTCCTCTTACCCTCATTTAGGTATTGGAGGATACCTATGACATGGTGATGCAGTACTGAAGGATACCTTTGGAGGATACCTTTTGAGGACACCTATCAGAAGATATCTATCTGAAGACAGTTATGGTTCCTAGTCTCTGTTCAGTTCCTTGCATCTAGACCTGCCCATGGCCATTATAGCTCCAAGACCACTACTGCTGACTTGTCCAATATCGCCATCGTCTGTCCTGTGATTAACTTCTACTGTAGTCACCCAATCCCACAGTCTTCTTCCAGTCTTGTATCATTACTACTGACATGTAGCACCACTGCAGGCTTGTTAACTATCTCAAATTGCTCGAATACCATCAAGCAAATAAGCCATCGAGTAATTGTTTGAACGAGTGACTCCTCTTACCCACATCTCGGTATTGGAGCATACTTATGACATGGTGATGTACTCCTGGAGGATATCTGTTGAGGATACCTTTTGAGGATACCTTTTAGAGGATACCTACCTGAAGACAGTTATAGTTCCTGGTACCTGGTTGGCTTATGGTTTTTATAGCTCTAAGACCACTAGTGTTGACTTACCCATATTTACTATCATCTGTCCTATTATTAGCTTCTACAGCAGTCACTCAATACCATAGTGTTCTACCACCCTTGCAGCCTTGAACCATTACGTCTGACTTGTAGCACTACTACAGTCATGCTGACTATGTCTTGCCTCTACGCTCGGCAAGCCTTTAACAGGTTCATCCCCCCCCCCACGCGCCCCACATGTACCATTTTATACAGAGTTCAAATCCTTTGTATATCATTTATAGATATAAACATGCTATGGAAGGAATTCTCTAAGTGGGATTCCAAACCGATTCCGAAAAGTGGGATTCCGTGGTAGAAGACTATAGTATTTGGGTGACTTCTGTAGAAGCTAATGATAGGACAGATGATGGTAAATATGGGTAAGTCAACAGTCGTGGTCTAAGAGCTATAAAAACTAAAGCCAATCGAGCACAAGGCCTTCTACCAGAAAGGGCTGCCTTCACCGACTCAACTAAAATTAGATCACATTTAAACACTGTATAAAACTAAAACTGCTCGAGTTAAACTAGGGAACGAGAAGGTGAGCTAACAGGCAGGTTAACAGCTTAACTGTGGCCTTCTACCAGAAAGGGCTGCCTTCACCGACTCAGCTAAAGATTAGATCATAAGCCTATTCGATGACTGAATTAAACAAAATGTGCTATTTTTTATCTTTTTATATTTTACATATTCTAATGAAAACTAATTCTGCCTTCTTCTTTTAAGCAGGTACATGGAAGATACTTTTTGACCAGCACCCCAATAACCGCTATGGACAGTATAACCGTTATGGAAACAATAACCCCCATGGTTCCTGAACATCCTCCACTCCATCCCTAAAAGTGGTCGACCACATTAAGGGAGGGGAGCATTGGTCCTGCGTCCTGCCTCTGCCCCTTTTTGTAAGCGCATTGCACATCTTTTTGTCCCAACCCAATAGGATTACAATGCAGGCCTGTCCCCGAACCAGGGAAGTTCGGGTCTTCTTTCTGGTGGTCCCCAAAAGGGGTCGTTGTTGTTTTCTTTCAAAGACGTCCAACCAAACAGAGACAGCCTGAGGCAGATTATACTTGCCAGTGATGGCCATCACTCAAAATCATCCCCAAAGTGGCAGACTATACTTGCCTGAAAACCTAGAACCACTGCACCCTCGGGGAGAGGTAGTACCTTTGTGTCAGGACCCAACCTCCCACACTGGTCCTCACCCGAGGGTTCAACCGAGATATGTCAACGAAGCCATCACGCAGCAACCGGAGACACCTGCCGAGTACCTGAACCTTTTCCCTCTTCAACACGCCTAGACATGCGAAAACTAACCATATACAGTCACTGAGGGCCGAAAGGGGCTTGTTCCCCAAAACTGTCCCTGCGTGCCTTCGGCGTGTGAAACCATTCCGTTCTTGTTCTTGCGCACAAGGAACTATAATTATCTTCAAGTATCCTCAAAAGGTATCTTCAAATAGTACATCACCATGTCACAAGTATCCTCCAATACCGAGATGAGGATAAGAGACATAAGAGGAGTCACTCGTTCAAGCAATTACTCGATGGCCTATTTGCTCGAAGGGATTCTAGTCGTTCGAGTAATCTGACATAGTTAACATGCCTGCAGTAGTGCTACAAGTCAGTAGTAATGAAACAAGACTGGAAGAGGACTAAAGGATTGCGTGACTACAGTAGAAGCTAATCATAGGACAGACGATGGCAATGCTGGAGAAGTCAGCAGTAGCGGCCTAGGAGCTATGAAGGCTATGGGGGATTGGGGGGTCTAGATACAAGGAACTGAGCAGACACTAGGAACAATAACTATCTTCAGATAGATATCTTCCGATAAGTATTCTCTAAAAGGTATCATCAAAAAGTATCCCCGACAGGTACCCTCAAATAGTACATCATCATGTCATAAGTATCTGCCAATACCGAGATGAGGATATAAGAGTCATAAGAGTAGTCACTCGTTCAAGCAATTACTTGATGGCTTATTTGTTCGATGAGATTCTAGATGTTTGAGGAATTTGAGATAGTTAGCAAGCGAGCAGTAGTGCTACGAGTCAGTAGTAAGTAATGGTACAAGGCTGGAAGAGGACTACAGGATTGGACGATTACGGAAGAAGCTAATCATAGGACAGGCGGTGGCGATATTGGACAAGGCAGCAATCACGATCTTGGAGCTATGGAGGCCATGGCGAGGTCTAGATGCAAGGAACTGAACAGACACAAGGAACCCAGGGTATTTTCTGTTTTTAAAATTTGATTAGCAGTTTCCATCTTGGTTTCAAAAAGTGATGATAAATGGTGAATATAAGGCCAATATGAAAGAAAAATGGTTAGCATTTGGCCATTTTTGACTAGCATTTTGCATGCTAATCCAGTCATCAAATACCTTGGAACCATAACTGTCTTCAGATAGATATCCTCCGATAAGTATCCTCTAAGAGGTATCCTCCAAAGTTATCCCCAGCACTACATCACCATGTTATAGGTATCCTCCAATACCCATATGAGGATAAGAGTCATAAGAGGGATCACTCATTGGAGTAATTACTCTATGGCTTATTTGATTGATTAGATTTGAGCAATGCCTGTTCCAGTCACTACCCGATAGCTTATTTGCTGGATAAGATTCGAATCATTCGAGCAATATTTGCTATTGCTTGATTGCCACTTGGCCTTGGAAATCATATAGTAGTTCATTATACACCGGGGAGTTAACTCTGTATGGATAGCCACAGATTATGGAAAATGAAGCAATCGGACTGGTGATTATAAGACTTGGTTGAGGTCACAGGATGGGACAGAGACAGCTGAGACTAGATAGGCAGTTATAGACAAAACAGATAGAAGCCGAGGATTCCAAAGGAATCCGAACTAGACAAATAGGAACCAGCAAACTACTCCAATTCCTGTGCTACTATTATAAACCCAAAATGGGGAAATCTAAACAAAATAAAGTCGTGTTTCGGTAATTTGGGATGGTTTGGAGGGATTGTCGGGTTGTTTGTGGTAATTAGATTCACTTCTATTCAATCGAACACACCCTCTAAACATACCCCTGTCCCATTGTAGGGTTTTGGGTCACATAGCAACAACATGCTGCCATTGAAACCAAGATGGCGGCCTCCAGTATAAAATATCGACGACTGAAACACGTGACACCCTAACAAAATGTGCTGCGTGTGCGCACTAAGACCACGTATCACTATGATGTCACAAGATAGCCGCTCATGCGGGCTACCAGGACAACCAAACAAGACGTAACTGGGTCACGTGACATGACGTCACTTCCTAGATCCACCACTAAGTCCATCTGGTCGGGTACATGATTTACTACTGATTCTCTTCAACTTGGAGGCATATTTCTGGCAGCCATCTTGGATATTCACTGGCTGAATTGGTTTTATCAAACGCAGAAAAAGTGTCCAAAATACTATACTGTTGATTCCTATGCCCTGTATCAAACATTTTTTCTGCAACCATCATACAACTTGAGATAGCGTAAACTTGTCCGTTACAAAAGCGGGATAATTGAAAACGGGTGGTCGTACTGGTGGCCATCTTGTTTTTCACATCGGCTTTCGATGGTGCATGCTCAAGCTGGGTATTATCGGAGATTAATTTGCGATCAACTTAACATCTAAAAGTTTACAGTTTTCTAATTTTTCATCATGATTGTATAAGTTTTTTGCGAAAAAAAGTGTTGAATAACTCGATTTCCGTCTATTTTGACGCATATTTTGGTGGCCATCTTGGATTTTCACTTACTTGATTGATATTATTATATGAGGAATGGTATCAGAAATACGAATGAGTTAATTCCCGTTCCTTATCTCAGATAGTTCTTCTGTAATCGAGAGAAATTAGTGATGATGTAAAATTGCCAAAAATGACCCACCCTCATGGGCGCCATCTTGGATTACGTCATATCTGGCCAGGATGATTTCTTATTAACATCTGAAAATCTACTCTCGAGATGTCCAGGTGCATGAAAAAAAAAGGTCCCGTTCGGTCCTGGAGGGGGGGGGGGAGGGGTCCCATAGGGTGTGGACCTAGCTAGCCGACTAAATATGGGGTCAAAACCTACGTTTGATAAATAACAAATTTTCAAAGATGCTAGTGACATATCAGTAAAAAGCCTGAAAAGCCCGCTAAATGATCTGCATTGAATATGTTAATGCAAAATTTAAGCCAATTATGAGTGTTTGTTATAAAGTGAGTGCTTTAAAAATAGAAAAAAAATACTCCAGGATAGTTAGCTGTTTTTTTTTTAACCCTTTACCCAACACATAGAATATCAAAAATTATTATTTTTATTATTGATTTTTAAATTGTTTTAATAAAATTCAACCAAACTATATCATGTGCCCCCTCATTGGAATGAGTTCAATGTGATCGTTCCAATGAGGGGGTCACATGATATGGTTTTGTTGACATTTGTGGAAAAATATAGTTTTTTCTACTGCTTAATTTAATGAAAGTGTCAAGGACACTGAAGCTCAGCTTGACAAACTTGAACTTGGTAAGTTATAAGTGAAATGGCAAAATTGAAGATCATTGGTACCAATGTTATTTGGTGAAATTTCAGCATAACAACATTGTGTGTGCACAACGTCAGAGTAATCCATGCATTTTTAAATGTAAACTGTAAGACTGGCTAATGGAAGAATGCTGATACACAAATGCAGTAAGTTCAGAGGATATTGTAAATGGCAACTTTTTCACAGAAATGAATGCTAATCAATAGCTTTTATCTAATGGTCTCGCCTAATGAGCTCACCAATCCTATGATAAATGTGGCCAGTAGGCTATGTCAAAGAAGAATGTTGATGCACAAATGCAATAAATTAAAAGATTGTTGCTAACAGCAACAGTTTTTGATGGAAATGAAAAGAAAATCATTAGCCCCTATCTTTGTCACCCTGCATAAGCATACAAAGTTTCAAAACAACCTGATAATGATTGCACCCTCTGAGGCATGCCAAAGGAAGATGTTAATGCACAAATGCACTAAGTTTGAAAGTCATTGCTTGTGGCAATGTTTTTTTCTCTCTTTTATATGGAAATTCATAAATATACCCTGCAGAGAATGCAAAAGGGATAAGTTGCTGCACAAATGCAGTAAGTTCAATGGTTGGTGATACAACAATAATTTTTTAAAGGAAAAGAAAAAAAATCAATAGCTCACATCTAGAGGTCACCATGAACACACATACCAAGTTTCAAAGTGATCTGATCATAAATGTGCCCTGAAGGGTGTGCCAAAGAGAAATATTGAAGCCTGACTAAACTAGGTTCAAAAGTCGTTGCCAGCGACAACATTTTTTGACAGAAAGGGAAGGAAATCGATAAATCCCATAGAGATATCACCCCACACAAGCACACCAAGTTTCCAAGTGATCCAATCATAAATGTGCCCTGCAGGGTGTGTAAAATGGAAATACTGATGCATAACTGCACTAAGTTTTTACTAAGTTCATCAGAGATCATTGCCAATGGCAACTATTTTTTAATGGAAATGGAAGAAATAGCTCCCCTCTAGAGGTCACCCCAAACAAGCACACCAAGTTTCAAAGTGATCCGGTCAAAAATGTGCACTGCAGGCTGCGCCAAAGGGAAATATTGATTCATAACTGCATGTAGTTCATCAAAGGTCGTTGCCAGAGGCAACATTTTTGACAGAAATAGAAGAAAATTGATAGCTCCCATCTAGAGGTAACCCCAAACAAACATACCAAGTTTCAAACCATTCTGATCATAAATGTGCCCTGTAGGGCGTGCCAAAGGAATATATCGATGCCTGACTAAACTAAGTTCAAAGGTCGCTGCCAGCGGCAACATTTTTTGACGGAAATGGAAGAAAATCGATAGCTCCCATCTAGAGGTCACCCCAAACAAGCATGCCAGGTTTTAAAACAATTCGATCATAAATGTGCCCTGTGGGGTGTGCCAAAGGGAAATATTGAGGTCTGACTTAACTAAGTTGTAAGAACGTTGCCAGCGGCAACATTTTTTGATGGAAATAGAAGAAAATCAATAGCTCCCATCTAGAGCTCACCCCAAACAAGCATACCAAGTTTCAAAGTGATCTGGTCAAAAATGTGCACTGCAGGGAGTGCCAAAGGGAAATATTGATGCATAACTGCATCGAAGGTCCTTGCCAGCAGCAATACTTTTGGAACGGAAATCGAAGAAAATCAATATCTCCCATCTAGAGGTAACACCAAACAAGCATACAAAGTTTTGAACCGATCTGATCAAAAATGTGCCCTGTACGGCGTGCCGAAGGAATATATTGATGCCTGACTAAACTAAGTCCAAAGATCGTTACTAGTGGCAACATTTTTTGACGGAAATGGAAGAAAATTGAAAGCTCCCATCTAGAGATCACCCCAAACAGGCATGCCAGGTTTCAAAGCAATCCGATCATAAATGCGACCTGTGAGGTGTGCTAAAGAAAATTGTGTGTGTACATATGCCCGGACGTACGTACGTACGCCGACGGACGAGAAGTTATAGTAGCTCAGCTTGACTTTGTCAAGTTGAGCTAAAAATTACATGTGCGGTCACGAATAGTTTGTTAGGTAATGGGTTAAACAAAAACATCTTAAATTATGATTTTCTGTTTAAGATGGCGACACAAAAAGGCTTGAAATCAGGAAAAGCTTGAAAACTAGCATCTCTGAATTCTGGAAGCAAAAATTGGACAACATAAAACTTGAATGGCAAATATTTGTATATAGCACTGCAGGCATTCAGATTAGTCCAAATTCAAGGCATTTAACCCATTACCCACTTTATGCACAAGATATCAAAATTTATTATTTTAATTTTTGTTTTTCTTAATTTTTCAAACAATTTCAACAAAACCATTTCATGTGACTCCCTCATTTGAAAGAGCTCATTTCAATGAGGGGGTCACATGATATGGTTTTTGTTGTGTCCTTGGCCAAGGCACTTTATCTTGATTGCCTACATGGGGGCTCAATGGTACTGTGTACTAAGGCATACTGCACGTCGATGGTGTACATGTCTTCAACCACTGTAACACTGCTTGAACAGAGTTAGAATGTTGAGGAGCTGACAGTTGCTCATCGATGCTCGGTGGTTCCCTCTGGGTACTCCGGCTTCCTCCATCTGTAAATTATTTATTTATTTATTTATTTATTGGTGTTTAAGAACATATTTCTGCACAATGGCTAATCATGACCGCAACAGTTTTATGGGTGGAGGAAGCCGGAGAGAACCACCAAGCAATGGCCAGCAACTGTCAGCTCCCCAACATACAAACTCCACACAAGCAGGGTTAGCATTGGTTGAAGACAGGTGCACCATCGACGTGCAGTATGCCTTAGTACACACTGTCACCGTTCCCCCACGTAGGCAATAGGGTGAAGTGTCTTGCCCAAGGATACAACGCAGTTGCCGCAGGTGGGATTCGAACCGAGGACCTCTCGGCTTGCAGCCAGCCAGTACCTCTACCTACTGAGCCACCGTGCCCCCCCCCCCCTCCATCCATAAAACTGTCACAGTCATGATTAGCCATTGTGCATAAGTATGTGGCCTTAAACACCAATAAATAAATAAATGATCTGGTTTTGAATTTTAAAAAAAAAGATATAGTTTTTCAACTGCTTAATTTGTAAATTATAAGGGTGGATCTGGCCACTTTTGTTAGGTAAAGCGTTAACTCCCAAAATAGCTTTGGAAATTTTTTTTTTTTTTGTAAATAATTAAAATAACAAATTTTGATATTGTGTGCATTCACAAAGGGTTAACAAATTTTGGAACCAAAAATTAGAATACATAAAATTTGAATGGCAAATTTTTTTATATACCATTGCACATTTAATGATACTCCCAAAATATGACCACCTTCTCAAATTATGAAAACTGAGCAGAGGAAGAAAAACAAAACAGAAATTGAAATTTTTTTCGTCAAATGCAGTGATAGTGCTGAAAGTGAAAGTAATTTTAAACCTTTCAAAATGAATCAGATGAATGCGATGTAGAATGCTGATCTGGTAAAAATGAAGGATGGTTGGATATCTCAAGATAATACTTAAGAGTTTGATATCCATTAAACAAAAATAATACCCTGGAGACTCCAGTGTCTTTGAACCTCTGCAAATCTGGCCCAAAGAGATATCGACCCAATTTGGTAAATTTAGACCAAAAATACTGAATTTGTGCAAAGTGATTTTGGACTTGCCCAAGGAAATTTTTGACCTACTGCATTAAAGGGGAAATATCTGTTGGTCAGTAATCTCTCTGGACACTAAATTATAGCCCCACTCCCTCACCAAAAAAAGAAAGATAAAAAATTTATTTGGATGAAAAGAAACTGATTACACCACGAGAAGCAAGGAAATAGTATTTCTGGAGGTTGAATTTTCAAACCATGATTGGTCCAACGGGTCTAATGCCCCTAATTTGGCCAGTCTCAATGTCCCCAAATTTGACCAATCTAACAGCCTTCATTGGGTGGATTTGGCTGATACATTAGGTGCAGGAATGTTAACGTTCCGTACACTGATGTTAAAAGTGCAAAATTTCAAGAAGCAAATTTTTCCATAATGCAACTTGGAATTTAACCAATTCAATCATGTTTGACAGAGCATTGTCATTAAGTTGCAAAAATTTGCTTCTTGAAGTTTTGCATCAGTGATTCGAGGGTTAGTATTTTCTAATAACCTTACTGCCTGAAAAAGTGCCCAGACAGGATGAGTGTGTTACAAAATGTAACCTAATTGCGGTTGCTGGAATATGAAATTATAAAGTCTCATCAAATACCTATTCCTGGGAGTATTGAAACTTTCTAATGCTGTGTATACCTGATGACTATTCAATCGATTCTCACTGATATACGAGGGTGTTATTATTAGCTCTTGTCTAGACTTTTCATTTTCAACCCATTTAATACCAAATATTGGTTCAAGGTAATTAGACTTCAGGTGGTACTGTAGAGTTCCTTTAATGGGTATTTCTCAACAAAATAACATTGTTAATTGTATAAAACTTTCAAAAATAAACCATCATATTTTCTGTCTATATTTTACCTGTTAATTGGACATACATATTACAATAATTGTTTGTTGAATGAATTTATTTATTTATTTATTGATGTTTAAGGTCACATATTTATGCACAATGGCTAATCATGACCATGACAGTTTTACGGGTGGAGGAAGCCGGAGTACCCGGAGAGAACCACCAAGCAAGGACGAGCAGCTGCCAGCTCCCCAACATCGTAACTCTGCACTGCAGCACAGGCAGGGTTAGATTGGTTGAATACATGCATATTATCGACGTGCAGTACGCCTTAGTACACGGAGTCATCGTGCCCCCACGCGGGTAATGGAGACGAAGTGTCTTGCCCAAGGACACAACGTGGTTGCCGCAGGTGGGATTCGAACCGAGGACCTCTCGGCTTGCAGCCTGCACCTCTACCTACTGAGGCACCACGCTCCCTGTTGAATGAATAAAAAATATTGTGATCTATCAAAGAATTACTCAGATATCCACTGAAACTATGTTCATAGACTTTTTTGGCCGCAGAAATCAAGTTTTAGCATTTAATTTCTTTTAATATCTTTTAACACTTTACATTAAAGGCTTTAAAATGTTCTGGAATTTCAACAGCCTTTGATTCTAGTGTCCATACCACTGATCCCTATAACAATTGGATTATTAGTATTATTTATTGGGATTAATGACGCTTTCGACAGCCAAGGTCACCTCATGTCAACAGTTTTACGGATGGAGGAAGCCGGAGTACCTGGAGAGAACCACCGAGCAACGGCGAGCAACTATCAGGCACCACAACATACTAACTCCAGACAAGCAGGGTTAGCATTGGTTGAAGACAAGTGCACCATCGATGTGCAGTACGCCTTAGTACACAATGCCACTGTGCCCCTATGGGGGCAATGGGGGTGAAGTGTCTTGCCCAAGGACACAATGCGGTTGCCGCAGGTGGGATTTGAAACCGAGGACCTCTTGGCTTGTAGACTATACCTCTAACTACTGAGCCACCAAGCCCCCATAAAACTGGATTGTTGGAACATCAGCAAAAAATGTCTTCTCTCGATATCAGTCCCCACCCTCTCCACCACATAAGATGACATCAAGTCAACATGGCAACTCCTCTCAATCCATGATGTTTTATGATGTGGAAGCTGTTACAGCGTAACAACTTTCACTTCATCAAATGTCATGGTGTTTACCTCACACAAAAATTAGTAACATTGTATCAAATTTCCAAGACTTTGCACTTGGTTTTTATTAATAATAACTAAAATATGCTGTAAATAATAATCAATTTGTACTGCCATAAAAAATGTGCAGCTCAGCCACAAATTAATTTTTTACTGACATCAAAGTGTATTCTTTAACAAGAGGCCCCAAGTGGCCTTAATCGCTCACCTGACAAAGTGACTCTAAGAAGTATTTTAGGTCACCTTCACCATGTCATGCCTCATCAACATTAACTGGTTGAGTGATAGATTTTGTTTGAAGTTCAACATTTGTTACCTAAAATTAGTTTTATTTAAAATCATTGGTGTGTGGCCAATCTCCAATGATTTTTAATAAAGCAAATTTATCTCTGCAGACAAACTGGTTTAGCATGAAGCACAAACAAGGAATGTGAAGAGATAGTCTTGGACATCTCTCCCCAACTGTGGATATCTTCCATGTGCTACATGTATATATTTGCATGCAAGAAAACAAAAATTTTCACAAATTTTCCAAAATATTAGTATTTTTATCATCATTGGAACAAGCTCAAACAGCTTATTCCAATAGGGGTATGGGAAGATCAGGTATATTTTTGAGACAGAAATGTGAATATATAAATAATGGTGTTTTTTTGTGAATGATGCTGGAGAATTTTGCGTAAAGATATGGTAAATGGTTTGTTCTAGATACAGAATGATGCAAAAGTATTTAAATTTGATTAGGCAAGTTGTTCCTATAATGCATTTAAAAACTGAAGTAACTGTTTTTTTGCTGACGAACTTTTAGATGTGTGTGTCTGTGTTTGTGTGTGTGTGTGTGTGGGGGGGGGGGGGGGGGGGGGGGGGGGGGTTAAGAGTGTTCTTGCAAACAAAATTCCTGAATAAGAATAAATGGAAAATTTTATTTTTTGTGTGAAAGACATAGTGCGTGAATGTTGATTGGAACAAGCTTAGAGAGCTCATTTTAATGTGAAGTCATAAAGCTGTGTTTTACGTATGAAATTCTGGAATAACTAAAAAATTGCTTTTTTGACTCAAAAAGCATGGTGTGCGACCTCTCAATGGGATGAGCTCAAAAAGCTCATTCCAATGGGGTATTTACAAGCGATAAGTACATGTATGTTTAAGAGACAAAAATTAAAATTTGAATAGCGATTTTTGCGAAGAATGCTGACAAGTTTTGGCAGTTATGCTGGTAAAAAGGTAAGATATGCAAAGTGGTTGTTTTTTAGAGGCGACATTTAATTAAGGTGAATTAACCCTTGATTACTGAGGTAACTTCTAAAAGTACTGAAATTTCATGAAGCAATGTGAATAACAGACAACAGTTGCCTAAAAATTTCATGAATAACTAAAATTTTATTCTTTTGTCTCGAAAACATGGCATATGACCTTTGTTGGAATGAGCTGAATGCGTGTGTTCCAATGAGGGGTCATAAAATTTGAACGGAGATTTGTGTGAATAATGCATTAGTACTGCTAGATTTGGGTAAACGGTTCACCCTGGACACCACCCCTTCTATAGTAGATCTTTTCTGCAAATTTTGTCTAAGATTCTATCAACTTTACAAATAAATACGTTCATGAATCACAATCAGATCCACCCCACAATGTTGCATACCAAATATCAAAAGATTCTGCCTGCTGGATCTGGAGAAGAAGATTTTTTAAGAAATATGCCTGAAATGCACTAAGTTAAAATTTGGGCTCCTATACGGAGCCCAAATATAAACCCAGGGGGCCGATTTGAACAAACTTGAATCAGATCCACCCCACAATGTTGCTTACCAAATATGAAAAGATTCTGAAGCTGGATCTGGAGAAGAAGATTTTTTAAGAAATTTGCCTGAAATGCACTAAGTTCGAATTCGAGCTTCTATAGTGAGCCCAAATATGAAACTAGGAAGCCGATTTGAACAAACTTGAATCAGATCAACCCCACAATGTTGCATACCAAATATCAAAAGATTCTGCCTGCTGGATCTGGAGAAGAAGATTTTTTAATAAATTTGCCCGAAATGCACTAAGTTCGAATTCGGGCTTCTATAGTAAGCCTAAATATGAATCCAGGGGGCCGATTTGAACAAACTTGAATCAGATCTACCCCACAACATTGCATACCAAATATCAAAAGATTCTGCCTGCTGGATCTGCAGAAGAAGATTTTTGAAGAAATTTGCCTGAAATGCACTAAGTTCGAATTCGAGCTCCTATAGTGAGCCCAAATATGAATGTAGGGAGCCGATTTGAACAAACTTGAATCAGATCCACCCTACAATGTTGCATGCCAAATATCAAAAGATTCTGCCTGCTGGATCTGGAGAAGAAGATTTTCAAAGAAATTTGCCTGAAATGCAGTAAGTTCAAATTTGGGCTCCTATACTGAGCCCAAATATAAACCCAGGGGGCCGATTTGAACAAACTTGAATCAGATCCACCCCACAATGTTGCATACCAAATATCAAAAGATTCTGCCTGCTGGATCTGGAGAAGAAGATTTTTTAAGAAATTTGCCTGAAATGCACTAAGTTCGAAATCGGGCTCCTATACTGAGCCCAAATATGAACCCAGGGGGCCGATTTGAAGAAACTTGAATCAGATCCACCCTACAATGTTGCATACCAAATATCAAAAGATTCTGCCTGCTGGATCTGGAGAAGAAGATTTTTGAAGAAATTTGCCTGAAATGCACTAAGTTCGAATTCAGGCTTCTATAGTGAGCCCAAATATAAATCCAGGGGGCCGATTTGAACAAACTTGAATCAGATCTACCCCGCAACGTTGCATACCAAATATCAATAGATTCTGCCTGCTGGATCTGGAGAAGAAGATTTTTGAAGAAATTTGCCTGAAATGCACTAAGTTCGAATTCGAGCTCCTACAGTGAGCCCAAATATGAATCTAGGGAGCCGATTTGAACAAACTTGAATCAGATCCACCCTACAATGTTGCATGCCAAATATCAAAAGATTCTGCCTGCTGGATCTGGAGAAGAAGATTTTCAAAGAAATTTGCCTGAAATGCAGTAAGTTCAAATTTGGGCTCCTATACTGAGCCCAAATATAAACCCAGGGGGCCGATTTGAACAAACTTGAATCAGATCCACCCCACAATGTTGCATACCAAATATCAAAAGATTCTGCCTGCTGGATCTGGAGAAGAAGATTTTTTAAGAAATTTGCCAGAAATGCACTAAGTTCGAAATCGGGCTCCTATACTGAGCCCAAATATGAACCCAGGGGGCCGATTTGAAGAAACTTGAATCAGATCCACCCTACAATGTTGCATACCAAATATCAAAAGATTCTGCCTGCTGGATCTGGAGAAGAAGATTTTTTAATGTTTTTCCCATTGCCTGCAGTGTTAAAAAGTGCTGACTCAGCACTTTTTCAAAGTCCCGAAACTGTACCCTATGATAAAACCGATGGCAATTTTTTTTTTACCAGTCCTTTCTGTTGGTCCTAAGGAAGCTGCACACCAAATAAAAATTCTCAATGCCGTGCAGTTTTGGAGATATGGGCGTTTTAAATTTTTTCTATTTTTAGCTCCTGCGGTTCCCACGGGGCTGCGGGAAATTTTTTTTTTGCATAAATCAAGTACTCATGACCCAATAAGCCCTCACATAAAATTTGGTTCAAATCAGCCTCTCGGTTTGGAAAATAGAAATTTTGGGCAGGGCAAAAAATTTTGCCCCTCCCATAACGACGCCAAGTATAGCCCCACAAACTTCTCTTGAACAAATCTGAGTCTACACCTCAAAAGGAAGCTGCACACCATATATCAAGTCTCTGCTACTGCTGGTTCATGAGAAGAAGATTTACAAAGATTTTGGTGCCCCTTGGGGGCGTGGCACCACCCAGGAGGAGGGGCAACTTCATTTGAACAAATCTGAATTGGCATTAGGTAATAAACATTTAGCCAACATTTGAATAAAATTGGGCTAGTGGTTTAGGAGGAGAAGTCGATAATGTAAAGTTAACGCCGGACGGACGACGACGGACGACGGACAGAAAGTGATTAGTAAAGCTCCCCTTGAGCTTCGCTCAGGTGAGCTAAAAAGTGATCAGCGATTGTGAGACCTTCAGAAATACACAGAACGACATGCACGTGAATAGGTTAAGTGATGAATTGAGAAAATTGAAACTATAAAGGAACTGAACATTCATAACCCACTAATTTGTGTCAGCTAGAAAACTTATGCTCCATTCATTGGGAGGGAAGGAGGAGGTGTGTAATACTCATACCACAAACTGTTGATGTACAATGGATGAAATATATCAATTCCCCACCCCCCACCCCCCCCCCCCCCCCCCCCTCACTTCCTATGCAAAAAATAAAAAATATGTGTCTCATGTGAGAAGGTAATGTTAGATAGATATTTATCTCACATGAGCCATGTGACTGGCTTATTAGCATATTTAAAAAGTGCAGGACTATTCAATCATCACACGTTCTTCTCTAAACAAACAACATGGTGTCACATTTCAGAAATATTAGCTGATGAACGTTTGTCAAAGAAAATAGAAATAAAAACACAGACCGCAAAACCAAGGACACTTGACTCTTTTATATGAATTCTTGTGTGAATGCCATTATGAGTGGAGAGAGTTGCATGAAATTCTCGTCGAGAAGTTAAGCGAATACACTGCAGATTTCATAATATGCCATCATCGGAATGTGTCAATGTTCATTTCGCTGCAAGTCTTTAACCCCTGTCTTGCCTGCGTTGGAATTTAATTTTGTGGTGTATACCTGTGGTACAGAACTTTTGTGAGTGATAAGCAAATCACAAAAATTGTTTGATATACTTGCACCTACCCCTGAATTACTTTTGATGATGTCTGAATGTTACTATGGTGGGGGAGGGGGGGGAGAAAAATTATCCCTGATGGTGGCGGGTGTGAGATGAGGAAATCTCACCCTCTGGACAAGATATTTGGACCACACACTTGGCAAGCTTCGTGTCTGGCCCAAATATCTTGCCCTCGGGTGAGATTTACCCATCTCACATCCTCACCCATCAGGGATAATAATAATCCCTCTTCCATGTTAATGAATGTGCATCATTAGATATTCTAAAGAGTTTATTTTGGGGGAATGGATCAACTTATCAGGCCTGAAAATCTGGCAAGGGTATAGATGGGATGTAGAACTGAAAACGGTTCAGTTTCGTTCTTTAAAAAATAACTGAAAACCAACCTGCCCTTTTTAAAAAAAAACAGCATGCCGTTTTTTTCCAACTTTTGTCTATGTGTGCCGATCATTGTAAAAGTTGTATCCCAAAATGTTTAGCTGAACAGTCCCCTTCTATATGTAACTGTTACAAGTCACAGTGATATTCAACTAGTTTTTATTAATAGAACTTGGTGTTGTGTATATGGGAAGTCTACCCATACTGGCAATTTAGAATGTCAGCTGGAAATTACAGAATGCATCAAATTATGGGAACGAATACTTACATGCTTTAGTGTTTAGCTTTCATGTATGTCAGTAGGTGCCTAACTTGAATAAAATCACTCATAAAACAATTCACAAAACAATTGCTGAGTGTTTGCTTTAGCGATTCTTCCGTTTACCAAGAACAAAAAATTAAACTTGCAGCCAGGTTGGTATAATTATTTATTTATTGGTGTTTAAGGTCACATACTTCTGCACAATGGCTAATCGTGACCGCAACATGGAGATAAAGTCAAGTCCAGCCAATCATTTATACCCATGGTGCCCATTTTAAAGGACTCTCAACCCAAGCATTGGTGACAGGGTCCTATTTTACCAGTAAAACAGAGCTTGTTTACCATAGTAAACAAGCATGGTTTCACTTCCCGGGGTCCCCACGGGGAAGCCAGGTTGTTAAATGTTCTGTCAACATTTAACATTATCATTATGAACATTAAATTAAACGAATATTCTTGAGCTCTTCCTTTTGAAGGAATGGAGACATGTATATTGTACCAACATCCCTTGTAGTTTTGGTACTATATATTTATTTACTGGTGTTTAAAGGTCACATATTTCTGCATAATGGCTAATTGTGACTACAACATGGAGATAAAGTCAAGTTCAGTCAATCATTTATGCCCATGTTAGAGGACTTGCACCCCAAGCATTGGTAACTGGGTCCTATTTTACCAGTAAAACGGACCTTGTTTACCAGATAACAAGCACTGCCTCACTTCCCGGGCTTCGCATGGGGGAGTTTTGGTACTATTTCCAATAAAACGACAACTGGCCATCTCAAATTGCACTTTATTGTTTTCATTACTCCAACTATTTTTTAGATATATTATTTCAATAATTATATAATAATGAATTCACAAAAATATAATATTTACATCTCAAGCCTCTAAAAATATAATATCTGTGTTGGATGCGCATTCCATCAGGATATGTACAAACTGAAACTGTAACGAAAATTTGGGATTGTTTTTTAAAACCATTATCAACAGATTGAAACACAGGAATCTTGAATCATTAGCACAAGAATTTGCTGCATCCACCAGTGTAATTAACAAATTGAGCAGTTGAGAAACAAGAGGCCCCCTTGGGGCATGAAGTACCCATCTGGAACAGAATCCCATATAAACAGTGGTCTATAATCAATATACATAAAACAATCAATCTCCATAGGATCCATTGTCATTCTTAGAGCATCTCAGGGGCCCTGGAAATAATTCAAGCTTCATGCCTATTTTCCAGTTAATTATAAATACCCCCCCCCCCCCCAGCCGAGATGTTGTATACCAAATATGAAAGCATTCTAACTAGTGAATCTGAAGAAGAAGATTTTTAACTAAATTTCCTCACATTGCACCAGGTTAAAATTCAGGCTACCATAGGGTGCCCAAATATTAACCCAGGGACCCAGTTTGAACAAACTTGAATTTGACCTCCCAAGAGATGATGCATCCCAAATATGAAAGGATTCTGACTGGGGAATCTGAAGAAGATTTTTGAAGAAATTCCCTTATATTTTACTAAGTTACAATCCAGGCTCCCATAGGGAGTTCAAATATTAACCCTGGCACTAAATTTGATCAAACTTGAATCTCCCTCCCCCCCCCACCCCACGAGATGTTGTATACCAAATATGAAAGCATTCTGAAGAAAAAGATTTTTAAAGAAATTGTCTTATATTGCACTAAGTTAAAATTTGGGCTACCATAGGGAGCCCAAATATTAACCCAGGGACCCAATTTGAACAAACCTGAATCTGCCCCCCCACCCCCCTCGACAGGTGGATCAGAAGAAAAAGATTTTCAAAGATTATTTCTCATATTGCACCAAGTTAAAATTCAGGTTCCGTTAGAGAGCCCAATTATTTTTAAAGATTATCCCCCATATTGCACTAAGTTAAAATTTGGGCTTCTATAGGAAGCCTAAATATTAACTGAGGGACTTGATTTTAACAATCTTGAATCGGATCCTCATAACAATGATGTATGCCAAAACATGAAATGATTCTGACTGGTGGCTCTGAAAAAGAAGATTTTTAAAGATTATTCCCGATATTGCCTTAAGTTAAAAATTTGGGCTCCTGTAGGGGCTTCAGTGTACGAATTACATTGCCCAGTACATCGCCAAAATTTTTCACTTTATTGTGGGAAAAAGTGTGAGTTATACACCGGCCATGATTTCACACTTCTATTGCTGGAAAACCCACATGAGGAGGCTGTAATTGGAGTTCAGAAAAAACTGAAACCAAACCGTAACCTGAGTGTTTTCCACCCCCAAAAATGAAACCAAACAGCAAATTTCATAACCATCCACCTGTAGGCACCAGCAATTTAATCACCTATGCACAAGTGTTTTTACACTCGCCACAATTAGATAAAAATGAACTGAATCTGGAATATTTCAGTTGGTCGAAAAAAAAACTAACCATATGTTCACTTTTTTGACTAACTGAAATATTCCAGATGATTGAATCTAAGCATAGGCAAGGGATTATTTTAAGTCTAGACTGGTTTAACCCTTTACCTACATGAAAGGCAGACGACACTTGCAAACAAAATTCTTAATACCAAATTTTTTTCATTTTTGGAGTCACAAACATAGCTTATGCCCCCTCATCTGAACCAGCTTAATGAGCTCATTCCAATGAGGGGTCATAAGGTGTGTTTTTGAGACAAAAAATGAAACCAGAGGCTCAAGTGAGCCTAAAACGTTCAGCTGGCTCAAATTATCAAAAGAGATGAGTGTATCAGTAAGTGATCAGCAGCAAGAGCAATTTTTTGATTTGCTATGACACAACCAAAGGCAACTTTTTTGGCCATTTATTTCTGCTGGTCCTAGGAAAGCTTCCTAGCAAGCTCTGCTCTGTGAAGTATTAAATGAAAGGGTCAATGACACTGTAGCTTAACTTGTCTGTGTGTTGTGTTTGATGAAAAGGATAATGTTCAATGTTTATGAAAGGATTACGAAATAAGACAAGAATTGTGAAAATTGGCAATATGTTAATTTCTGTTCCCTGTATGCTATTTTCTCAATAAAAATCTAAATTTTATAGTAAATTTCCTTTCTTATTATACCTACCACAATTGTTTACTTCAGGCTTGCACTACAGTGGAAGTCCCTAACTCGGATAAAATACTCTCTATTTTTGTCTTTCCCAAGCAAGTTGGGAAAGAAAAGTGGTGCAAAAGCACCAATAAAAAATAAGCCAAAACTGGGTCAAGTGCAACCGGCGCAGACCCAGTACGGGACGCTCTCTCCCAAGTACAACTCCACGACTTCCGTTGCCAGTGCGCATATACCGTCTCTAAAGACTCATTCTTTTTGAATCCGTAAACGTTAGAGTTATGTGATCAGTGGGGAGGAAAGATTCTTTACCCGTAAAGAAGACGGGAGGGCCTCCATGTAAACAATTGTGGTAGGTATAATAAGAAAGGAAATTTACTATAAAATTTAGATTTCTTATCAACCTACTCACAATTGTTTACTTCAGCTGAATAGACAAAAGGCTGGAGGGAATCGCATAACCAACCGCCACATAACCCCAGTGCACTGGAACCGTGAAGTAGAAGGAAGAGGTCCCGAGGCTTATCAACCATAATGTTGCAATCATTGGTAAAGGACAATGAAAAGAGACATATGAGCATGTGTGACACACAGACAGAAAAAGGGCAGTAACAGCACAAGGCTGAAACTGACCTTCAAGAAGCCTAATGGCTATGACAGACAACAGCCTGAGCAGAAGAAAGAGGACCCAGGGCAAAAAGGTCCTCCGACTGCTCCTGCAACTGGCGCAAATAAAAGGTGGAGAAAGTAGAAGCATTTCTCCAGTAGGCTGCCTGCATAACATCCGACAACTTGACAGAGTTAGAATAAGCCCAAGAGGTAGACAGTGCCCGCACCTCGTGGGCAGAAATACGATTGGTAATACAATCGCCAGCTGCTAAACGACTATAAGCCGTACGAATAGCAAGACAAATCCATCGAGAAATGGATTGAGGAGAGATCTTCTGTCGACCCGGAATGAGAGACAGAAAAAAACGTTTCCTGCCTTTCCGTATGAAGTGTGTCCGATCAAGATAAATGCGAATAGCACGGACCGGACAGAGCAAAGGGCGATTACCCTCAACAGAAGGAAGAGCCCTGATACAGATAGGAGGAGGAGTAGTATCTGGTAACTGATTCTTAGCCAAAAAGGAGCAATCAGTGGTAAAAGTAACACTGTTGGGAGAGCTCCTAAAAAAGGCAGGGTCAACCGAGAGGGCGTGAAGCTCACTAACCCGTCTGGCAGAAGCAAATGCCATCAGAAAAGCTGTCTTATATGTGAGAAAATGCATATCCTCCTGGGATAAAGGTTCGAACGGCGCCCCCACCCCCCCACCCCCCCAAGCAAAGCAGCACCCACGAAAGATTCCATCGTGGAGTAAGCTGCAAAGTCCGAGGCCTTTTCAAAGAAAAGTGCCGAACAAGCTTGGAGAGGTAAGGATTAGTGCCGATACGACGCTTCCCCACATAAGAAAAAGTCTCTGAAAGCATAGACCTGTAACCCTTGATGGTAACAGGCTGGAGACCCCGAGAATCAGACAGATATACCAGAAACTCCGCAATCTGTGAAATCGAAGGATTGGCATAATCAAAAGAGTGATCAGCACACCATCGACAGAAGACCTTCCATTTAGCTGCATAAGCTAAACCAGTGGAGTGCCTCCTTGAAGAAGAAATGCACTCCACTGCTCCACTGCTCGTCTCGAAAAACCTCTACGGAGGAGACAGGACCTGACAAAAGATATGCGTGAAGGCACAACGAAGTCGACGTGAAACCTCCTCGGGCGACCTTGACAAAGAAGGTCGCGACGTAGCGGGAGACGTGCCGGAACCGCCGCCATCAGCGAGCAGAGCTGATTGATCCACACCCGCTGAGGCGATGGGGAGCGATCAGAATGAATCGACAACTGCAGGTTCGAATTTTGGCGAGAACCTGAGGAAGAATCGGAACCGGCGGGAAGGCGTAGCCGACTAGACCGTTCCAATCGAGTGACAGAGCATCCACGGCAAAAGCCAGAGGATCTGGACACGGGGACACGAAAGTGTCCACCTGATGGTTCCAATGAGTCGCAAAGAGGTCGATGTGGGGACATCCCCAGAGATCGCAAAGTAGAAGGACCTGGCGATTCGACAGGTGAGGTATCCACTGCCTGAAACTCAGAAGAAGAGCAAGAAGCTCCTTCTGGTTGATGTGTAGAGCTGCTTGATCCTGGTCCCACATCCCGTGTAGGGAAAGACCGAGAGGATCCAACGTCGCACCCCATCCGAGATCGCTGGCATCTGCCGTCAGAACGCGATCGGACGTGGGTAAGTCCAGTGGAACACCCTGCGTAATCCACTGAACATCTGTCCAGGGAAGAAGGTGAGGATACAGAGAGTCCGGAAACGGAAGCACCTGATCCAGAGAATCTACATTCGGCCTCCAACGACTGAGCAGAAAGTGTTGGAGAGGTCTGACACGCAGCCGACCTAGAGGAATGAGATCCATCACCGAACCGCAGAGACCGATCAGCCGGAGAAAACTCTGAGCGGTCGCGGACCTGGACTGGGACAGAGTCAGAGCAAAAGCTGAGAGAATCACAGCCTTGGCCTGGGGAACCGCCACCAAATTGAATTTGGTGTGGAAAGACATCCCCAGATGACAAAACGACTGAGAAGGGACCAGGTCCGACTTCTCCTCGTTGACACTGAATCCTAGCGACGTGAGCAAGCTCAACAGAGTGGCGACATCCTATTCCAGTAAGGCAGCATTGGAATGCCTCTGGAGAATATCGTCCAGATATGCCGAAATAGTCACCCTGGACTGTGTGCGATGGAATGCTATCACATGCGACATCTGTCTGGTGAATGCCCAAGGAGCCAGGTTGAGGCCGAAAGGCATGGCCTTGAACTGGTAAACTCGCCCCAGAAAAGCGAACCTGAGATACTTCCGTGACGCCCGATGCATCGGAACGTGAAAGTAAGCGTCTCGCAGGTTGATGCTGGCTGCGAAATCTCCCTGGTGAATTGATTGGCGGACCGACCTGAAAGTCTCCATGCTGAACTTGGGAGCAATGATAGACTGGTTCAGGATACTCAGATCGATAACCGGTCGGAGTCGGCCGTCCTTCTTCGGCACCAAGAACAGGCGGGAATAGAAACCCACTGACTGAACGTTCTTGACGACCTCGATCGCCCCCTTTGCCAGGAGATTGGCAATCTCCGTGGACAAAAGTTCCCGACGTAAAACGTCTGAAGGAACTGTGGTTGGAAGAGGCACCCTTGACAGAGTGGGGTGCCATCGGAAGGATATGCGCAGCCCGGACCGAACAACATCTAACACCCACGGATCGGATGTGATGGTGGCCCAATGGTCTGCGAACTCTGCTATCCTTCCTCCAACCTGGGACGAGTCGAGGTGAGGACCTTCATTTCGAGCCCCGATGAGGCCCGCGAGAGGAGAAACCACCTCCTCTGCTAAATGAAGAATCCTGAGACTTCCCTCGATTCTGCCGACCCTACCTTTACCCCGTGAGTAAGAAGTAGAGGCGGCGGCAGAAGGACCAGCCTTTTGCTTCACAGAGGAAGCAGAAGGGTACTTGTTAGGCTTGGAACGGCCCTTGCCTCCCCGAGAAGGCTGATCAAGCTGACGAAACAGCAGCTGATCTTTGGAATGATGTAGGACGTCATCCCGGACCGTCGACACGGAACCATGGAAAACTTGCGGACCTGCCAAAGAAGCAGATCGAAGAGCAGCACGCTGCTCCTCGGGAAGGGATCGTCTTGTGTCCAGCACAGCGTCCCTTCGAACTAATTCCAAATTAGCCGTGTTACAGGCATGCGTGTGAGTAAGGTGTATAAGCACCTTGGACAGCACACGCAAAGGAGCCTGTACCTCGTCAAAATTATCTGGAGGCAGATAAGCAGCCAAAGCTGAGACAACGTGATCTGAGAGAGAAAGCATGCCAAGCATCTCTCTAGATAAGCCCAACGTGGACTCCAGAGTCGTCATTGGAATGACGGCAGACTTGGGCTTGGAAAGCCCGAGGGAAGTGGAGTCCTGATCCAGAACCGTCAAAGTCTGGCAGACCGACGGATTGGTGGAATCGTAGGAACGATAACGCACAGGAGGCAAAAAGGTGTCAACCCTGGTGAAGAACGAAGTCTTCAAAGCCTTGGAATTCAGCTTGGAATCCAATGCTGAAAAAGCTTCAACCACCTGTACCGACTGGCACGGTCGAAGGCGCCCAGAAGCAGGTTGCTCCATAGGCTGTTGGCACGCGACCGATGATCGCGGCCAGGCTGACACTGTCGGCTGGTTAGCAGGTTTGAGATCAGGCAGAAACCCAAACACAAAGTCAACAGCTGCCCCCAAGTCCGAAGACTGCTGGCCCTCGACCTCAAGCATGTCGGACTCCTCCCCAGAGTCGAAAGACACATAGCCCATCGTGGGCAAACCAGCCGACGCCTCCCATGGTGTCGGAACACCAGAGGAATCAGAGACCGGCCTGTTTCCGATCCCGGGAGGTGGCGACATAGGAGGCGCCTGGAAACCACTCATAGCCTCGCTGGAAGCAACAGGAAGGCTCTTAGAAAGAACCTGAGTGAGTAAGGAGAGGGCCTCCCTAAGCTCACTGCCCGTACCGACCGGTTCGACAGGGGAGCGAACCGGCAAAGTGGCTTCACCTCTGACCCTCTTAACCAGCGAAGGGTCACGATCCTCCAAAACACCCGACGCGGGACGACGGGCGGCAGCCGAAACATCTGAAGGCAGACGTGTATAGGGTTATGATGCACCCCGAGGATCAATATGGCGAGAACTCATGAGAGTCACCGCGGACCTCTGCGGGGCAGAAGGTCCAAGCTGCACAAAAGGCGTTGGTCCCCCAAAACTGGTCGTGTGGCCAGAATGAGTAGACGGAAATGCCACGGAGTTCATAGTGTTTCCACTACGAACATCCGAATCCAAAGACACAAAAAGGTGCTCGACGGCGAAGAGACCACAGAGATGGGTTCGGCCGGCAGCCCCTTCCGACTTCGCCGAGTTGAAGTCAGGGAAGGCTGAGGCCGATATCCCACGTCTACAGTATCGGACATTCCTGCAGTCCCCTGCAGCGAAAAGCCGAGGCCGGCTGAAACTGACGACGAAGCAGACGGACCAGCAGTAGTAGTAGATACGTCGAGAGTCGTTGAGGCTGGTGAAATAGTGGAGAGAGCACACCGGCTCGGCTCCGAAGGAGGAGTCACAACCCTAGTGACAGCCTCAGATGTCGACTGGAGGGGGACCGTAGTCCCGGAACCAGGCACCTCTTCACCAGAACACTCAACGGCTCCCGCAGTATCCACCACACGAAAAGACTGCACATCCCCCACGGAGGAGGAATAACTCTCTCCAGACAAAGTCGGCTCGGAAGGCCCCGAACGACCACGTTCTCCTTTCCCGCGGGAACGGGAGGCACGGCCACGAGAACGAACGACACGGTTTACTGACGCCCAGAAGGTGGAGGACCATGCTCCACAGACACCACATGGCCGCTCGGCCGAACACCTATTACAGGAGGAACAAGACGAATGTACATCGTCCACATGCTTTGGCAGCAGACATTGCCCACAAGGAATTGTCCTGGGCATGATAGAGGTGAGAGGAGCAGAGAAGGTGAAATCAGAAAACAGAACACCCCCAAAGAAGAGAGAAAGGTGACAGAAACAAAGACCCCAGACGGTCGACCGGGAACCACACAACAGGAAGACTACTCTCAAAAGAAAGAAGAAACACTGTAGGAATGGTACCCCGCTGACACCTAACTCTAACACAATTAGAAAATTTTGCAAAAAAAGCATTAACAATAATTGTGAAATAATCTAAGTCCGAACCGCGTGGCACACGAAAACCGCGCGCGACTCGAGAGAGAACAAATAAATATACATTATGGACATAATATAGAAAAGAGAATATAAAAAAACACTGTTCCTGAGAATACAAAGGATACACTGTGGTACAATGAATCAGGAATCATCAAACATCGAGCTGGTGGTACACTGATAAGCGTGCAAAAACATCTCGACACGAAGCGGATTATAAAAAGAATGAGTCTTTAGAGACGGTATATGCGCGCTGGCAACGGAAGTCGTGGAGTTGTACTTGGGAGAGAGCGTCCCGTACTGGGTCTGCGCCGGTTGCACTCGACCCAGTTTTGGCTTATTTTTTATTGGTGCTTTTGCACCACTTTTCTTTCCCAACTTGCTTGGGAAAGACAAAAATAGAGAGTATTTTATCCGAGTTAGGGACTTCCACTGTAATGCAAGCCTGAAGTAAACAATTGTGAGTAGGTTGATAAGAAATAATATGAGCTGTAGACTGTATTAAAGAATTGAGGGGTGGGTTAATATGGCAATCACAGTTAATGTATGTGGCCCTCACAGTTAATGTATGTCAACAAAAGTTACCAAGTTACAGTGAAATTATTCTAAAATGAGTTATTCTATCAAGTTTCAATGAAATCCCTCCATAAATACGGCCTGTAGACTGTGCTCAAGATTTTCGGGTTTTGGGCTTGGGTAGCCATCATGGTTGAATGATCGTGACCAAAAGAGGACATTCTCATCTAGGCATTATCTGGAGTCATCATACCAAGTTACAAAGAAATCCCTTCATAGATACAACCTGTAGACTGTGCTAAAGGTTTTCGGGTTTTGGGCTTGGACAGCCAGCACGGTTGACAGATCGCGACCAAAAGAGGACTTTCTCATCTAGGCATTATCTGGAGTCATCCTACCAAGTTACAATGAAATCCCTTCATAAATACAACCTGTAGACTGTGCTAAGGGTTTTCGGGCTTTGGGCCTCTGTAGCTGTGACAGTTGACCAATCGCGACCAAAAGGGGACATTCTCATCTGGACATTATATGGAGTCATCCTACCAAGGGACAATGGAATCCCACCATAAATACGACCTGTAGACTGTGCTAAAGGTTTTTGGGTTTTGGGCTCGGGCAGCCATCATGGTTGAATGATCGTGACCAAAATGGGACATTCTCATCTAGACATTATATGGAGTCAACCTACCAAGTTACAATGAAATCCCTCAATAAATATGACCTGTAGACTGTGCTAAAGGTTTTCAGGTTTGGGGCTCGGCCATTCGTCACGGATGACAGATCGCGACCAAATGGGGAAATTCGCATCTAGACATCATACGGAGTCATCCTACCAAGTTACACTGAAATCCCTCCATACTAAATATGACCTGTAGACTGTGCTAAAAGTTTTTGGGTTTCGAGCTTGGGCAGCCGTCACGGCTGACAGATCATAACCAAACGGGGACGTTCACATCTAGATATTATACAGAGGCATCCTACCAAGTTACAATGAAATTTAAATTTTATAGTAAATTTCCTTTCTTATTATACCTACCACAATTGTTTACTACAGGCTTGCACTACAGGGGAAGTCCCTAACTCGGAAAATATACTCTCTATTTTGGTCTTTCCCAAGAAAAAATAAGCCAAAACTGGGTCGAGTGCAACCGGCACAGATCCAGTAGGGGACGCTCTCTCAAAGTACAACTCCACGACTTCCGTTGCCAGTGCGCATATGCATCGCCAATGACTCATTCTTTTTGAATCCGCCAACTTTAGAGTTATGTGATCAGCGGGGAGGAAGGATTCTTACCCGTATAAGAAGACGGGAGGGCCTCCATGTAAACAATTGTGGTAGGTATAATAAGAAAGGAAATTTACTATAAAATTTAAATTTCTTATCAACCAACCTTACAATTGTTTACTACAGGCTGAATAGACAATAGGCTGGAGGGAATCGCATAACCAACCCACACACAACCAAATTGCACTGGAACCGTGAACAGAGGAAGAGGTCCCGAGGCTTATCAACCATAGCATCACAATCATTAGTAAAAGACAATGAGAGATGAGGCATATGGGTCTGTGTGACACACAGACAGAAAAGGGCAGTAACAGCACAGAGCGGAAACTGACCTTCAAGAAGCCAAATGGCTAGGGCAGACAACAGCCTGAGCAGAAAAAAGAGGGCCCAATGCCAAAAGGTCCTCCGACTGCTCCTGCAACTGACGCAGATAGAAGGTGGAGAAAGTAGAGGCATTTCTCCAGAAGGCTGCCTGCATAACATCCGACAACTTGACGGAGTTAGAATAAGCCCAAGAGGTAGACAATGCACCCACCTCGTGGGCAGAAATACGATTGGTAATACAATTGCCAGCTGCTAAACGAGCGTAAGCCATACGAATAGCAAGACAAATCCATCGAGAAATGGAATGAGGAGAGATCTTCTGTCGACCAGGAATAAGAGACAGAAAAAACGTTTCCTGCCTTTCCGTATGAATTGTGTCCGAGTGAGATAAATGCGAATAGCATGGACCGGACAGAGTAAAGGGCGATTACCCTCAACAGAAGGAAGAGCCCTGACACACATAGGAGGAGGAGTAGTCTCTGGTATCTGATTCTTGGCCAGAAAGGAGCAATCAGTGGTAAAAGTAACATTGTTGGGAGAGCTCCTGAAAAAGGCCGGGTCAACCGAGATGGCGTGAAGCTCACTAACCCATCTGGCAGAAGCGAAAGCCATCAGAAAAGCCATCTTATATGTGAGAAAACGCATATCCACCTGGGATAAAGGTTCAAACGGTGCCCCCCCCCCCCCCCTCCCCCCAAGCAAAGCAGCACTCACGAAAGATTCCATTGTGGGGTAAACTGCAAAGTCCGAGGCCTTTTCAAAGAAAAGTGCCTAAGAAGCTTGGAGAGGTAAGGATTAGTGCCGATACGACGCTCCCCCACGTAAGAAAAAGTCTCTGAAAGCATGGACCTGTAACCCTTGATGATAACAGGCTGTAGACCCTGAGAATCAAACAGATATACCAGAAACTCCGTAATCTGTGAAATCGAAGGATTGGCATAATCAACAGAGTGATTAGCACACCATCGACAGAAGACCTTCCACTTAGCCGCATAGACTAAACCAGTGGAGTGCCTCCTTGAAGAAGAAATGCACTCCACTGCTCGTCTCGAAAAACCTCTACGGAGGAGACAGGACCTGACAAAAGATATGCGTGAAGGCACAATGAAGTCGGGTCGACGTGAAACCTCCTCGTTTGACCTTGTCAAAGAAGGTCGCGATGTGCCGGAACCGCCGCCATCAGCGAGCGGAGCTTGATTGATCCACACCCGCTGAGGCGACAGAGTAGCGATCAGAATGATTCGACAACTGCAGGTTCGAATTTTGGCTAGAACCTGAGGCAGAATCGGAACCGGCGGAAAGGCGTAACCGACTAGACCGTTCCAATCGAGTGACAGAGCGTCCACGGCAAAAGCCAGAGGATCTGGACATGGGGACACAAAAGTGTCCACCTGATGGTTCCAACGAGTCGCAAAGAGGTTGATGTGGGGACGACCCCATAGATCGCAGAGACTGGAACACTGCCCTGTGGAGCATCCACTTGGTGGAAATGACCCTGCTCGTCGGGACAGGGAGTCGGCTAGGATGTTCAGACGACTGGGAATGTGACGAACAACCACCCCGGCGTTGACATCCTGAGCGAGCAGTAGAAGATCCCGAGCCAATTCGTACATTGGAACCAAGTGCGTGCCGCCCCATTTCTGAATGTAAGCAACCACTGTCGAATTGTCGGACAACAGAAGGACCTGGCGATTCAACAGGTGAGGGATCCACTGCCTGAAACTCAGAAGAAGAGCATGAAGCTCCTTCTGGTTGATGTGTAGAGCTGCCTGATCCTGGTCCCACATCCCGTGAAGGGAAAGACCTAGAGGATCCAATGTCGCACCCCATCCGAGATCGCTGGCATCTGCCGTCAGAATGCGATCGGACGTGGGTAAGTCCAACGGGACACCCTGCATAAGCCATTGAACATCCATCCAGGGGAGAAGGTGAGGATGAAGAGATTCTGGTAACTGAAGCACCAGATCCAGAGAATCGACATTCGGCCTCCAACGACTGAGCAGAAAGTGTTGGAGAGGTCTGACATGCAGCTGACCCAGAGAAAAGAGATCCGTCACCGAACCACAGAGACCAAGCAGCCAGAGAATACTCCGTGCCATTGTGGATGTGGACTGGGACAGAGTCAGAGCAAAAGCTGAGAGAATCACAGCCCTGGCCTGGGGAACCACCACTGTATTGAATTGAGTGCGGAAGGCCATCCCCAGATGACAAAAAGAAGGGACCAGATCCGACTTCTCCTCGTTGACTCTGAATCCTAGCGACGTGAGAAAGCTCAACAAAGTGGCGACATCCAACACCAGTAAGGCAGCAGGAGGATATCGTTCAGATATGCCGAAGTAGTCACCCTGGACTGTGTGCGATGGAAAGCTATCACATGCGACATCAGTCTGGTGAAGGCCCAAGGAGCCAGGTTGAGGCTGAAAGGCAAGGCCTTGAACTCGACCCAGAAAAGCGAACCTGAGATACTTCCGTGACGCCCGATGAAACGGAACGTGAAAGTAAGTGCCTCGCAGGTCGATGCTGGAAGAGAAATCTCCCTGGTGAATGGAACAGCGGACCGACCTGAAAGTCTCCATGCTGAACATGGGAGCAATGATAGACTGGTTCAGGATACTCAGATTGATAACCGGAGTCGGCCATCCTTCTTCGGCACCAAGAACAGGTGGGAATAAAACCCCACTGACTGAATGTTCTTGACGACCCCAATCACCCCCTTTGCCAGGAGATTGTCTATATCCGTGGACAAAAGTTCCCGACGTAAAACGTCTGAAGGAACTGTGGTTGGAAGAGGCACTCTGGACAGAGTGGGGTGCCTTCGGAAGGATATTCGCAACCGGACCGAACAACATCTAACACCAAAGGATCGGATGTGATGGTGGCCCAACGGTCTGCGAACATTGCAATCCTTCCTCCAACCTGGGACGAATCGAGGTGAGGACCTTCATTTCGATCCCCGACGAGGCCCGCGAGAGGAGAAACCACCTCCTCTACTGTATGAAGAATCCTGAGGCTTCCCTCTAGCCTGTCGACGCTTACCCTTACCCCGTGAGTAAGAAGTAGAAGCGGTGGCAGAAGGATCAGCCCTTGCTTCGAAGAGGAAGCAGAAGGGTACTTGTTAGACTTGGAACGGCCCCTGCCTTCCCTAGAAGGCTGATCAAGCTGACGAAGCTGATCTTTGGAATGACGTAGGACGTCATCCCAGACCGTTGACATGGAACCATGGGACAGATGCGGACCTGCCAAAGAAGCAGATCGAAGAACAGTGCGCTGCTCCTCAGGAAGGGATCGGCCTGTGTCCAGCACAGAGTCCCTTCGAACTAGTTCCAAATTAGGCGTGTTACAGGCATGCGTGTGAGTAAGATGCATGAGCGCCTTGGACAGCACACGCAAAGGAGCCTTAACTCAAATTTATCTGGAGGCAGGTAAACAGCTAAGGCAGAGATCGTGATCTGAGAGAGAAAGCATACCCAGCATCTCTCTCGATAAGCCCAACATGGACTCCAGAGTCATCATAGGAATGACGGCAGACTTGGGCTTGGAAAGCCCAAGGGAATTGGAGTCCGGATCAAAAAAGCGTCAAAGTCTGGCAGACTGACGGACTGGCGGAATCGTAGGAATGATAATGCACCGGAGGCAAAAAGGTGTCAACCCTGGTGAAGAACGGAGCCTTCACAGCCTTGGAACTCAGCTTAGAGTCCAAAGCTGAAAATGCTTCAACCACCTGTACCGACTGGCACGGTCGAAGATGCCCAGAAGCAGGTTGCTCCACAGGGTGTAGGCGCGCAACCGATGATCGCGGCCTGGCTGACACTGTCGGCTGGTTTGATGGTTTGAGATCCGGAAGGAACCCAAACACAAAGTCAAGAGCTGCCCTCAAGTCAGAAGACTGCTGGCTCTCGACATTAAGCATGTCTGACTCCTCCCCTAAGTCAGAAGACACATAGCCCATCGTGGGCAAACCAGCCGATGCCTCCCATGGTGTAGGAACACCAGGGGGATCAGAAAGCAGCCTGTTTCCAATCCCGGGAGCGGCACCATAAGGGGCACCTGGAAACCACTTGCTGCCTCGCTGGAAGCAATGGGAAGGCTCTTGGACAGAACCTGAGTGAGTAAGGCGAGGGCCTCCTTAAGCTCACTGCCCGTACCGGCCAGTTCGACATGGGGATGAACCGGCAAAGTGGCTTCACCTCTGACCCTCTTAACCAGCGAAGGGTCACGATCCTCCAAAACACCCAAAGCAGGGCGACGGGTGGCAGCAGAAACATCTGCAGGCAGACGTGTATAGGGGTACGACACACCCCGAGGATCAACATAGCAGGAACTCAGGAGAGTCGCCGTGGACCTCTGTGGGGCAGAAGGTCTAGGCTGCACAGAAGACGTTGGTCCCTCAAAACTGGCCGTGTGACCAGAATGAGAGGACAGAAACGCCACGGAGTTCATAGTGTCCCCACTATGAACATCCGAATCCAATGACAAAACTGTGGTGCTCAATGGCACAGAGACCACAGTAGAGGGTTTTGGCCGGCAGCCCCTTCCAGCTTCGCCGAGTTGAAGCCAGGGTAGGCTGAGGCCGATATCCCACATCCACACTACCAGATATCCCTGCAGTCCCCTGCAGGGATAAGCCAAGGCCGGCTGAAACCGAAGACGTAGCAGATGGACCAGCAGTAATAGTAGATACGTCGGAAGTTATTGAGGTTGGTGGAATTGTGGAGAGAGCACCCCTGCTCAGCTCCGAAGGAGGAGTCACAACCCTAGTGACAGCCTCAGATGTCGACTGAAGGGCGACCGCAGTCCCGGAACCAGGCACCTCTTCACCAGACAAGTCAATGGCTCCCGCAGTATCCACTACAGGAATAGACTGCACATCCCCCAGGGAGGAGGAATAACTCTCACCAGACATGGTCGGTTTGGGAGCACTCGAACAACTGTGTTCCCCTTTCCCGCGGGAGCGGGAGGTACGGCCACGAGAACGCACAACACGGTTCACAGACGCCCAGAAAGTGGATGACCACGATCCACAGTGACCACAGGGTTGATCGGGTGAACACCCATTAAAAGAGGAGCATGAAGCATGCGAATCGTCCACATGCTTAGGAAGCAAACATTGCCCACAAGGAATAGTGCTGGGCATGGTAGAAGTGAGAGAAGAAGAGAAGGTGAATTCAGAAGAAAACAGAAGAACACCCCCAAAGAAGAGAGAAAGGTGACAGAACAAGAAACCCCAGATGGTCGACCGGGAACCAAACAACAGAAGGACCACTCTCAAAGGAGAGAAGAGAATCTGTAGAAAAGGTATCCCGCTGACACCTAACTCTAACACAATTAACAAAATGAACAATTTTAACATTTACAATAATTGTGACAAATTAAGTCCAAAACCACATGACTCACGAAAATCGTGTGCGACTCGGATAAAGAACATATAATACATTATAGAGAATAATTGAATAGAGCATATAAATAAAAAAAACAGTTCCAGATAAGAAAAAAGGATACTTGGATCCAACTTGATGCAGGAGACACACAATCAACGAGCAGGATGAACACTAGTGCAGAAGAACATTTCGTCATACGGCAGACGAAAAAAAGAATGAGTCATTAGCGACATATATGCACACTGGCAATGGAAATCGTGGAGTTGTACTTGGAAGAGAGTGTCCCCTACTGGGTCTGCGCCGGTTGCACTCGACCCAGTTTTGGCTTATTTTTTCTTGGTGCTTTTGCACCACTTTTCTTTCCCAAATTGCTTGGGAAAGACCAAAATAGAGAGTATATTTTCCGAGTTAGGGACTTATACTGTAGTGCAAGCCTGTAGTAAACAATTGTAGGTAGGTTGATAAGAAATCCCTTCATAAATATGACCTGTAGACTGTGCTAAAGGTTTTTGGGTTTTGGGCTCGGGCAGCCATCACGGTTGACCGATCACGACCAAAGAGGACGTTCTCATCTAGACATGACCTCAAACCTGCATATGAAATTTCGTGATGATCGGACAAGAACTACAGAGTAAATGTGAACAGACTCACAGACGCGTGATGGCAATAGCTTATCTTGACTTTGTCAAGTTAAGCTAAAAACAACAAGAGGACTCCAGGGGGCCTGAGGACGCTCACCTGACATGGTAGTCTAAATATCGAACAAGGGACTTGACGTGAATAAGCTGAAGATGCCCCTCCTAAGAAAAGCATATATCAACTAGATGAAGCGATTGTGCCCACACAATACACAGGATTTTCCTTCTATTTTCAGTTCCTGCACTTTTTACGTCCCCAAATTGAGATAAACGCATAAAAAACAGATTTTTTTTTATTTTTGTTCAGAAATTTTCGAAGTCCCAAACAAAATATTTTCAGACTAAATTTTTTTTTTCCTCTTAAAATTGACCAAAACGCATACAAAACCAAACAAGAGGCCCCAGGGGGCCTGAGGGCGCTCACCTGACATGGTAGCCTAAATATCAACCCAGAGAATTGATTTCCACAAGTTGCATCTGCTCCTCCTAATAAAAGCTGAAACCAAATATCCAAATATTCTGACCAGTGGATCTAAAAAAAAGATTTTTAAAGAATATTCCTCATATTGAACTAAGTCATAATTCGGGCTCCCACAGGGAGCCCATATATGAACCCAGGGACTTGGCTTTAACAAACCTGAAACTCACACCCCTAAGGATTCTGCACACCAATTATCAAAACATTCCGACTACTGGATCTGAAGAAGAAGATTTTTAAAGAAAATTCCTCATTTTGAACCAAGTTACAATTCGAGCTCCCACAATCAGCCCAAATATGGACCTAGGGACATGGCTTGAACAAACTTGAATCTTACCCCCCTAAGGATGCTGCATAAAAAATATCAAAAGCATTCATCTGCTGGATCTGAAGATTTTTAAAGAAAATTCCTCATTTTGAACTAAGCTGTCATTCAGGCTCCCATAGTGAGCCCAAATATGAACCAAGGGACTTGGCTTGAACAAATTTGAATCGCAGCCCCCTAAGGTTGCTCCATGCCAAATATCAAAACATTCCAACTGCTGAATCTGAAGAAGAAGATTTTTAAAGAAAAATTCCTCATATTGACTACGTTATAATTTGGGCTCCCACAGGGAGCCCAAATATAGTCCCATGGACTTGGCTTTAACACACTTGAATCCCCCCCCCCCGCCCCCCAAGGATGCTACTCACCACATATCAAACCATTCCGACTGCTGGATCTGAAGAAGAAGATTTTTTAAGAAAATTCCTCATTTCAAACAAAGTTACAATTCAAGCTCCCACAGTGAGCCCAAATATGGACCTAGGGACATGGCTTGAACAAACTTGCATCTCACCCCCCTAAGGATGCTGCATACCAAATATCACAAGATTCTGCCTGCTGGATCTTGAGAAGAAGATTTGCCTGAAATGCACTAAGTTTGAATTTGGGCTTCTATAGTGAGCCCAAATATGAATCCAGGTGGCCGATTTGAACAAATTGGAATCAGATCCACCCCACAATGTTGCATACCAAATATCAAAAGAGTCTGCCTGCAGGATCTGGAGAAGATTTTTGAAGAAATTTGCCTGAAATGCACTAAGTTCAAATTCGAGCTTCTATAGTGAGCCCAAATATGAATCTAGGGAGCCGATTTGAACGAAATAGAATCAGATCCACCCCACAATGTTGCATACCAAATATCAAAAGATTCTGCCTGCTGGATCTGGAGAAGAAGATTTTTTAAGAAATTTGCCTGAAAAGCACTAAGTTCAAATTTGGGCTCCTATACTGAGCCCAAATATAAACCCAGGGAGCCGATTTGAACAAATTTGAATCAGATCCACCCCACAATGTTGCATACCCAATATCAAAAGATTCGGCCTGCTGGATCTTGAGAAGAAGATTTTCAAAGAAATTTGCCTGAAATGCACTAAGTTCAAATTTGAGCTCCTATACTGAGCCCAAATATAAACCCAAGGGGCCGATTTGAACAAATTTGAATCAGATCCACCCCACAATGTTGTGTACCAAATATCAAAAGATTCTGCCTGCTGGATGTGGAGAAGAAGATTTTCAAAGAAATTTGCCTGAAATGCAGTAAGTTCAAATTTGGGCTCCTATACTGAGCCCAAATATAAACCCAGGGGGCCGATTCGAACAAACTTGAATCAGATCCACCCCACAATGTTGCATGCCAAATATCAAAAAATTCTGCCTGCTGGATCTGGAGAAGAAGATTTTTTAAGAAATTTGCCTGAAATGCACTAAGTTTGAAATCGGGCTCCTATACTGAGCCCAAATATGAACCCAGGGGGCCGATTTGAACAAACTTGAATCAGATCCACCCTACAATGTTGCATACCAAATATCAAAAGATTCTGCCTGCTGGATCTGGAGAAGAAGATTTTTTAATGTTTTTCCCATTGCCTACAGTGTTAAAAAGTGCTGACTCAGCACTTTTTCAAAGTCCCGAAACTGTACCCTATGATAAAACCGATGGCAATTTTTTTTTACCAATTCTTTCTGTTGGTCCTAAGGAAGCTTCACACCAAATAAAAATTCTCGGTGCCGTGCAGTTTTGGAGATATGGGCGTTTTAATTTTTTTCTATTTTTAGCTCCTGCGGTTCCCATGGGGCTACGGGGAAAAAAAATCAGCATAAATTAGGTACTTATGACCCAATAAGCCCTCACATAAAATTTGGTTCAAATCAGCCTCTCGGTTTGGAAAATAGAAATTTTGGGCGGGGCAAAAAATTTTGCCCCTCCCATAACGACGCCAAGTATAGCCCCAGAAACTTCTCTTGAACAAATCTGAGTCTACACCTCAAAAGGAAGCTGCACACCAAATATCAAGTCTCTGCTAGTGCTGGTTCATGAGAAGAAGATTTTTTAAGATTTCAGCACACTTTTTGGGTGTGGCCCTACCCACGGGTGAGGCAACTTGATTTGAACAAAATCAAATTGCGATGTCATAACAAACTATTATCTCAAATATCAATTAAATTGGTTCAGCGGTTTGGGAGGAGAAGACGCAAACACCATGTTCACGGACGACAGACGGTGAGTGATCACTATAGCTCTCCTGACTGAAAGTCAGGTGAGCTAAAAACTAATTTCTGGATTTTGGTCCAAAATTTCTAAGTCCCACCTGGACCCCAAATTTTCAGTGTAAAAAAAAAAAATTTTTTGTCTTAAAATTGACCAAAACGCATAAAAAACAAAAAACTCATTTCCAGATTTTGGTCCAAAATTTCTAAGTCCGGACTGGGACCCCAAATGTTCAGCCTAAATATGAACCCAGGGACTTGGCTTGAACAAACTTGAATCTCAACCCCCTAAGCATGCTGCATACCAAATATCAAAAGATTCTTATTGGTAGATCTGAAGAAGATTTTTAAAGAATATTCCTCATACTGCACTAATCTGAACATTTGGGCTCCAATAGGGAACCCAAATATGGACCGAGGGATTTGATCTCAACAAATATGTGAATCAATGTTCCAAAGATGTTATATGTAAAATATGAAAGCTTTTGGTTTAGAAATTTGGAAGCAAACAATTCTTTAATTTTTTCCCATTGCCCACAGTGTTAAAAAATGCTGACTCAGCATTTCTTCAAAGTCCCGAAAAAGTACCTTATGACAAAACTGATGGCAATTTTTTTTAGCATTCCTTTCTGTTGGTCCCAAGGAAGCCTCACACCACATAAAAATTCTCAGTGCCAGGCAGTTTTGGAGATATGGACGTTTTCGTTTTTTTCTATTTTTGGCTCCTGAGGTTCCCACGGGGCTGCAGGAAAAAGTTTTTTTGGGCATAAATCAAGTACTTATAACCCAATAATACTTCGTATTAAATTTGGTTCAAATTGGCCTCTCGATTCAGAAAATAGAAATTCTTGCCCCTCTCAGAACAAAGGCAAATATTGCCCATCAAACACTTCTCTTGAACAAATTTGAGTCTACACCTCAAATGGAAGCTGCATAATGTCATGTCTCTGCTACGGCTGGTTCATGAGAAGAAGATTTTTAAACATTTTGTGCATTTTGGCCCCCACCCCCCTCAATATGAGCAGAAAACCAATTTGAAGAAAAACCCAAATGCCCCTATATAACCGCTACTGATGTGAATTTTCATTGAACTGCAGCCAGTGTCTTGGGAGAAAATGACCCAAACACCACCTTCATGACGTACGAGGGACAAAAAGTTATCAGAAAAGCTCACCCTGACTTTTTGTTTTGTTTTCAACTACTGTGGTTTTCTCTAGCCCCCACACACCTCCTCCTCCCCCACCCCAAAAAAAAACAAATTAAAAAAAACAAGCAACTCGATTTGAACAAACTTGAATTTGACACCCTTAGTGATGTTACGTACCAAATATGAAAGGATTCTCACTGGTGCATCTGAAGGAGAAGAATTTTCCAGAAATTTTCTCATATTGCGCTAAGTTAAACTTTGGGCTTCAATAAAAAGCCCAAATATTAGCCCAGGGACCTGATTTGAACAACCTTCAATGTAACTCTCCCAGAGGTGTTCTACACCAAATATAAAAAAAATCTGACTGCTGGATCTGAAGGAGATGATTTTAAACGATAACGCCCCATATTGCAGCACTAAGTTTATATAAATATTTGGGCTCCCTTGGGGAGCCCAAATATTCACCCAGGAACACGATTTGAGCAAATTCGAATCTTACACCTCTAGAGATTTAAGAAACTAAATATGAAAGGATTCTCACTAGTGGGTCTCAAAAAAATTTTTTAAAGAAATTTTCTCATATTGCACCAAGTTAAAATTTGGGCTCAAATAAAGAGCCCAAATATTCATCCAGGGACCCCATTTGAAAAAAAACTTGGATCTAACCACCCCCCTCCCCCTAAAGATGCTGAATATCAAATATCAAAAGAATCTGACGGGTGGATCTGATTTTTAAAGAATATCCCCAATTTTGCACCAAGTTAATAATCAAACTCCCATAGGAAGCCCAAATATTAACCCAGGGACTCGATTTGAACAAATTCAAATCTTACACCTCTAGAGATGCCACATACCAAATATGAAAGGATTTTCAGTTCTGGGTCAAAAAAAGAAGATTTTCACTAGTGGGTAAGAAAAAGAAGATTTTTTAAAGAAATTTTCTCATATTTCATAAGTTAAAATTTGGGCTCCAATAAAGAGCCCAAATATTCATCCAGGGATCCCATTTGAACAAATTTGAATCTAACCCCCCTAAAAATGCTGCATACCAAATATCAAAAGAATCTGACTGCTGGATCTGAAGAAGAAGATTTTTAAAGAATATCCCCCATATTGCACCAAGTTAATAATCAGGCTCCCATAGGAAGCCCAAATATTAACCCAGGGACACGATTTGAACAAATTCAAATCTTACACCTCTAGAGATGTCACATACCAAATATGAAAGGATTCTCACTTGTGGGTCAGAAAAAGATTTCAAAGAAATTTTTCTCATATTGCACTAAGTTAAAATTTGGGCTCCAATAAAGAGCCCAAATATTCATCCAGGGATCCCATTTGAACAAACTTGAATCCAACCCCCCTAGAGATGCTGCATACCAAATATCAAAAGAATCTGACTTGTGGATCTGAAGAAGATTTTTAAAGATTATTCCCCATATTGCACCAAGTTAATATTTGGGCTCCCATAGGAAGACCATATATTAACCCAGGGACTCAATTTGAAAAAAAACTTCGATCTGACCCCTGTAGAGATGTTGTATACCAAGTATCAAAAGAATCTGACCGTTTGATCTGAAGAAGAAGATTTTTAAAGCTTATTCCCTATAGTGCCCTAAGTTAATTATTTGGGCTCCTGTGTTGAGCCCAAATATGAACCGAGGGGTTCGATTTGAATACACTTGTATTTGACCATCCTATGAATGCTGTATACCAAATATCAAATGATTCTGATCAGCGGTTCTGAAAAATATTTTTTTTCCAAATTTTCCAAATGCCCCTACAGAACACCCTGACAAAAATGGTGGCCATTGTTTTTTAAATCCATTCTACTGGTCAAAAGGATGCTTCATACCAAATAACAGTTCTCTGTTCCGTGTAGTTTGGGAAATATGGGCATTTAAATTTTTTTCTATTTTTAGCCCCTGGGGTACCCACAGGGCTACAAAAAAAAAAATTCCAGTCATCTATCAAGTACTTTGGACCCACTTGTATTACATGACAAATTTGGTTCAAATCGACCCATTGGTTCTTGAAATAGAAATTTTGGGTAGAGCCCAAAATGGGTATGTGCCCACAGAGTGCCCAAATATTGATCTTCCCTTGAACAGACTTTAATCTTCAACACCAAAGAGTGTTCCATACCATATATCAAGGCAATCTCTCTGGTGGTTCATGAGAAGAAGATTTTTAAAGATTTTTAGGCTTTGGCATCATCGACCAGAGCCGCTTCATTTGAACAAAATAGAAAGGGTATTCTCCAGGGATGGTTTGTGCAATATATGTTTGAATTTGATTGAATGGCTGTGAAGAAGAAGCCAAGTTTGGAAAAGTTAACACACGATGGACGCCAAGTGATGGCAATAGATCACACTGACTTGCATTCAGGCGAGTTAAAAATACTGAAAATTGAATAGTTATTTTTGCAAATAGCGCTGGCAGGTGTTGGCCGTTGCATTAGGTAAAGGGTTAAGGTCATAACATCACAGAATTCCTTAAGAGAATTGATGGGCTTGAGAGCTTGATGATTACATGTTGTGGATTGAATCTGCTCCGTTTCAACAAAAACAGATATTTTCTGTTCATGGCACACCAATCCCAAGAGAGCTTCGAATGATGAGTTTTTTTTCAGCAAAATGAATGTGTTATATACACTGTTTGTCCTTCTGAACACAGTTTTGAGAAAAGTCGTGGAAGAAAGATCATAAACACAGTAATGCTGTTACAAATAACTCAATCCTGATTTTACACAAGTTAATTCAGCAAAACCCTTTACCCAACATTATGGTCAGATGAAACTATCACCATTTAAGGCAAAGATAAACATTTTTAATTATACAGTGGAGCCCAGTTAATTGGATATCTCTTAACTGAATAACCTTGTTAATTGAATAAAATTTCCCAACACAAATTCATTTTCCATATCCCTGAGTACAAATTGGACCTGTTAATTGAATATATGTTATAGAGTACACTCCTGTTAATTGAATAAAAAATCTTGTAACCTGGCGAGAAATTACTCTGATTCTCCCCGGTTTTCTGTTGTTTATAGACCTATTTAGCCTCAGTACATCCATTACAGGCATATAATCTGTTATATCTTGTTTGACAGAGCTCATAGAGCTCTGTCAAACAAGATATAATAGAATAAGTGCTAAGTTTATCTCTAGAATACAGGAAAGTGACACAATCCCTGTTAATTGAATACTCCTGTTAATTGAATAATTTTCATTGGCAAAGTGGCTATTCAGTTAACAGGGTTCTACTGTACTACTCAAAGTTTGCTAAGCACCAAGTACATCCAACTACATGTTTTACGTTTCAGTTGAAATATTGTAATGAAAAGTGTATATATTTTTTATTTAATTATATCTTTAATGATTTAAGTACAGAAATTAAGATTTTATTTGTGTTTGACATTATGTCGCCCGAGTGCTAGAATGTCCTATGTCCCCTATAGGACATGGAACATTCTAGCACTCGGGCGATGATTATTTTTTAGCTTTTGAATACGATAACCATGAAAATGGATATTACTGGTAAAAGAGGAAATTTTTCAATATGCCAAAAAGTTGACGGAGCGAACTGGTATGGATTCAATGTCGAGTATGAGACCCATTACTGTTAATTACAGCTTAACGCCTTCTCATGCTCCCAATCAGGTTCCTGGTGGTCCTTTGTGGGATGCTGTTCCATTCTTGAACCAGCATGGCACCAAGCTCCTGGACACTTCTTGGCTGGACTAGACGGGCTGAAATTGCAAGCTGCAACTCATTCCAGACATGTTCGATTGGACTGAGGTCAGGGGATTTTGCTGGCCAGTCCATACGCTCAGTCCCCTCCCTCTGTCGGTACTCCCCGACAGCATGGGCAAGATGAGGATGCGAATTATCGTCCATCAGAATGAATCTATCACCCACTGCACCTGCATACAATCTGACGTGGACATACAGGATCTCATCAATATACCGTTGCGCAGTCAATGTACCACGTTCAAGGACACAGAGCTCTACGTCCATCTCTGCTGATGCCATGATTGGCCCTCCACCATAGCAGTCATGCTGATCAATGTTGGCTGCATGGAATTGCTCTCCTGGTCTTCTCCATACCCGAGAACACCTATCTGTGTGGTCTAGGCAGTACTTTGACTCATCTGTAAAAAGGACAGGTCGCCAATCTTCTCTGGTCCATCCAAAATGGTCCATGGCCCATTCATATCGTGCCTGGAGGTGGTTCTGGGACAGCAGAATGCGAATACATGGTCTTCTCGATTGGAGACCACCTTCGCGGAACCTTGCCCAGATAGTCTGCGTCAAAACATTTTTGCATTCTGAAGGTCACTGCAAAGCTGTGTTGCTGTGGCAAAGCGGTTGGGCCTGAATGATCAAAAATCGATCTTCAGCTGCAGATGTTGCCCTGTCTCTGCCACCACAATGCTGCCTTACTGGTGTGCCATAATGCTGAAATCTTGCCCAGGCTCTGGTGATCACCGTATGGTGCACACCAAGGGCTTCACCAACCTGACGATGGGTAGCCCCTTGCTCCACCATCCCTACAGCCTGCCACATTTCTGCTTCAAACAAATGTTTTCTTACATTTGCATTTGCCATATTCAATCATTAAATCACAAGGGTTTGTGTTGAAATGAAGATTGAATACCCTACACATGTCATGTAAATGTAGACAGTATACAAAAACATCATGAAAATCAAGGAGTACATGCTTTCCATGACTGACACGAAAAGTCTGCCTGTCAAGAAAACTAATGTAAACAATAGGGACCATCTCAATAAATTCCTCAATCATATCCACCAAAAATATCGCAAATATGTCACAAGCAAATTTCACAATGATGTGTTAAATATTTGGTGCTCAGCAAACTTGGAGTAGTATATTTCAAAAATTTCTTTGCATATGTCTTTAGCCAGCCCTGTAAGGTAAAAGGGTTAAAATGATAAACCCTATCAGCTGCCACAGTTAACATCTCTTTTAAGCAATACTGAAAGACATCAGATGTTCACATTTTTCAAATTCAAGATACTTGTCTTTAGGGTGAGTATTGGACAATAGCCAGTACTGAAAAAACGGTTATCAATTGTTTTGGAACGTCTCCACAAATTGGCAACATGCATTGCATGGAGAATGTGGTTTAAGAGGGGTTATGAACTTTTCATATTTTCAACAAGCCTCTGCAAAAGCTATTACCAGCTATTTGACATGGTTGATGAAGAAAAACACATCATACAATGTTACCAGTAGCCAAAGCCTAATCATACAATGGTGTTATTTGGAGGGTAGATTTGAACGAACTTAACTGCTCTCCTCTCAAGATTTAAAGCCCTCAATCAGAAGCCTCAATGTTCTAGGTATATGACAATGTGTAATCTATCAGTCATGATTTATTTTATTACTTCAACACACCCTTTACAGGGATTCTTCTGCACTCTTTGGGCAAAGGTTCGGGCTTGATGAAATTGGAAAGTTTGCACCATTAAGGTTCCAAATGGGGATTTGTGTTGGAAGAGAGAAACAAAGATTAAGAAATATTGCCTTCAAATTGAACTGAGAACACTCACAGGCTACATTCTTTGACTTTGCAGTTGTGTCTAGGCAAGTCTTGGCTGCCAATATAACTTGCAAGTGTATCTACAAGCAACCTGTGGGCAACCTGTTTCGTTGCAGTAAAAAAAGGCGATCAAATCAGAATTAGTTATTTAAGGGTTAAAGAAGAACACACATGTTGTTTGTCCTTGTCGTTAAGTTGGTAAATATTGGTTTTCTGAGGGCTTATGCTCACTCAGTTCAAGACACCAATTGTTAAATAATTTTTTATTTAAATGGTGACTGAGATTGGGTAATTTGGGGTTCTAATTGGGAAAAATCTTGCCCAAATGCCATTTGGAAAGGGTCCCATAGGCACCCAAAAGAATCCCCGATTTGCTATCCAGTCTGTAAGCATTCACTAAAAATTACAACGCCAAATGCATTAATCTCATTTGTTTTGTCAAAAAATGGATTCATAGATTACCATTTTAGGACCTGGATATCAGAGAAATAAACAAATTTTCCTCAAAAAAATGTCCAGGAGGAAAAGTTCTGACAACCTTAGAATTTTTCAAATTTACAGGGAGCAGAAACTGCGTATTCTAATTCACTGATCATTGTATCCAACAAACTGGAAGAATTAGTTGAGGTTTATACCTATTATATTGATGATTTAATTTTAAAGAAAGCAGTTTTCGTTCACAAGTAAGGCAATGATACCAAGGCATCCAATTTATTACACACCTGTTCTATGAAATCCCAATGAAAATCTGTTCCGCACATATGTGTGGAATGGAAATCGTTGACAGACTTTTTAAATAGAAGTGGAATTTCACTGGAATTGTGCACCACAATTACAATTTGAATCCCTAGCAATTGCTAAAAATCAACCCTGAGTTCCAGTGTGTTCTATGTGCCAGTAGGCACATAGAACACATTGGAACTCATGGGAGGAAATAGTAACATGGTCCTCCTCGCAAATTTGGCTGGCGATAAAATGTGTTCTTTTCGTTGATAGTTGTTCAATGGATTGCTGAGCGTCCTTCTAATAAATGTTTTTTATAGATGTGAAGGCATGTAATAAACACAGAATGACATATGCATGTGAATGGGTTAACTGATATGGCACTTGTGCCATCGCAGAAGAATAAAGGCCTCTCGTTTTATCCTTTCGCGCTGGCACTCGTGCCATATCGATTAACCCATCCACATGCAAGTGTCGTTCTGTGTATGTCCTCTCACATGAGAGCAGCAGTTTCTTAGCCTGGTGGAAATGATTATCATTTACCGATATTTTAAAAACTTCAAATGGACAGTCAGCTCACATCTTTTATTTTAGGACTTTGAAAGTCAACAAGTTTGAATAATTTCCAGAAACCAGTCATTCAGAGCTCCAGATAATGATTCGCAAGAAATAATAAATCAAATCATGGTGATATGAACATCTGATTCTTAGTCTTTCATCAGTTTTCTGCAGACATAGTTATATCCAAAAGGCTTTCAGGCATAATGGAAAGAGAAAACCCTACCATGTCAACATCCATAGGAGTTCTTGAAGTATATAAGTCTGAGATATGAGAATGTCATTCATCAAAGAAAGCTGAAATCAGCTGAAATTCCTACATTTTTATGTAAAGATTTTAAGAAAACTCATATTTTCACAAAAAACAAATGGATATCTACGTTTAATATTTCTTAGGTTCCCAAATTTTCAGCAGCAATTTTTCCCACAATGCAACTTAGAATTTAATCAGCTCACTGAGCTCTGTCAAACAAGATATAATTTGTTCAATTTTTCCTGCTACGTGGGCAATATAGAGTCAATGACGGAAATTTTAAAACACTACCAGAGTGCTGGGAGTGAGCTTTTTGAGGTTTTAGGTCACTTAAGGCATCTTTGGCTATCTCATGGCCACAACATAGGGATGAAGTCAAGTTTAACCCCTATTCATACTTCATGTTGCCCACTGTAGAGGAATTCTACCCCATGCATTGGATCTGGGTCTTATTTTACCAAGTAAAGTAGATCTGTGTTCCACAGTGAACAAGCACTGCTCTACTTCCCAGGGGTCCCCCGAGGATATCCAGGGTATCTTTTGTCTGGTTTCGCATTGCCGTTTGCGAAGCAATATCTCCTGGTCGCGAACCAATATCCAAAAATGAATCGCACACTGTGATACAAAGTCTTTCTTAAGATTTCTGCCAGGATGAGTGTCAGACATGCTCTTCAAGACATGTGCAGTTGTTGTATTTATATTGGATTTTCCTGAATGTGATCAGCATGTTCAGGAAAATCCAACAAAAATACAACAACTGCACATGTGTACGGCACAAACTGTGCTCTGAAGCAAACAAGTGGCACAGATTGATTCGAGGGAATAAGTAAATCGAGGTAAGCAAACTTACTGTCTTATTGGAGTGTCACTGATGCGAACCCATAAAAAAAGAATGCATGTTGAACTGCACTATAATGCCGTAGTCAATGTTAAGCCCATGAAATTTGCTACAGAAAACAGTTATGTCAATGTTCCTGGAGGGGGAAAAGTCCACAAATCAAAATTCTGAAAACAAAAGATACCCCGATATCACCTCTTTAAAGCGAACCATGGGAATATTACTTCTTTATTAAAGTGATGTTAATTGCTTGAATGATCAAGCAAGTGCACCAGTATATCCTCCAAGCTTTCCAGCTCATACTCCAAGAATCCCACTCAAAGTCATGCATCTATTGATGGTGGCATTAGAGGGATTCTTGGGTTCACACAAAAAGACTTGTTTTCCTGGGATAATCCTTTACCAAAAGCATCAGCTGCATACACTCACATAATTTACAAATTAAGCAGTTGAAAAAAAAAACAATCTCAAAAAAATTCCAACAAAATCATGTTATTTGACCCTCATTAGAATGAAGTTGTCGAGCTTGTTCCAAAAAGGAGACCACATGATGATATGGTTTTGTGGACATTTTTGGGGAAATTTACACAAAAATAATTAAAACTAGATGAGTGATTCTGTAGAATCACAGGCTTTTCCTGGCATACAAAAACATTAAGCCATTTGAAGAAATTGCACAAAATTTCAGCCCCCCCCCCCCCCCCCCCCCCATATCTCTGAACATGTAGGTGTACATACCAATATTGCCCCGGTTGAAGGGTTAACACAACTTTAAACGAAAAATCCATCCAACCCATGAATAAAATCCTTCAAATCTCATTTTAATGAAGAAAAACAATTTTGCTGACCCTAAAAATTTTATCAGTAAATATCGCTCATTTAGTTCAATGTAATCCTAAATTTCCATCAAACTTCAACTGTGAATTTGAAACCAATTTTGAAGTTCAAGCTTTTAAAATTACCTGTAGAAATAAATATATCGGGCAGTATAAACATGGAGCAAGTGGCAAGTTCCAGTTCAGCAAAGGAAATGGCATTTGATAAATAGATAACAATTTTACAATGCATTACCCTTACTATTCCTTTTGAAATGAAAATTCTCACCTTTGAACCCTGTTGCTGCATGAAATTTCATCAGGTACAGTGAGGCTGTCTTTTATGAGAACACTCAACAGATCAAAACTAGTCCGCTGTCTTTATGCACTAAGGACTTTCTTATTAAGAGAAAAAGTTGGTTAGCTTTCTAAAGTGAAGATGTGCTTGCTGTGCTCTGCACTGGGCTGGTTTGGGTTTCCAGCTTAAACATCCCCCGGAGAGCTTTATTTATTTTCTTATTACCCTAAATCTGAGTTGGGATATAATTATTATTAAACATCACCGGCTCCACTGGTTAGTACAATATATTGTTCAATCATGACGTGATGACTGTGTTGCACAAGCCTTAAGTGTTGTTGTTAGCGATGACGGTCGCTTGTCGAGCGTAAAATCAAGCGGGCTTCAGGCGATAATGCTCAGGGACAACTGTCAACTTAAATTTTTTTTTTTTTTTGCGGAGGAGGGGGGGGGGGGGGTTAAATACCTTCTTACCCCCTGGTTCCCACACCACTGCTTCTGCTGTCATCTTGAGTCTTGACCCCCCTCCTCCAGCTCTAATGTTGAATCTTGCCCCCCCCCCCCCCCCCCACCCCTCCCTAGGCCCATGCCCCATCACAAGATTTCTATTTTTTCTTGTCAATTTAAATTTCTTGCCTGATGTTCCCTATGTGGGTTAACATGGGGGTGGAGGGGGGGGGGGGTGGGGGAATGACTGAATTTTGTTTGGAGGGGGAATCTAATCTCACCTGCGGCAACCACGTTGTGTCCTTGGGAAAGGCACTTAATCCTGATTGCCCAAGTGGGGGTATTGTGTACTAAGGTGTACTGCATGTCAATGGTGCACCTGTCTTCAACCAATGCTAAACCTGCTTGTGTGGAGTTAGTACGTTGGGAGAGTCTGACAGTTGCTTGCCCAGCAACTTTGGATATATGTCATTCCACTAAGATCACAGAGTACAGTGAAGTAACATATGTTAACCCATCATTTGTCACTCATGAGATCTAGGATTTTAAAAGTGATTACGCTTGACGGCCATTTTTGACTCACTGTGTGATAAAATTGAAATTTCTTTTGCATTTATGAAAATGATCCATTACACTCTTACTATTCAGTCCATTACTGGTGATCTGCTAATTCACAGTACCGAGATTGTAGGCCAAAACGTTTGATTTTCAGGCCTATTTTTGATGGTTTGGAAAATTTTGGCAGAAAATATAATTTTGGTAAACTTTTGTAACCAGTTGTTTATGGAAAAGTGTATTTATGATAAATCTGTGAAAATTTCAGGTCATTAGCCCATTTGGACCAAGAAATATTAGTCAATAAAAATTTTGGTGTTTTTGGGCAGGTTTTAGCAGAAGAAAGTTAACGTCCAAAGTCAAAAGCTTATTGTCAAGACAAAGTATAGCTGTCTATGACCTTACAAAGTTTTAACGAAATCTGTAAGAGCGTTCTCGACAATTCTGCTCTTGTAAAGTGTTGGAAGAAAAAGAAAAAAAAAAAAAATTCCGTACAACAACAAATGTCTTTTCCTTTTAGGAAAAGCCAAATAAAAAACACTTATCTCGACCAGGTAAAGGGTTAAATGAGATTATACTCTAAATGAGTGCAGACATACATAAAATCTATTTTTACCTATTTTTCATATTATTCAAACGTTGCATATCTGAGACAAAAAGACAAATGTTTTAAAAAATTACCCTAGTATAAGATCATTTGTACCAAAAATGGATTATGTAGTCTTTATGCACCGAGGTCTCATGCATTTTCAATATCCTTCAGGGTCTTTTATCCTGCTATCATTCATCAATATACAACATGTCTTGCCACAGGGAAACTTACTGAAAAATTGAGTCCGGTTGCACCAAACAAAAATAATATCTTTTCAAAATTCCCGTTTTCTCTGCTGTATGACTGTCACAATTGGACTAAGAATATACCTCCCACAATCCACATTATGTAGGCTGCAAAACACTTGAAGACAAACAAGAGAGGGGTGTCCATCCCCATTAGCTCATCAACGCATGGCATGCAATAAACCTAGCTTTTAACAAAACTGCAAAAAATGTCCAGTCCAGCATTAACGTTGACTTATATTGATGCATTTAACACATATATGAAATATAATAGCCAGAACATAACGGTGGTAGCCTCCACTTATGTACATGTATAACATAACTGGTCAGAATATTTCTGAATCCACACTTACAAAAAAGTCAAACATTGCATTAAAAAAGTCCCAAATCTGCAATAAATGTCTGGCCAAGGTTTAATGTCATCTTATATTGATGCATTTAACACACATATAAAATATAAAAGCCACAGCATACCGGTGGTAGCCTCCACTCATGTACAGTAAAACAGGTCAGAAACTTTTTTAAGTCCATACTTACAAAAATGTCTAACATTGTAAAAACACTATAAAAATTCAACAAATATCACTGAGTAAGGGTCTGTGGGTAATTGTAAGTCATAGAAACAGTATGAGGTGCATAGTAACAGATAGGAAAGTCAAAGTGGATACTTACAATAACTTTAACACCGACACATCTCAGGTCATGATATAAGCTCACACATGTTGGTGAGCTATAAAGTATAATAAGTGTCAGTACAAATGAGTCTGACCAATCTTAAAATTGTACATTAAACTCTCTCCAATTGAAACTACGTGAGGAGTTAAAAAGCACTGAAAATTTTCTTAGTCAATAAAGGGCAATAATTATGTGAAAAATCTAAATTTCCTTTCTTATTATACCTACCACAATAGTTTACTACAGGCTTGTACTACAGTGGAAGTCCCTAACTCGGAAAGTATACTCTCTATTTTGATCTTTCCCAATGGATTTGGGAAAGAAAAGTGGTGCAAAAGCACCAAGAAAAAAAAAATGCCAAAACAGGATCAAGTGCAACTGGCACACACCCAGTAGGGGATGCTCTTCTAGTACAGATCCACGGCTTCCGGTACCAGTGCGCAGTCATGTAACTAATGAATCATTCTTTTGAATCTGCCAACATTGGAGTTATGTGATTAGCGGGGAGGAAGGATTCTTACCCGAATAGGAAGATGGGACGGCCTCCATGTAAACAATTGTGGTAGGTATAATAAGAAAGGAAATTTACTATAAAATTTAGATTTCTTATCAACCTACCCTACAATTGTTTACTACAGTCTGAATAGACAACAGGATGAGGGAATCACATAACCAACCCACATATAACCCGACTGCACTGGAACCGTGGACAGAAGAGTTCCCAAGGCCTATCAAATTATAGCATCACAAACATTAGTAAAAGACAATGAGAGATGAGGCATATGGCACTGCGTGATGCACAGACAGAAAGGACAGTAAAATAGCACAGGGCTGGAACTGACCTTGAAGCCTAATGGCTAGGGTAGACAACAGCCCGAGCAGAAGAAAGAGGGCCTCAGACTGCTCCTGCAACTGACACAGATAGAAGGTGGAGAAAGTAGAAGCATTTCTCCAGTAGGCTGCCTGCATAACATCCGACAACTTGACAGAGTTAGCAAAAGCCCAGGAGGTAGACCAGGCACGCACCTCATGGGCAGAAATACAATCATCAGTCGCTAGACGAGCATAAGCCCCGAGAATGGCAAGACAAATCCATCAAGAAATGGATTGAGGAGAGACCTTCTGTCGACAAGGAATAAGAGACAGAAAGAATTGTTTCCTTCCTTTCCTAATGAACTACGTCCGGTTGAGATATATGCGAAGTGCAGGAACCGGACAGAGCAAATGGCGATTACCCTCAGCTGAAGGAACAGCCCTGATACAGATAGGAGGTGCAGTTGTTTCTGGTATCTGATTCTTAGCCAGAAAGGAGCAATCAGTGGTAAAAGTAACACTGTTGGCAGAGCTCCTGAAAAAGGCTGGATCAACCAAAAGGGCATGAAGCTCACTAACCCGTCTGGCTGAGGCAAAAGCCATCAGAGGAGCCATCTTGTATGTGAAAAAATGCATATCACCCGGATAAAGGTTTGAATGCCCCCCCCCCCCCCTCCCCCCCAGCAAAGCAACACCCAAGAAAGATTCCATCTTGTGGTCCTATCAATCAAAGAAAAGTGCTGAATAAGCTTGGAGAAGTATGGATTAGTGCCAATTCAACGCTTACCCACATATGAAAAGGTCTCTGAAAGCATGGACCTGTACCCTTTGATGGTAACAGGCTGGAGACCCCGAGAATCAAACAGATATACCAGAAACTCCTCAATCTATATTATCGAAAGATTGGCATAATCAGCAGAGTGATCGGCACACCATCGACAGAAGACATTCCACTTAGCTGCATAGGCTAAATCAGTGGAGGGTTGCCTTGAAGAAGAAATGCACTCCACTGCTTGTCTTGAAAAGCCTCTTCGGAGGAGACAGGACCTGACAAAAGATATGCGTGAAGGCACAATGAAGTTGTGTCGACGTGAAACCCCCTTGGTTGACCTTGGCAAAGAAGGTCACGATGTAGAGAGAAACGTGCCGGAACCACCGCCAACAGAGAGCGGAGCTGATTGATCCACACCCATTGAGGCGACAGGGGAGCGATCGGAATGATTCAACAACTGCAGATTCTGATCTTGGCTAGAACCTGAGGCAGAATCGGAACCGGCGGGAAGGCATAGCCGACTAGACCGTTCCAATTGAGTGACAGAGCGTCAACGGCGAAAGCAGAGGATCTGGTCATGGGGACACGAAAGTGTCCAGCTGATGGTTCCAATGGGTCACAAAGAGATCGATGTGGGGACGACCCCAGAGATCACAAAGTGACTGGAACACTGCCCTGTGAAGCATCCACTCAGTGGAAATGACCCTGACCCGTCAGGACAGGGAGTCAGCTAGAATGTTCAGACGGCCGGAAATGTGATGAACAACCACTCTGATGTTGACATCCTGAGCTAGCAGTAGAAGATCCTGAGCCAATTCGTACATGGGAACCGAGTGAGTGCCGCATTGTCGAATAACAGAAGGACCTGATGATTCGAAAGGTGGGGATCCACTGCCAGAAACTCAGAAGAGCAAGACGCTCCTTCTGGTTGATGTGAAGAGCTACTTAATCCTGGTCCCATACACCATGAAGGGAAAGACCTCTAGAGGATCCAACGTTGCACCACATCCGAGATCGTTGGCATCTGCCATCAGAAAACGATCGGGCGTGGGCAAGTTCAACGGAACTACCTGCATAATCCACTGAACATCCATCCAGGGAAGATGGTGATGAAGAGAGTCTGGTAACTGAAGCACCAGATCCAGAGGATCGACATTCGGCCTCCAACGAATGAGAAGAAAGTGTTGGAGGGGTCTGACATGCAGGCAACCGAGAGGAATGAGATCCGGCACCAAACCGCAAAGATCGAGCAGCTGGAGAATTCTTTGAGCTGTCGCAGACTGGAACAGTGTCAGGGGGAAAGCTGAGAGAATCACAGCCCTTGCTCGGGGAACCGCCACCATATTCATCTGAGTACGGAAGTCCATCCCCAGGTGACAAAACAACTGAGAAGGGACCAGGTCCGACTTCTCCTTGTTGACTCTGAACCCTAGTGATGTAAGCAAGCTCAACAATGTATCGACATCTGACTCCAGAAGAGCAGCATTAGAGTGCCTCTGGAGGATATCGTCTAAATATGCTGCAGTAGTCACCCTGGACTCTGTGCGATGGAAAGCTATCAAATGCATGCGACATCAGTCGGGTGAATGACCAAGGAGCCAGGTTGAGGCCAAAAGGCCTTGAACTGGTAAACTCCTCGCACTAGAAAAGCGAACCTGAGATACCTTCACGATGTCTGATGAAGCAGAACGTGAAAGTAAGCATGTTGCAGGTCAATGCTGGAAGCAAAATCTGCCTGGTGAATGCAGCGGCGAACCGACCTGAAAGTCTCATGCTGAACTTGGGAGCAATGATAGACTGGTTCAGGATACTCAGCTCGATAACTTGTCGGAGTTGGCTGTCCTTCTTCGGCACCAAGAACAGGCGGGAATAAAATCCCACTGAATGAATGTTCTTGATGACCTCGATTGCCCCCTTTGACAGGAGATCTATCTCCATGATCAAAAGCTCCCAACGTGAAACGTTTGAAGGAACTTGTGTTGGAAGAGGCACACTCGACAGAGTAGGGTGCTTCCAGAAGGATATTCGCAGCCCGGACCGAACAACATCTAACACCCAAGGATTGGATGTGATTGTGGTCCAATGGTCTGTGAACCCTGATATCCTCCCTCCAACCTGGGACGAATCGAGGTGAGGATCTTCATCTCGAGCCCCGGTGAGGCCTGTGAGAGGAGAAACCACCTCCTCTATTAGATGAATGATCCTGAGTCCTCCCTCTGGTCTGCCGACGCTTACCCTTACCACGTGAGTAAGAAGTAGAAGTGGCAGCAGGAGGATCAGCCCTTGGCTTCGTGGAGGAAACAGAAGGGCAATTGTTAGGCTTTGAATGGCCCCTGCCTCCAACAGAAGGCTGATCAAGCTAGCGAAGCAGCAGCTGATCTTTGGAATGACGCAGGACATCATCCCGGACCGTCGCCATGGAACCATGGAAGAAAAGTCGCGGATCGAAGCCCAATGTGCTGCACCTCAGGAAGGGAACGGCTTGTGTCCAACACAGCATCCCGGCGAACTAATTCCAAGTTAGCCATGTTATAGGCATGCTTGTGAGCAAGATGTATGAGCACCTTGGAAATCACACGCAAAGGAGTCTGTACATCGTCAAACCTATCTGGAGGCAGATAAGCAGCCAAAGCAGAGATGATGTGATCTGAGAGAGAAAGCATACCCAGCATCTCTCTCGATAAGCCCAACAGGGACTCCAGAGTTGCCATAGGAATAATGGCTTACTTGGGCTTGGAAGCCCGAGGGAGGTGGAGTGCTGATCCAAGACCGTCAAAGTTTGGCATACTGATGGATTGGCGGAATCGTAGGAACGATAAAGCACTGGAGGCAAAAAGATTTCAGCCCTAGTGAAGAACAAAGTCTTCATAGCCTTGGAACTCAGCTTAGAGTCCAAAGCTGCAAACGCTCCAACCACCTGTACCGACTGGCGCGGTCGAAGACACCCAGAAGCGGGTTGCCCCACAGACTGGAGGCACACAACCGATGATCGCGGCTTGGCTGACACCGTCAGCTGGTCTGACGGCTTGAGATCCAGAAGGACCTCAAATACAAAGTCAAGAGCTGTCCCCAAGTCAGAAGACTGTTGGCCCTCAATGTCAGGTATGTCTGACCCATCCTCTGAGTCGGAAGACACATAGCCCATCACGGGCAAACCAGCTGATGCCCCCCATGGTGTAGGAACACCAGGGGAATCAGAAAGCAGCCTGCTTCCAATCCCAGGAGGTGGTGCCTGGAAACCACTAGTAGCCTCACTGGAGGCAACAGGAAGGCCCTTGGAAAGAACCTGAATGAGCAAGGAGATGGCCTCCCTAAGCTCAGAGCCCGTGGCAGCTGGTTCAACATAGGAACGAACCAGCAAAGTGGCTTCACTCCTGACTCTCTTAATCAGCGAAGGGTCATGATCCTCCAGAACACCCAACGTGGGGCAACGGGTGGAAGCCGAAACATCTGCAGGCTGATGCTGATAGAGGTATACCAGACCCCAATGATCAACAGTGCGGGGAACTCCGGAGAGTTGCTGCAGACTTCTGAGGGACAGAAGGTCCAGGCTGCACAAAAAGCGGCATTCCCAAAAAACTGGCCGTCGGACCAGAGAGAGTGGATGGAAATGCAACAGAGTCCATGGTGACCCCACCAGGAACAACCGAATCCAAAGAGAAGGATGCTGGCCTCGACGGCTGAGAGACCACAGCAGAGGGTTCGACAGGCAGCCCCTTCCGACTTCGCCAAGTTGAAGTCAGGGAAGGCTGAGGCCGATATCCCACGTCTACACTACCAGACATCTCTGCAGACCCATGCAGGGATAAACTGAGGCCGGCTGAAATGGTGACCGATGACGTTGCAGATGGAACAGCAGAAGCAGGTTCACTTTTCTGGAACAGCAGTAGCAGCAGAATTGACAGGAGCTGTTGAAACCGGTGTAAAAGTGGTGAGAGCAACTGAGCTCGGATCCAAAGAAGGAGTCACAACCCTAGTGACAGCCTCAGATGTCCACTGGAGAAAGACCACAGTTCCGAAACCAGCCATCTCTTCACCAGACAACTCAAAAGCTCTCGCAGTATTCACCACAGGAAAAGACTCATCCCCCATGGAGGGGGTATAACTCTCACCAGATGTGGTTGTGTTGGGAGGCCCCAAAAGACAATGTTCCCTTGTCCCACGGGTGCGGGAGGAATGATCACGAGAACACACCACACGGTTCACAGAAGCCCTAAAAGTGGATGACCAAGACCCACAGAATCGATCAGGAACAGTCCTGGGCATAACAGAGGTGAGAGCAGTAGAAGAAAAGGTGAACTCAACAGATGTAGAAAGTAGAACACCTCCAACTATGAGAGAAAGGTGGCAGAAAATAAAGGACCGGCGGGAACACAACTGATCCCAGACGGCCAACAGAAACCCAAAAAACAGAAATTCTGCCCTCAACAGAGAGAAGAAATCCTGTCCATGCAGCTCCCCACTGACACCTAACTCCAAAATTATAATAATATCCAAATGGATAACATAAATTTATCAACAAAAAATTATATGTCTGAACCGCACGGTACGCGAAAGTCGCGTACAAAATACAATGGAAATGTGATTGAAATGAATAACGAGAATATACAAAACACAGTCCTGTTATTATACGATACTCAGATCCATAATTCTAGTCACAGGTAACCATTATCAACAAGTTGAATTATCACTGTTTCCTAATACAACTGGCTGCACGTCTTTCCAGGACGGCCGAAGAAAACAGAATGTATCATTAGTTACATAACTGCGTACTGTACCGGAAGCCGTGGATCTGTTCTAGGAGAAGAGCGTCCCCTGCTGGGTGTGCACCGGTAGCACTCGACCCAGTTTTGGCATTTTTTTTCTTGGTGCATTTGCACCACTTTTCTTTCCCAAATCCCTTGGAAAAGATCAAAATAGAGAGTACATTTTCTGAGCTAGGGACTTCCACTGTAGTGCAAGCCTGTAGTGAACAAAACATTTTTTCGGCAAACTTTATGGATGTCACACATTTCCAATGTATATGTCATCATTTCCATAAGTGTCAACTCTTTACATTAGAAACTGAGAAAGGAGTTAATTACACCAAGAAGGTACCCTAAATTGAACAAGAGGTGTACACTGGAGATGCAGATGTCGAGTTGTGGCTATTTTCTTTATGCAGTCTCTATTGAAAATCAGAACTGATATTGCGTTGAGCTCAAAACTGGTAAAAATTGATGAGCTCAAAATTCGTCAAAATGGACTAGTTAAGGCCCATAAGATAACTGTACAAAAGACTTGCATGGGAAAAATTAGTCAAATTGGAGAACGTTTGTTCAAGTTATAGCGCAATTGAGCTAAAAACTCATAAAAATTTACTAATTAAGGCCCATTATTCTGTAACAAAGAATCTGACAAGGCCAGTTTTAGAACTTGATGAGTTATTATTGCATAAGACCTGTACAGCAAATATTAATCAAATTGGAGAATGTTTGTTCAAGTTATTGCGCCAATGAGCTCAAAATTCATAAAAATTAACGAATTAAGGCCCATAACTCTGTACCAAAAAATTTGGCTGAAGCAGTTTTCAAACTTGCTCGAGATATTATTGCAAAGGACATACATGGCAAATATTAGTCAAATTGAAGGACGTTTGTTCAAATTATTGCTCTTAAAAGCTCAAAATTTGTAAAAATTGATGAATTAAGAGCCATAACTCTGTAACGAAAAATGGGGCTGAGCCAGTTTTCCAACATGTTCAAGATATGATTGCAAAAGACCTGTATGCCAAATATTATTCAAATTGAACAATGTTTGTTCAAGTTATTGTGCTAACGATCTCAAAATTTGTAAAAATGGACTAATTAATGGCCATAACTCTTTAATGAAAAAACTGGGCCAGGCCAGTTTTCGAACTTGTTCGAGATATTATTGAAAAAAGACCTGTATGGCAAATATTAGTCAAAACGGAGAACGTTTGTTCAAGTTATTGCACTAACAATCTGAGGATAACCAGACACCTGCCAGGACGCACACAGACCGTTGCCAAACCATAAGTCTTGGTTGTTACACAACTCAACTAAAAACACTAGAAATTTTCTAAGTCGATAAAGAGCAATAATTTTGTGAAAAAGTTTTTAATTTAATAGATATCGCACATCTTCATTGTGTGTCTAACCATATCCTAAACTTTAAAATCTCTACATTACAAACTGTGGAAGGAGCTGATTACACCATGAAGGTACCCTCAATTAAAACACACTGGACATTTTCTCAGTTAATAGAGGGCAATAACTGGGACAAAAAAACACAGAGTCATCTGACCAGCATGAAACAGTATGAGGTTCATAGTAACATGTGGGAAAGTCAAAGTGGACTCTTACAATAACTTTAACACAAGTGTTGATGCCAAGACGAATGTGCCCTGGGTCATGACATAAGCTCACACAACTTCATTGTTGAGCTAAAAAGTACAATAAGTCTGTCAAAATGAGTCTGACCAATCTTAAAATTGTACATTAAATTTTCAACTCTCCACATTAGAAGCTTTGTGAGGAGTTGATTTCACCATGAAGGTACCTTCAATTAAAAAAACACTGGAAATTTTCTAAGTGAATAAAGGTCAATAATTTTGTGAAAAAATATTTTTTCTGCAAACTTTATGGATGTTGCACATTTTCAAGGCATGTGTAATCATTTCCTAAAGTTTCAACTCTTTAAATTAGAAACTGAGGAAGGAGTTGATTACACCATGAAGCTACCCCAAATTGAAAAACACTTGAAATTTTCTTAGTTGATAAAGTGCAAAAACTGGGATAAAAACACACAAGAGTCATCTGACCTTTTGACATGGTAATCTGCAGAATCAACTTTTGCATTGTGCAAAATTTCAGATGGCTGTCTTGAAACGTGTGAGTGTAGGGTATGATAAAACTTTGGGACAGACAGATCAACAAAGAAATACAACGCGGGGGTATAAAAACAAAGTAACAAGCATAACTCTGGTGAAAAAATGCAGGTAATTTTTTTATAATATGTGCAAGAGCGGCTTGTCATAAGGATCCCTTATACCAAATTTCATTAAAATCCATCCACTTACTGGTACGAAATTGCTACGGATGGACAGATACATGGACGGATGCCTAGACAGAGGCCTGGATGGACAGACAGACGGATGTATGTAATCCAGTACACCCGAATTCTCTTCGAGAGTGGGGGTATAATCAAGTGAATGCCACTGTACTGAGTAATCTCAGAAACTCTTCCATAGTGAATATATAAACGAATGCTGTTGAGTATGACTCAACAATGTTTGTATATGTATCATGGAAAAGCAGGGGCAAAATTTTGACGCGAATCCACAAACTGATTCACGAAAAGATTCGCCCAAATCTCAAAGTATGTGAATCTCAGTAGATTCACTTAAAAAAATTCAAATTACAATTTTGATTGGCAGTTCTATTCTGGAACACTTGTTACTATCTGCATTATGGCGAAATCATGACCGCAATACATGTATAAAGTCGAGTTTATTCAACTGGTGTATAAGTCACATTTTTTTCACTAAAAAATTGATTCCCAAATTAAGGGTGCGTCTTATACATCGATAGGATAGATTATCCAATTTTTGATGAAAAATTCAGGCAAGGTATGGGCAGCTAACTTCATAAACAGTTGACAAGGCAGCAATATTTTTGGTCATTAACAATTGAATAAAATTTATAGTACCCATTTACTTATGTTCAGTTGAAAGCAATTTCTTTAATAAAGCATTTTTTTGCAAATATGCACAGTGTTATTTTATTATTTTGATTTATAATCACAATATATGGACAACTCATACATGAGGGAAAACAATTAAGTACCAAGACTTTTTCTTTGAAAACAATATCCCACAATTCGTTACTGCCGTCTTCAATTTCATGAATATTAATTAATACAGCTGTTGTTGAATGAAGGCACTTTGCAGCTTGAGGTTGTTCTCCATTGTTTGGTTCTTCTTATGACCTTTTGTAGTTTAAGCATTGAGATATGCCCTGTCATATGTTTGTGTTAGTTATTAATGCTCACGTAAGTGGTCAAAATTAGTATCTGAATGGATTATTGTTGCTCAGGCTTCACTTTCTCTTTGTTTCTGCAGCTGCACCATGTGTACACACATACCTGACAAAAGTGATGTGGGATAACACAGTTCGTGGAGGGTTCAGATATAAATATTAGGTTTATTTGAATTCATTATTAATTTCTGGGACAACATCTGCAAAAAAACATTCAAAGTGACAGACTGTGGTTTAGATAATTTGACAGGAACTTGCCCATGATCAACAAGAATTACATCTGGCGATGCATCATACACCATTAGGCTTTTTCGAATTGTACATAATCACTGTTTTCATCCAACAAATGGGGGTGGGGGAGAAAGGGCAGTTGGGTTATAGGAGTCAAGTTTTTTTCCTACATGAAATAACTCCCAATCCTTCAAAATGCATTTTGGAAAAAATTGCCTAAATGAGACAGGGGCAGGGGAATGGGGGTGGGGGCAGGATAATACCTCTGACAATTTCCATCCGATAATGATGGTCATCAAACTTGAGGTAGACATTGTTCCCAAGAGATATATACCAAACAAAATTGATATTTGATTTCTAATGTTTAAGTTATTCCATAAACAAGCATTAGACGATATTTATTAACAAAGAGCAATAACTCCCATAATTTTAATTGGATATGACTGGTCATCGAACTTGACATAGACATTATTGCTAAAGAGACATATACCAAAATGAAATGAAATCTGTTAACTATTGTATGCCATAAACAAAGTTTGAACAAAATGTTGAAGGAAATATGCAATTTCCAAGTCGAAAAGGCCCACGATGCTTGTAAAAATCATTGGATCATGTCCTAATTAGAACTTAACCTTCATTTTGATATAACTGAGGCAGAAAGCAGGTTTGGTCCTGATCTGTGAATCCAAACTGAAGTTATCATCTGGAAACCAAAATGTTGATGGTAATGAGAAATTTCGAAGTCGAAAAGGCTCATAACTCATGTAACAATAATTAGACGGAACCCATATTTGAACTTGGCTTGTATGATTAGCTGAGGAATACACACACCAACTTTGGTTGACAGGAAATAATCCAAACTGGAGTTATCAGTCGGCAACCAAAAATGTTAACAGAAGGTCAAATTCCAAGTTGAAAAAGGGCTATATATAACTCATGTAAAAATAATTAGATGAAATACATATACCAACTTTGGTTGAAATCAAATAATCCAAACTGGAGTTATCAGTTGAAAACCAATTATTTACGGACAGACAGACTGACAGACCATTTACATAATATGACCATTTTTACAAATGGGCATATAAAAATAAGGCCAGCTACTGGTATTGACAGTTCATAAGGCACAAGACATTTTATTTTTTGATAAAGAAAAAATATTTACCCCATTAAAAGCACACAAAGTTTATTAAATAAAAGCTTGGAAGTATTTCCAAAAAGTAATTCCAGGATTCATGTGAGCTCCATTTCAAGAGAGAATCCATTTTGATTTGCCCCAAATTTGGTGAAAATTTGACCCTGAATAGTTTCTAGGAAAAGTGCATATTTATAATGTCTAGGCATCAATTGCTGTTGATGACCAGTTATTGTATGATTCTAGTCCATAGTAAGTGAATTACAAAAAAAGAGTTAACCCTTTCAGCACCAATTAGGAACTTCATGATGGAAACAACAATCTCACTTTCCTGCAGAGAATTTGGTAACATAAGTAGGGGTCTTCATTTGGACAAATTCAATTATCACCAAAAGATCTTGAATCCATCAACAGAAGTTCTGTTTGGGCAAGTTCCTCAAGATGCCCCTCCTGTTTTTCACAATGGTACTGATAACAAAAAGTCTCCCAACAAGAGTGCTGACAATCTTCAATATCAATGTTTAGCACTTTAAAGCACTTGTATCGATCAAGATATAAAAGCCAGTTACCACCCAGTCTAGTTGGTCCAGATCTTTTAATCTTATGTTAAATCAGTCACTCTGTGTGCTGGATGCCGTTGGTTCAAGCCTTGGCTCAGGGGCATTTCACACTTGATCTTTTACATTGGGGTGGGGGGTGCATGGAGGGAGGGGGTGGCTGTGGTGAAACAGACTCTTTAAAGGTGAATGAATCTCAATGAGTCTGAGTGTAGTGATCATTTACCAACCAGTCTGGTTGGTCCAGATCTCTTATCTTCCAATTCCAAAGACTAACATCTATACTAAAGATAAATTCTCACCTGATCACACATCTTGCAGCTGTATGTTCTTCCAGTTTTGACTGGTTTGATTGGCTGCGGAATCACTAATGGTGCTGTCGTTGGTGTTGGCGGGTTGCTCAGACTTCCAGAACTGCTACTTCTGATACTACCCATGCTCCCAGTACTACCTCTGTGTAGATCTTGTACATGGTTGATGTCTGGATTCATGTTACCTGAAAAGCCATCTACTGAACATTTTAATACAACCGACACATTTTGTCATTCGCTTGCAAAAAAAAAAAATACAGCAAAGCAGATGTTAAAGAATTAATCTTGCTTTTACCAACAAAACTGAAAATCAATCAGTGTTTTGTGTTTTATATATTGTATTAGCCAAACTAATTTAGTCTTGCATATAAGTACTGCCATTCAGCTAGGCTTTCTGATCTTTTAGTTTTCATATTCTGTCATCTTAACCCTTTGACCCCAAAAGCACAATTTACTGGTCCAGGATTGTGATACGACATGAATTCATAAAGAAGATATCTTTGTGAATTTGTTTGGTAGAACAAACAAGATTTTCAATGTGCAACTCCAAGCCTGCACATCAAAAATATTGATTGGTCTTCCCCCAAGTAATGAATACAGAGTCTACGTAATGAATACAGAGTCTACGAGGTGATGACTCTCAACTGGCAAGGAATATACTATAAGGATCAAAAGGTTAAAATTTGAACACCACTGAACTGAGCTCACCACAGTGATGAATCATAAGTAATGCTGAGAAAAAATGAATTTTTTCAATTATGATAATACATTTGATTCAGAACATTATTACTGCTATTTGCAATGTGTGTTAGGTATAGATATGTCCCATTAACTCACACATTTGAATCTGACCACTGATAGACAAAAAACTGCAGTTCAAATTTTCTTACTTTTCGCTTATAAAATATAGCCTGTTTCCTTGTATGAACAAGGCAACTAAAGTTGTCCCTATGAGGGGTCATATGCCACAAGCTCAGTGAAAAAATATATAAAATTTCTTTGATTTGCTTTTCTAACCAAATGAAATATTCCAGGCAACTGAATCGAAAAAATACCAAACACATTGATTTTCTTTAAACCAATACAAGAAAGGTTTCTGAAGAGAGGCTTGATTTGACTGCATCTTTAATGCTTAAACCACTGAGATAGATATAAATAGATATTTTATTTTACGATATATGAATAACATTTTACAATTTATAGGTAAAGAAAAGAAAGCATTGAATGTTGACAGCGACTGAAAGTTTTGTTTTTTTTCCGGTAGTAAAAGTCAGAATTGGACACACACACATACACACATACACACACACACACACACACACACACACACACACACACACACACACACTCACACACACACATAGAATGGATGTCCTCATTATGCTAAAAAGGGATGTCATTATGCTGAATATTGTAAAGATATTGTTCATCAAATCTTGTCATGGCTGCTGTAAAGCGGGCATGACTAGATTTGATGAAAATTTAAGGTGAATGTAACACAAGTAATCATTGTTGAAAAAGTCCATTCAATTTACAGGGTGAAAACACGATTACCTGTGCCCAAATTATACTTATTTCAGTGACAAGAGAATCTCTGTGCTGGGCAGGAATATCCGTCTGCAGCAAAGAATGATTTTACCAATACAACAACAAGCCATGTTTTATTTACTAAAATTTGACTGAAGACTCGACACAGCTGCAGTTTTATGATTATGCCATGTAGTTCCACAAATTGTGTTAATATCTTGATGTTTTTTGGGTGAATTACATAATTATTGATTGGAATATCCTTAACTGGAAGACAAAAGAATATTCCTATATCAATGTATGTAAGGACATGTCACATTTAATCAACAGTAGTCAGCATTCAAACTTCACAAAAATCGAGTGAACAAACAGTCCATAACAGCATAAGATTCCTTACTGAATTTAACTGGTGACCTGAGAGCTTGGTACAGTCCCTGTAAAAATCATAAGCTTAACACCTGGTGAACTGTCATACAAAATAGGATTTAAAAACTGTAAACAAAAGCCAGCCTGAATAGGAGAGGCGTTTTTCTGTTTCAACACTCCACATACTGATGTTGAAATTTCAAAGTTTCAATGTTAAAAGTTTCCCACAAAGCAACTAGGAATTTAACCAATTTAATCTTGTTCGACAGAGCACATCACGCCATATCAAACAAGACTGAATTGTATATATTCCTAGTTGCTTAATGGGGACAATTTACTGCTTGAAACTTCGGTATTTTCACATTAGAGTGCTGAGAATTAACCAGAAGTGAAATAAAACCAGAGGCTCAAGTGAGCCTAAAACACTCACTTGCCCCCTCCTGCAATACCAAAAGCATATGCTCTCACAAGAGTGGTGGTATTCCTCAAGATGACACAAATATGTGTCATTTTTAATAAACAAATAAACACACATGCAGACCAACTGTTAAACTCAACCTGCACATCCAATGAATATGGCCATCAAAAAAATAACTAGATGGTGTCACTTGTGTGCAAAGCACACTATAGTGTATCCCCGCATTTGCATCCTTGACTTTGAGTGGCACAGGTGACACAGCTTTGTGCGCACCTACAGACTCCACTGCAACATTCGGGCATGGTTTTAGCGTTTCGAATTACATACATGTACCCTGGGAGCCTTTCGCCGGAAACGGTCTAAGAAAACATGAAAGTGGCAACGGTGGCACCCCAAAAATCCGAAACCTTCGTGCACATCTACAGACCCTACTGCAACTTTGAGCATAGTTTTAGCATTTCAAATTACATACTCTGGGAGCTTTTCGCCGGAAATGATCTAAGAAAACACCAAAGAAAAATGGTGGCTCTGCCACGTGGCATCTGAAAAATCTGAAACCTTTGTACGCATCTACAGACCTTACTGCAACATTTAAGAATGCGTTTAGCATTTCGAATTACATACCCTAGGAGCCTTTCGCCGGAAACGGTCTAAGAAAACACAAAAGTGGCAACGGTGACACAGCCACTTAGCACCCAAAAAATCCAAAACCTTCCTACGCATTTACAGACTCTACTGCAACATCTCAGCATGGTTTTAGCGTTTTGAATTACATACTCTAGGAGCCTTTCGCCGGAAACGGTCTAAGAAAACACGAAAGTGGCAATGGTGTCGCAGCCACGTGGCACCTAAAAAATCTGAAACCTCCAGGCGCATCTACAGACCCCACTGCAACACTTGAGCATGGTTTTAGCATTTCGAATTACATACCCTAGGAGCCTTTCGCCGAAAACGGTCTAAGAAAACACAAAAGTGGCAACGGTAGCACAGCCACGTGGCACCTGAAAAATCCGAAACCTTCGTGCACATCTACAGACCCTACTGCAACATTTGAGCATGGTTTTAGCATTTCGAATTACATACCCTAGGAGCCTTTTGCCGGAAACGGTCTAAGAAAACACGAAAGTGGCAATGGTGGCGCAGCCACGTGGCAGCTGAAAAATCTGAAGCCTTCGTGCACATCTACAGACCCCACTGCAACATTTGAGCATGGTTTTAGCATTTCGAATTACATACCCTAGGAGCCTTTCGCCTGGAAACGGTCTAAGAAAACACAAAAGTGTCAATGGTGGCACAGCCACGTGGCACCTGAAAAATCGGAAACCTTCGTGCGCATCTACAGACCCCACTGCAACATTTGAGCATGGTTTTAGTGTTTCGAATTACATACCCTAGGAGCCTTTCGACGGAAACGGTCTAAAAAAACACGAAAGTGGCAATGGTGGCGCAGCCACGTGGCAGCTGAAAAATCCGAAGCCTTCGTGCACATCTACAGACCCCACTGCAACATTTGAGCATGGTTTTAGCATTTCGAATTACATACCCTAGGAGCCTTTCGCCTGGAAACGGTCTAAGAAAACACAAAAGTGTCAATGGTGGCACAGCCACATGGCAGCTGAAAAATCCGAAACCTTCGTGCGCATCTACAGACCCCACTGCAACATTTGAGCATGGTTTTAGCATTTCGAATTACATACCCTAGGAGCCTTTCGTCGGAAACGGTCTAAGAAAACACAAAAGTGGCAACGGTGGCACAGCCACGTGGCACCTGAAAAATCCGAAACCTTTGGGCGCATCTACAGACCCCACTGCAACATTTGAGCATGGTTTTAGCATTTCGAATTACATACCCTAGGAGCCTTTTGCCGGAAACGGTCTAAGAAAACACAAAAGTGGCAACGGTGGCACAGCCACGTGGCACCTGAAAAATTCGAAACCTTCGTGCGCATCTACAGACCCTACTGCAACATTTGAGCATGGTTTTAGCATTTCAAATTACATACCCTAGGAGCCTTTTGCCGCAAACAGGCTAAGAAAACACAAAAGTGGCAATGGTGGCACAGCCACGTGGCACCTGAAAAATCGGAAACCTTCGTGCACATCTACAGACCCTACTGCAACATTTGAGCATGGTTTTAGCGTTTTGAATTACATACCCTAGGAGCCTTTTGCCGGAAACGGTCTAAGAAAACACGAAAGTGGCAATGATGGCGCAGCCACGTGGCAGCTGAAAAATCCGAAACCTTCGTGCATACATACAGACCCCACTGCAACATTTGAGCATGGTTTTAGCGTTTCGAATTACATACCCTAGGAGCCTTTCGTCGGAAACGGTCTAAGAAAACACAAAAGTGGCAACGGTGGCACAGCCACGTGGCACCTGAAAAATCCGAAACCTTCGTGCGCATCTACAAACCCCACTGCAACATTTGAGCATGGTTTTAGCGTTTCGAATTACATACCCTAGGAGCCTTTCGCCGGAAACGGTCTAAGAAAACACAAAAGTGGCAACGGTGGCACAGCCACGTGGCACCTGAAAAATCCGAAACCTTCGTACACATCTACAGACCCCACTGCAACATTTGAGCATGGTTTTAGTGTTTCAAATTACATTCCCTAAGAGCCTTTCGCCGGAAACGGTCTAAGAAAACACAAAAGTGGCAACGGTGGCACAGCCACGTGGCACCCGAAAAATCGGAAACCTTCATGCGCATCTACAGACCCCACTGCAACATTTGAGCATGGTTTTAGCATTTCGAATTACATACCCTAGGAGCCTTTCACTGGAAACTGTCTAAGAAAACACAAAAGTGGCAATGGTGGCACAGCCACGTGGCACCTGGAAAATCCGAAACCTTCGTGCGCATCTACAGACCCCACTGCAACATGTGAGCATGGTTTTAGCATTTCGAATTACATACCCTAGGAGCCTTTCGCCAGAAACGGTCTAAGAAAACACAAAAGTGGCTACGGTGGCACAGCCACGTGGCACCCGAAAAATCCGAAACCTTTGTGCGCATCTATAGTCCCTACTGCAAGATATGAGCATGGTTTTAGCATTTCGAATTACATTCCCTACGAGCCTTTCGCCGGAAACGATCTAAGAAAACACAAAAGTGGCTACGGTGGCACAGCCACGTGGCACCCGAAAAATCCGAAACCTTCGTGCGCATCTATAGACCCTACTGCAACATCTGAGCATGGATTTAGCATTTCGAATTACATATCCTACGAGCCTTTTGCCAGAAACGGTTTAAGAAAACACAAAAGTGGCTACGGTGGCACAGCCACGTGGCACCCGAAAAATCCGAAACCTTCCTACATATCTACAGATCATTTAGCAACACCCTAGTGTAATTTTAGAACTCCGAATTACATAGGTTGGGACTATTCAGCAAAAAAGTGAAAAAATAACGCATTTTTTAAGTGGCTCCACAGAAGCCACCTGGTGGCACAAAAATTTAAAAGTTGTATTTTTGGGTTGCACAGACCCTATCGAACAACTGTAGAAAGTTACAGCATTTCGAATTACAAAACCGGACGTACGGAAGTATGGACGTACGGATGTACGGACGTACGGTCGTACGGACGGAGATCATGACAATATCCCCGCATTTTTTAAAATGTGGGGATAAAAATTATTCAATTTTCTGCTGCCATTCAACAAAAATTATTCCTATGGACAAAAAACAATGCAAGAAGTTCATAGGCTAAGTTTTTCTAAGTCTACCAAGGGGCATAACAGTGGTAAGTATGCATGGATGTAGCCCACAATTTGCGGATATCCTTTCCTACATTACTGGTCTTTCACCATAGCCAAAAACATCAAAATCCAACATCTGCTGCTTCAGTTAATAGGCAAAATGTTTGTATGGAATGCTTTTCAAGTGTAACAATGCCCATACCTCTGGTTCTTATGCATGGACAAAACCTGCAGTAATTGAATGTCCTTTTCCCAATGCTGGTCTCTCACCAAACCAAAGAACATCACAATCTGCCCATCAATAATTGAGTTATAATGAAAAACATTTGTACTGAAAGTTTTCCAAGTGTAAACGAGGATCCTAACTCTGGTATGTCTGCATGAACGAGACCCACAATTTGTGGATATCCTTTTCCTCATACAGGTCTCTCACCACACCAAATGACATCAAGACATAACAACCGATGCTTGAGCTATAATGTAAAATGTTCTGACTTAACAACAATGCTTGAGTTATAAAGGGTAAGAAATGCTATGACTGATATTTGTGAATATCCTTTCCGCTATGCTGGTCTCTCACCATTCAAAAAGGCATTAAAACCTGACAAGCAATGCTTCAGTTAATGCAAAATGTTTGTGTGGAAAGTTTTCTAAGCATAACAAGGGCCATAACTCTGGTATGTATGCAAGGACAAAACCTGCACTGTGGCGTAAGATAAACGCCCATATGATCATATGTACATCCAAATTTCACATTTAGCATCTTGGAATGGGAGCAGATTGCCTTCAGGCAAATAGTTGGCATTCTTCTATTGTCACCACTTTTGATGTCAGATACTTTACATTTAATGTTGTACCATTGCATATGGCATATCAAGATATTGTTGACAGCGTTAACATAAATTGGAGCGGAAATTATGCCTAAATTAATTAATACTGGCTTCTTGGATGAAGTTTTAGAGACTTATGTGATTTAAACATCCCTGTGCATGAACGTGAAGCGTTACGATTGTCGTATGCCAGTTATGTTACCATGGTTTGGCACCTTGTAATGAAATGATAACTATAGAATTAAACACCTAACTAAGATCATCGTTGTGGTGAATAAATCAACATGAAAACGATGTTGAATCATTCAGATTTAATGAACAGTGAGCTTATCTATCATTGCTCCACCAGATACGTGATGCCAGATACGTTATCATAAAAATAATCAACTCTCACCCTACAGCACTTTGATGTTATATTCCTGCAGTTTGAGCTTGGCTTCATATGCTTTGAGGTCAATAAACAATGGCAGAATCCTTACATTACTTCTGACGGGAATTTGTATAGATTTAATATAATAATTTGTCTTGTAACCCACAGTGAGTTCGACGTCGTGATCTGTGGTCATGCCATCTCCTTTCTTAATGATCAGTGGCCATATGAAACTTGGTAAAATTGTCGCTTTTGCTCTAAACTTTGCTCCTACCAGAGCTGCACACTCGAAACTTGTGGAAATGGGCGTACTTTGTTCAGTCACGTATCTGGTTGTCGCAGTAACGTTTCTGATCCCAAAATGATTTCTGTTCACTAGAGTATAAAATGCATTCCCACAAGGTTTGAGTATGATTTTCTCCGGATGTCATTCTATGATAACGGTACTAGGAATCTATGTGTTTCACATAAGGCTATTAATGATGTAAAACATCACACTAAAGTCATTAAAAATGTTGAGTTCCCCGTCTAATTTTCTAATCAAGCGGATGGTGAATTTCGCGCTTATGGCCTGATTTATCACACAGTGACTTCAATACCTTGTTCTTCTGATGTAAAATAACATCTATCTTATTTTTTTTGTATCGGCTTGTAAGTTGTAAGTCTATCTCTCTATCTCTATATGTCAGTCTGTTTGTCTGTCTGTCTGTCTGTCTGTCCTGACTATCTGTCCTTCACCGATTGTGTCTGCACAATGCCTGACGGTATCTGCCTGTTGTAACTCATCCCCCTATCTGTCTGTCTGTCCATCTGTCCAACCATCCACCTTCCCCCCCACCTACCCAGTCATCCATCCGTCTCCAAAATGAAAAAGCTTCTGACAGTCTACTGGAGTTGAATCTGACCAAAGTGCCCAGAACGATGACACTATATGCTGTATGGTGGGCGGCAAATGTTTATACACTAGAAATGTTTCAGGTTTTTGCAATAAATGTAAATCTGGTGTTCCTTGTTCAAACTGGGAAATAAAAAATATTGGGAGAAACAAGCTTAATTCGTCTGAAATAGACAATGAACGTGGACTGCCCGTTCGTCGGTTGGTGGCCTCATCTCTGCAATGTACTTAGACACTCGCGCCTTGAGGATGGGGTAAGGGTGCAACTGCCCTCAGGTTTTCGGAAGTTTAAAAAAAAGTGCAGGCTGACCTATTGATACGTCTGAGATGAAAGACGTGTGAAGGCTTTTTGTACGGGCCTCCGGCGCTGGTGGAGGTGGCAAGATTACGCAGTTGCATTACTTACCAGGTTCCATTCATATAAAAAAAACCCACCTGTTCCAGATATGTTGATTTTCCACAGGTCTGACCTGCATCATAGTTAATATGATTATCTTTGGGAAAATGCACCATACACACAGAAATACAGGTAATAAAATACCGAAATTGTAAGGAAATAATTAAGTGGATATTGTCAAGAAAATGCAGGACAATGCTTCTCCTAGCATTAATTTAACAAGAGGCCCCAGGGGGCCTGAGGGCGCTCACCTGACATGGTAGTCTAAATATTAAACTTGACTTGAATAAGCTGCATACGCCCCTCTTAAAAAAAGCATATACCAACTAGATGAAGCGATTGTGCCCACACAATACACAGGATTTTCCTTCTATTTTCAGTTCCTGCACTTTTACGTCCCAAAATTGAGATAAACGCATAAAAAACAGATTTTTTTTCATTTTTGTTCGGAAATTTTCGAAGTCCCAAACAAAATATTTTCAACCTAAAATTTGTTTTTCTTCTTAAAATTGACCAAAATGCATAAAAAAGCAAAAAAATAATTTCCGGATTTTGGTCCAAAATTTCTAAGTCCCACCCAGACCCCAAATTTTCAGTGTAAAAAAAAATATTTTTTTTTTGTCTTAAAATTGACCGAAACGCATAAAAAACAAAAAAAAATTTCCGGATTTGGTCCAAAATTTTCCAAGTCACACCCGGACCCCAAATTTTCAGTGTAAAAAAAAAAAAATTGTCTTAAAATTGACCAAAACCCATAAAAAAACAATTTCCGGTTTTCAGTATAAAAAAAAAAGAAGTTTTTGTCTTAAAACTGACCGAAACGCATGAAAAAAACAACAACAACAAAAATTCCGGATTTTGGTCCAAAATTTCTAAGTCCAGAACGGGACCCCAAATTTTCAGCCTAAATATGAACCCAGAGACTTGGCTTGAACAAACTTGAATCTCACCTCCCTAAGGATGCTGCATACCAAATATCAAAAGATTCTTATTGGTAGATCTGAAGAAGAAGATTTTAAAAGAATATTCCTCATTCTGCACTAATTTAAACATTTGGGCTCCCATAGAGAGCCCAAATATGGGCCTAGGGAATTGATTTCAATAAACATGTGAAACAATCTTTCAAAGATGTGAAATTTGAAAGCTTTTGGAGCAGTGGTTTGGGAGAAAAGTAGTCTTACATGTTTTTCCCATTACCCACAGTGTTAATAAATGCTGACTCAGCACTTTTTCAAAAGTTCCAAAAACGTACTCCATGATAAAACCGATAGCAATTCTTTTTGACCATTCCATTCTGTTAGTCCTAAGGAAGCTTCACACCAAATAAGAATACTCAGTGCCGGGTAGTTTTGGCAATGTGGGCGTTTTAATTGTTTTCTATTTTTAGCTCCTGCGGTTCCCATGGGGTGACGGGAAAAAGAATTTGGGCATAAATTAAGTACTTATGACCCAATAAGCCCTCATATCAAATTTGGTTCAAATCTGCCTCTCGGTTTGGAAAATCGAAATTTTGGGAGTGGTAAAAATTCTTGCCCCTCCCATAACAATGGCAAATATAGCCCCACAAACTTCTCTTGAACAAATCTGAGTCTACACCTCAAAAGGAAGCTGCACACCTAATATCAAGTCTCTGCTACTGCTGGTTCATGAGAAGATTTTTTAAGATTTAGGCACACTTTTTGGGCATGGCCTGTTGCAACCAATAATGTTAAAATGCCGCATAATGTTACACCAATGCATAATGTTACAAAAAATGTAGTAAACAACCGATAATGTTATAAACTCCGCACAATGTTATAACTTTTTTCAACCCATTATGTTATAAAAATCAACGCATAATGTTATTACTTTTTTCAACTGGTTATGTTACAACAAATTAACCGATAATGTTATAACTTCTGTATACTATAATTCCAGTTACAGCTATTGTAGATGGACTTTACCACTTACCATTTATTGCCGCATAAAGGTATGTAATATTTATACCCAAAATTTCTGCTCTGGTTAAGGCGAGGAGATACCCCCACCCCCCAACTCCCGGGGATTTATCATAGAATGACCTAGTCACGTTACATAGACACAGATTATGCTGGTAACTCAATCGTATGACGTCATTACCATGATCATCCAGTGCCCAACATGCTGAAGGCAGGGGTGATGGAGGAGGGGTGCTATTTTATCCGGTTGGTACGTTTACCAACATGCATAGTCTCCGCTTCCAGAAATGTAGTCTACCACAGTCCCCTGACGCCTTTGGGGATGGGCAAATGCCTCTGTTTCTGCTTGTTTTGGGCATCTAAAACTCATTTGTCGCATATTTCTTTGTCATAAGAATATCTTATTGTTCATTAATTTGACATTTGAACAATTAACAGTGAACAAAAATGAGGTGGAGCTAAAAGAGGTAAAAAAGTTGGATGGAGCGAGGTACATATGGTGGATGTGGCGGGATGGTAGTGTCGCACAGAAGAAGAAAAAGATGCGAGATTGGGTAGGAAGAAGAATGGGGTTTAGGAGGATTGAAAGGGGTGGGCAGGGATTAGGCTGAGAAAGAGAGAAGCCTCCAGCATTCCCCCTCTTCCAGCTCCACTCAGGTCAATAGTACTAATTTTCATAATGGCAACAACAATAACCACACTATCAGCAGTAACGCAACTGTTGACGATAATGCTCTCACTGCAACTGCCATCAAAAACGTTACAGTCAGAGAGACTGGCCAGGAGGTAGCCACTCAGCTTATGAGTCTAGACTTCTCCGCGGCCATAAAAGGGACAACCACGAGGGCTGTAAAGAAGATACCCACGAGGGTACCCATGGACAAAAACCAACAAGAGGCCCCAAGGAGCCTTAATCGCTCACCGGCCAAAGAGGTTCAAAGAAGTATTTGGGGTCACATTCAGTTAGACAGGGTTCATCAACACTACAAAGGAATGAAGTCATGAAAGACAAATTTTATGGAACTAGGGACATGGCTTGAACAAACTTGAATCTTACCCCCCTAAGGATGCTGCATACCAAATATCAAAAGCATTCATCTGCTGGATCTGAAGAAGCAGATTTTTAAAGAAAATTCCTCATTTTGAACTAAGTTATCATTCGGGCTCCCACAGTGAGCCCAAATATGAACCCAGGGATTTGGCTTGAACAAACTTGAATCTCACCCCCTAAGGATGCTGCATGCCAAATATCAAAACATTCCGACTGCTGAATCTGAAGAAGAAGATTTTCAAAGAACTAGCGCAACATATTTTCTGGCGAAAATAGGATGGGAGGGCATGGGGAGGTGGGGGCACCGTGGGCTATCCCCTCTAGATCTGCTCTTCAAGAGGTCACGACATGCTCGACGAAAAGTACCAATAATACAATGAGTGAATCTTCGTCTCCATTTGTTATTCCTATTTCCAGGATCTTTTCCATTCATTTTAAGTTACTATCAGCACTTTTCAAGGCACTGTAGATTTGAACTAGAGGGCTGCCACATCCACGGGGCAGCTGATCCCCCCGAAAAAAGTCTGGTCCTTCCGGAAACCAAAAATCATAAGATTTTCTAAATTAAAAAGGGGCATAACTCTGGTAATATTAATCAGGATGAACCCGGATTCGAACTTGACCTGTATTTTTATATGTTTAAGCCACATATCAAGTTTGGTTGCAATCAAACTATTTCAAGGGAAGTTATCATCCGGAAACGAAATGTAAATGGACGGACGGACGTACAGACAGACGGACGGATGGACAGACAAAAAAAAACGCGTGACGACTATATCCCCCGAAATTTTTTTTCGGGGGGATAAAAATACATTTATTTCCATATATTAGGTCATCCTCTTAGTTTACAATTAGGTTCATTGTCAGTTCTGGTATGGATGCAGTATCACCGTACCAACTTTAGTACAGAACCAGTACCGATAAACATGAATTCCAGTCATTTCGGGCTGAAGTCATTTCGGCTTTTGGTTCGTGTTTTTAAAAAATAAACCAATCAGGTCTGGCATGCAAATGAAAACTGTTTGATAATTAATCAGACTGCTTCTGTTATCCAAACACACTTTTCAAAAAATTATTAATCTGGTAAGTTTTCATTATCCAAAACACTCTTCAATCAGGTTATCCCTGCTTTCGGAAACACCGTTTAATCAAGATAGGCGATGTGTAATTACTCACCTGACCTGTTCCCTGAGTAAAGAAGCAAACAGCGTGGCAATAACAATGCGAGCTGTGGAAGAGTAAGCCATGACACGACACCAATGAGGAGATGCCATAATAATGTGTTGTTGCTTGTAGAACTTACCCATATACCTTACCTAGTTCATTTATCTGAACACTGTAGCTGCCCACAACATTCAGATTCAGATGATTCAAATAAGAGGAGATGACCCCCATACAAAAGAGAACTCCTGCACTGAAAGTCGCTTCCCCTTATTTAAAACACCTTCAATTTTAGTGTACTGGGCAGCCACAACATTCGGATATGTGAGTGAACCAATACCTTACCCTGAGGCCCAAATGTCTTTGGAAGAAATTTTTTTTTTTAATTTCCTTATATTGCACTAGGTTAAGATTTGGGCTCCCATTGGGATCCCAAATATTAATCCAGGGACCCAATTTAAAAAAGCTGAAATCTCACCCCCTAAAGATGTTGTACACCAAATATGAAGTGATTCTGACTGGTGGATTTGAAGAAAAAGATTTGTTAAAAATAGTCCTCATATTGCACTAGGTTAAAATTAAGGTTCCCATAGGGACCCCAAATATCAATCCAGGGACTTAATTTGAACAAATTTGAATCTACCCCCCCCCCCAAGATATTGTATACCAAATATGAAATAATTCTGACTGTTGGATTCAAAGAAGATATTTAAAGAATATTCCCCATACAGCACTAAGTTAAAATTTGGTGTCCCATCGGGAGTCCAAATATTAACCCAGGAAATCGCTTTGAACAACTTTGAATCTGAAGCCCCTAAAGATGTTGTATACAAAATTTGAAAGAATTCTCACTGGTGAATCTGAAGAAGATGATTTTTAAAGAATAATCCTCATATTGCACTAAGTTAAAATTTGGGCTCCCATAGGTGAGCCCAAATATGAACTCAGGGACTGGATTTGAACAAATTGGAATCTGCCCCCCCCCCCCACCCCGAGATGTTGTACACTAAATATTAAAAAATTCTGACTGATGGATCTGAAGAAGAAGAAGATTTTTAAAGAATTGTCCAAATATTGCACCAAGTTAAAATTCAGGCTACCATATGGAGCCCAAATATGAACCCAGGGGCTCGATTTGAGCAAACTTGAATCTGCCCACCCCCTCCCACACCCACACACACACAGAGATGTTGTATACCAAATATGGAAAAATTCTAACTGGTAGATCTGAAAAGAAAAAGATTTTTAAAGAATAGTCCTCATATTGCCCTAAGTTAAAATTCGAACCCAAATGTGAACCCAGGGACTCAATTTGAACAAACTTGAATCTGACCTCCCTAGAGATGTTGTATACCAAATATAGAAGACTTCTGACTGGTGGATCTGAAGAAGATTTTTAAAGAATAATCCTCATACTGCACTAAGTTAAAATTTGGGCTCAAATATGGTGCCCAAATATGAACCCAGGGACTCGATTTAAACAAACTTGAATCTGACCCCACTAGAGATATTGTATACCAAATATAGAAGAATTCTGACTGGTGGATCTGAATAAGAAGATTTTTAAAGAATAATCCTCTTATTGCACTAAGTTAAAATTTGGGCTCCCACAGGGAGCCCAAATGTGAAACCAGGGACTCGATTTGAACAAACTTGAATCTGACCCCCCTAGAGATGTTGTATACCAAATATAAAAGAATTCTGCCTGGTGGATCTGAAGAAGAAGATTTTTAAAGAATAATCCTCATATTGCACTAAGTTAAAATTCTGGCTCCCACAGGGAACCCAAATATGAACCCAGGGACTCGATTTGAACAAACTTGAATCTAACCCCCCTAGAGATATTGTATACCAAATATCAAAGAATTCTACCTGGTGGTACTGAATACAAAATTTTTAATTCTTCAGCAAAATGGCCAATTCCGGCTCCCATAGAGAGCCCAAATATTAACCCAGGCTCTTGATTTGAACACAGTTAAATCTGACTTCCCTAGAGATGTTGTGTACCGAATATGAAAGCATTCTGACTGTTGGATCTGAAGAAGAGAAATTGTAAAGAAATTTCTCCGAATTGCACTAAGTTCAAATTTGGGCTACCATAGCGAGCCCAAATATTGACCTATGGATCCGATTTGAACAAACTTGAATCTGACCCCCCTAGAGATGTTGTATACCAAATGTGAAAGCATTCTGACAAGTGAATCTGAAGAAGAAGATTTTTGAAGAAATTCCCTCATATTGTGTACTAAGTTAAATTTCATGTTCCCATATGGAGCCCAAATATTAACCTAGGCACTCGAATTGAACAACCTGGAATCTGACCCCCTAGAGATGTTGTATACCAAATATAAAAGTATTCCGACTGGTGGATCTGAAGAAGAAGATTTTTAAAGAAATTTTCTCATATTGCACTAAGTAAAAATTTGGGCTACCATAGTGAGCCCAAATATATACCTAGGGATCTGATTTGAACAAACTTGAATCTGACCCCCATAGAGATGTTGCATACCAAATATCAAAGCATTCTGACTGGTGGTTCTGAAGAAGAAGATTTTTAAAGAATATTCCCCATATTACCCTATGTTAAAACTTCGGGCTCCTGTAGAGAGCCCAAATATGAACCAATGAGCTTTATTTCAACAAACTTTTATCTGACCCCCCTATGAATGCTGTATACCAAATATCAAAAGATTCTGATGATTGGTTCTGGAGAAAAGATTTTTTTAAATTTTTGCAAATATGCTGACTCAGCATTTTTTCGATGCCCATTACAGAACACCCTAACATAACCGATGGCAATTTTTTTTTACCATTCAATTCTACTGGTCATAAGGATACTTCATACCAAATAAAAGCTCTCTGTTCCATGGGGTTTGGGAAATATGGGCGTTTGAAAATATTTCTATTTTTAGCTCCCAGGGTTCCCATGGGGATGCGGGAATTTTTTTTTTGCATGGGTCATGTACTTATGACCCAATAATACCACAAACCAAATTTGGTTCATACCGGACCATCGGTTCAGAAAATAGAAATTTTGGGCGGGGCCAAAAATCTTACCCCTACTATTACAAAACCAAATATTACTTCACGAACTTCGTTTGAACAAACTTGATTCTACACCTCATATGGAAGCTCCATAGCAAATATCAAGTCATTGTACACACTGGTTCTTGAGAAGAAGATTTTTAAAATATTTGGGTGCATTTTCCCCCACTCCCTCCCTATGGGGCTGGGCATGCTGAGTTGAACAAAAATGAAATGCCCCTTTGGGACCATCACTCACACAAACTTTCACTTGAATTGGCCCAGTGGCTTTGGAGGAGAAGACCAAAACATGGTGTTGACGGACGACGGACGGGAAGCGATGAGATTAGCTCAGCTTGACTTTGTCAAGATGAGCTAAAAATGAATTGGAACCTCTACCGTGACATCATCGATGTCAAACTCACAAAAACACCCCCATCCAATGCAACTGAACTCGAAACCCAATGTGAGGACATAGAGAAAATCATTAACTCAACCCTAAACGAAAAGAAGAAGTGCGCCCCTGGAGAAATACTATCTCGGGCGACACACTCTCAATAAGCAAAACCAAACGGAAAGCTCTTCGCGCTCTTAAAATCGAAACTGACCCCAGTAAGAAAGCTGACCTCAAAAAAAAACATACAACCGCCTTCATGGCAAGGTTAAAAAAGCCCTCCAAGCTGAAAAACAAGCCAACTGGGAAAAGGCAACAGCCAACCTAAACGGGGTCCAGGATGCTAAAAAAATTCTGGGACACTTTCAAAACCCTAACTAGGCAAAAAAACAAAGGCTGCAAGGCCGCAGCCAAAACTTTTAAAAGGGAGGATGGTTCCTTCACGCGCACCGATAAAGACAAGGCCGACACCTTTGCCGACCTCCTAAGAAAAATGCATCGCCCGTATCAAGGTCCGGGCAACGATGACACCATCATAAACGCCATTGATGACTTCATCAATGAACACCCGGATATCTACTGTGACCCCAAATTCGGTAACGAGTCAGAAGATGGGGATGACGATGACCTCGCCACCCCCATCACCAATGACGAAATCATCAACGTCATAAAAAAGTGCAGAAATTCCTCCTCACCTGGCGAGGATGAAGTGAGTTACAAAATTCCAAAACAAAGCCCAAATTCCCTAATCGAAAAATTTAACAAACTCTACCATGCATGCTCCACCCATGGCTACTTTCCTAAATGTTGGAAAACAGTCATCGGTGTCATGATACCAAAACCTGACAAATATCCTTTTGATCCAGCCAGCTACCGCCCATTCAGCCTCCTCAGCTGCATTGGCAAGGTATTCGAACGAATCCTTACCAATCGACTCAGGGGGCACCTTGAAGATAACAATTTTTTTAATAAGTGGCAAAGAGCCTATAGAAACCATAAAGAAGGCATCGAGCATGTCTACCGCCTAGTCACTCAAATGAAAACCGCGATTAACAATCAGCAAATAGGCACGGCAGTCCTGTTAGACGTCGAAAAAGCATTCGACTCTGTATGGCACAACGGAATGCGCCTCAAATTATCTAAAATGAAACTGCCCATGAAACTACATAGACTACTCTCCTCCTTCCTAAACGATCGCGAAATTAAAGTCAGAGTAAACAATGAAATGTCTGACAGCGTCCCCCTAGAAGCAGGCACCCCCAAGGGTCCACCCTCAGCCCCCTCTTGTACATCATCTATGTAAACAATCTCAAATTCTCCGAGGATCGCGTTCAAGTCTCCCAATTCGCGGATGATAAGGGCCTCTGAGACTCTAATAATACTGCCAATCTACCCCAAAAACCACTGCAATGCACTCTTGATGACCTAGAACAATGGTGTGCCAAATTGAGAATAAAGCTGAACGCGAATAAAACCCAACGAATCACCTTTACTCGCAAGACAAAAAAACGCGACCTTGATCTCAAACTAATGGATAAAGTCCTCTCAGAATGCAAAGAAGCAAAGTTCCTTGGCATTACCATTGATCAAAATCTATCCTTTAACAAACCCACCAACGATATTGCCAGTAAAGCAACTAAAAGGATTAATTTATTAAAAATGCTTAAGGGATCTTCCCGGGGAGCCAACCAGGCTACTCTACTCAAATTATACAAATCCTTTGTGCGCCCAGTACTCGTGTACGGGGTGATCATCCTAACTGAGCTCAATCAAACAAATATGGGGAAACTTCAGAAGGTCCAAAATTACGCGCTTAGGGTCGTCCTCCGTGCCCCATGGGATACACCTATCAAAACACTCCATGACAGAGCCAATATCCCCACCATAAAGACCACCTTGCTTCTCTAGCCGCAAAAAACCATGAACGGCTAGCCGATAGTCAACTAATATCCGAACTACAGGTAATTTGCGAAAGCATACAAAAACCCTATAATGCCAAAACTTAGGAAATACTAACCAGGACTTATAACTGAGGGCAAAACGCCTGAACTTAAGGAAATACTAACTAGGATTTATAACCGAGGGCAAGACAGGAAAGTAACACCTCTGGGTGTGGCTCTGTGTGTAAGCCTGTTCTTCGCTACCTCAACTATCTAAAATAGGCCGATCATTAAAATAGGACTTTTAAACGAGGACAAGATAGGAAAGTAACACCCCTGGGTGTGGCTCTGTGTGTAAGCCTGTTCTTCCCCTCAAAACAAAATTGGGAACGAGAAGGTGAACTAACAGGCAGATTAACAGCTCAGCTGTGGCCTTCTACCAGAAAGGGCTGCCTTCACCAACTCAACTAAAGTAACTAAAAATCGGAAGCCTCGAGAGAAAATAGGGAACGAGAAGGTGAGCTAACAGGCAGATTAACAGCTTAGCTGTGGCCTTCTACCAGAAAGGGCTGCCTTCTTCTTTCTTTTAGCATGTACACAGAAGATGCTTTTTGACCAGCACCCCAATAACCGCTATGGAAACTATAACCATTATGGAAACTGTAACCCCCATGGTTCCTGAACATCCTCCACTCCATCCCTAGAAGCGGTTGACCACTTCAAGGGAGGCGAGCGTTGGTCCCAGGTCCCACCTCTGCCCCTTTTCATAAGCGTCTATTTTGTGCATCCTTTGACCCAGCCAAATAGGATCATAATACAGGCCTGTCCCCGAACCAGGGAAGTTCGGGTCTTCTTTCTGGTGGTCCCCAAAAGGGGTCTTTGTTGTTATCTTTCCAAAGATGTCCTTCCACGAACATAAAAACCGACTAAGACAGCCTGAGGCAGACTATAATTGCCAATGATGGCCCACCATCGAAATCATCTCCGAAGTGGCAGACTATACTTGCCCAAAAATAAAACACCACAGCACCCTCGGGGAGAGGTTGCACCTTTGTGAGAGGACCCAACCTCCCACACTGGTCTTCACCTGAGGGTTTAATCAACATCAATCAATGCAGCCAACCTTCCACCCGTGACACCTTAGCCAGAAAGAATTCTGCCGAGTACCTGAACCTTTTCCTCTTTCAACACGCCTTGGCATAAATCCAAAAGATCTGAAACAGCAAAGGAGGGTCGAAAGGGGCTTGCCTTCGGTGCGCAAAAACCATTCCGTTTCACATTTTAACAATTGTGGAGGAGGAGTTATGTTGGTATTGTGGCGCCACAATACCAACATAACTCCTCCTCCACAATCTCCTCCTTCTCCCTATACTGCCTGTTCTAGTGATTCTGCCTTTTCCAGAACCTGTAATCCCAAATTCATAACTTCCACTTCTTCCAACATCTCCACCATCTATATTATCATACCGTCTAGCACTACTCTCTTATAGTATTCTCAGATAGCTTTCTCTGCACAATCACCATGATGTACTAATCCATGACCTCCTCTCTTTCTCAACCTAATCCCTGCCCTCCCCTTTCAATCCTCCTAAACCCCATTCTTCTTCCTACCCATCTCGCGTCTTATTCTTCTTATTCTTATAGTCTTATACTACCATCCAGCCACATCCACCATATGTACCTCGCTCCATCCAACTTTTTGACCTCTTTTAACTCCACCTCATTTTTGTTCACTGTTAATTGTTAAAATGTCAAATTAATGAACAATAAGATATTCTTATGACTAAGAAATATGCAACAAATGAGTTTTAGATGCCCAAAACAAGCAGAAATAGAGGCATTTGTCCATCCCTAAAGGCATCAGGGGACTATGGTACACTACATTTCTGGAAGCAGAGATAACGCAAGTTGGTAAACATACCAAACGGATAAAATAGCACCCCTCATCCATCAACCCCGCCTTCACCATGTTGGGCACTGGATGATCATGGTGATGACGTCACACGATTGAGTTACCAGGATAATCCGTGTCTATGTAATGTGACTAGGTCATTCAATGATAAATCCCCAGGAGTTGGGGGGGGGGGGGGAGGTATCTCCTCGCCTTAACCAGAGCAGAAACCTTGGGTATAAATATTACATACCTTTATGCGGCAATAAATGGTAAGTGGTAAAGTCCATCTACAATAGCTGTAACTGGAATTAGTATACAGAAGTTATAACATTATTGGTTAATTTGTTGTAACATAACAGGTTGAAAAAGTTATAACATTATGCGTCGATTTTTATAACATAACGGGTTGAAAAAAGTTATAACATTATGCGGAGTTTAAAACATTATCGGTTGTTTACTACATTTTTTGTAACATTATGCGTTGGTGTAACATTATGCAGCGTTGTAACATTATCGGTTGTAACATGGCCTTACCAAGGGGCGAGGCAACTTGATTTGCACAAAATCAAATTGCAATGTCATAACAAACTATTGTCTCAAATATCAATTAAATTGGTTCAGCGGTGTGGGAGGAGAAGATGCAAACACCATGTTCATGGACGACGGACGGTGAGTGATCACTATAGCTCTCCTGACTGAAAGTCAGGTGAGCTAAAAAGGAATTGCTATGAGGAACCCAGACCCCACGCTTATCGCTTCGCTCCCTCGCAACTCACAAGGTGCGACGCGGGTTCTACACACTGCCCCAGGGCCCGTCCTCATTCTTGGTGGCCCTGTACTTAAAACATTGCTATTTGGGAAAAGTTTTAGAAGTAGATCATCAATCCATGATTGCCAAGCCCTAATAACTTTCTTGAGCACTACAGGGGATGAGATTCTAAACCAGATAAACAAAGGAATCCTTTCAATGATATTCTTACCCAGGGGAACAACTTGAACCTTATGGCCCATCTTAAAGGTTCTTCTCACAGAAAAATATTGAGAGAGAACACATAAATTGTGTATTTGCAGAATGCTGATAAATAGTGGTGTTACTCTCACACTGAAGATGCAAATAAGTGTAGTATATAAACGCAAGATAATTTTACTAGCACTTGCCCTTCATTTACAGCACTTGATTCTGGCCTCAATTCCTGGAAAGTTCACCAAGAGCTTTCCAAGAAGTGAGGCCAAATTCTGGTGTTATCATTGATGAGCACAATATTGTAGAAAAAAAATATTGTGTTTATACTACAATTTATTTCCAACATTACTGTAGATCTATAAACCCATAGAAACTAAAACAGGTTTGAGTATGCAGCAAGTGAAACATTTACATTTTGGTGTAAGATGCGTTATCTTGTTTCTTTTTTTCTGTTGGAGAAGGGGTTTTTTTTTGCCTAAAACTCAGTCTGATTATTTGTTGGTTTGCTCAAAACAAAGATCTGAATGACTTTCATAAGATTTTGTGAAGTTTTGTTTGGACCTATTGTATTGTTGTAATCAAAGCCAGATACGTTACCAAAGAACAATTGTTCCAAACGAACCCCAAATTGTCTTTTAAGAAAGAGTATGCCTATTTTCATTGATGAATCATTAAACCAGTATAATTGTAGCCCTGGGTAACAAAAAGATAAGAGATCACTTATCAAGTGATTATCGAACAGATATGTTACTGTTTATTACTGGACAAGTAGGGTGTGAAGCTTGTGCTCGAATGCAGAGACGGTTACCCTTAAAAAAATAGCAAATTTTGTCAATGTTCAGGAACATTATTGTGGAGTCTTTGTCTTGTCTACTTTTGGTCCAATGAAAGTTGAAATGCTTGAAATCCAAGACAACAATAATAGATAACATAGCATTTTATGGCAGCTTCTAAAACCTGGGCGATTTTTTTTCCATATTTTCCATAAGCCTAAAATACTTCATCTGTAAACGGTTTATGTTATGTTGGAACATCCGTCTGAGCTCAAGTTTCAGGTTTAATTGTTATTTTATTTGATATTACAACCATGCATTCACGAATGATTAATGGTAACGTATCTGGGGCCGTGACAAAAACATCAATTTACAACACAATCCTCGAGGCTCTGTGGAGGAAACATTCATTATTATCAAAGTGTCCCATGGTCATTTCTAAAAATTGGACATACTTAATTTCTTTATAAGAATGTTTACATTACATTTGGCGTCATTGGATTTCATCCCAAACCCACAGGTCCATTTGTGCATTTTAACAGAGAATGACCCATAATACATGTTGGGATTGATAGTGGGCTTTGTCTGATTTGGCAGAGTTATGGAATTTATCTCATATTGTCCTAAGTTTGGGAAATATGCTGCCCAAAATTTTCTCAGGGAGCATAAAAAGAATGTAAACATTGCTTTGCAACACATTAAAATGGTCTAAGAGACTGGTAACCAAATTAAAAAGAAATTCAGAATTGACATTCAGTGAATGTGATGACCTTCCAGAGGATGCTGTATTCCAAATATGAAAGGATTATGACCAGTGGATCTGAAGAAGATTTTAAAAAATAAGTTTCATATTGCATTCCCTATGGGAGCCTAAAGGTGAACCCAAGGACTTCATTTGAACAAACAATAATGGGACCCTCCATCCTCCCACTAAGGATGCAGAATATACCAATCATCAAAATATTCTGTCTGATGGATCTGAAGAAGATCGTTAAAAGAATATCCCTCATATTGCACGAAGTTAAAATTCAGGTTCCAATAGGGAGCCCAAATCAACACCCAGGAATTTGCTGTGAACAAACTGGAAGCTGACCTTCCTAATGATGCTTTATATCAAATATAAAAAGTTTTGGACTGATGGGTCTAAAGAAGAACATTTTCAGAGAATGTTTCTCATATTGCACAAAGTTAGAAATGTTAGAATATTTGAAATTTATTTGAACAAATCTGATCCCTGAAGATTGTTTTTAATTTTTGAAAATTGAAAAAAGAATATGTGAGGGCTAACAGAGTTATGCCCCTTGTGGTGTGGCAACAATATCTGAACAAAACTGAATTGATGTGTGATATGGTAAACGCATACCAAATTTGGAAAACAAAATGTGGTGTATAAATGAATTTATGGAATCACAGATCAGGACAATGGCTGAAAAAATACAAGAATGAATCCAGATTAATCTGTCCAGTTCCCAGATAGAAAGTTTGTTTTTATCTGTGGAAAAAGTGAACACATGTTTTGATTCACATCTACTCTCAAGGAAAAATGAATTGATAAGATAGCAGCTGTGTGTACTGTTCAATATGTTCAGTTGTGGTCTTAGTTTTACACACATTAATTTTTGCATTTCTAAATCTGAGTTAACTTATTTAGACAGCACTATTAACAAACTAGAAGTGTGACTGTCCCAGCGGGGCCTTTCGATACACCCCGCTCCCATATTCTAAGACTAAAATGGGTATAACGCTGGCAATAAAAATAAAAGACAAAACAATAATTTCTATATTCAACCAAAATTTTTTGAGAAAGTGTCATTTCCTAGTCATGCTGGGTAAATGATTAAACAAGAGTTGACAATTTGACTGGCCTCAAAGAGTTACAGGAAACATTACTGAAAGGGTCCAACAACTTCATGGTCACAGAGTCTTTCGGAGACAAAATACCAGAATTTTTTCAACTAGACCAAGCCAGATGGTCATGTGAATCATGAGTGTATAAACATCCCAAAATTATGAAGTGAATAACTGAAATTCGTTTTTGAGCTGCTATCTCATTGCTGTTTACAAGAAAATACATGATAACCAAGTATTCCATTAAGTACATTCCCTCCCTGTAACTGAGTACAGGTGTAACAGTGCTAACGTAGGGGCATCCAGGGGCTGCAGAGCTACTCTGAAGGAGGGTGGGGTGGAGGAGACGGAAGTGTTCTGGGACCTTCTCTTACAAAATAATGTAAAAAATGAGACTAGTCCACTAAGTCCATAAAATCACCCAGTTTTCACAATAGGCCTGCTGCTGGGGTAATTACTACTCTGTGCTAACCCCGACTCAGATAATCATTGCCAACTCAAAAATACATTTTAATGTAAATTACATAATCATAGGCAATATTCCAAGACCGATCAGTATCATTTCCAAAAAATTGATATAAATTATTTGATTAAAAATGGTGGGCCAAGATAGTATTTCCTTTGATGAGATACAGACTGACAGAAAATATGATTTTGCAGGGTTGTTCAATCAAAATCAAAGTTCTAATGAGGGTGATTATGATAGCCTATTATTCTCAACCGAAGAGTGCATATATTATTCCCCTGGTCAGTATAGAGAACTAATTGCTAACAAACACAATCAACTGTCACTCTTTAATATTAACTGTCTGGGTCTAAATGTGCATTGGGGCTCATTGATCAGTCTGCTTGATCAAAATACTGATGGAACTTACTGAAATTTTCAAGGTACCAGAAAACGTGGCATTTGAACTGAATGGGTACCACCAACTCACAACCAACATGCACCCCACCCCAGACGATGAGGTGTCGGCCTGTTTATTAAGAACACTTTAAAGTATAAAATATGCAAGGACCTCTCAATATTCCTTCCCCATGTCTTCGAGTCTCTGTTCGTTGAAATTGTACACGACCATCGGCCCTTTATTGTTGGTATAATCTATCTGCCAAATACCCCTCCCAAAGCTGACCTTGACAAGTATATTCCACATTGTCATTAGTTATCAAAATGATGAACCAGGAACATAAAACATCCTATATTATGGGCGATATGAATATTGACTTCCTGAAACTTCAAACACACAATAAAACAAATGAATATATAAACACAATTATCAGTCAAGGATTTCTCCCGCTCATCAGCAAACCAACTTGAACTAGACTTTATGATTCTGGAGAATCATGGCTTTTCCCGATGAGATTCCATGATTTTCATGACCCCACAGTGTCTGATGAATTGTTTTTAACTGTCTCATTGAAGTTCCTTCACTGATGTTATGAGAAAGGTGAAGATAGTAGTCTCAAATGACACAGTTTGATAAAAAATTGTTTAGGTAAAAACCATCATTAACGGTGGAGTGGGTTAATGTCAATATCATCATCCAACAAGTCAATGACCGACAAAAGGAGTTATGTTTGTTTGACACATACCCACTGAGTGCTGTGTCAATTTAAAAATGGTCCATTTTATCTCAAATGTATCCAAAATATTGATGTCTGGCAGCTTGTAGAGGGTTAACAAGTGCCAACAGGAATATTTATTCATGCAACTTGTAATGTCACACCAAGAACTGTGAATGGCCATTTTTTCTTTAAAATCTACAAGATGTTTTCAGAGAAATACAGGGAGAACAGGAATTTTAAGCTTTTGATGGTATCATTGTTTATCCAGCCCAAAACGGGTTAAGTGTTGTTTTTGGAATACTCTTATTACTTCCAAAAATAATTCTCAGTGAATTCTACTTCCACTTATTTTGATCTCTCCTCCCAACTTCGGATGGTGTGGGTACGCAAACACAGCCTATTATATCAACATTTTGATGTTTGAGAATCTGCATAGGGTTAACAAATGCTGACAGGAATATTTTGTACATGCAACTTGTAATGTCACACTAAGATATGAGAATGGCCATTTTTTCCTGAAAATCTACGGGATGTTTTTAATGAAATCCTCAGATAACACGAATTTTTAACCTTTTGAGGGGTATCTCTCTGTAACCAGCTCTAAAGGATTAATGCTTGGTTTTGTGAATATCTTCATTACTTACAAAAATGATCGACGGTGAATTCCACTTCCAATGAAGGAGGTTATGTTTATCTCATAGGTACACATTTGGTGTTATGGTTGCCCAAGAACAGGCCATTTTCTCCAAATGTCTATGCTTGGCAGCCTCCGGAGGGTTAACAAATACTTACCGAAATATTTTGTCCCTGCAACTTGAACTGTCACTCCAAGACCTGAGAAAGGTCAATTTTTCTTGAAATTTTGTTTTGAGAAATCCACAGAAAGCTTTTAAGGGGTTATATCTCTTTAACTAGTCAAAAATGGGTTAAGATCTCTATTTTTGAATGCACTTACTACTTACAAAAATGTTTCCCTGTCAGTTTTGCGTCCGGTAAAAGAAGTTATGCATCTCTGTTGCATTCCCATTTGATGTTGTTGGTGTCCAAAAACAGACTATTTTTTCAAAATTTTCACATTTAGCAGTCCATGGAGGGTAAACAAATGCTTCCCGGAATAATTTATCCTATCAGCTGGTAATGTGACACCAAGACCTATCAGTGGCCATTTTCTCTTTAAAACTCTACCAGATGTTTGTAAAGAAATCCAGGGAAAACATAGATTTTTAAGCTTTTGATGGGTATCACTATTGACAACCACAAAAGGGGTTAATGCTTGGTTTTTTGAATACTCTTATTACTTACAAAAATGGCCCTCGATAAATTTCACTTCCAACAAAGGAGACTATGTTTATTTCTCAGGTACACATTGGGTGCTGTGCATGTCCGAAAAGAGCCCATTTCAACAAAATTACGATGCTTGGCAGCCTCTAGAGGGTTAATAAACGCTCACCGGAATATTTTGTCCATGCAACTTTTAATATCATACAAAGACCTGCGAGTAGTCAATTTTTCTTGAAAACCTACAGGATGTTTTTAGAGAAATCCACAGAAAATGGGAATTTTAAGATTTTAAGGGGTCTCTCTCTTTAGCCTGTCCAAAATGGGTTAAGACTTCGACTTTTGAATACTCTTACTACTTACAAAAATGTTTGCGTATAGATTGTGCGCTCGATAAAGGAAGGCACTTTTCTTTGTGGCGTACCCATTGGGTGCTGTTGGCATCCAAAACAGCCCTTTTTATCACAATTTTGACATTTAGCAGTCCGTGGAGGGTTAACAAATGCTCACCGCAGTATTTTGTCCATGCAACTTCTATTGTCACCCCAAGGCCTGGGAGTGACAAAGTTTTCTTGAAAATCTACAAGACTCTTTTAGAGAAATTCACGAAAAATATGAATTTTTGAGCTTTATGGGGGTATTGCTGTTTAACCAGCCCAAAACGGGTTAACGCTAGGTTTTTTGAACACCCTTATTACTTACAAAAATGATCCTCGGTGAATTCCACTTCCAATAAAGAAAGTTATGTTTACATCTCGGGTAACGTTTGGGTGCTGTGGGGGCCTGAAACCGTCCCATTTCATCAAAATTTCGATGTTTGGCAGCCTGTGGAGGGTTACCATATGCATCGCCTAATATGTCGTGTGTATCAAAGGTCGTGTCATAGGCAGGTCTAGCAATGATGAATGTTTAAAAAAAATCTACAAGACGTGTTTCGAGAAAGTGCCGATAAACCCCAATTTTGACAGTTTTTTTCCAATTCTGGCGAAATAAGGGTTAAATCGAAACGCTTCGGTACATTTTTAGATTTTTTGCCCCTCTATGCGTGTGCCAAATTGTGTGAAAATCTGTTCGAAAATGGCTTCTGAATCGTACGGACAAAAATGTGTGGAGAAAAAAAAAAAAAATAATCCGTAGAAAAACAATAGTCTTTTCCAGAGGGAAAAGCCTAATAACGGACCATTCAGCCAATCACAAGTCTGGGGTAGTAATTACAGACCTCTCTGATCACTTCGGTACATTTTATTGCGAAACGACTTCAGTAAAGATGGAAACTAAAAAGTACGTCATGAAAAGAATTTTTAATGAAATTAATCTTAGAACATTTAAACACCTGTTGACTTTAACTGATTTTTCACCAGTACTTGAATCGACTTTTGTGAATGAAGCGGATGACATTTTTATAAACTTATATTTCACTGCACTCAACACTGCCTTCCCACTTAAGAAAATAGTACTCCGACAACAAATATATAAAACGTCAGCCTTGGATAATTCAAGGCCTTTTACAGACTACTATAAAAAAAGAAAAACTCTTCAGAAAAAAGCTAAAATCTCCCACTGAACAAAATAAGAAGAAGTATAAGATATATAGCGATATTCTGAATAAAGTAAAAAGAAAAAGTAAGGCCATATACTATGAAAATATCTTGATTATGAATAAAAACAACATGAAGAAAACATGGAAAATTCTGAGGAGTGCAATTCATAAGTCCTCCAATCGAAGGTTAGCCACCACCACCTTCTTAATAGAAGACACTGAGATTAATGACCCTAACGAGATCGCCAATCATTTTAATACATACTTCTCCACGGTTAGCCAAAAAACTTCCGAACAAATTCCCAACACAAAAAGTGCACTACACAGAGTATATGACTAGGCCAAACTCAAATAGTTTTTTCATGGCACCAACGTCCGCTGAAGAAATTATTTCAATAACCAATTTAATGAAATCTAAAACAAGTGAACATTGTGATGGCATATCTACCAAACTCCTGAAAAACTCAATCATTGAAATAGCAGAAGTCCTCACCAATATAATAAACATGTCATTATCTAGTGGAAGAGTTCCAGAAAAATGAAGATCATGAAAGTTGTATCAATTTTTAAATCAGGAAATCCCCAATTACTCAATAATTACAGACCCATTAGCATATTACCCACATTTTCAAAATTACTAGAGAGAATATCTCTTGAGCGATTATCAAGTTTTTTAACAAAATACAATCTCTTGTACCAACACCAGCATGGTTTTAGGACAAAACATACAACGATAAACCCCATATTGCAACTTTTGAACAGTTTAGCACACAACAATGACAAGTTGACAAAAGATTACACCTTATCAGTTTTTTTTAGATTTATCAAAAGCCTTCGACACAATTAGCCACAGTATCTTGCTTAAAAAGTTAGAGTTTTGTTTGTTTGTTTGTTGATGGTTAACGTCACATATTTATGCACCATGGCTAATTGTGACACAACATGGAGATGAAGTCAAGTTTCATCAATCGTTGATCTACATGTTGCCCATTTTAGAGGACTTTCACCCCAAGCATTGGTGACTGGGTCCTATTTTACAAGTAACGCGGAGCTGGTTTACCACAGTAAACAAGCGCTGCTTACTTCCCGGGGTTCCCACGGGGAAGTTAGAGTTTTATGGCATCAGAGGTATTACCAACGACTGGTTCAAGAGTTATCTCGATGGACGTGTTCAGTACGTTACATATGATGGGAGTAGTTCTGGCTATGCTAAAATCACATGTGGTGTCCCCCAGGGATCCATTCTTGGTCACTCCTTTTTGTAATTTATGTTAATAACTTCAGCACCTCGACGCAGTTGGGCCCTTTATCCTTTGCCAACGATACTTCAGTCGACACTTCGAATCATAACCTTGATGCTGGCTTCTTACTGGTTAACTCTAAATTTTAAAAGATCTAAAAGATAACAGATTGGTGTGCAGCCAACAATTTGGTACTGAATGCCCAAAAAACTAAATATATGCTATTCAGCCCGTCCAATAAAATATATTATACTAGTAATCGACAGTTGAGTGTCTGCAACCAAGAAATTTCACTAGCGAGCAACTCAAGCGATGAGAATGTTATAAAACTTCCTTGGCTTATACCTGGACAAAAATCTAAAACATAAGTTTCATGTCTTAAGTGTATGCTCCAAAGTATCGAGGGCGCTTTATGCAATAAAGTGAAAAGTTTTCTACCTTTCTCTGCCCTCTAAACTCTATACTATTCATACACAGTCACCTATTACATGGTACTGAAATATGGGGTCATTGCAATGCCGCCTCAAAATTATTCGCACTTCAAAAGCGTGCTCTTCGCTTGATAAATAATAAAAAATATAATTGTCATACCGATCCACTAATTAGAAGGAGTAAAATATTAAAATTAAACGACCTGTATAAAATGAATGTATCCCTTTTTATGTTTGACTGGTATCACTCCAACTTACCCCAGACCTTTGACAACTTCTTTCAAATCAATACATATCCTACAGGTATGATAACAAGACAACTAGGTCAACTGCAATGTGGTAAACCAAGGACCCATTTCTCTGCTCAATTGTCCAAATATGCATTTCGAAAAATATGGAACAACCTTGCAAAACAGGTAAGAAGAATTCCGTCTAGGAGCACATTCAAGGGGACACTCTTCAGAAAATTTATAAATTCGTTTTCAGCCCATGTAACGTGCAATAATCCACACTGTAGTGATTGTGCACATTCGTAAATAAGTGATACCTGAACTTCAAAGGAAATGATGAAAGTTCAACAAAGTTCAATAGGGTTCGCTTACTATGGTACACATGCCCTGTCTAGACACAATAAATCCCTCTTTCGTCGCGACTATGGAACTTTTTACTAAATGCATGCTTGTTTACTGAGGGAATCAGTTCGCTTTAATGGCAAAATAGTACCTGATCACCAATGACTGGGGAAGAAGGCCTTTAAAATGGGCTGCATTGGTATAAACAACTGACTAAATTTGACTTTAACTCCTTGTTGCGATCACTATTAGGCACAGCTACAGAAAAGTGCCCTTAAACGTAAATAAATAAATAAATAAATAAATAAATAAATAAATAAATAAATAAATAAATAATGTGTGAGACAATGCCGCCTCGGATATTAAACAGTCGCTAAAGGAAAACAATTTGATGAAACGTAGGAAGGCTTAGTCTCGATATTAATGTCTGTTATCTCATCACATCTCATCTTATATTATCTCTTTAAATTTTAAACCCTTTCATCTTTCTTTTCATTATCTCCCCTTCTCAAACTATGTTTTCGTTTAGTCTACCCGTTATAAGATAACTGTCGGTGGCATAGTGACAGGATGGAGTTAAACATGTTGTGGTGAGGTGCTGGGAAGGTGGGGGTGCTCATGGCATAACCATTTCCTCATCTCCTCCCTTTCAACGTCAATAACCTTCACTTCAACCTCATTACCCTCAACTTCATTATCAGTACATTCAACACCTTTAAAATATTCATCACCACTTACCGATTTAACAATAAAATTAACTCTAAATTTTTGTCAAGTGTGACATGATCCATTCCCAGATCTCGTCTCATTTTCAATTTCACTTTACTTTAGTCTCCATTCTGTTGCCGTGTCAGTGGTTACATGCAAAAATTATTCTGTGTTGAGTGGGGTGGAACTGCTCGGTCTCAGGGCAAACTTTAAAGTCACAGATGAAGATTCATGTAAAAACAAGACAAGCCTCATATCACATTTGTTATGAGAAACTTTAGTTGAAGACATAACTTCTCTTCTGACACACACGCTATATGCTTATACTAATGGGGTCAGCAGGAAGACGGCCAATCTGGCCATGCTGTCTCCCAACAGAATATGAGTAATTATACAAACAATCAATGTAAAAACATTCTGAACCACAATGATTGTATTCTGTTGAATAAAAATTTACTTACTTACTTACATTCCTTGGTATTCAGGATGTAAAGTAGATTAACAAGCACTTAAGCTCATTTTGTTTACTATTTTCAAAATATGTTGAGCATTGTTGGCTAAACACCTCCTAGCCCCCCAACCCAACACTGTCACAACAGGCCTAACAAACCATCTAAATTCCACATTAAGTTGGTTGCAAAAATACTCTGAAGTTGAAAAAGAACAAAACTCTGCCAAAAGGAGTCTGGCCGATTTCAAAATCACTGAGGCAAAGGTTCCCATGCTACTTAAATATCTGTGCAAAGTTTTAAAAATATTGACTATAAGATGAAAGAATACAAACTCGGACAAAGTTATGTTCATGGATGACAAATTCTAGGTCAAAAACGGTAATAGGGTAATAACTCTGCAACAACATGTTGGATCAATCTCAAAACTGCAGGTGTACAGTCCCTATGGTGGTTAACAGATGGGCCAAGTTTTAAAGAAATTGATTCATAAAAATAAAAAAAAAGCTCTGGACAAAATTATGGCCACAGATGGATGTAGAGATGGACAAGCTGATTCCAGTAAACCACACCCCTGCAAACTTTGTTGTGGGATATAATAACTGAATAATAGTTACCCATCTTGAAAAAACAGCAGTTAAGAGTAAATGAAATCTCCAAAACTAAGCAGTCTTAAAAAAATATATTCTTTTTTAAAAATCTTTGAAATATTTTGACTACTCAAATCTTGCATCATAGTTGAAAGCGGGTAATATGATGAAATTGGGGGTCTGAAAAAGTTTATTGGTGGGTTTTTGTTGGGAATTCCCAGAAAAAATGTGCATGAGATTGGAACTTTTGTTCCTGTCAATTTTTCTCTTTTATTTGTTGCATGACCCCCTTTTGGGGGGACAGACTGTTATAAAAAGGGCTACACTTGACAAAGATATATAAATGCTTTAAAACTTAAACTTAAAATGATGCGATCATCTAGTTTTCACAAAAATATTATGTTCACCCACTGGAAATATTTAGTACAGTTTCACCTAGAATCCAGCTTATAGTCCAATGTTTACTATGTTGTATGGACAATTCTTAACCTCAAAAGTTGTAAAACTTAAATTTGTTCCACACTGTTCATGCCACTGCAATACACACAAATGGAAAATTAGGACTCTGCACCACTAATTTCAATTTAACCGAATTCCTTGAACATAAGTGAAAATTGTCATAACTCAATCTGCCCCCCTTCAAGCTGTCAAGTCAATCAACACAGTAACTCCTTCCATCAATGATAGTCCATGTGAAAGCTGTTGTGCTGTGACTGCAGTCATAGTGGAACAGCTTTCACTTCATCAAACATGGATATCAACTCTCTAATATTGACACTTGTTTTTTATCTACAATAATGAGGCTTCAGAAAATTGAAAACTTCAGAGAAAAATTTTGATTGTCAATATCCTTTCAGGATCCTCGCCTAAAATTATTTTAGCTGGTCGAGTGCTACATTATTTTTCAAGGGTGATTTGTGGCATGAGTATTTTTTTTTAAGATACCGTGCTACCAGCAAGTGGAGGCTTAGTTTAGCAAGATGTTCTTCATAAATAATTGTTTTATTACAATTTATAGGAGAGTGCCTATTGGCACTCTCCAATAAATAGTAACAAAACAGTTTTTTCTACTGTTGAGAAAACAACAACCTAATATGTACCGTGTAAAGCCACTATAGTGCCTTTCAACCCTTTTCAAAAGAGCAATGATACTGGCATGTAAAACACAACCATTTAATTAACTCAGATGTTTTCATTCATATCAGATAACAGCTTCAGAGCTTAAAATTCATGCGAGAATCAGAATTGATTCTCACAAATGATTCTGCCAAGGAAAACAATGAGAAACAACTTCAATTCTTGCCTTATTATAGATTCTGAAAGTGTCCACAAAGGTTCAGAGAAATCTACTTATTTTTTGCTCCCTCAAATTAAGGTAACACTTTCACTTAGCAGTGGTGTAGAGTGAAGTTTTGGCTTTCTATGCAGGCAGCCAAGACTTCACTAAAAACCACCACCTATTACTGTAACTTCCATGAGCTAGGTCACCAAAAGTCTGTATGTTGAAAAATGTGTTCTAGTAAACCACACCCCTCCAATCTGAAACTGAAACACACCAACCTTGGAACTTGGCGCTCGGGTTAAACTCTAGCAAATATAAGGTTTACTTTTAGCCATGCATTATTATTGGTTGCACTCACAATTGCATAACAGTACTCTGAAATTCTAAATCATTTTAAGAACTCAAATTTATTCTCAGAGCAAGAGTTCATGAGAATTTACATCAATTCTTGCAAATGAGGACAAATTTTAAGGTTTGAGCTCACAGATGAGTCCTTTTCAGTTAACAATTCTTGTATTTTTATTCCAAACCATTAACTGAGTGAATGCTGGAAGCCACTATCATGAATGTGCTAAAAGCCATGGTACTGACTTCACTTATAATTCAGTCATTTTATTTCATTGTCATGTATTAAAGAATTTTCTGGGCTGGTTCTCAGTTAGTCTTGTATTGTTTGTACAGTTTGATGAGTAGACTTGACCAGTGAACTGCATTCTACTCTGTATTTCCTTGTGCAGTTAATGTGACCATGCAGTATCCGCTTCTCAATTAACAATAAAATTAATTGCACAAACCATCTCTTCATAAATGTTCATGTGGCTGAGAGTTTTTTTAATCCCACCTCCTCTCCATCAATACCCTTTAACATCATCTTTCTTGTACAGATCCACTTTTCCATTTACAAGACTCAGTGTGCATCTTTTCGTCATATGGTGTGCACTTTTTCTGATGAGGATGTCCATAATCGAATATTGTTTATTGGGATCACAGCCAGAGACTTTAGTTGCCCACCTCTTGGGGTTTTAACTATCATCACTGCACCAGCCTGGTTTCCTGGGTTGGATGGTTCCATTACGATTTCTAGGGTGCCACTTGGCTTTATTTGGTCCTTTTCATAGATTTGGTCTTCAATGATTTGGGAAGGCTGACCCATGTTTAAATTTTAATTGGTAATTATTATGTGTGTCCAATTATTTGAGTTCATTTGCTGCATATTTTCCCTCAACAGCTTCAGAGACATGAAATGAAGTGTTTTTTGTACCAGCTACAAGATCTATAGTGGAAACTATGCCACCTTTAGCAATAAATCATATGTTGAAAGCTAATTGGGTGCAGATATATGAGCTGAAGTTATGTTTTGATATCTACTACTTAAGGTTTCATTGTGCTGCTTCAGAAAAAAGGAGCTGGGACGGGGGAATTTTCATATCCACTGATTATGTACAGATTCGCTTCTTCACATATAAGAGTTGAACTAGCTTACTTATACTGATATCTATATATTGTATAATGTAGCCTACCAGAGACAGGCTGGAAGAATTCATGTTTTGTTTGGTTAACCCTTTACCTAACATGAAAAGCAGATGACACTTGCAAACAAAATTCTTGAACAACTAATTTTTTTCAATTTTTGTCTCAAAAACATAGGTTATGACGAGCTCGTTCCAAAGAGGGGTCATAACCTATGTTTTTGAGACAAAATATGAAAAAAAAAAATTAATTTGCTATTTTTGTGAAGAGCGCTGGCCGGTTTTGGCCGTTACGTTGGGTAAAGGGTCAATAAATCTTGTCATACATCTAATGATGTAGTTCCATGTAAGGCCCATTTCAAGATCATTACAAGCTGTTGTCTTGCCAAACCTAGTTTCCCCCCGAGAGAAGGGTTGTGTTGTTTGAACATCACTTATCTGAAATAAAAATAATTGCTGAACTGAGGCTCACCAAACATGGTACCTTTGAAAAACAAGTTACAATGAAATCGCTGAACTGTAAACTGTGCTCAACAAATCTTGGTCACGTGCCTGTGCAGCCATCACAGCTGACAGATCATGGCCAAAATAGGATGTTATCGTCTAGACAGTATACTGAGTCATCTTACAAATTTGCAATGAAATCCCTTCATAAATGCAAGTTGTAGACTGTGCTAAAGGAATTTAGGTAACGTGTCCCTGTGGCTGTCACAGTTGACTGAACCCAACCAAAATTGGACATTCTCATCTAGACCTTATATAGAGTCATCCTACCAAATTACAATGACATCCCTTCATAAACTTTACCTGTAGAGTATGCTAAAGGTTTTCGGGTTTTGGGCCTGCGCAGCCATCACAGTTGACCAATCACAACCAAAATGGGACATTCCCATCTAGACAATATACAGAGTCATTCTACCAAGTTACAATGAAATCCTTTTATAAATATGACCTGTAGACTGTGCTCAAGGTTTTGAGGTTTTCGGGCTCGTGTAGCCATCACTGTTGACTGATCGCAACCAAATGGGGACATTCTCATCAAGACAGGACCTTGAACCTGCATATGAAAGTGATGATCGGACAGGAACTACAGGGTGTAGCCTGTGTTAAAGAAAATGTAAACAGACTCACAGACCTTTGCACACGTGATGGCAATAGCTTATCTTGACTTTGTAAAGTTAAGCTAAAAATTACACATATTACAAATCACCTTAGAAATATAATTCAGCACATCACCAGTTAACCTTCAAGGGACAAGAGATTTTGACATATCTTTGCTTCACTGGAGAGTCTACATCCTATGACCTTGCTTCTGTTTTTTAGCAAGTCTTGGCTTCCAATATAAGTATCCAAGACTTGCCTAAAAACAACTACTACGGTGCTTAGAATATAACTTGTGAGTTAACCCCAAGACTGCATGTAGGGGCACCTGTTCTGTTGCAAAAAATGATATCAAAGTCAGAATTATGCCCTTAAGGGTTTAAGAGTAGTGTTTTTGTGTAAAAATGCAATTTGTGAATTTAGCCATGCAATATTTTGCCAGGGATCATTCAAGAATTCTCCCAAAAGGAACTGAGTTTCAAGCACTTCTGATGACCATGAAAATCAGTTTTGTAATTCAAGCAATTCTAAACACTTTCAAAGAGCTTTTTTAAGACAGGACAAGTATCCTGCACGCCTTTGAATTCCCCCAAATTCATGCCATTCAATGGAGTCTCCAAATCACATAGATATCCCCCAAATTATCTGTCAACTCTGTAGAGTAGGGGGCACTTTTTGTCTCCAAAAAGGCCAAAAATGGTAAAGACTTTCATGAAAATTCCTGAAATTGATGAAAATGAAGAAGTAACACAAGTTCTTGAACCGACAATTCAAGCCCAACATAGCAAATACAAGTGATTTTGGTAATGAGCCTGCTACTACTGGGAAGACATGTTAAGCACAGAAAAAAGTTTCAGAGAACTTGAGGCTGCTTTTCAGAGAAAAGTTTGATCGAGTTTTCCTTCCTTTAGATGTTGGTGTTTCACATGTACGGACTTCCATGAGAGTACATTTGGCCCTTAGGAATTGATATTTTTCTTTTTAGTGGAACATTATTTTGTCTTCACCTGTTTCAAAAAAGGTCAAGGTAACAAGCTTCTATTATTACTGTAAAAATGGTCAGAAACCGTTAAAACTCTTAACCCTTTGAACACCAATGGTGTCTTCCAAGTCAGTTCAATGAGAGCAATTGGAAGAATCCATATTCATTATCTGGGGGAGACCATTCAATATGTTCAACATGCTGCCTTGGGAAATATTGATATATTCCCCCCCCCCCCCCCCCCCCCCCCACACACACACACACACATACTCTGAGCAGTCATCCTACTTGGTGAAATTACAATGTATCATCTTCCTGGACCAGAAAAGCGGTCTTTAGGTTTCAAACCTAGGGTTAACACACATATTTTCAAATGCAAATATTATTTATTTGTGTTTAAGGTGATATATTTCTACACAATGGCTAATCGAGAGTGCAGCATGGAGATAGAGTCAAGGCTAGTCAATCGTTTATACCCATATTGCCCATTTTTGAGGACTTCCACCCCAAGCATTGGAGAATGGGTCATATTTTACCAATAAAACAGAGCTTGTTTACCCCTGTAAACAAGCACGGCTTTACTTGCTGGGGTCCCCGCAGGGGGATATACAAATAAACTGAAGAGAATCCAATTACTAAGTAATTTCCCTACATTCTAGTAAAAAATTAAGCGTTTGTTTTTAATATTTTGTTTGACAGACCTTGTGGAACTCAGTCAACAAAATATAATAGATTATAATGCTTGTAGAAGTGCCTCAATGTAGCATTTGACTGGTAGAGTGCTGGAAGCCCATATTTGGGCTTTATTCTGAGCGCAGGTACCTTAACTTGAAGGCTCATATTCAGTGGATGTGCTTTGTTTTATCTTTGAAGTGATATTATTTAGTCTGTAAGTGTTTGCCTTGTTACTATTTATTGGAGAGTGCCGCCCATAGGCATAGGCACTCTCCCATAAATTATAACAATGCAAAGATATGTTAACAAAATTTGCTGGACTAAAATAATTTAGCACTCTACCAGTTAAAGGAGTAAAGGAGAGAAAACTGGGAGTTGTCATTGTCCTTTTTAGACATACCACAATTCAATTAGCACTGATTTACTCTGTAACCAACGTGCAATTAACATAATATCTACATACACAATTAACATGTTAAATTTGTACTCAAATGCTTGGTGATGGGTCAAACATATATGAAATCAGCAGGGTTATTCTATTGAGCAATATCCAATAAAATGGGATAAAGTGGTTTTCAATCTTATCCTATCAATGTTAATATAAAGCAGCATATTAAAATTTATTGAAATCTGATATTTACTTTTCAAGTAGTCACATGCACATTACAAATTCAAGTAACACAACCCACAAAGGGCAATAACTCCTTCAATTTTTAAGATGCCCTCATAATTGTTTTACCTCTACAAAACATTATCAATACAAAGCACAATATATACATTTATTTCAATCTGATGTTTACTGCTAAAGTTATTGCATACACATTAAAATTCCAAGTAAAATTCAACAAGCCAACTGCAATAACTCCCTCTTGAGATATCACTCATAGAGCTCTGTCAAACAAGATATAATAGAATAAATGCTAAGTTAATCTCTAGAATACAGGAAAGTGACACAAACCCTGTTAATTGAATACTCCTGTTAAATGAATAATTTCCCACATAACTTTTTAATCACTCAATCAACTTCTTTTGATAGGATCAATCAAACAATTTCAGGGTATGCTTTGAAAAATGTTCAGTGAGAGAGAAAAAATTTCTTGGGTTTTGTTCCACAAAAACTATTCCACCTAAAACTGCCAACACTCTATCAGCAGTCACCAACATACTAATAGCAGCAGGCAATGTACAATACTGTCTAATTAAAAACAAGAGGCCTCTCAGCCTGTCTAGCTCTGCCTAAGTACATCAATTGCAATGGCAGCTTCACATTCAATTAATTTATTTATTAACTCGTGTTTAAGGTCACATATTTCTGCACAATAGCTGACTGTGACTGCAATATGGATAGAAAGTCAAGGGCAGCAAAACGTTTACACCCATATTGCCCATTTTAAGAGGACTTCCTTGCCATGCATTGGTGACCTGGTCCTAATTTTACCAGTAAAATAGAGCCTGTTTACCACAATAAAGAAGCACTGCTTCACTTTCTGGAGTTCCCTTGGGGATTCACCTTCAATGAATATTGTACTGTGGCCTTTACCTTGGGGGAACAGACATTATTGTGATACATCAGGCCTACACAAAATTGAAATTCAAGGCAATACTTTTGTGGGTTAACTGAACATTTTTGGTTACCTTTCTAGTTAAGATTACCCATTTTCCGACACAATGGGCTCTGTCAAACAAGTTATAACAGAAACCAGATCTGTCACACAGATTCAGTTATACAGATCAGACAAGGGCTGTATAACAATATCAAAGTTTTGCTGACTGTGACCTTAATTTTGAGGATATGACCTTGGATCAAAGTAGTGACATACCTTTGAGTCATGAGCAATAATTATATCTAGTAGGAATAAGATCTGTCAATCATACCAAGTTATGTGTACTGGACAAAAGTGACAGGGAAATGTCAAAGTTTTTCTGTCACCTTAGCATAGGGTCTATGATCTTGACCTTGAGGGGCACATACCATATTATAATTCACGACACACTGTCTTTTGATAATACATATTTTTTATATAAAGTTTTGTCCAAAAATATTCAGTTATTAAGAAGTTGTGGCCCAGACAAACAAAATGTTGACTTCAGATGGACGATGGTCAAATCACTACAAGAAAACCTCCACTCAAACTTGCCAGGCGGAGATAAAAAAATGTTGGAATTTAAAATAACCAGGTGCAAATGTCTCTTTTCTTTTCCTTTAATGACATCAGATAAAAAACAAGAGGCCCCAGGGGGCCTGAGGGTGCTCACCTGACATGGTAGTCTAAATATCAAACCGGGGACTTGACGTGAATAAGCTGCATACGCCCCTCCTAAGAAAAGCATATACCAACTAGATGAAGCGATTGTGCCCACACAATACACAGGATTTTCCTTCTATTTTCAGTTCCTGCACTTTTACGTCCCAAAATTGAGATAAACGCATAAAAACAGATTTTTTTTAATTTTTGTTCGGAAATGTTCGAAGTCCCAAACAAAATATTTTCAGACTAAAATTTTTTTTCTCCTTAAAATTGACCAAAACACATAAAAAACCAAAAAACTAATTTCCGGATTTTGGTCCAAAATTTCTTAGTCCCACCCAGACCCCAAATTCTCAGTGTAAAAAAAATAAAAAATGTTTGTCTTAAAATTGACCCAAAAAAAACGCATAAAAAACCAAAAAACTAATTTCAGAATTTTGGTCCAAAATTTCTAAGTCCCTCCCGGACCCCAAATTTTCGGTGTAAAAAAAAAAAAAAATTTTGTCTTAAAATTGACCGAAACGCATAAAAAACAAAAAAATCATTTCTGGATTTTGGTCTAAAATTTCTAAGTCTGGTCTGAGACCCCAAATTTTCAGCCTAAATATGAACACGGGGACTTGGCTTGAACAAACTTGAATCTCACCGCACTAAGCATGCTGCATACCAAATATCAAAAGATTCTTATTGGCAGATCTGAAGAAGAAGATTTTTAAAGAATATTCCTCATACTGCACTAATTTGAACATATGGGCTCCAATAGGGAACCCAAATATGGACCGAGGGATTTGATTTCAACAATATGTGAATCAATGTTCCAAAGATGTTATAGGTAAAATATGAAAGCTTTTGGAGCAGTGGTTTGGAAGCAAACGATTCTTTAATTTTATCCCATTGCCAACAGTGTTAAAAAATGCTGACTCAGCATTTTTTCAAAGTCCCAAAAAGGTACCTTATGACAAAACCGATGGCAATCTTTTTTTACCATTCCTTTCTGTTGGTCCCAAGGAAGCCTCACAGCAAATAAGAATTCTCAGTGCCATGCAGTTTTGGAGATATAGACGTTTTCGTTTTTTTCTATTTTTGGCTCCGGAGGTTTCACTTCAGCAACTTGGCTATACCATGACATGCCAGTTTTAACGCCAGAGCAAAGACCTAGCATGTGGTTAGTTTACTGGAAAAATCAGTCTTTTTATCTCTTTAAGGGCCATAACTCCACTCAGAATGTCTAAAGACCTCCATGGCAAATATTAATCAAATCAGAAAACATTTGTTCAAGGTATTGCACCAACAGTACAAGGACGCCCGGACGGTCTCCCGGTGGATGCACACCTACCATCGCCAAACCATAGGTCTCGGTTGTTAACACAACTTGACCAAAAAATCTCGAGGCCCGCAAGGGTTAAGATTAAACTTTCTTTTTCTACATCATGTTGATATTTTTCTGATACTTTCTGACAGACTAGCCCCCTCAGACTGTCCAAGAAGAAAATATATACATCTGGAACTTAAATAAGCACCTCGTTTTTTTCGCAGTTGTGTTAATAGAAACTTTCATGCTATCTTTCAGATGGCCAAAAGTGATTGTGTATGCGGAAAGAATGGTCTATTGACAAATGAAAGACAACACAATGATGAAAATATGCAATATTTCAATGGTGCTAATTACACATATCTGTCACTAATGTTTTTGATGGAAAAATGTTCTCTCTACATGTATGGTGCTAGAATGGTCCATGATGAACAATGTCAGTAAATACTGACAAAAAATGTAACTTGTGATCTCCTGAACACAATAGCAGTGTCTGACATCAGTAGCAAGTGTACCCACCATGTGCCCGGATGACAGCCTCAACCCTCTTCCTAATGCTACCAGTGAGCCTTCTGATATGGTCCAGAGGCAACTGCTGCCACTCCTCATGCAATGCAGCTTCCAAATTGGCCAAATTCTGTACAGGTGGATCCCTTGCATGCCCCTGACGTCCAAGAAAGTCCCAGATGTGTTCTAAGGGATTCAAATTGGGGCTCATTGCAGGCCAAGGTAGTGTTGTAATAGTGTTGCTCTGAAGGAATGCTCTCACAGCATGGGAACGATGTGAACTTGCATTGTCATCCATGAATACAGGACGAGTAGCCAATGGATGGTTGTCAAAATAAGGCACAACAACTGGATTGAGAATGTCCCGTATGTACTGATGACCACTGAGATTCCCACGTACAGTCACCATATCAAGTTTACAATTATTACTGTTCCTCCACCATAAGGAACAGTAGGTCTGATGTTCCTGGGCATGTAAGCAGTATTTCTATGCCTCCACACTCTCAGGTGACCATCTGAAGCAGGGACCTACTCTTGTCTGACCAATGGACTCTCCTCCACATCCTGAGATTCCTATGTTGTCGTGCCATATACCACTTTGATGCTGATCAGACAGAGTAGTGATTTTTCACCCTAAGTTTTGGAAATTCTTCAGCATCCATGAGTGCTAGGTTAAAATTATTGGGTCCATTTTAGATATTGGGGAAATTATTATCGTGCATTTGCAGGGGGATCTGAGGTGGTTCTCCCCCACAGAAAAATTTGAATTTTAGATGCCATATGGTGGCCTCTGGAGGCATTCTGACTGCAAAAATACTGGTAAAAGTCAAGAGGAAAATGTGTATTGTTTCCTCTTAAAATGTGACAAATTCATGTCTGGAGACACTTTCTGTAATGTTAGCTGTCAGCGATTGGTGCTGGTCATATTTTTGCGATAATATAAATTAATACCTGGCAGCTCCAACCATTCGTGATCTATTTCTGAATAAATGTTTGACCTTGTTTACAATTGAGAGAGTCATTCAATTATAAAATGAACATAGGTCGTCATGCGTCATTCTTTCCACATCGATGGGAGTTACGTCATGTCACAATGTATTCCTAGACATAGTAGGACATAGATACCATGAAATTATTAATTAGGACGTTAGTAGTTTTTTTTTACATCAACAATAGGGCTGTCATGATTATTTAATTAGTCAACTAACCGTTGGCTATTGTAGTAGTCAACGGTTTTTAATTTTAGGTGATTGTCATTCATTTCCAAAGTGGTACAAGTTGGGCTTAAATTGCACTGTATAATGAGGTGAATGATTATTAACCTACATGTAGTTACTTCTAAAATAGAGTGGCCTTTGTTTTCTGCACGAGTGTGCAACGTTACAGCATAATTTAACAAGAGGTGCACATCGGAGATACAGGCGTCAAGTTGTGGTGACAATCGGAGATTGTTGCATGTCCATAAACCGGTTATCAATCATATGTCGATAGTCAAATCTGGAACCTTTGTTCAAGTTATAAAGCTGATAAGTTTAGAATTCGTAAAAATTAATTAGGGCCCATAACTCTATAACAAAAAATAGGTTGATTTAATCGTCAGATGTGTACCCATACATGCAACTAGTAGAAAGTTGTATGATGGAGGGCCACCCCGGATGCCGACATTATATACACCATACATGGTATGGGTACATATAGAAATGGATCGGAGGAGTGCCTAATTTGATGAATAAAGGGTTAATATCTCCGGATCAAATTATTAGATTTACATAAAAAACTATAGAGCACAGCATATCAGTAACCTGAAATCATATATAAAGTAACCTGACAATCAGATTTAATATTTTTTGAGTTATCGCATGCCGAAGAAATGGATTGGAGGAGTTCTCAATTTGAAGGATAAAGGGTTAATATCATAGGATCAAATTATCCGATTTACACCAAAAACTATACAGCTTGGCACATCAGTAACCTGAACACATGTATGAAGTAACATGACAATCGGATTAATATTTTTTGAGTTATCTCATGCCAAAGGGATTGTAGGAATTTTCAATTTGAAGGATAAAGGGTTAATATCTCAGGACCAAATTATCAGATTTACACCTAAAACTATACAGCTCGGCACATCAGTAACCTGAACACAAATATAAAGTAACTTGACAATCCAAGCAATATTTTTCAAGTTATCGAATGCCAAAGGGAGGGATTGGAGGAATTTTCAATTTGAAGGATAAAGGGTTAATATCTCAAGATCAAATTATCCGATTTACACCAAAAACTATACAGCTCAGCACATCAGTAACCTGAAAACAAATGTAAAGTAACTTGACAATCCAAGCAATATTTTTCAAGTTATCGAATGCCAAAGGGATTGGAGGAATTTTCAATTTGAAGGATAAAGGGTTAATATCAAAGGATCAAAATAACAGATTTACACCAAAAACTATACAGCTTGGACCATCAGTAAGCTGAAGATATAAATAAAGTAACATGACAATTGGATTGATATTTTTTGAGTTATCTCATGCCAAAGGGATTGTAGGAATTTTCAATTTGAAGGATAAAGGGTTAATATCTCAGGATCAAATTATCAGATTTGCACCAAAAACTACACAGCTTGGCATATCAGTAACCTGAACACAAATATAAAGTAACTTGACAATCCAAGAAATATTTTTCAGGTTATCGAATGCCAAGGGAGGGGAGGAATTTTCAATTTGAAGGATAAAGGGTTAATATCTCAAGATCAAATTATCAGATTTACACCAAAAACTATACAGCTCGGCACATCAGTAACCTGAACACAAATATAAAGTAACTTGACAATCCAAGAAATATTTTTCAAGTTATCGAATGCCAAAGGGATTGGAGGAATTTTCAATTTGAAGGATAAAGGGTTAATATCTCAGGATCAAATTATCAGATTTACACCAAAAACTACACAGCTCAGCACATCAGTAACCTGAACACAAATATAAAGTGACTTGACAATAAAAGCAATATTTTTCAAGTTATCGAATGCCAAAGGGATTGGAGGAATTTTCAATTTGAAGGATAAAGGGTTAATATCTCAGGATCAAAATAACAGATTTACACCAAAAACTATACAGCTTGGAACATCAGTAGCCTGAAGAATGCCAAAGGGAGGGATACGGACACCGGATGGGCAGACAGACGGACGGACAGACAAAGGATGGACGAACCATGGATGGCCACCCCGGATGTTGGCATTATTTGTACCATACATGGTATGGGTACACATAAAAATTGTGCTGGGCCAGTTCTTGAACCTGCTTGAAATTTGATTGCAAATATTAGTCCAATCGGAGAATGTTTGTTGAAGTTATTACGCTAACAAACTCAAAAATCGAAAAAAGTGACTAATTAAGGCCCAATAAACTCTGCAATAAAAAATCGGGCCAGGCCAGTTTTTGAACTTGCTTGAGTAAGATATTCTTGCAATAGACATGTATGTCAAATATTAGTCAAATCGGAGAACATTTGTTCAAGTTATTGAGCTAAACGATCTCAAAATTTGTGAAAATCAACTATTTAAGGCCCATAACCCTGTTATGAAAAATCAGGCTGGGCCACTTTTCGAACTTGCTTGAAATATTCTTGGAAAAGAAAACACTTGTATGGCAAATATTTGACCAATCGGCGAATGCTTGTTGAAGTTAATTAAGACCCATAACTCTGCAACAAAAAATAAGGCCAGGCCAGTTTCGATCTTGCTTGAGATATTCTTGCAATAGACCTGTATGTTAAATATTAGTCAAATTATTGTTCAAGTTATTGCGCAAACGAGCTCAAAATTTGTAAAAATCAACTAATTAAGGCACACAACTCTGTAACGAAAAATTGGCTTCTGAACTTGCTTGACATATTCTTGCAAAAGAACTGTATGACAAATATTAGTCAAATTGGAGAAAGTTTGTGCAAGTTATTGCAGTAACAAGCTCAAAATTTGTAAAAATTAACTAATTAAGGCCCATAACTCTGTAACGAAACATTGGGTTGCACCAGTTTTCGAACTTGCTTGAGACATGATAACAAAAAAACCTGTTTGACAAATATAAGTCAAATTGGAGAATGCTTGTTCAAGTTATTAAAATAACAGTGCGAGGATGCCCACCCAATCACCAAACCATAGACCTTGGTTAACACAACTCGACCAAAAAGGCTTTAAAGCGTGGTCATTTGATCAGTATCTGTACTCAAGACAAGAGTCCTTTATTCAAACGGTGAACTATTTGAATAATTCATGGTTTTGGAAGTAACTGCAGGATGCAGAGTAAATAGAATTTTCAGTCTTGTACACTCGAACGACCCCACTGCAAAAACCTTAATCACAAAAGTGAGAAAGTTGACACATTGTCAGTTCACTTGTCATCATTCGAACTAAGTTTTAACTAACTTGTGTAGGAATGGACAGAAGTTCATGTTCAAAATTTCTGGAAATTAGTTACAGAAATGAAACATTTGCACAAACGTTCCTCAGTTTAATTTTTTCAGATTTGATTGGGAGACATTTTGGTATTTCCACTTTATCTCAACACATTCATACATCGTAAGCTTCAATTTTGTAAGTATATGAGAGTTGGTTTATTGAATTTTTGGGAAACGAATATTAATCGATTAACCATCAATTAATGGTGGTGATTAGCCAACTATGAAAATTTAAATTTTATGGTAAATTTCCTTTCTTATTATACCTACCGCAATTGTTTACTACAGGCTTGCACTACAGTGGAAGACCCTAACTTGGATAAAATACTCTCTATTTTAATCTTTTCCAAGAGATTTGGGAAAGAAAAGTGGTGTAAAAACACCACGAAACAAGAGGCTTCACGGGACCTGAAGCGCTCACCTTGAACAGAATGTGATATAAACAGAGACCAAGAATGAATCTACATTAAGCAATCAATCTCTATATGATCCATTGTCAATCCCTGACCCCCTCAGGACTGACAAAAATAGCCTTTTCTTCAGCTGATCATAATGTAAAAAGTGGAGCTCCCTTATGAAGCCCCTTGATACAATTTGTGTGGATTACTCTTAGTTCCACACCTCTATAAGGTACTTAACAAATGAAGGCGTCAATGTCCATAAAGCTTAACTTGACTATGTGTAGTGTTTGATGAAAACGATAATGTTCAATGTTTATGAAAGGATTATGAAATAAGACAATAATTGTGATAATTGAGAATATGTTAATTTCTGTTCCCCACATGCTATGTTTTCAATAAGAATAATTTGAGCTGTAGACTGTACTAAAGAATTGAGGCCTGGGTTAATGTGGCCCTCACCATTAACATGTGTCAACCAAAGTTACTAAGTTACTGTAAAATCATTCCAAAAATGAGTCATACTACCAAGTTACAATGAAATCCCTTCATAAATACAAGAGGCCCCAAGGGGCCTTAATCGCTCACCGGCCGAAGTAGTTCAAAGAAGTATTTGGGGTCACATTCAGTTAGACATGGTTCATCAACACTACAAAGGAATGAAGTCATGAGAGACAAATTTTATGGAACTAGGGACATGGCTTGAACAAACTTGAATCTTACCCCCCTAAGGATGCTGCATACCAAATATCAAAAGCATTCATCTGCTGGATCTGAAGAAGAAGATTTTTAAAGAAAATTCCTCATTTTGAACTAAGTTATCATTCGGGCTCCCACAGTGAGCCCAAATATGAACCCAGGGACTTGGCTTGAACAAACTTGAATGTTACCCCCCTAAGGATGCTGCATACCAAATATCAAAAGCATTCATCTGCTGGATCTGAAGAAGAAGATTTTAAAGAAAAATTCCTCATATTAACTAAGTTATAATTCGGGCTCCCACAGGGAGCCCAAATATGGACCCAGGGACTTGACTTTAACAAACTTGAATCTCACCCCCCCCTAAGGATGCTACACACTACAAAACATTCCGACTGCTGAACAGGGACTTGGCTTGAACAAACTTGAATTTCACCCCCTAAGGATGCTGCATGCCAAATATCAAAACATTCCGTCTGCTGGATCTTGAGAAGAAGATTTTTAAAGAAATTTGCCTGAACTAAGTTCAAATTCGGGCTCCTATACTGAGCCCAAATATGAACCCAGGGGGCCGGTTTGTACAAACTTGAATCAGATCCACCCCACAATGTTACATACCAAATATCAAAAGAATCTGCCTGCTGGATCTGGAGAAGAAGATTTTTTAAGAAATTTGCCTGAAATGCATTAAGTTCAAATTTGGGCTTTTATAGTGAGCCCAAATATGAATCCAGGGGGCCGATTTTAACAAACTTGAATCTGACTCCCCTAAAGATGATGTATACAAAATAGGAAAGAATTCTGCTTGGTGGATCTGAAGAAGATTTTTTTGAATTTTGGAAAGAAATTCATGGGTGCTATCAGAGTTATGCCCTTTGTGGTGCCCCCTGTGGGTACGGCAAGTTTCTTTGTACAAGTTTGAATTGGCATATGATGGGAAACATGCACACCAAATTTGGTTCAATTTGATCCAGTAGTTTGTGAGAAGTAGTCGGTAATGTAAAGTTCACGACAGACGACGACGGACGACAGATGACAGACGGCAAGTGATAAGTTAAGCTCCCTTTGGTGAGCTAAAAATAAGCCAAAACTGGGTCGAGCGCCATCGGCGCACACCCAGTAGGGGACACTCTTCTCTTAGTGCAATTCCACGACTTCCGTTAACCAGTGTGCAAGCAGTCATCAAACCATTCTTTTGAGTCCGCCAACATAGGAGTTATGTGATCAGCAGGGAGGAAGGATTCTTACCCGAATAAGAAGACGGGAGGGCCTCCATGTAAACAATTGCAGTAGGTATAATAAGAAAGGAAATTTACTATAAAATTCAAATTTCTTATCAACCTACCATACAATTGTTTACTACAGGCTGAATAGACAATAGGATGGGGGGAATCACATAACCAACCAGCACATAACCCCATTGCACTGGAACCGTGGACAGAGGAAGAGGTCCCTAGGCCTATCAAACCATTGCATCACAAACATTAGTAAAAGACAATGAGAGATAAGGCATATGGTGATGTGCGATGCACAGACAGAAAGGGCAGTAACAGCACAGAGCTGGAACTGACCTTGTAAGCAGCTGAATGGCTGGGATAGACAACAGCCTGAGCAGAAGAAAGAGGGCCTGTAGAACAAAGGTCCTCTGCCTGCGTCTGCAACTGTCACAGATAAGTGGAGAAAGTAGTACTTCTCCAGTAGGCTGTCAGCATAACATCCGGCAATATGACAGAGTTAGTATAAGCCCCAAGAGGTAGACAATGCACACACCTCGTGAAAAACGATTGGTAATATAATTGCCAGTCGCTAGATGAGCGGAAGCTGCACGAATAGTAAGCCAAATCCATCGAGAAATGGATTCAGGAGAGACCGTCTGTCGACCAGGAATAAGGGACAGAAAATCGATCCTACCCTTCCAAATGAACAGAGCAAAGGGTGTTTACCCTCAACAGAAGGAGGAGTCCCGATACAGATAGAAGGCGGAGTAGTTTCCGATATCTGATTCTTGGCCAGAAAGGAGCAATCACTGGTAAACATAACACTGGTGGGAGAGCTCCAGAAAAAGGCTGGGTCAACCGAGAGGGAGTGAAGCTCACTAACCCATCTGGCGGAGGCAAAACCATCAGAAAAGCCATCTTGTATGTGAGAAACCGCATATCCACCTGGGATAAAGGCTCGAACAGCGCCCCAAAGCAAAACAGCACCCAAGAAAGATACCATCTTGGGGTAAGCTGCAAAGTCCTAGGCCTTTTCAAGGCTTGGAGAGGCATGGAGTAGTGCCGATATGACGCTGTCCCACATACGAAAAGGTCTCCGAAGCATGGACCTGTACCCATTGATGTAAACAGGCTGGAGCCCCCCAGAAAATATACCAGAAACTCCGCAATCTGTGTTATCAAAGGAGTGACAGAAGCAACAGAGTGATCGCACACCATCGACAGAAGACCTTCCACTTAGCTGCAGAAGCTAAACCAGTGGAGTGCCTCCTTGAAGAAGAAAAGCAACTCCACTGCATGTCTAAAAAAAAACCACCACGGAGGAGACAGGATATGCGCGAAGGCACAATGAAGTCGGGTCAACGTGAAACCTCCGTGACCTTGGCAAAGAAGGTCGCAACATAGAAGGAGACGTGCCGGAACCGCCGCCAACAGAGAGCGTAGAAGATTGATCCACACCCACTGAGGCGACAGGGGTGCGATCAAAATGGTTCGACAACTGCAGGTTCATATCTTGGTTAGAACCTGAAGCCGAATCGGAACTGGCAGGAAGGCATAGCCAACAAGACCGTTCCAATGGAGTGACAGAGTGTCCACGGCAAAAGCCAGAGCATCTGGACACGGGGACATGAAAGTGTCCACATGATGGTTCCAACGAGTCGCAAAGAGATCGATGTGGGGATGACCACAGAGATGGCAAAGTGACTGGAGGAGCATCCACTCGGTGGAAATGAACCTGCCCCGTCGGGACAGGGAGTCGGCTAGGATGTTCAGACGACCGGGAATGTGACGAACCACCACTCCGGTGTTGACATCCTGAGCGAGCAGTAGAAGATCCTGAACCAATTCGTACATGGGAACAGAGTGCATGCCGCCCTGGTTCTGAATGTAAACATTCACTGTCGAATTGTCGGACAATAGAAGGACCTGACAATTCGAAAGGCGGGAGATCCACTGCCGGAAACTCAGAAAAAGAGCAAGAAGCTCCTTCTGGTTGATGTGAAGAGCTGCTACATCCTGGACCCATGAACGAAAAGACCTAGAGGAACCAATGACACACCCCATCTGAGATCGCTAGTGACTGCCATCAGAACACGATCGGACATGGGGAAGTCCAATGGAAATCCCTTCATAATCCACTGAACATCTGTCAGGGTAGACGGTGATGAGGAAGAGACTCTGGTAACTGAAGCACCAGATCCAGAGGATCGACATTCGGCCTTCAACGACTGAGCAGAAAGTGTTGGATAGGTCAGACATGCAGCCGACCCTGAGGAATGAGATCCGTCACCGAACCGCAGAGACCGAGCAGCTGGGGAAGACTCCGAGCTGTTGTGGACATGGACAGAGTCAGGGCAAAAGGCTGACAAAAGCACAGCCCTTGCCTGGGAAACCGCCACCGTATCAGCTGAGTACAGAAGCCCATCCCAGATGACAAAACGACGGAGAAGGGACCAGATCCGGCTTCTTCTCGTTGACTCTGAACCCTAGTGATGTGAGCAGGCTCAACAGTGTGACACCATCTGATTCCAGAAAGGCAGCATTGGAACACCTCTGGAGGATATCGACTAGATATGCCGAAGAAGACATCCTGGACTGTGTGCGATGTAAGACTAACACAGGCGACATCAGACGGGTGAAGGCCCAAGGATCCAGGTCGAGGCCAAAGAGCATGGCCTTGAACTGGAAAACATCCTGGGGAAATAGAGCAGCGAACCGACCTGAAAGCCTCCGTGCTGAACTGAGGAGCAAAGAGAGACTGGGTCAGGAGACTCAGATCGATAACCTGTCTGAGTCAGCCGTCCTTCTTTGGCACCAAGAACAGGCAGGAATAAAATCCCACTGAAAGAATGTTCTTGATAACCTCGATCGCCCACTTTGACAGGAGATTGCCTATCTCCATGATCAAAAGTTCCCAACGTGTAACATTGAAAGTGTTAGAAGAGGAACTCTCGACTGAGTGGAATGCCTCAACCTGGGACAAATTCGAGGTGACTACTGCCAACGCCTACACTTACCCTGTGAGTGAGTAGAAGTGGCAGCAGGAGGATCAGCCCTTAGCTTCGCAGAGGAAGCAGAAGGGTACTTGGTAGGCTTTGGACGGCCCCCGTCTCCAACAGAAGGCTGATCAAGCTGACAAAGCAGCAGCTGATCTATGGAATGACATAGGGAGTCATCCCGGACCGTTGCCATGGAACCTTGGAATATTAGCGGACATGCCAATAGAGGCAGATCGAAGAGCAGTGCACCGCCCCTCAAGAAGGGAACGGCATGTGTCCAGCACAGTGTCCCTGTGAACTAATTCCAAGTGAGCCGTGTTACAGGCATGTGTGTGAGAAGATGCATGAGCGTCTTGGACAGCACTCACAAAAAACCTGTTTGTAGTCAAACTTATCTGGCAGAAGATAAGCAGCAAAGCAGAGACGACATGATCGAAGAGAGAAAGCATTCCTGCATCTCTCCCGATAAGCCCAACATGACTCCAGAGTCTCCATATGAAAAATGGCTGGCTTGGGAGTTGGAGTCCCAATCCAATTCCGTCAAAGTCTGGCAAACTGATGGATTGGCGGAATCGTAGGAACGATAACGCACCGGAGGCAAAAAAGTGTCAACCCTGATGAAGAACGACGTCTTCATAGCCTTGGAACTCAGCTTAGAGTCCAAAGCTGTAAAAGCTTCAACCACCTGTACCGACAGGCACGGTCGAAGGCGCCCAGAAGCAGGTTGTTCCACAGGCTGTAGGCGCGTGACCGATGATCGTGGCCGGGCTGACACTGACGGCTGATTTGACGGTTTGAGATCTGGAAGGAACCTAAACACAAAGTCAAGAGCTGCCCCCATGTCAGAAGACTGTTGGCTCTTGACGTCAGGTATGTCAGACTCATCCCATGAGTCGGAAGACACATAGCCCATCATGAGCAAATCAGCCGACGTCTCCCATGGTGTTGGCACACCAGGGGGATCAGAAAGTGGCCCGTTTCCAATCCTGGGAGGTGGTGCCACAGGGGGCACCCGGAAACCACTCATAGCCTCGCTGGAAGCAATGGAAAAGGTTCTTGGACAGAACCTAAGTGAGCAAGGAGAGGGCCTCCCTAAGCTCACTGACTGTGTCGGAACGGTTCGATCTGGGAACGAACTGACAAAGTGGCTACACTCCTGACCCATTTACCAGCGAAGGATCACAATCCTCAAATACACCTGACACAGGGCGACGGGCTGCAGCCAAAACATCTGAAGGCAGATGTGTATTGGAGAAAGACATACCCTGAGGATCTACATAGCGAAAACTCAGGAGAGTCGCCGCGGACCTCTGCGGGACAGAAGGTCCAAGCTGCACAAAAAGCATTGGTCCCACAAAACTGGCCATGGGACCAGAGTGGGTGGACGGAAATGCCACAGAGCTCATGGTGACCCCACCATGAACATCCGAATCCAATGAGAAAAAACTGAGGTACTCGACGGCTGAAAGACCACAGTAGAGGGTTTGGCCGGCAGCCCCTTCCAACTTCGCCAAGTTGAAGTCAGGGAAGGCTGAGACCAATACCCCATGTCTACACTACCAGACATCTCTGCAGACCCCTGCAGGGATAAAACTGCTGTGCTCAATGGCAGAGAGAACACAACTGGGGGTTCGGTCGGCAGCCACTTCCGACTTCGCCGAGTTGAAGTCAGGGAAGGCTGAGGCCGATATCCCATGTCTCCACTACCATACACCTCTGCAGACCCCTGCAGGGATAAAACGGCTGTGCTCAACGGCTGAGAGGACACAGCAGGGGGTTTGGTTGGCAGCCACTTCTTACTTCACCGAGTTGAAGTCAGGGAAGGCTGAGGCTGATACCCCACATCCACACTACAGACATCACTGCAGACCCCTGAAGGGATAAGCCGAGGCTGGCTAAAACGGTGCCCGATGACGTTCTAGACAGAAGAGTAGTAGCAGCAGACATGACGGAAGCTGCTGAAACTGGCGGAAAAGGGGAGAGAGCAACCTAGCTCGGCCTCCAAAGGAGGAGTCACAACCCTAGTGACAGCCTCAGATGCCGACTGGAGAGGGCGCATAGTCCCGGAACCAGGCATCTCTTCACAAGACATCCAACAGCTCCCACTGTATCCACCACGGTAAAAACTGCACATCCCTCATGGAGGGGGTATAACTCTCACCAGACGTGGTCATGTCGGGAGGCCCCGAAACGACATTGTTCCCCCCACCCGAGAGGGAGGGAGGAACAGGCACGGAAACGCACCAAAAGTGAGGGAAAAAGGCATTGCCCTAAAGGAACCGAACTGGACATAACAGAGGTGAGAGCAGTAGAAGAAAAAGGTGAACTCAACAGATACAGAAAGTAGAACACCCCCAACTACGAGAGAAAGGTGGCAAAAAAAAAAGAACCAGTGGGTACACAAAAGAACCCAGATGGCCGACAGGGACCTAAAAAACAGAAATTCAGCCCTCAACAGAGTGAAGAAATCATGTCCATACAGTCCCTCACTGACACCTAACTCAAATAATAATATTAAAACTTATCAACTGAAAATTTTTATGTCCGAACCGCGTTGAAACGATGTCGAACATCAAGCACGAAATCGGAAAATATAAATAAAATTCAATGAAAATGTGGTTGAAAATATTAAGAATATATAAAACACAGTCCTGTTATTATACGATCTTCAGATCCATAATTCCAGTCACAGGAAAACCATTATCGATGAGTTGAATTATCACAAGAGAAGAGCTTCCCCTACTGGGTGTACTTTTCTTTCCCAAATCTCTTGGGAAAGATTAAAATAGAGAGTATTTTATCTGACTTACGGTCTTCCACTGTAGTGCAAGCCTGTAGTAAACAATTGTAAGGTAGGTTGATAAGAAATTGATAGTCGCAATAGCCCAAGTCAACAATCAGAGTATTTTTATTCAAGTGTATAACAATATACATCTGCACTTGCTGGGGAAAACTGGTTTGGGGAATAGGTCCATTTCAAGGACCCCAAAACAGGGTCGCAGAAGCCCTGTGTGATTAAAGATTTGAAATGTTATGTAAAAAGTAGTCTACTGTGTGTGGAGAGTTGGCTATGAATAAAACACCTGTGGAGTGGAATTCCAACTAGACAAACAATCGTAAAATCTAACACATGACTGTAAGAAATGTGAACAATATTCCAGCTAATGGCCCTCCAGCTTCAATCCAGAGTTCCATAGGATCCACTCTTCATATAATGAACAATTCATTTTTGTGCTATCACATTTTTAAAAAAAGTAAAAAAAAGTTTTGAAAACTGCCATTTCTTTAGTTATTTATTTATTCAGGTTTAATGACACTTTAACAGCAAAGGTCATATCCTGTCGGTGACAGATTTATTGGTGGAGGGAGCCGAGCAACGACAAGCAGCTGCCAGCTCCCCAACATCGTAACTCCGCACTGCTGCAGAGGCAGGGTTAGATTGATTGAAGACATGCGCACCGTTGACATGCAGTACGCCTAAGTGCATGGTGTCATTGTGCCCCCATATGGACAATCGGGGTTAAGTGCCTTGCCCAGGGACACATCGCGGGAGTCTGAATCAATCGCTCAGATCGATCCAAGGACTAAGCAGGCTTGACGTTACTTAACTTCGCTGAGCTGACGAGAACCGGTTACCACAATGCCACCGCTCCCCCAGTTAACCAGACCCAATAAAAAAAATTAGGTTGAACAAAAAAAAGAATTAGGTTGAACAAGAGGGGGCCACGCCCAAGGGCATACCCCCATGGTGCAAACTGCCAAACAATGATAAGAGAAGAAATGAACCATGATACTGTGAAGGCTATTCCCATAAACACTCTTCATTCCAAATTTCATTGAGAGCCGCTAACCCCATACCAGAGATATGAGGCAAACATACAAAACATTGGCTATTTTATGAGGCAAGCTCCAAAATTATTATCTTTGTTTTACAGCAAGGTAATTGTGAAGGCCAGAAACACCTGTTACTTAAGTCTAGTGATGATCGGACCATCCACATAAGAGATGTAGAACAAAGACAAAATGCCACATGTGGGGAAGTGATTGGCATGTATTTTCTTTGTGTTACTGCAGGGACATGACTCATTTGGAAGCCTTTCCCATAAACAATCTTCATTCCAAATTTCATTGAAATCTGATAACCCAAACCTGAAATATGAGATGAACAGACAAAAAATTGGCTATCTTACGAGGCAAACAGCGAATTTTCAAAGTTAAAAAGGGGTATTAGTCTAAAAAGTGAAAAGTAAGAAATATTGTTAGAAGCTCATTTGAAAGTCTTTCTCATAAACAATTTTCATTCCAAATTTCATTGAGATCCAATAACCCAAACCTGAGATAGGAGGCGAACAGACAAAAAATAGCCTATTTTTGTATTTTCAAAGGGCCATAACTCACAGAAAATATATTCAAACAGCAAAACGGCTGATGCTGCTTAACGATCTCATGATAATGAACATCTGTATCAAATTTCATTGAAATCTGAGCAGTAATGTTTAAGTTATAACACGAAGAGACATCTGAGTGCGGACAGACAGACATACGGACAGACACACAGATGAACGGACAGGTGCAATCCAGTATATCCCACTTTTTGAAAAAAAAGTGAGGGTATAACATTTGTCACACAATTAAAATCAAGTTTTTAGAATGAAGTATTTAAATTGGTTAAGTGTGAATACCATGTGTCAGACTTTAACATTTTTATATGAAATCTCGCTGGTATAGAATTACCTCATATTAGCTTGCAGTGCAGAGACACTTGATTGATCTGTCACTCTCTGTGATGTCACTGTGACCGCTGCACAGAGCAAATATGATGAAGCAGCTGGTAGGAAAGTCATTTGCTGGTCTAATCTGGATAACGGAGAAATACTGTAGATTATTTCTTCAGTTGCTTTCTTCAAGCTGATGATATGCTGAGATGTAAATGACTGTTGGAAAGGGCCTGAGAGAGTTTTTTCCAACTGCATTTTACCTCATTACATCAAGTTAAAGGACTCCATGTTTTGATGTCATTATAGGCAAAAAAAAAGGCTTTGATTCGCAGGCAATCTCTCACTGAAATTGAACCTCTTCTTTGGACATTTTATTGCCTTGCTGTGTCTTCCAATATTACTACAAAATCAAGAGATTCAAATCTTTTTATGTTTATTGATTGATGTATGTAACTGAAATCTGAAGAACATAGCAAATGACAGTCTACATTCCGTGGCTTTGCAGTTGCTTTTTGGAAAATCTTGGCAGGCCTAGAAATGACTAGAAATGACTGTCAATGCACATGCAAGTTTCCCCAGAGACAGCATTTTGGGCACTGGTTCTGTTACATTAAGAAGTGATCCAAGTCATTCTTTAAGGGTTAAAATTAGATAAATATATTTGTATAATTACGCACTTTCTATATATACTGTGTGTGAAAAGAGAGTAGAAAGCTACTCAATCCATGCTCATAAAATGTAAGAAAAAAAATAAATACTGAAAATAAAACTCTCCCTCACTGATTTGAAAAAAAAATGTTTGAGAATCAAATAATTTATTTTGTGTAGCCTTTGAATATATTATATTGTGACTTTCCATTCCTCCAACCAGCTGTGGGTTACTATACTTTTTCCAATAGTTTTTTACCTATCAATGGTTCTAAAAGTAATCACACACTATTTATGCACTAAGAATAGTTGTGGAATATTGTAATATGTTCCACTGATGGAATACAATGTGCCCTTTTAAGACATTATTTCAGAATTCTGCTTTGTTCAAGTTCAAGAATGAAAATGCCTGTCTTGGGCAAGGTCCTTAAATCCTGATCGGTATAAAAATTCTTCCTCAGTTTGTTTGATATAACAAATAAAAAGAGAAATGCGAAGCCTTGCATATGCCTCCTCCCACAATAATACAGATAGCATATGCTGTTAACTGGTGTGGTGGCATTTTTCAAGATGGCATAAATGTTTGCCATTTTGGACTAATGAACATACCTGCAGACTAACTTGGTTAAACTCCCCAAGCATACCAATTCATCATGGGCCATATAAAAATTATTAAATTGTCTACTGCCATTCAATAACAAGAGGTCCCACAGGACCTGAGGCACTCACACTCACCTGACCAAAGTTGTTTGAAGAAGGATTTAATTAGGATCTATGGCTAGTTAACTCTACAGAGGAATGAAGTTACTTAATTATTTATAACTGTTGTCTATGCCAGATGATTTTTGTTCCAGTATTGGGATGCTACCACAGAAACAATGCCCACATTTCCAGTAATGCATAACTAGGGAGTCAAAATATCAACCTAGGGACTTAACTTGAACAAACTTGAATCTGAGCCCTTCCACTCCACACCACACCCAGGATGCTGTATACCAAATGTCAATAGATTTTGAATGGTGGATCTGAAGAAGAAGATTTTTTTAAAGATTATTCATCATATTACACCAAGTTAAAATTTGGGCCCCCAAAGGGAGCCCAAATATGAATCTAGGGACTTATGTTGAACAATCCTGAATCTGAACCCTTCTAGGGTGTTGTATACCAAATATCAAAACATTACGAATAGTGGTTCTCAAGTTAAAATGAGGGCATCCATAGGCAGCCCAAATATTAACCCAGAGACTTTATTTGAAAAAAAACTCAAAACTGCCCCCCCACACCCCAATTATGTTGTATACCAAATATCAAAAGATTCTGACTGTATTTCAAGAAGCAGATTTTTAAAGATTATTCCTCATATTGGACTAAGTTAAAATTCAGGCTTCAATAGGGAGCCCAAATATTAACCCAGAGACTTGGTTTCAACAAACTTGAATCTACCTCCTAAAAGGGTAGGATATACCATGTATCAAAAGACTCATTGGAGGTTTGTGAAAAGAAAATGTAAAAAAATATTCCTCATACTGTATCAAGTAAAAGTTGGGCTCTAAACGGAGCCCAAATATTAATCAAAGGCTTTGATTTTAAGAAACTTGAATCTGACCTCGCCCCTTAAGGGTGCTGTATACCATATTATCAAAAGATTTTGACTGGTGGTTCTGGAGAAGATTTTTGAAGATGCCCAAATATTAACCAAGGGACTTGATTTTTTTAGACTGAAATCTGACTACCCTTAGGAAGGTGTATACCATATATCAAGGATTTTGAGTAGGTGTTTTTGAGAAAAAAATATTCCTCATATTGTACCAAGTAAAAATTCAAGCTCCAACAGAGAGCACAAATATTATTCAACGGGCTTGATTCGAACAAACCTGAATCTGACCCCCCATAAGGATGATGTCAACCATATTATTAAAAGATTCTGACTGGTGAATCGGTAGAAGATTTAAAAAAATTAATACACATATTGCAGTAAGTTACAATTTGTGCTCCCATATAGAGCCCAATTATTAATTGATGGGCATGATTTGAAGAAACTTGACTCTGTAAAGATTCTGATATACCATATATCAAATAATTCTGACTAGTGGTGATGGATAAAAAGAGTTTTAAAGATTATTCCTCATATTGGACTAAGTTAAAAACTTAAAATTCGGGCTCCAAATAGTATTGAAAGGACTTGATTTGAACAAACTTGAATCTGGCCCTGTAAGGATGCTGCCTACTAAAACTAGATGGTGGGTGTCACTTGTGTGCAAAGTACACTATAGTGTATCCCCGCATTTGCATCCTTGACTTTGTATGAATGCTTGATACAAAGAAGAAATGTATTATATGACACACTAAAATCATATTGAGTGGCACAGGTGACACAGCTTCGTGCGCACCTACAGACTCCACTGCAACATTTGGGCATGGTTTTAGCGTTTCGAATTACATACATGTACCCTGAACAATCCGAAATCTTTGTGCACATCTACAGACCCTACTGCAACATTTGAGCATGGTTTTACCATTTTGAAATACATACTGTAGGAGCCTTTCGCCGGAAATGGTCTAAGAGAACATGAAAGAGGCAACGGTATCACAGCCTCGTGGCACCCCAAAAATCCAAAACCTTCGTGCGCATCTACAGACCCTACTGCAACATTTGAGCATGGTTTTAGGATTTTGAATTACATACCCTAGGAGCCTTTCGCCAGAAACGGTCTAAGAAAATGTGAAAGTGGCAACAGCACAGCCACTAGGCACCTGAAAAATCCGAAACCTTCGTGCTCATCTACAGACCCCACTGCAACATTTGAGCATGGTTTTAGCGTTTCGAATTACATACCCTTGCAGCCTTTCGCCGGAAACGGTCTAAGAAAACACGAAAGAGGCAATGGTGTCGCAGCCAGGTGGCAGGTGAAAAATCCGAAATCTCCGTGCGCATCTACAGACCCCACTGCAACATTTGAGCATGGTTTTAGCATTTCGAATTACATACCCCAGGAGCCTTTCGCCGGAAACGGTCTAAGAAAACACAAAAGTGGCAACGGTGGCACAGCCACGTGGCACCTGAAAAATCCAAAACATTCATGCGCATCTACAGACCCCACTGCAACATTTGAGCATGGTTTTAGCGTTTCGAATTACATACCCTAGGAGCCTTTCGCCGGAAACGGTCTAAGAAAACACAAAAGTGGCAACGGTGGCACAGCCACGTGGCACCTGAAAAATCCGAAACCTTCATGCGCATCTACAGACCCTACTGCAACATCTGAGCGTGCTTTTAGCATTTCGAATTACATACCCTAGGAGCCTTTCGCCGGAAATGGTCTAAGAAAACACGAAAGTGGCAATGGTGGCGCAGCCACATAGCAGCTGAAAAATCTGAAACCTTCGTGCGCATCTACAGACTCCAATGCAACATTTGAGAATGGTTTTAGCATTTCGAATTACATACCCTAGGAGCCTTTCGCCGGAAACGGTCTAAGAAAACACAAAAGTGGCAATGGTGGCACAGCCACGTGGCACCTGAAAAATCTGAAACCTTTGTGCGCATCTACAGACCCCACTGCAACATTTGAGCATGGTTTTAGCATTTCGAATTACATACCCTAGGAGCCTTTCGCCGGAAACGGTCTAAGAAAACACAAAAGTGGCAACGGTGGCACAGCCACATGGCACTTGAAAAATCCAAAACCTTTGTGCGCATCTACAGACCCTACTGCAACATTTGAGCATGGTTTTAGCATTTCGAATTACATACCCTAGGAGCCTTTTGCCGCAAACGGGCTAAGAAAACACAAAAGTGGCAATGGTGGCACAGCCACGTGGCACCTGAAAAATCGGAAACCTTTGTGCACATCTACAGACCCTACTGCAACATTTGAGCTTGGTTTTAGCGTTTCGAATTACACACCCTAGGAGCCTTTCGCCGGAAACGGTCTAAGAAAACACGAAAGTGGCAATGGTGGCGCAGGCAGGTGGCAGCTGAAAAATCCGAAACCTTTGTGCACATCTACAGACCCCACTGCAACATTTGAGCATGGTTTTAGCGTTTCGAATTACATACCCTAGGAGTCTATTGCCGGAAACGGTCTAAGAAAACACAAAAGTGGCAATGGTGGCACAGCCACGTGGCACCTGAAAAATCCGAAACCTTCGTGCGCATCTACAGACCCCACTGCAACATTTGAGCATGGTTTTAGCATTTCGAATTACATACCCTAGGAGCCTTTCGCCGGAAACGGTCTAAGAAAACACAAAAGTGGCAATGGTGGCACAGCCACGTGGCACCTGAAAAATCTGAAACCTTCGTGCACATCTACAGACCCTACTGCAACATTTGAGCATGGTTTTAGCGTTTCGAATTACATACCCTAGGAGCCTTTTGCCGGAAATGGTCTAAGAAAACACGAAAGTGGCTATGGTGGCACAGCCACGTGGCACCCGAAAAATCCGAAACCTTTGTGCGCATCTACAGACCCTACTGCAACATCTGAGCATGGATTTAGCATTTCGAATTACATATCCTACGAGCCTTTTGCCGGAAACGGTCTAAGAAAACACAAAAGTGGCAACGGTGGCACAGCCACGTGGCACCTGAAAAATCCGAAACCTTCATGCGCATCTACAGACCCTACTGCAACATCTGAGCATGCTTTTAGCATTTCGAATTACATACCCTAGGAGCCTTTCGCCGGAAATGGTCTAAGAAAACACGAAAGTGGCAATGGTGGCGCAGCCACATGGCAGCTGAAAAATCTGAAACCTTCGTGCGCATCTACAGACTCCAATGCAACATTTGAGAATGGTTTTAGCGTTTCGAATTACATACCCTAGGAGCCTTTCGCCGGAAACGGTCTAAGAAAACACAAAAGTGGCAATGGTGGCACAGCCACGTGGCACCTGAAAAATCTGAAACCTTTGTGCGCATCTACAGACCCCACTGCAACATTTGAGCATGGTTTTAGCATTTCGAATTACATACCCTAGGAGCCTTTCGCCGGAAACGGTCTAAGAAAACACAAAAGTGGCAACGGTGGCTCAGCCACATGGTACCTGAAAAATCCAAAACCTTTGTGCGCATCTACAGACCCTACTGCAACATTTGAGCATGGTTTTAGCATTTCGAATTACATACCCTAGGAGCCTTTTGCCGCAAACGGGCTAAGAAAACACAAAAGTGGCAATGGTGGCACAGCCACGTGGCACCTGAAAAATCGGAAACCTTTGTGCACATCTACAGACCCTACTGCAACATTTGAGCTTGGTTTTAGCGTTTCGAATTACATACCCTAGGAGCCTTTCGCCGGAAACGGTCTAAGAAAACACGAAAGTGGCAATGGTGGCGCAGACAGGTGGCAGCTGAAAAATCCGAAACCTTTGTGCACATCTACAGACCCCACTGCAACATTTGAGCATGGTTTTAGCGTTTCGAATTACATACCCTAGGAGTCTATCGCCAGAAACGGTCTAAGAAAACACAAGAGTGGCAACGGTGGCACAGCCACGTGGCACCTGAAAAATCCGAAACCTTCGTGCGCATCTACAGACCCCACTGCAACATTTGAGCATGGTTTTAGCATTTCGAATTACATACCCTAGGAGCCTTTCGCCGGAAACGGTCTAAGAAAACACAAAAGTGGCAATGGTGGCACAGCCACGTGGCACCTGAAAAATCTGAAACCTTCGTGCACATCTACAGACCCTACTGCAGCATTTGAGCATGGTTTTAGCGTTTCGAATTACATACCCTAGGAGCCTTTTGCCGGAAACGGTCTAAGAAAACACGAAAGTGGCTACGGTGGCACAGCCACGTGGCACCCGAAAAATCCGAAACCTTCGTGCGCATCTCTAGACCCTACTGCAACATCTGAGCATGGATTTAGCATTTCGAATTACATATCCTACGAGCCTTTTGCCGGAAACGGTCTAAGAAAACACAAAAGTGGCTACGATGGCACAGCCACGTGGCACCCGAAAAATCCAAAACCTTCCTACATATCTACAGATCATTTAGCAACACCCTAGTGTAATTTTAGAACTCCGAATTACATAGGTTGGGACTATTCAGCAAAAAAGTGAAAAAATAACGCATTTTTTAAGTGGCTCCACAGAAGCCACCTGGTGGCACAAAAATTTAAAAGTTGTATTTTTGGGTTGCACAGACCCTATCGAACAACTGTAGAAAGTTACAGCGTTTCGAATTACAAAACCGGACGTACGGAAGTACGGACGTACGGACGGAGATCATGACAATATCCCCGTATTTTTTAAAATGCGGGGATAAAAAATCAAAAGATTCTGATTGGTGAATCTGAAGAAGATTTTTAAAGAGACCCCAATTATTAACCAAAGGACTTAAATTTAACAAATTTGAATGCAACCCCTTCAAGGATTCTGTATACCATACATTAAAAGATTCTGACTAGTGTTTCTGGAGAAGAAAGGTTTAAAGGTTATTCCTTATATTGGACTAAGTTAAAATAGGGAGCCCAAATATTAGCCCAGGGACTTGGTCGGAACACACTTAGATCAGATAAGGATGCTATATACAAATATTAAAAGATTCTGACTGGGAGATCTGAAGAAGGATATTTTTAAAGACTATTTCCCATATTGCACTAAGTTAAAATTTAGGCTCCCATAGAGATTCCAATTATTAAGAAATGGACTTGAGTTAAACAAATTTGAATGCAACCCCTCTAAGCATTATGAATACCATATATCAAAAGATTCTCACAAGTGTTTCTGGAGAAGAAGAGTTTTAAAGACTATTCCTCATATTGAACTAAGTTAAAATTTGGGCTCCAATAGGGAGCCCAAATATTAATCCAGGGGCTTGGTTTTTTGAACAAAATAAGATCTAACCTCCCTAAAGATGCTTTATTCCAAATCAGGCCTCAATTTGTTTTCTGAAAATGGTTCAATCTGGAATGAGAAAATTTAAAAAAACTTGCCCTGAAAGACATAATTTCCTGGCATCTAGGATTGTAGTCCAAACTTGGTCTTGAAGGTCGTAATTTATTTCTTTACATTGATATATCCTTCAAGGATGCACCAACATAAACTAGAGATGGTCTGTTGCCCGGTATACCCCCACCATGGCATACCACCTAGTGTGGGTGACTGTTGAATCTGATCGGAAAAAAGATTATGTCACACACTGCTCCTCTGCATGTTGATCATTTTGGTGAAGTTTCATGAAAATGCGACTAAAACTGTGGAAGTAGTTCGCTACACAAGTATTTTTGCAAAATCCAATATGGCCTCCAGTTGGCCATCTTGAATCCGATTTGGAAAAAAATTATGTCATGTACTGCTCATCATGTCGATCAATTTATATTGAGTTTCAGGAAAATGAAGCAAAAACTGTAGAAGTAGTTCACTCCACAAGTATTTTGCAAAATCCAATATGGCCACCAGTCAGCTATCTTGAATCAGATCTGGAAAAAAATTATGTCAAACACTTTCCCTCATCATGTTGATCATGTTTATGAAGTTCCATGAAAATGTGACTAAAACTGTGGAAGTAGTTCGCTCCACAAGTTTACATTTGCAACGGACTGACGACGACAGACCGACTGGCAGACAGGTTGACTCCTATATACACCCCTAAACATCGTTTTGTGGGGGTATAAAAATTAATTTATGGCCTTCAAGTCCAAGTTTGGACTACTGAGATTGTAACTTAGTCTTACTTTGAAACTCATTTTTCCAAGTGAATGAAGAGAAATTATTTTATTCTGTTATTCACTACTATTCAAATGCTTGAGGAGACCAGGTAAAAAATCTATTGCTGTGATGTAGGTTGATCCCATCTTTAATATACACCTGGAACTTAAGCACCCCCTGGGGTTTTTTGCAGTGGTGTTAATAGAAACTGTCATTATTTTCATGTCATCTTTCAGATGGCCAAAAGAGATTGGTTGCGGAAAGAATGGTCTATTGACAAGTGAAAGACAACACAATGATGAATATATGCAGTATTTTAATAGCGCTAATTACACATATCTGTCGCTAATGTTTTTGATGGAAAAATGTTCTCTCGACAAGTATGCTGCTGGAATGGTCCATGATGAAACAATTCCAGTAATTACTGACAGAAATGTAACTTGTGATCTCCTGAACACAATAGCAGTGTCTGACATTAGTAGCGAGAGTATCCATCATGGGCTCGGGTGACAGCCTGAACCCTTTTCCTAATGCTACTAGTGATCCTTCTGATACGGTCCAGAGGCAACTGCTGCCATTCCTCATGCAATGCAGCTTCCAAATCAGCCAAATTCTGTACATGTGGATCCCTTGCTTGCACTCAGCATCCGTGAAATTCCCAGATGTGCTCTAAGGGATTCAAATTGGGGCTCATTGCAGGCCAAGGTAGTGTTGTAATAGCATTGTTCTGAAGGAATGCTCTCGCAGCATGGGAACGATGTGGCCTTGCACTGTCGCCCATGAAGGCAGGGCGAATAGCCAATGGCTGGTTGTCAGAATGAGGTACAACAGCTGGATTGAGAATGTCCCCAATGTACTGATGGCCAGATCAATACTGATCCTCCACAATAAGGAACAGCAGGTCTGATGTTCCTGGGCATGTAAGCGGTATTTTTATGCCTCCACGTCTGACCAATGGACTCTCTTCCACATCCTGAGATTCCAATGTTGTTGTGCCATACATCACATCAAACATCGTCTTTGATTTTGATCGGACAGACTTGGATGCTTGATGACCCTTCTGGACCTCATATCTAATGCTTCAAGATGGTTTTGGACAGTTTTGTTGCACAAACGCCTGTTAGGGAGCTAAAGGCATTTCAAAACCCCACATGAAGCAAAGGGTTCACTCCTAACGAGGCGACTCTCTTCCACGTCCTGAGATTCCAATGTTGTTGTGCCCTACATCACATCAAACATCGCCTTTGATTTTGATCGGACAGACCTGGATGCTTGATGACCCTTCTGGACCTCATATCTAGTGCTTTAAGATGGTTTTGGACAGTTCTGTTGCACAAACGCCTGTTGGGGAGCCAAAGGATTCAAAACCCCACATGAAGCAAAGGGTTCACGCCTAACGAGGCAAGCCAGACTCTGATCTTCCTGAGGAGAGGTCTTTTGGGGTTGTCCAGTCCTTGGTCGGTCCTTAATATCATTGGTTTGTTGATGTTTTTGGACAAGTCTGCTGATGACAGAATGACTATAGCCAAGTTGCCTTCCAATAGCTTTGAATGACATGCCCGTTGCATGCATGCCAACGATTTGCCATCTGAGTGTCTCTGCAGTCTCCTCCTTGCCATGTCAACATTTATTGATAAAAGAAGTGACAAATTTTCTTATTTTATACCCAGATATTGCATGTGGATTATAGTGTTTTTTGTGACATTTGTGGGAATCATGCTTCATGTGCACAACGGGATGTGTTTGGGGTACGTTATCAACAAGAAACATCATATTTCACTAGATGAAATGTACTGCAAGACATAGCAATCATTAAAACATAATAATCAGTAACAGCAACTTCACTGTCATGAAATATTTCAGGGCGTGCTTAAGTTTCAGGTATATATATCTACAAATTCATCTGATTATATCTTATATTCTCATTGTGTGTCCTGTAGAACACATGAATTCTGAGATTCCCCCCATCTTCACTAGTATGCCCTCCCTCCCCCCACAGGATTTCAGACCATGACTCCACAACTGGTGAGATCTGACTTGTTCTATCAGATTTAGGGCTTTATCAAGATGCAAAAATTTACAAGAACTGCTACATTTTCACAAAGATCAACATTTCCTTATTTTTTGAGGAGTCACTAAGCTCTTGCCATGGTTTTGAGGGAAAATATGCAATTGTTGTGTTTATTTCGGTAATTAGACATCCATCCAACTGCCCAGGTTTTTTAATAGTTCCTGCTTCAATTGCCAGTGAAATAGAAGAAACACAACACAAATCATATTTCTTGTGATTTTATTAACTTTTATTGAAGTGAGTCGTGATATTCAAATCACTTTTGCTGCTTCCTCACTCCAATGTTTTCATCAATATCTCTCCTAATTTCGACTGTTGAGGTTCGTTTTTTACAGAATTATTTTTTTTCTAGTTTTTTCAGTTATTCATTCTCACATCTGAATAACCCCAGTCCAGGAAAATGTAAGGCAGGTTGTTTAAAATACTTTTTCTATCTTCCACGTTCCACTCAGCTTATTTATAGTAGTTAATACAGTAAATTGAAAACTCGAGACTCAAGTTTGCAAAACAAAAGATGAGGTCTCTAAATTGTGAGAATTTGTTCCCCAATCGTGAGGTCGGGAATTGGCATAAAAAATCAGGAGCCTCCTGCCAAAGTCGTGAAACTTAACATGTCTGATCATACCATCCAATTCAGCGATTGTGAGAATACTTTGTGTTAACATTTTATCAAGAAGTAAAAAAACCCTGCTAATCAATTCTAGCTACTGCATCACAGCTCACAATTTTTGCTTTACATTTTGCGATGCGAAGCCGAACAAATTGAGGTCTCCAAATAACTAAAGATTCTGACTGGTGATTCTGAAGAAGAAGATTTTGAAAGATCATGCCTTCCCCATATTGCAACAGGTTAAAGTTTGGGCCTCAATAGGCAGCCCAAATATTAACTGAGGAACTTCATTTGAACACACTTGAATCAGACCCTTGTATCAATAATATATACCAAATATTAAACTAGACCTGTTTGTAAGCACAGCCAATGAAATACACCTGCAATGTGCAGACCAACCCAAAATAAAGATTGCTATCAATTCGATTTTTAAAAATATGTTAGCACATTGTATAGGTGTTTCATTTTGATACTCAGAAAAAGAAAGGAAAAATATACCCCCACTTATTTAACAATGTAAGCCTGACTACTAATGTTCTTTACAAAATTTTCCTATTTTGGTCCACACAATGCAAAAATTCCCAATTGGAAGGAACCCCGTACCCTTTTCCTATCAGGATGTGAGGACCGCTGCGTAATATGTAGATATCCTTTCCCCACATACAGGTCTATCACCACACCAAAGGTCATCAAAACCCGACAATCAAAGCTCGAGTTATAATGCCAAACCTTCATATTGACAGTTTTGCAAGTACAACAAGGGGCATAAATAATTTTGTGTCTCAGTTTAACTGGTAAAAGTTAAAGAAGCCCATATTTGGGGTTTACTCTGAAGTGTCAGTACCACAACTTAAAAGCTGCATATTTTGTGGATGTTGTTCATATCAACTTTGAAGTGAAATTATTTAGTCTGTTAGGATTTGACTTGTTACCCTTTATTTATATTTACTTATTTATTGGTGTTTAAGGTCACATACTTATGCACGATGGCTAATCGTGACCGTGACAGTTTTACGGGTGGAGCAAGCCAGAGTACCCGGAGAGAACCACTGAGCATCGACGAGCAACTGTCAGCTCCTCAACATTCTAACTCTGCTCAAGCTCCGCTCAAGCAGGGTTACAGTGGTTGAAGACATGTGCACCATTGACAGGCAGTATGCCTTAGTACACGGCATCATTATGCCCTTATGTAGGCAACCATTAAAAAGTACCTTGCCCAAGGACACAACGTGGGTCGTCACGGACAGGGATTGAACTCGGGACCTCTAGCATAGAAGTCCAACAGTCTACCACTGAGCCACCGTGCTCCCTGTTACCTTTTATGGGAGAGTGCCTATTAGCACTCAACCATAAATGGTAACAAGGCAAAGATATGAGAACAAATTCTGATAATCCCCCAAAAATTGAACTCTCTGCCAGTTAATAATAACTTTGATTTCATTTCCCCCATGCTGATCTCTCACCATATCAAAGGACAACAAAATCTGACTACACATGCTTAAGTTATAATGTAAAATGTTTTGTATGGAAAGTTTTTTTAAGTGCAATAAGGGCCATAACTCTGGTATATATGGATGGACAGAATCCACATTATATGGATATCCTTCCCCTATGTTGTTACTCTCACCATACTATAGGTCATTAAAATCCAACATCTGATGATTGTGCTATAAGGCAAAATGATCATATGGAAAGTTTTCTAAGTGTATGAAGGGTCATAAGATAATTCCCCTACATATGCGTGGATAACACTCCGCAATACATGGATATCCTTTCCCCCATGCTGGTCTATCACCAAACCAAAGGATATCAAAATCTGACATCCGAGGCTTGAGTGAACTGTTTGTACAGATGTACAGAAGTACTGATGGATATACAGATGGATGGAAGGAGCACTCAACTATATGCCCACTGAAACCTTCTCTGGAGGTCAGGAGCATAATCAGTGCACAGATGTCATTTACTAAAAATAATGTTTGTACAAAAAGTTTTCTAAGTATAACAAAGGCCATAACTCTGGTGTGTATGCAAGGACAAAACCCACACTATGTGGATAGCCTTTCCCAATGCTGGTCTCTCAGCAAAGGACATCAAAATCCAACAACCAATGACTGAGGTATAATGCAAACTGTTCTAAGAAAAGTTTTCTTCTAAGTGTATCAAAGGCCATAAGATACATATGTGTGGATGAAACCAGCAATATATGTCGATATGCTTCCCATTTGCTGGTCTCTCACCAAACCGAAGAACTTAAAAATCTCACAACCAATGCTTGAGCTACAATGTGAAATGTTTGTATGGATGTATGCATGTACTGATGGAAGGATGGACTGATGGAGCCCTTGACTATATGCCCACAGAAACCTCCTCTGGAAGAATAACAAGAGCACAGATAACGCTTGTGCTAATGCCCCCAAAGGTAGCCAAGTCGTACTTACATGTGGATAATCAGACAACAGCTTCACTGCTGCTACATTGCAAAACAACACTACATTGCAGAACAACAGTAAGGAATGGCAAAGTGCCAATAAAATTATTATTACTCATATTTTGTTAATATGTTTTGTAACAACAGACAACAGCTTCACTGCTGCTACATTGCAGAACAGCACTAAGGAGTCAGTAATAGAGAAAAAGTTATAAAAATAATTGCAGATGACTTGAATGGTGCCATATTGAATAATAACTGAAAGAGGAAAAAATAGGAATAGTACATACCTTTGTTAAAAATTCTCAAACCAGTGAAAAAGTTGAACTGGTCTTGCATCTTTTCCAAGTGAAAAAGGGGGCATAACTGCATCAAAAATTGCCAAGTCAAACCTCAAATTGAAACCGACCTGAACTTTGACATGAGTAATCAGCATATAAAATTTGAAACTCATCGGTTCAGCCAAACAATTTTAATTGGTAGGAAACCAAAAATTCATCAATTTTCAAAGTAAATAAGGGACATAACTCCTGTAAGATTTGTCGGACAAAACCCTAGGTACAAGGGCATCCGTTCCCCGAAGCTTCCCTATCACCATACCAAAGAACATTAAAATCCGACAACTGATGTTCGAGTTATAATACAAAATGTTCGGATGGACGGACGGAAAAAGTAAATAAGGGACATAACTCCTGTAAGATTTGTCGGACGAAACCCTAGGTACAAAGGCATCTGTTCCCCCAAGCTGCCCTATCACCATACCAAAGAACATTAAAATCCGACAACTGATGTTCGAGTTATAATACAAAATGTTCGTATGGACGGACGGAAAAAGTAAATAAGGGACATAACTCCTGTAAGATTTGTCAGACAAAACCCTAGGTACAAAGGTATCTGTTCCCCCAAGCTGCCCTATCACCATACCAAAGAACATTAAAATCCGACAACTGATGTTTGAGTTATAATACAAAATGTTCGTATGGACGGACGAAAAAAGTAAATAAGGGACATAACTCCTGTAAGATTAGACAGACGAAACCCTAGGTACAAGGGTATCTGTTCCCCCAAACTGCCCTATCACCATACCAAAGAACATTAAAATCCGACAACTGATGTTCGAGTTATAATACAAAATGTTTGTGCAGACGGACGAAGGACAGATGGAAAAAATAAATAAGGGACATAACTCCTGTAAGATTTGTTGGATGAAACCCTAGGTACAAGGGCATCCATTCCCCCAAGGTGCCCTATCACCATACCAAAGAACATTAAAATCCAACAACTGATGTTCGAGTTATAATACAAAATGTTTTTATGGACGGACGAAAAAAGTAAATAAGGGACATAACTCCTGTAAGATTTGTCGGATGAAACCCTAGGGACAAGGGCATCCGTTCCCCCAAGCTGCCCTATCACCATACCAAAGAACATTAAAATCCGACAACTGATGTTCGAGTTATAATACAAAATGTTCGTACGGACGGACGGACGGAAATGTGTTTTGTTTTAATTTTCTCTTGGGACATACACTGTACACTGTATTCAACAGGCTTGGCAATTTCAGGAGAGCGATTTTTTAGCTCTCCTTACTGCCCTCCTGAAAGAATTAAGGAGAGCGAAAAATTGCCCTCCTAAATATTTTGGTCTGGGATGATTGAGATTACATGTATTATGCTCACATTAAATTTTTGTTGTAAAGCAAAAATGTAATTTAACTTCGAAGTCACATAACATCACGTAATTTCATTTTGAAAGTGGTTTAGTGGTAAAAGGTAATGGCTGCAACCATACCCAAACACAGTTGCAATCATTTGAAGCAAAATGGGTCACAGCAATATTTTTTTTTCTGTCAGTTTCAAGTTCAACAACTGACATCACAGTTTGAGGGGTAATTATTCAAGGAATCTTGACACTATAATATACTACCATTACTACTATCCTGTCACTTGAAGCACTTGCACCACGATGTGACTGTAGATTCAAGCAGACCTGTTGTCCAAGAAAGTCATACGCCTACCACTATCACCTGCAACCCCCCTTGGGGGGTTGAAGGTGGTAGTGGTAGGCATATGACTTTCTTGGACAACAGGTCTGGGTACACACACAGGTCTTGTCAAGTGTGTGTTCGGTTGTTGAGTGAGACATCTAGATGTCTAAGAGATTTCGCTTTACCTTAGTAAAGTTAATAAAATCACTGACGTAGTCTGTTGGTTTCAGTTTCAATGAGTTCGTTCAACTGGATACTTAAAATGGTGTGTAAAGCTAATTGCTCTCCTAAGCTGATTGAGGAGAGCGATTTTTTGCCCTCCTGCATTTTTCAGAATGCCAGGCCTGATTCAAACTTTTCAAAAAGAGAAGTTCAGACGACTTTGGCAAATGCCGGCATCGACACCGACTAGTATTTTTCAATTGTTACAAAGTGAAGTTTCAAGTGAAGTAAGGTCACAGAGCAGCCCTTATTTTATAGAGTTTTGGACATTATTCATTTACTTTACAACAAAAATGCCAACAAGACACAATTATGAGTTTTATCTCTTTCTACACTGTAAAATTAAGCACTCACGCTGTAATAAATTAAGCACTCACACTGTGATTAAAGTTAACATATGAAATTGAACTTTTAGGATTAACAAAACATGTTCCTAACCCCCTTTGCACATGGTTGTAAACATCAACCTGCACATTTTCCTATATTGCAACTAGGAAGTTATTCAATTCAATATTGTCTGACAGTGATCATTGAGCTTGGTCAAATAAGATAGAATTGGTTGAATTCCCGATGGCATTATGGGAAAACTTTGCTGCATGAAATTGCAACACTTTGATATTAGTGCGCAGTGGGTTAATGGGGCTTCAAGTTTGTCACAAATATGTTTTATGAAAGTTTTCTTTATTTAGCACAGGTCAGCAGTTAAATATTTTTTTCATTTTTTTTGTAGAAAATACACAAAATGACACATTAGTCTGTTAGAAACTATGTTATATGTTTCCGCCAGTACATGATGGTTTGATTATCACATTGAAAACTACAGTTGATGACCACACCACAGCACAGATAGGAGATTTAAAGCTGCATAAAGAATTTGAATTTTAAACAAAATTGTAAAACTAAGGAGCTAGATTAAGTGCTAATATTGGATGTACTGATGTCAAAGAGATGTATAAATTTTGGACATTTGGAAGAATAATTTTTTTAACTGATTTAAAAGGATGAATTGTGTGATTTTGCTGTTGTAAGGAATTACATCAATTGTTGTAACATTAAGAAACAAGAGGCGCCATGGGACCTGAGGTACTCTCTTGACCAAAGTTGTTTAAAGAAGCGTGGATTGGAAAATATGGGCATTTGAAAATACAGTGTCCTGTTAATTGAATAGCAACTTTGCCAATGAAAACTAGAGGTGTGACTGCCCCAGATGGGCCTGTCAATACCCCACCGGCCCCATTGCTATGTTTATTCAAAGATGAAGAGGGGCACAACTCTGGTAAAAAAAAGTCCAATCAAAACTATAATTGTAGGTGCACAGGTTTCCATGGTAGCGAACATCCATACAGAGTTTTAAAGGAATCGACCCATAAACATCCGAGAAAATCTCCGGACAAAATTCAGGCAATCTAAGACAAAAAGGGACATAACTCTGGCAAAGAAATTCCGATCAAAAGTATAATCGCCAGTGTGCAGGTTCCCATAGTAGTGATCATGCGTACCAAGTTTCAAAGGAATCGAACCATAAACAATAGAGAAAATCTCCAGACAAAATTAATTATTTTAAGACAAAAAGGGGCATACCTCTGGCAAAAAAAAAGAGTCCAATCAAAACTATAATCACGGGTGCACAGGTTCACATGGTAGTGAATATCCATACCAAGTTTCAAAGGAATCGACCCATAAATATTTGAGAAAATATCCGGACAAAATTCTCGCATTCTGAGGCGTAAAAAAGGGGCATAACTCTCACAAAAATCATCCAACCACAACTATAATCACAGGTGCACAGGTTCTCATGGGGGTGAACATTATTCATACCAAATTTCGATAACAATGGTACATATACGTCTGATTTAATCTCCGGACAAAATTATGTCTATGGACGGATGGATGGACAGACGGATGGATAGACAGACAAGGTGATTCCGGTATACCTCAACTCTTTGTGGAGGGTCAAACAAGATATAATAGATTAAATGCCTGTACTGGATGCACTGAGGCCAAATAGGTCTATAAACGAAGAAAAACTGGGAAGTCGGGATAATTTCTCGAATGATTGCAAGATTTTTCATTCAATTAACAGGAGTTTACTCTATAACCTATATTCAATTAACAGGTCAAATTTATACTGGAGGTATGGTAAATGGTTTTGTGTTGGGAAATTATATTCAATTAACAGGGTTATTCAGTTAAGAGATATCCAATTAAATGGGCCCCATTGTATTTTTATTTTTAGCTCCTGCTGTTCCTATGGGGATGCAGGAATTTTTATTTTTTTTTGGCATGATTCAAGTACTTATGACTCACAAATACTATGTACCCAATTTGGTTGAAATCGGCTCATCAGTTCAGAAAATAGAAATTTTAGGTGGGGCAAAAAATTTGCCTCTGCATTTCAAAGGCAAATATTGCCCTACAAACTTCGTTTGAACAAATCTGATTCCACACCTCAAAAGGAAGCTCAGTACCAAATATCAAGTCATTGCACCTATCGGTTCATGAGAATATTTTTTTTTAAATTTGGGAGCATTTTCCCCCACCCTCTCTATGGGGCAGGGCAACTTAACTTAATTTGAACAACATCAAAATGCAATGTCAGAAAAAATAATCACCTTAAATTTAAGTGAAGTGGTTTTGGAGAAGTCGCAAAACACCATGTTCATGGACGACATACGATGTACGACAGACAATATACAGTGAGTGATCACTATAGCTCACCCTGACTTTCAGTCAGGTGAGCTAAAAACAGAATTATCAGTGAAATGTTCGGTAGTTTAATGTTAGAGGTTTGAAAATTGGTTCATTTCCTCAGAAATACAGAGTGGTCCTGTTAAAAATGTGTAAGTTTGAACACCCAACTATTTGCAATACCTCAGATACATATTTCACCTGTTACCTCCATGTGCATTATGGAGTATATTAGAGATGGGGGGTTTTCAAATTTCATGTCAGTTCCAGTTTCATTCAAAGAGTCAGGTTTTCGGTTTTGGTTTTAATTGTACAAACATAATACATTGCATTTGCATATAAGATGTATATGGCACTAGTCAGTCAGTGTCACTGGGACTCCATTTCCAGGGCAACGCACCTGTGTAATAGCCTATACTGGTACTCTGATTTTCTGAGCACAATGTATTTGCATGAATTATCTGAAGAGTTTCAAGTTTGAGAAAAATGATTTTTGCCTTGAATCTGTTGCAAAATTAGCTCCCCCCCCCCCCCCCCCAATACCTGTGTTTAGGGTAACCCGACACACCCTAAAATATTATGCCAACCATAAAAATTTTCTTGTACGTCATAGTAACCCTAAATTTCCATCCAACTTCAGCTCTGATTTTGACGCTGGCTTTGGAGTTCAAGCTTTCAAAATTATGTGTAGAAATAAATTTTTTTGTCATTATAAATGTGGAACAAGTGACAAGTTCCAGTTCAGTAAAGGAACTTGCATTTGATAAACAGATGAACGTTTAACCCTTAAGTCCCCAGATTAATTTTAAAGTAGGTACTATCTGACACAGTTGAAGATGAATTGGCAGTGGTTCTACATCATTGTTGGCTGCCTGTACAGGCAGCCAACAATGATGTAGAATCACTGCCAAGATAAATTCAGCATACATGTGGAGTTATCAAGGGAGATTACTCTTGGGAACACCTGCTTCAAATCAATATAGAAGTGGCAGTTTGGGGCTATATGAGGACTTAAGGGTTAAACCATGATGCATAAGAAGTAATTATTTCACCTAATTTCATGGCAAATGCCACGCTCGAACGCAATACCAATTACTGCAGCTGTTCTGAAAATGGGGTATCGTGACTCTGAAGTTTGAAAACAATGTTAATTTTAGGTTGTTTCTCTCTTTATTCTGAGAAGTGAAGATCTGATTAGAGTTTTTCAACATTGAAGCTGAAAACCACGATGACAGGTTTTCTGTAAATGTTTCGGTTTTGTTAACAAAACCGAAACTGAACTGAGTTTTCAGTTGACCGCCCATCTCTAGAGTATATATTTGTTAACCCATAAGGGCCTGGAGATTTTTTTTGCATATCTGATACAGTTTGAAAGTCTACATCCTGTGGCTTTGCAGTTGTTTCTTGGCAAGTATTGGCTACCTATATAGGTAGTAGACAAGACTTGCCCAGATACAATTACAAGATTGAATTGGTTAAATTCTGGGAAAATTTCGAAGGTTGAAATTTGGATGTTTTTGACACCAGTGTGCAGAGGCTGAATGTATTGTTAGAAACACAATTATTGCGGTGTATAAGTCAGTAGTGGAACACAAGTAGTAAACATTTAAGGGGAAACAACAAGAATATCTAAATTTCTGGCAATAGAAAACAGAAATTTCCTTTGTAATTCAAATGTTGTAGTAATTGTAGTGTCATAATGTCTTCTACATGATCACCTCTTCAAATAACAAGAGGCCCCATGGGGCTGAAGAGCTCATCTTGAACACAACACAATATAAACAGAGTCCAAGAATGAGTACATTAAGCAAGCCATCTCCATAGGCTACACTGTCAATCCTTGAGTCCCTCAGGAGTGACAAAAATAATCCAGACATCATGCCTTTTCTTCAGTTGATCATAAAGTAAAATGTAGAGCTCCTTTATGAAGCCCCTTGATACAACCTATGTGGATTAATCTTAGTTATACACCTCTAGAGGGTACTGAATACAAAATTTTTAATTCTTCAGCAAAATGACCAATTGCGGCTTCCATAGGGAGCCCAAATATTAACCCAGGCTCTTGATTTGAACACAGTTGAATCTGACTTCCCTAGAGATGTTGTGTATCAAATATGAAAGCAAATTTTAATAAAGGGCAATAATTTTGTTAAAAATATTTTTTCTAAAAAATTCACACATGTTGCATATCTTTAAGGCATGTGTAACCACATCCTGAAGTTTCAACTCTCTAAATCAGCAACTGTAGGAGGAGTTGATTACACCAATGAAGGTACCCTCAGTTAAAAAACACATGAAATTTCCAATGTTGACAAAGGGCAATAACTGTGACAAACACATACAGATTCGTTTGACCTTCTAACGTGGTAATGTGCTGAATGTAGTTTTGCATTGTACAAAATTTCAGATGGCTGTCTTGAAAGGTGTGAATGTAGTGTATGCTACAACTTCGGACTTTACAGATGACTGATGGACATAAGGAATAATACATACTCCCGTCAAGTGGCAGGAGTATAAAAAAGGGGCATAACTGTGATAACTGTAATAAGTATGCATGGGAGTAACATGCAATATGCGGATATCCTTTCCCCCCATAATGGTCTACAAAGGGCATCAAAATCCAACAATCGATGCCAGAGTGCAAAATGTTTGTAAATAAAGTTTTATAAGTGTAACAAGGGCCATAACTCAGGTTTGTATGCATGGACGAAATGCGCAATAAGTGGATGTCTTCTCCTGCATGCTAGTCTCTCACCATACCAAACAACATCAAAATCCACACATAAATAACTGAGTTACAATGCAAAATGTTCATACATAGAGTTTTCTAAGAGAAACAAGGGCCATAACTCTGGTATGAATGTATGGACGAACCCCACTGGTCTATCATCATGCCAAATGACATCAAAATTTGACAACTGATACCACAGTTATGATTCAAAATGTACATTTTACTATTTCTTAAGTCCTACAAGGGCCATAGCTTTGGTATGAATGTGTGGTCAAAACCGACGATGTGCAGATATCATTTTGCCCATGCTGGTCTATTACCATACCCAAGGACACCAAAATCCAACAACTGATGCCAGAGCTATAATACAAAATGCTGATGTACGGACTGATGCATGGCCGGAGACCTTGACTATATACCCACCAAACCTCCTAATGAGGTCAGGGGCATAACAAAACCATATCATGTGACCTCTCACTGGAACAACCTCATCAGGCATGTTCCTATGAGGGGTAACATGATATGGTTTTGTTGAAATTTTGTGCCTTGGATAAAGGGTTAACACAGCAAAATCTGCAAAAGCTCATTTGTTGCAGCTCTCAAGATCTAATGTAGGGTAATCTCAAATAATAGGAAACATGAACATGGTGATAATCCAGAGCAAAGGTATTTCAAATCTACATATTTATACTTACTGTAGTTTTCAAATGCAACATTCTGATTGGATGGTTTCCACTTCAAGTAATCTGTAAATAAACAAGATGAAAATTAATACAGACTGATTTCCAATTTAAACTTCATCCACCTGCGTTAACTTACATACTGAACAGTTGAACATTGAGCTTGTTCCAATGAAGGGTTACATTTTTTTATATGGTTTTACTGAAATTTTTTGCAAAAGAAATTATCTATACAAGTGTCATCTTCTATTCATGTCTATTCATGTTGGATATAGAATTGATGTAGTTTTGGCTCTGACACATGTTATGTGTCTAGTCTGTTCTGATACATTACTTATCACAAAGTTGCTGTCTGCAGTGCCGTTTACAAGGGTTAGAATGGGCTCAGAGGGCCTTTATTGTGAGTCTAATAGAGGAAGACATAAGCAAAATAAAAAAAATACACCAACAAATGGAACTTTAAAAATGGCTCAAAACACTGAAACAATAATTATTTTTAAGTATATTAACAGTTTTTCAATTTTAAGGCGTGTTGTCGCTCTTACATGCCATTTCACCTGCAATTTTTACTTTTTGCGTGTTGACAACTGCACACCTTGGTTCAACCTGGTGAATAATTAACCTCTACCTAATTGGCTGCATCTGCCGCATAATATACAAATTGTGTAGCAGAAAAAAAATCTTATAAAATTTCAACAAACCCATATCATGCGACCCCTCACTGGAACATGCTTGTTGAGCTCATTCCAATGAGGGGATCATATGATATGTTTTTGTTGAAATTGTTTTAAAAATTGGGTGAAAAAAAATTAAAATAACAAATTTTGGTATCATGTTTTCTGTAAAGGGTTCAAATCTGTTCATTGGAAATAGGCCAAACAATACATTGCATGTGTGCAATACACCATGAATTATAAACTGTAGCATTGCAAGACTTCAGACTTCAAACTAATCAAACTTCACTTTCTGAGAATTGGTACATAAACATCATCAATCAACAAATTTCTAAGGCCAGTTATGCAAATCACTGTCCTTTTGGCTCATACATTCCATAGAGAATCATCTGATGACTTACGATTGCTACACTGGAGTTGCATTTCATGTATTATACCAAACATAAATAAATATGATTGTTGTTGTGAAATGCTTATTCGAAAAATCGGTAATATTTTTGCATTCACCACTTACTGTGCACCAGTGACAAGAATGGTGGGCAGATGTTCGTTGATGTTATTCTTGATGCTGGGACTCAAGAAACGCATGCTTTACTTCAAATGGTAGCGAGCTGTACACAGCGCGCGTCCCATTTTCAAAATAAAAAAACCCTGATATTTATGTGATGTACACATGATGTTGAAGCACATACTTGCAGGATGTGCATGACAATTGGGCGATATGAAAAATATTGCTCACTGGTGCAAGCATAATCTCTACCCCAACATTCAAAGCAGGTCCACTCATGATTTTGACAACGGGAGTTGCATTTCATTTATAAAATCACACCAGCTTGTCACAGAGCAGACTGAGTTACAAGGCCATATAATTTTAACAGATTCTGTGTCTTTTCTTTTTCTCTGTTGTTAGTGTTGAATCGATACCACAGAAATATTTGAATATACAGGCTCTGATTCTCACCTTTCATTTAACTTACATGTAAATCCATGAAGTGAAATGTTAATCCACAATAAACTAACTGATTCAACAAGCCATTTACTCTTTCCAGACTGCTGGAAAATATTCCAACCCTGTCACTAGATTATTTTTTCACACCTGTTCTAAGAAATCCCCATCTACAGCAACCATTACGTGTACATTGCATACAAAACCGCACTTGTTAATACCCCGTCGTTTATGTAGAAACGACCGGGTATGAAAAGCTGTTTTAGTGCGGTCACGTGAGAAGGATTACATAACCAATTAATGTTTCGTGAGAAAAATCTTTCAGAGACTATCCCTGATTATCAATTATATTGTTCAGTCAGAAAATTTCTAAAACCTACATTTAATAAAATATTCTGATACAAATGCCATATCTTTCATTTCCAGAACTCTGTACTGCGGTTTAATATAGGAATTGAAGAAAAAGCCATTCGTTAATTCGTGAGATTTTCGATTTGTTTTCATATTAAAATAAAATTTTCGCTGATATATGATTTGGATTCCCCCCGGAGTTTGTTCACCGGTCTCCAATGACTTCAGAATATTTCATGCAATGTAGATTCAATTGACGGAAGAGCCACACTGTTGCATGTGATCGGCGAAATTGTCATTTTTTGGGTCAAATTTATCACACAAAATAACAGGATTTACCGAACCGATATTCACCTTTAAAGATTTTATTTGATATACAAAATTCCCAAACAAAATGTATCAGGTACAAAAAAAAGATTTAGTAACAGAAATTAATATGTTAATTGGCGAATCTTTTCCCAATACAGTCCAATCAACACTAATTAGAGAGTGCATGTTTGACATGAGGTAATTACACATAACACACTCAGTAGATTTGGGGATAATTTTTTCGCATGGAGTGTACACGTAATGACACTAAACCATGCAGAAAATGAAAATCTGTTCCACACACCATGTGCCAAACAGAAATCGTTGATCGACTATTTTAAAATAGAAGCGAAATTTCACTGGAATTTTCTACAAATCGTGCAGGGCAATTACAATTTGTACTGCTAGCGATAGCTAAAAATAGTAACACAGGTTCCTCATGCAAATTTAGTTGACAATAAAATGTACTCTTTTTATTGATAGTTAGCCCCATGAGTTCCAATGTGTTCTATGTGCCTACTGGCACACAGAACACATTGGAACTCAGGGGACAAGTTGTCAAATGAATTGCTGAGTGTCCTTGTAATAATGGCTTTTATAGACATAAAGGCATGTAATAAACACAGAATGACACACACGTGTGAATGGGTTAATCAATATGGCACGTGTGCCATCGTGGAATGATAAATCTCGAGGCCTATGGCCTCTCATTTTTATCCTTCCGTGCTGGCACCCATGCCATATCGATTAACCCATTCACACGTGTGTGTCGTTCTGTGTATATATCAAATGAGCACTTTTAATTAGAGGTTATTACTTGGTTAGTTTCATGTCATCCAAGATATCGAAGGTCAAAGGCTGATGTGAACTTATCAAGGATATATATATCGGCCGATATGAAACTAATCAAGTAATAACTTTTTCAGAAGATTGCATCTACATTATACAAGGAAGATTTTGCATCAACATTCTGCACTTCATAAAAATCAGGGAGAAAGTCTCTTTTTCAAATTTCCTGAGTACCATAGAGTTAAGAAAGGTTGCTGGTTATATCAATGGTTATATTGTTTCGCTAGGCAGTTGGTGCTGAAGGAAACTCAAATCCCTGCTATGCCAATAACCTCTTTATTAATAACAAAAAAATAATTACAAAAATTTGCAGAGCTACCAGCTGGAGCTGCTAAAGTTTTCTAACAGTGTTATTGTTTCTCTTTCTTTTCACAAAGTCTGAAGTTTCCTCTTCTCCAACTCCTAGTTCAGCTATCCAAACATCTTGGCTTCCCCACTGGGGAATTATTGTCATCATTAATTCATTATTATTCAAACCACTCCTGGTTAAGCCAATTCTACTGATTGAGTTCGATGAATAATTGTCAACATTTCAATGTAAACAAATTAGTTGCACCTAGTAATGCAACCAGCTTGGTTCACATTGACCGAGATCAGTGGCATATCAGCCGAGTTTGAATTAAGTCATATCAGCCGAGCTAGATAATGTGCAATTCTGGGAATTCTGAAGCACATTTGGCCACAAGTTGTTCTCCATAAATATTATTTTATTATCAGTTTTGGTACGAATATAGTAGCACAATTTCAGGAATTATTGGTGCCTGCTGTCAACTTTGTGAGTTGAATGCATATATTTTTCGTGTTCTATACATCTCAACCTTCATTTTAATGTATAATTTGTGCATATTTAATTTGAATTTATGAAATATCAGAGGTGGGAATTTCAAAGTAAACAAAAATAAACAATAATAGCACCTCAAGCCCCAATAAAAAATAATTAAAAAAACCCCATAAAGAAAACCCCACTTTTTTCATGAAACAAAGATTTTCATAACAATAAAAGGCTGCTCGACCACAAGCCCCCCCCCCCCCCCCCCCCCCCCCCCCCCCCCAAAAAAAATAAAAGTCACATAACTCGGGCAAAAAATTTTGGACCAAACCCCAATTTCAACAAGACCTGTATTTTATGTCGACACACCTATATACCAAATTTTTGATTTGGTCAACAACAAGTAAAGTTATCATCGCGAAATAAAAAAAAAATGAATTTTTGAAGTAAAAAAAGGGGCATAACTCTGGCAAATATTGTCGGACCACACCCTGAATCGAACCCAACCTGTATTTTATGGTGATACACATACATACCAAATTTCATTTGATTTGGCCCACGATAACTAAAGCTATCATCGGGAAACAAAAAGAAAAGAAGAATTTTCGAAATCGAAAAAGAGGCATAACTCTAGCAAAAATTGTTGGAAAGCACCGCGATTCGAACCTGACCTGTATTTTACGTTGATACACCTACATACCAAATTTAATTTAATTTGGCCAACTTTTACTAAAGTTTTTACCGGGAATTTTAAGCCAAAGTGGGACAGACTCATGGATGCACAGACAGACACACAGCTATTTTAATAGTCCCCAAAAATTTCTTTTAGATGGGGACAACTATATGTTCTCCACTCCTGCAATGTAAACTGATATCTCAAGTTAAGATGTTCCTTATAAGATAATGGAGTAACAGTTTGAAACTTGCAGGGGAAATAACTCCATAATTTTGCACAGCAAGTGTTCCAAACCCATCAAACAAGACTTTTGCAAGTCAAATCTTCCTGTCATGTTTCAGTGAAATTGGACAGACTTTTGAACTACACAAACTGTAATGATTAAATGCAAATCCTGCAAGACATATTGCTCTCTGCCATTTTCAAGGTCTTCATAGTCTTACAATGGAGACAATAACTATTAAAGTTCCAAGGTGTTCTTTGTGACCAAGAATATTGACATTTAACCGTACAGTTTCTGTCATGAAATTAATTTACTGGTACATGAATTTGCTACATTTCTTCATCAAAGGCAAAGGACTAATCAAATTTGGTACACATTTTAAAACAAATTATGGCATTATACAACAAAGACAAGTGATATTTTTCTATTTCCTTGCCCTCTCATTTCAACTGGTGAAGGAAAACAAGAGGTTTGTCTGAGCTGCATACCCTTCAATCATATATAACAGATTTTAACAGTAATATGTGGATATCCTTTCCCCCACACTGGTCTCTCACCATACCAAAGGACATTAAAATCTGACAAGCAATGTTTGAGTTATAATGTAAACATTCATATGGATAGGTTTTTCTAAGTTTAGTCTAACTCAGGTAAGTAAACTTCAATGAAACTCACAATATGTGGATAATTTTCCCCCATTTTGGTCTCTCACCATACAATATAACATCCAAGTCTAACAACTGATGATTGAGTTATTATGAAAAATGTCCGTACTGCTTTCCCAAGTCTAACAAGGATGAAACCCAACACATGGGTATGCTTTCCCCCATCCTGGTCTCTCACCATAGAAAGCAAAACGTCTGTATGGACAGTTTTCTAAGTTTAAGAAGGACCATCACTTTGACTTTGGTATTACAAAACTGCTATATGTGGCTATCTGTTCCCACATACTTGTCTGTCAGCATACCAAATGACATCAAAATATGCATATGAAACTCGACTCATAATGCAAAATGCTTGTATGAAGGTACAGACGTACATAGATGGCATAACAAATAAAAACAAGAGGTGGACTTTCGTCTGGTGCATACCCCCACGTGGTGTACCGCCTAGTGTGGGCATACCCATGACCAACAAATATTATTTATGAATATTCTCGTATGGACTGATGACGAATGCACAGATGGATGGATGCAATCCAGCATACCCCCCCTCCCCCCCCCCCCCATTTTCTTCGAAAATTTTCAACAATTTCTAAGTCAAAAGGTACGGTAAATTGTTTGGTGTTTGGAAGTTTTATGCAATGAGGCAGAAGCCTTTGTCATAGGCAAACTGCATGCCATATTTCACTGAAATCCAAAAACCCCAACCCAGTATACCCCCCCATTTTCTTCGAAACTTTTCAACAATTACCAATAATTTCTAAGTCAAATGGTTTGGTAAATTGTTTGGTGTTTGGAAGTTTTATGCAATGAGGCAGAAGCCTTTGTCATAGGCAAACTGCAGACCATATTTCACTGAAATCCGATAACCCATACCTGAGATACAGGCTGAACAGACAAATAATAATGTCTATTTCCTACAATTTCTAAGTCAAAAAAGGGGGATAACTCTAAAAAGGAGAACGTAAGAAATATCGTTGAATCCTGTTTTTAAAGCCTATACCATAAGCAGTGTTCATGGCAAATTTCATTGCAATAGGACATTCGATACCCAAGATAAGTTATGAATGAATATTCTTGGATGGACTCACACATGGACGGACGGACGGACGCACAGACACCTGTAATCCAGTATACCCCCATTTTCTTCGAAAGTGGGGGTATAAAAAAAAAAGAAACCAAAGTTAGACATATTGTGCCTTTATGTATATAAACATAACTGAATAGACATGCTTTTGAAGTTTTCTGAAAAAAAGGACAGCCAGAAATTGCCTTCTTAAATTAGCCAAGGCAAGCTCTTAGCTCTCCAAAATGTTGAGGTAATTTTAATTTACGTCTATAAAAGAAGACTCCACTGCTCTGGAAATGTTTTTTGAAATATAAAGTTCTGGATGTTAAAAACGCACATGCTGTCAAACCTGAGCAAACTGTGCACTAGAATCTGGATAAGCAACAGATCACTCTCCCAGCAAAATAATGGTCCAACTGTATGATTTTTTACCGTGAAATAATACATTAAGTTTCAGATGGAGGAGTGGAACTGATCTGTTTATCATACGCTACACAGAGGATGATTTGGTCTTTATTACTCTTCAACTTTTTATCAAACGAAATCGGCATCTGCCTGCACAAGATACAAGTTGAGCATTTGAAAAAAAATTTTTTTTCAAAAACTTTAACAAAACCATATTATGCGACTCCTCATTGGAATGAGAACATCATGCTCATTGCAATGAGGGGTCACATTATATGGTTTTGTTGAAACATCATTAAAATAATAAAGTTCGATATCATTTGGTTTGGGCAAAGGATTTAAACATCCACCATTAGGTAAGCATGCAGCAACAGACTTGCTCCCTAGACTGATATAAACCCGGAGAACCAACAACCATATATGCAGTTCATCAACCATTGGTTGATTACCCGTTTGTTCATGGGGCTGCAAATTTGTTTGTCTGGTCCTCAGGACTTACTACAATAGCAAGCAAGAACAAGGTTTATGGAAAAGTGTGGGCCACTGTCACCGACCCATAGGCATGTTCGAAGTAGCCTTGAAGGTATTGTGGGACAGAAAAATTTTCAAAGTCAAAAGAGTGAAAACAGAAAGATTTTCCAACAAGTCAAAAGAATGAAAAACGGCCATAACTCTGAGAAAAATTACTGGATAGAACACATTCCTTGCGCATATCCGTCCCCCACATGCAGATCTATCAGCATACCAAAGGAGATCCAAATCTGACTGATGGCTTTGAAATTACAATGCAAAACATATGTACATACAGAGAGACGGATGGATGGACGGACAGAGGGCTTCACAAGATACCCCTGAATCCTCCTTCGGAGGTCTGGGGCATAAGAGTGGATATCCTTCTGCAGGCTTTGGGATGTCTAGTACCATATCATTCTGTGTGCAAATAACTCGTATTCTTAAGCAATATTCATTAGTATTGAAATGAATATTTATTTATTTGTTGGTGTTTAAGGTCACATATTTCTTTTTATAATCATAATTATATAATCATACCCACAATATAGAGATAAAGTCAAAATGAATACTTAAATATCCGTGACCCACACACCCCATAAACCAAATGTTTGTCGGCCCTTTAACTGGTTGAATGCTAAATTATTTTTCAAAGGTGATTTGCAATATGAGTATTTTTTTTTCAAAGATGCAATGCTGCCAGCAAAAGGAGCCTCGGTTTAGCAAGATTTTGCCCATTAATATTTGTTTTGTTATTATTTATTGGAGAGTGCCAACAGGCACTCTCCAATAAATTGTAACAATGCAATTTAATGTGAACATTTCTTTATCTACCGCTACACAAACAACGAGCTAATGCACACAGTGTAAAGCCACTAGAGTGGCTTTCCGCACTTTTCAGTAGAGCCCTGATAGTGGCTTCTAGCAATCTACCAGTTCAAAGTAACATGAATACATCATTTGCGAGCATGTTTATATGTATCTTTCTACATGACCTAATCTGTAACCATTATTGAACTCACCCTCTTGAGTCCTGGAAATAACCCCCAATTGTTTAGGTTATGTGGGGTTTACATCATTTGTAAAATACATGACTGAACTACAGGTTATGACAAAATCAGAGGCGGCAGAACCATGGGGGCACAGGGGACATGTGCCCCTCCACTTTATTCCACAGACATGTTGTGCAGTTACACAATGATTTAAAATGGGTGCACGCAAATGTGTCAATACACAGAATTCTTGTAATATACTATTTGCAAATAGCAACATTTGGCAAAAGAATCCAACCGTTCGGTTGCTTCGGCGGTTTCTTTTACTTCAACCATCTTCCAACCTGAAGGCTAGCTTTGGGTTGAAAGATGATTGAAGTAGAAGAAATGGACAGGACAGTGACCACATCACGGCTTACTTATCTAAACAAGAGACTATAGTATGTCACTGTACAGTTACTGATATATGATTGCAACTTTTCTCACACTGGGCTGAACTATGATAGCCAGGAAAATTTGTGGCTCTCCACTTTGAGCTTGTGCTGCCTCTGGACAAAATAATACAAAAATAATATTAATAGTTTTGTCCAAGTGATCTAACAATCTTCTGGGACTAACCCGACCCAAAGGTTGTACTTTGCATCCACATAAGAATAGAATGGCTTGCGGTTTACATCTAACAGAATTCGTAACCAAATAAATAGCAAAAACTGAAGCGTGATCTTGTTAAAGTAATATCACACATTAGTTGTTACTATTTATTTTGGCAAGAATACTATTAACCCTTTACCTAACATAGCAGCCAAAAATGGCTAGAAAATTAACCAGGATAAGCCTACCACAGCCTAAAATATCTCGGAAGTTTCTCAATAAAACCATACAAATATGGATATCATTAGAACCAGCTCGCCGAGCTGGTTCTAATGACATCCATATTTGAATGGTTTTATTGAAAAAGTGTGAAATTTATTTTCGAAAAATGTGAAATTCAATTTTAAAAAAAATAATACTGTGTTTGGTAAAGGGTTAAGATGTAAACTGCATGACTGGCGTAGTGAAAGCAGAGAAGCATCACAATACTTTTCTCCTGTAGATTACCACATGTATCATGATATATAGCGTACTTGCTAACGGGTTACAATGTAAGCTTTTTATTTCCAGGCCTGCTTCTGCTACACATCTCTCTAGGGAACATTAATTTGTGAGAATTTCACCACAATTTCAATGCAAAATATCTCAACACAATCAATATTCTATGAGTCAACAGTGGACTGATTTAGGGAGATAATTCCACTCATTCAAGTAGAGATGTACACTTCCAATGATTTAATAAATGGTGGAAGAAAGAAATGTAAGAGTTTCCTTCCACACAAATGCAACAAATAAAAAAGATGTGACTCTGTGGATATACGAGAAACATTGTACTGTGACAAACTTGGCAATAATACCTCCAGGCTTATGGCAAATTTATCAATCATTTCTTCACCTTCATGGTTAAATCCACAAGGAATTTTTCTGAATTAAAGTTGACTTCTGAAAGCTCATCATACTTACACTTGATGATGCCACCTAACTCGTGCAAAAAGGGTCATCATCAAATATTTGAATACTATTCGAATACAAATGTACTTTGAACCAATATTCCAACTCTAAAAATCTGCTATTCATTCCAGCACTTGACATTTGAAGGTAAGCAGAATGTAATAATTTTTGCAGTACAATATTTTCAGATCCTGGTACAATTTCAGACACAGTCAGAGCTATATTACAATACAGCCAGTTCAAATGAGATAAATACAAAGCTAGTAATGAAATGTTTAAGTAAACTTTAGTTCTCAACAAACAAAACTTCTCAAATGTTATAAAGTTTTTGATGCCTCTCAAATGCCAATCAATCTTTCAAGAGTATACTTTGATGTCTTTGAAAAATGAATGTGTTGATGATGACAACATTATTTTTGAGGCAATGCAAATTGAATATTTAGAACATATTTGCGATATTATGGACAAAAACAAATGCAAGGATTTGAAAGTTGATACAGTGTTATTAGTTTTCATGCTAGGTAAAAACCATGAGGTTGAATGATGTGAAAGATGTTGCACTGTGACTACAATCACAGTGTAACAGCTTTCATGTCATCAAGTGTCATGGATAGGGAGAAGTTAACACATTGATTCACTTCAAGCCATCTTGGGGTGTGAGGGGTGTGGGGACAGGACTTAAGGGTTGGGGGTAGTTTGAGTTGCAATTTTTTTCACTGATGCTTCAGCAATCCAGTTGTATAGAGATTAGTGGTTCAAAGCCCAATGTCTTTCACTAAGCATTAAATGCTGATACCTCTCGTCATATCCAGCTTACATATCAAGTGTGGTTGAAATTGTTAAAAAATATCCTTTGTTGTTGAATGGAAACTAATTACAAGTTTAGGTCACTTTGACCTAGGCCTTAAGCATAACAACCCCGCAAGAAACAGGGTCCACCTTCCTATCGATTAACTCATATTTCAAGTATGCTCCAAATCTGTCATAGATATCTTCATTTATAGGTTGGAAACAAAAATAGATCTTTAGTTATAAAATGGAAACCAATTACAAGTTCAGAGTAACTGTGACTTTGATTTTGGCACAGCATTCTCAAAATAGATTTTTTCCTCATGTCATGTTCGACCTACATATCAAGTGTTCTCCAAATCAGTGAAAGATCTCTTCAGTTGTAGAATGGCCCAAATTACAAGTTCACTGTAAGCATGACCTTGATCTTTAGCACAACAACCCCAAAATAAACAATACTCTTCTTATCCTCAAACCCAACCAACATATGAAGTTTGGTTCTGATCAGTCAAGCCAAACTTTAAACAGAGAGCTGAAACACAATTATGTCTAATGGTAGCTCAATAGACGTACGGTTGCGCCAAAAGATGAACACCAGGCCTACTATTTTCAAACAACCCATTTATTGTTTACCTGGTCTGAGCTTTGGTAACTTAGTGTTTGTTCCCCGTACTTGATTCAGGTAACCCATTAGGTAATCTAAATATATTTGTATTACAACTATTCCGATATACGAATGGTTGTATCATAGCAAAGCTCTTGCTCCTATGGGAAATATACTGATGAATAAAGATGAATCCTTAGGAACAATAATGTTGCAGCAATTCAGATACAAATTAGTTGCAATTATAGTCTAATCATGGCATGGGCTTGCATGTTGCAGAAGAGTATGGCATCCATAATCACTATTTGTGGCTGACATGAATTATTGCCATTTCCTGATTTTGTATCTATACTACATCTTAAGATGATCAACAATTTAAAATGATGTTGAGCATCAACCAATCATCAGCATAGGTGTTTCCGTCTCCCTGAAGTATAGCTGCGCTGTTGGCCAATAATTGGCCAACAAAGTAGCTATACTTCAGGCAGATACAAACACCAAAGCAGTTAATAATTGGTTGATGCTCAACAGCATTCATTCATACCTGATCATTCAACTTGGTGAAAATTTCGCATTAGCCAGCAACAATTTGCACTACTTGTTTTCGTTCACTTGTTTTCATTTTAGGTAACCTCCATGTGACCCAAACAGCCATTCACCTCAAATCGACAGGTCTGAACACTTGAGAGTGTCTTTAGTTTTACTGCAAATCCGTTGCTTAACTACTTGAAAACAAACAATCACCACCCAAGGAAACAATATCTGATACGTAGACAAGACAAATCTTTTTTGTTGGGTACACCTTCTTCCATTTATGGTAGTGAACCTAAATTTTGTACTTGTGAACACAAGAATTCTGGAAAAGCCTTTACTCAATGCACAGGATATCAAAATTCAATATTTTAAATATAATTTTTGTAATTTTTCAATAAATTTAAATGAAACCATATCATGTGACCCCTCACTGGAATGAGCTCATTCCACTGAGGGGGTCACATGATATGGTTTTGTTGAATGTTTTTGAAAAATAATCTTTTTTCAACTGCTCAGTTTGTAAATTGTGATGCTGGATGCAGCCGAAGATTTGCTTTTCTGACCAATGGAAATATACCAGACGAGTGAATCTAAACATGGGGGATGGGCTATTTAAGGGCGAGACTGGTTCCAGGCCATAACAGTGTCAAATTCCTCAAAGAATTAGACTGGTGGCTGGAGGGCTTGGGTAACACTATCCTATTTAATACAAATATGGCAGAGACAGGCATCTTAAATCTTCACAAAGTGAAGGTACATACAGCAAAAACTATTTTTTAATGCTCCAGTACATTTGCGTTCAAGACTCCAAAATTTTCGTTTTATATCCTTTGCTGTATTTTTGTCTACTTACTGCACCCAAACCCCATCCAATCGTTAATGCATCAGTTTCAAAACCTTGTGTGGTTTGGGCAATTCACCAGTATTAATTTTCCAATCCAGCAAAGTATCTCTGACTTCCTTTTTTTTTAAATATTCATGTAATAATTTTTGCTTTGTAATAACTCCTGCTTAGATAAAGCTTTTGCTTAGTCAAGATACCTGTGAAACCACTGGGCAAGAAGAATACCATGCCTGGCTGAAGAATATAACCCTGTCAGTTGTGCAGTTTAGGATATGGATTACACTCGTTAAGCACAGTAAAAATTTCATCCAATTCTTTTAATAATTTTCTGCACCCTGTCTTCAGGAAAGAAAACCTTAAATGATATAGAAACAATGATACATCCTAGATACTGAATTTACTACGGTGGAAGAATCGAGGAATTGTCCAAAATAGATATTGAACTGTATTGTGACTTAATAAATTCTTTAATCCTAGCCATTTTCAGCAGTCTGAAAATGACGCATGTAGTAGCAAAGAAACATCATTGTATATAAACAAAGAAATGCCCCTTGCCCTGACTTAAGGTTAACTTACCCAGTAAGTAAAATTATGCATGCCTGCACATTTTCAGTAATTAAGGTAAACAGACAAAAAAAGTAACTTTTTTAATCCAGTATGCACAAATTATTGTGTACAAGAAAATTTGGTGATCGGTAACCAAACAATATAATGGACAACTATTACAAGTAATACAGTGGAACCCTGTTAATTGAATAGCAACTTTGCCAACGAAAATTATTCAATTAACAGAAGTATTCAATTAACAGGGATTTTGTCACTTTCCTGTATTCTAGAGATAAATTTAGCATTTATTCTATTATATCTTGTTTGACAGAGCTCCATGAGCTCTGTCAAACAAGATATAATAGATTAAATGCCTGTATTGGATGTACTGAGGCCGAATAGGTCTATAAGCAAAGGAAAACTAGGGAGAGTCCGGGCAACTTCTCAACAGGTTACAAGATTTTTTATTCAAGTAACAGGAGTTTACTCTTTAACCTATATTCAATTAACAGGTCAAATTTGTACTGAAGGCATGGTAAATGGTTTTGTGTTGGGAAATTATATTCAATTAACAGGGATATACAATTAAGAGATATCCAATTATGTGGGCTCCACTGTAGTTAGAGAACATCAGCAGTAACTTAATTCAACAGCCCCAATGCAGCTGGATTAAATTATCAACTGGTCCAGTGCTAAATTATTTTTTAAAGGTGATTTGAAACATAGGTATTTTTCAGATACCATGCTACCAACAAAAGTAGCCTTTAGTTTTGCAAGATTTTTTTTCGTAATTGCCAACAGGCACTCTCCATTAGATTGCAACCAAACAATTTGGTGTAAAATTTTGTTTCTTCTACTGCTGAGCAAACATCATATGCTAATGCATACAGTATAAAGCCATAAAGTAGTTTTCAGCCCTTTTCAATAGAGCCATGATAGTGGCTTCTAGCACTTAACCAGTGAATGAACCTCCCAATAAACCCAAAATGGATTTGCCCAATAACTACCTGTATAGTTAGTATTTCTATTCTGGACTCCATGTTGAAATGGTTAATTTAGGGTTCAACCTGTGAACCCACATTTGTAATTCAAATTGAATCTCACATAAAGCAAACTGGGCAAATGATATAAACTCAATCTTAAATCTCACTTTGCATGTTAATCAATGGTACAGTTGAACCAACTTAATTGGATATCTTCTAAGTGAAAACAAACACAAAACCATTTACCATACCTTCGGTACAAATTTGACCTGGTAATTAATTATGTATGGGTTTTAGAATAATTGAATAAAAAATCTTATAATATGTAAAGATTTGACCTGATAATCACCAAATTTCACTTGTTTACAGACCTATTTGGTGACAGAATATCCAATACAGGCATTTACAACAGAATAAATACTCAGTTTCCATACAAAATGTGACCAAATCTCTGTTGACTGAATACTTCTGTTAAATGAATAATTTTCACTTGTGGCTATTCAATTAACAGGATTCCATTGTATGACTACTGTATTACTATTACAGATACATTTGCACTCAGGCTACATGTCCCAATGGATCACAAAAATTAAATTTGACAACTTGTTTTCCAGGTGACCATTTACCTAGCATAATGCCCAGCATTATTCACAAAATTTGTTCAAATTTTTTTTTTCCATCTAGATGGAGATTCTGTAGAATTGTAGGTTTTCTCTAGATGCTGGCAACATTTCCACTATCTGAGAGTTGCGGGTAAGCAATGATCTACTGCATGTTGAACTCCTCCTTTGAACTTTGATTATTTTGTGAAAGATGCTCAATGTGTTGAAGGGGGGGGGGGGTGACAGCTCCCTGCTATCACTAACTGTGGTTGTGGAAATGCTGGGAGTAACTTTGCCACGAATATGCATCGAGAATGCAGTACATGCTCGTATCTGCCCTCTAAATGTTGGAGACTGTCATTGGGGCAATGTTGTGAGCATCTTTGTTTAGAAGTATCATCCAGAACTGGTGTGTAATTCCAATGAAGACTGCAACATGGGAACATCTTTCATCAAAGCATGGGATGAGAGCACAGTTCACAAGACATCATGCATGACATTGTGCAAAGTCTTTGCTCAGAATTGTCTCTTTGTGGCAACATATTGAACTCATGAATAGAGATGAATTGTTTTTGGGTACAAAATGTACAATCCTTTGGGTACAAAACATCTAGTGATTTTGGTACACAACATCCAGATGGGTACAAAATGTTCACATGCAAAATGCCTGGGCACAAAATGTTTAGAAACAGTGCAAAATTGGTGTTCTGCTAATTCATAATCGTAAAATGTAAAATGTTGGCAAACAAAAACTATTTTAGTAAACTTTCATTAACAAGTAGTGATGGAGAAGTGTAATTTTGGCAAAAATTTAAAGTCATTTACTTGTTTTGAGAAGTAGGTATTGAGAAAAGGATTGACTCACTCGTGAAGATCTCAACAGACCAACCACTTGCCCTACAGCACAAATTTTAAAAGCACAAAAAGGCATCTTGAAGTAATTTGTACAATCTGATGTAAAATAAAGAGTACATGCTTGGGTGGTCTTTTGGGGCTCGGGAGTATATTTATTTACTGGTGTTTAAGGTCACATATTTATGCACAACGGCTAATCGTGACCACAAGATGGATATAAAGTCAATTAACCAATCATTTATACTCATGATGTCCATTTTAGAGGACCTTCACCCCAGGCATTGGTGACAGGTCCTATTTTACCAGTAAAACAGAGCTTGTTTACCACAGTAAAGTTGCTTTTACATTTGATTGTAAAATTGCAAATTGGCTGATTTTGGAGGCTATTTTCAATTTGAGGAGAAAAAAAACAACTTTTGATAACAGTTTGGTATTCAAAAGTGTGTTTCTGACAAATATGCGAAATCTTCAAATCTTTCACATTTTTTTCCCAAGATTAAAGGTCAAAATGGCAAATTTTGAGGCTTAATTTTTATTTTTGGAAAATTTTTTTTTTTTTTGGCTTAAAAAAATTTTTTAGGTAAACTTTTGTTAACAGTTTGGTATGGAGAAGTGTATTTCTGGCAAATCTTTGACAATTTCAATTCACTCGCCCTTTTGGAGTAGGAGATAGTGATCAATGAAAATTGAAATTTTTTAGTAAATTTTGTTTCTTAACATACCTACCACAATTGTTTACAATTGGCTGTAACATAAGTGCAAGCCCTACTTCGGAACTTAACTCAAGCTAATAACTTTTCCAAACAAATTTGGAAGAGTGCAAAAGTACTATAAAGAGATTGAAAAAGGGTCGAGCAAGACCAGTGCTCCACATTACTCTCCCTGCACACCTCTAGCATTTACTGAGTGCATGCACAACAACCGTGATATCAATTCCTAATTTCTGCCAACGAGAAGTTTTGTGATTTAGCAGGGAGGCAACGATATCCTAGCCAGAAAATAAGCAGACTGTCATCTGCAAAATGAGGTCTCCAGAGGGTGAATTTAGTGATGCTACCCTGCATAGCAGGGTAAATCACTACATTTACCCTCTGTGAAGCTCAATCTGAATCAGGGTCTCAAAACTAAACAGAAAGAGGTACCAAGAGAATAAATTTGCCCGCTGTATGGGATAGCATAATCAAATTCACCCTCTGGGGATCTCATTCTGCTTATGTTAGACTGATTATTTTCAGGCCTGACGATATCAAAGATATCTCCTAGGAGGGTGGGCCTCCAGTAAACAATTGTGGTAGGTATGTTGAGAAACAAAATTTACTAAAAAATTTTAATTTCTTTTCAACCTACTCACAATTGTTTACAACTGGCTGAATAAACCATAGGAGGAGGTGAATCACATAACCAATACCACCAAAGCGCATCTGAAAGAAATGCAAGGAGGGTAGGGAACAACAGCAAAACCAGTAAAAGAGAAAGAACGGGAAGTCGCTGAAAGAAAAGAAGCTGAAACACAACACCATAGTGTTGAAAAGCATGAAGCACCTGAAAACAACAAGGAAGAGTGATAAAAATGCACAATCCTGAAAATACATATTTAACAAGGGTGCACAACAGCCTGAACAGCAACTAGAAGGCCTAAAGAAAAAAGGTTCTCAGATTGCTGTTGGAGGTGGCGGAGATAAAAGGAGGAGAAAGTAGAAGCATTCCTCCAGTAAGCCACATTCATAATGTCTCCAAGTGAAACAGGATTGGAGAACACCCAGGATGTAGAAATGGCACAAACCTCATGAGCATTAAATCGGTTCGAAACACGATCTGAAGCAGACAAACTGGAATAAGCCAGCTTGATTGCGAGCCATATCCACCTGGAAATAGAATGGGAAGAGACAGACTGTCTCCCAGGAATAAGAAACAGAAAGAATCTCTTCTGAACCCTCCGAATGAACTGTATCCAATTAATATAAGTCTTGATCGCACGAACAGGAAAAAAAAGAGGCCTCCGGCCATCGACAGAAGAAAGTGCTCGAATGCAGATGGCAGGAGGCACCGAATCAGAAAGCTGATTCTTGGCCAGAAAAGATCAATCAGTAGTGAAGGATACACTGTTAGCCTCATTTCTAAAGAAAACCGAATCAACAGAAAGTGCATGAAGCTCACTGACATGTCTGGCAGAAGCAAACGCTAGAAGGAAAGCAGTCTTATATGTGAGAAAACGCATATCAGTATCAGAAAAAGGCTCGAACAGTGCCCCCTTCAAAAAATGCATCACCCATGCCAAGTTCCATTTGGGTGTAAGACGCAAAACTCGAGGCCTCTTCAGAGGTAAGTGCCCAATCAGTTTGGAGAGAAAAAAGATTATGACCGATACACCACTTTCCCACATAAGATAGAGTTTCTGACAGCACAGACCTATAACCCTTAATTGTAATAGGCTGGAAGACCTTGGAGTCAAAAAGATATACCAGAAAATCTGCAATTTGAGCGATCGACAGATTTCGGTAATCCACCTGTTGAACTGCACACCAGTGACAGAAAACGTTCGACTTAGCAGCATAACTCATGCCAGTGGAATGTCGCCTGGGCCGGCCCTGGGAAAGAAGATCGCAGCATAGAGGAAGACGAATTGGCCAATCTGCTAACAGAGGCCACAGCTGATTGATTCACACCCTCTGTGGAAAAAGAGGACCGATCTGAATAACCCTGCAACTGCAAGCATGAATCTTCGACAACACCTGAGGGAGAATCGGTGCAGGAGTGAAGGCATAGCTGATCCAACCTGTCCAGTCCAGGGACAGAGCATTCACCACAAACGCAAGTGGATCTGGACAAGGGGAGACAAAGGTCTTTACCTGATGATTCCAGCGAGTGGCGAAAATGTCGACAAGAGGACGACCCCACAGTTCGCAAATCGTCTGAAACACTGAACGATGCAGCATCCATTCGGTGGGAAGGACACTGTTTTGTTGGGACAGGAGTCGGCTGGGACGTTGAGATGTCCGGGGATGTGTGCCACCCGAGCAAGGAGCTTCTTCTGGTTGATATGAAGGGCCACCTGCTCTTGGTCCCACTCGCCATGATTAGACAGGCCGAGAGGATCTAATGTCACACCACCAGTGACCGTTGGGAGCGGGAGAGCAGGAGAGTGGAAATTCACTCTCCACTTTTAGATTTTACGAGAGTGAAAAATTTTAGGAGAGTGATTTTTAAAATAATGCCTCGGGCCAATTCGCCCCCAGGTGGAATAACGAGGATTGGTGGTGATTGCTGTTGAGAAATCAGTAGGCCTAATAACGCGCGATTTCCAAAATAATTGGTTTTATGACGTTTCGGCCTTGAGACGTTTCGGCCCTAAGAGGCCAAAACGTCTTAGAAATTGGGCCGAAACGTCTTCACATTCGGTAATTCTTTTTTAGATGTGATTGTGTGGAGGGGTTAAAGTATGCTATCGCCAGTATCGGCGCATTTCGTTTCTCTCTTCAAGCATCGTGAAAGCGAAACTCGAAATGCACCCCTTCTCAGCAAACCTGTCGTCAGCGACCACCTGTCTTTAACGACCATTTTTGGCAAGTCCCAAGGGTGGTCGCTCATGACCAGGGGTCAGCCTGGCAGCTGATTTTAGGGAGAAGTGACTTCTCCCTTCAGAGACTTTAGGGAGAAGTCAGGACCCAGGAGAGAGAAGTCAGTGGACATGAAGGAGAAATCAGAAAAAAAAAACCATAAAACGTATATGACATCGTGACAAAATAAATGAACATAGAGGAGTCAGGACACAATTGTGGAGAAAAAAATAAATAAAAGTTTATACAAACACACACAAAACTAAGTCAAGATGGTTACATAACAGAATGTAGGTTAAAATCCCCCACCCCACCCTACAAAAAACTGTGTCGTTCATGGTTTCTGAATACCCCCTAACTCTTTGCCTAACAGTGATGACTAAGGTTACCGTGCAGTTGATTTTGTATTTGCCTCAACGATGTGGATTTGAAATTTAGTATGACCCATGGTGAGAGTGTTCTTCTCTGTAACAGAAGGTATATTCTTTTTAAAAAAATATTTAAAGTGTTTAAAATAAATTTCAAGTTCATATAAGAAGCTGGGTCATTCATGGTTTCTGAATACTCTAACTGAGTTGAAAAGCGTAGTTAAAAAAGTTTTCGATATCCTTCGTAAATTAAGTGTTATTAACAATTTGAGTTAATTAATTTCTTTGGTAAATGACAAAACATTTCAGTTGTCTCCCTTCCCGGCTGCGCTGGGTAAACTAATAATACACTGTTCAGAAAACTGACAATTTCTGCCAACCATCTTTCACTGACACGTGCGATTGGTGCTTTGAAGGCCTGCCATTCTTATCCATCCAAATACCTGTGATTTCTATTGTAGCCTTATTACATTTAACCCCCTTCCAACAAACTTCACAAGTTTTCAAAGAAAAACATTCAATGCAAATTGCGGGGCGAATTTCAATGCAGCCAATTTTTCAGTGGAACAGAGCGTAACCGCAAGCAATTTCGATATGTACGAACTGTCTCCAATACATTTTTTTGTTTTGAAACGATGGTTAACTTTAATAAATTCTAATTAACTCGATGCGTGTCTTGTGTGATTCGTTGTTGTCTGGAACTTTGTTTTTAAATAGCCATTTTGTGCTGGTTGCTATCAGTTGGGGTGAATTGTTCGAACAACTACGCCATTGCAATTCTTTTCAGAAATATAAAATTGGGCTAGTTTAGGCTATTTTCATAGCCATGTGACGGACTTTAACAGCAACCGTGTTTACTGTTTTTTGCGGAAGCGTGTGTTTTTAAAAAATAAAACATAAGAAAATACCGTAAACTGCCATGTCTCCCAAGGAAGTCTGGGAGGGCGACTTGAATTTCGCCCCCAATGTAAGCCAAGGCGACTTGAGGAATGACAAGGCGACTTCTTCGCCCAAGTCGCCCACTCGGCTGACCCCTGCTCATGACAGGTTCTTCTGTACTTTGCACTTCTCCGACGAAGGCTTTGAACACGACCGGAAGATAAACGTACGCGACTAATTACTCGCGGTATACGAAAAAGCGGTGCGCGATGGTGCGCTGGCACGATCGCTCGCCATTCCCAACGGTCACTGCACCACAGCCCCAATCGCTGGAATCTGCTGTCAGGATACAATTGGCCAGAGGAAGATCCAACGGAACACCCTGAATTAACCAGGAAACATTGGTCCAAGGGCGGAGGTGACAATGCAAGGACTGAGGGATATTAACCTCCATGTCCAGAGGATCCACATTCGGATGCCAATGATCAAACAGGAAGTGTTGGCGAGGTCGCACAAACAAGCAACCCAGCGGAATGACATACGTCACTAAACCGCAAAGACCCAGCAACTAAGGAAAGCCCTGGCCGAGGAGGATTGGGCAGGTCCCAAGTCAAGGCAGAAAGGATCAATGCCCGAGCCTTGGGAACAGACACCACATTGTGAAAAGTGTCGAAATCCATTCCCAAATGACAAAATTGCTGAGAAGGAATCAAATCTGACTTCACGCAATTGACTTTGAAACCCAGCGACACAAGCAGGCCAAGCAACCATCGGACTCCAGAACTGAAGTATTGTGGTGCCGTTGGAGGATGTCATCCAGGAAGGCTGACAAAGTCGCAGCCGACGGAGTATGGTGAAAAGCGAGCACATGTGACATCAGTCGGGTGAAGGCCCAAGGAGCCAGGTTCAAACCGAACAGGAGAGCTTTGAATTGAATGAAAGACACGATCCCGAAACGAGAACCGAAGGTATTTCCATGATGGGCACATGAAAATGGGCATCCTTCAGGTCGATACTGGCTGCAAAATCACCCTGATGAATCGACCGTTGAACCGACCTGAAAGTCTCCATGCTAAAACAAGGTGCTATGATGGACTCGTTCAGGATACTCAGATCGAAGACAGAATGAAGCTGGCCATTTTTCTTTGGCACTGAGAAAAGTGTAGAGTAGAACCCAGGAGAAAGGGTGTTCCTGACCACCTCAATCGCCCCTTTGGAGAGGAGAATTTCGATCTCCTGCACCAGAAGGTGCAGACGCTGAGGATTGGAAGGGTCCTGAGTCAGGGGGGGGGGGGGGGCACCCAAGATCAACATGGGTGCTGAGGGAAGGACAGTCGCAGACCTGATTGGATGACATCGAGGACCCAACGATCCGACGTTATTTCTGTCCAATGGTCGAAAAACAGCGACAGCCTTCCCTCGAATTGAGGCGAATCGAGGTGAGGACCTTCATTTGCGGCTTCAACGAGGCCCTCCTGAGAGGGAAAACCACCCCATCGGGGAGCAATAGAGTCCTGAGACTTTCCTCCCTGAGGCTGCCAGTGAACCTGTCCACATCAACGCTTCTTCTGAGCAGAAGGAGAAAACATAGCCAAAGGTGCAGCCTGCGTGGCTGACATAGCTGATGCGGCTGGGTGCTTGGCAGGTCTGGAATGACCACCACTCACAGCAGCAGGTTGGTCCAGTTGCCGTAACAAAAGCTGGTCCTTCGAATGGCAAAGAACCTCGTTATGGACAGCCCCCATGGAACCATGGAACAGCTGAGGTCCAACCAAAGAAGCAGACCTCAGAACAGCATGCTGTTCAGAAGGAAGGAATGGAGAAGTGTCCAACACTGCATCCTGGCATGTAAGCTCTAAATTAGCTGTGTTGCAGGTGTGAGAGTGTGTCAGGTTCATAAGAGCCTAAGACAAAACACGCAGAGGCACCTGAGCATCATCAAACTACCCTGGCGGTAGATAGGAAGCAAGGGCAGCGACGTGATCCACAAGAGACAACATGCCCAGCATCTCTCGGGAAAGGCTCACCATAGATTCTAATACTGACATCGGGAGAACTGCCGACTTTGGCTTAACTAACCTGAGGGAAGAAGAATCCTTGTCCACAGTAGTCAATCCTTGGAAGACTGGTGGACAGGATGATTCGTAGACGCAAAACCGCGTTGGAGGCAGAAAGGCATCAGATCGAGATAACAAGGAACCCTTCAAGGCCTTGGATCGCATCTTGGCATCCAGGCCTTGGAAGGACTAAACAACCTGAGCAGAATGCAAAGGTCGCAAAACCTCAGAGCTAGAAGGATCGACAGGGTTGCGGCGCTCCACAGAGGACCATGGCCGGGCAGTCACTGAGGGCTGGTCTGAAGACTGAACGTCAAGAAGCCAAAAACAAAATCTACAGCCTGCCCTAAGACTGACCCGGGCAGTCACTGAGGGCTGGTCTGAAGACTGAACGTCAAGAAGCCAAAAACAAAATCTACAGCCTGCCCTAAGACTGACGAGAGGGCCCGTCGCCTTCAAGCAAATTGTCATCCTCTGTGGCAGAAGAGACGTAGCCCAGCTCGGGCTGACCAGCAGAAACCTCCTGTGAATGCTGAACAGCATCCAAAGGGTCAGGCGAGGAATCTCCGTGAATGACCAAAAGAGGTTGTGCCTCAGGAGGCACAGGGAAGCCAACTTGAGGGTTGCTAGAAAGCAACCAGTTGAACACCAGAACAGCCTGTCTTAGCTCACCCTGAGAATCTGTCGGAGCAGCCACGCTTCATGGAATGTCTTCCCAATGGACCCTTCTAGAAGAAGAACCCAAATCCTCAGAAGGGACCGATGACGAACGTCGATTGGCAGATAGAGTAGGGAGACGGTGAGAAGACATCGGAGGAGAGTCCCTAGAGTCACGCCCAGGGGCTGTCACTGGCCTGCAAAACAGAAGGCCCTGTCTGCAAATCCTCTAGAAAGACCGATGGCAGACATCGATCTGCAACTAAACCTGGGACATGATGAAGAAACACTTGAGGATTGTCCCAAGAATGACAGAAAACTGCCTCGGAGAAACAGAAGGCCCCAACTGCCTATTGTCTGAGACCGATGACAAGCATCGATCGACAGCCAGACTTAGAGCACGGTGAGAAATCACTGGATTAAGGTCTCAAGAGTGACAGCTAACAGGACCCATCACTGGCCTCTGCCGAACAGAAAGGCCCTGGTTGCCAATGTCCCAGCTCCATTCTGCTAGTTGGCTCACCAGCAGGGGATGGCAGAACAACAAACGATTCGCCTGAGGAACAAGGAATTGCTGCCGAAGTGACTGAGCGCCCGAACCCGCCAGGAGTAAACCTAGCCAGATGAGACAGGGCAACCAGCAAACCCGTACATCTTCGCTGAAAAGCCTGGGAAGACTGGGATCCCTGTGAAACACCACCAGATACAGCCTCGGGCCGCCATGACTGTATACCATTCCTCAGCAGCTGCAGATGATGCCAGTGGTAAATTGGAGAGAGTGTCCGAGTGGACTTCGGAAGAACTCATCTCAATGAAAACAGTAGCCTCAAGGGTGACTACTGGAGCCTAAGGAAGGGAGACCATAATCCCCAATTCAGGCATCCCAATACCACCACCACCAACAGCTGTGGGGAAATCTGCTACCGAAAAAGGCTGCCCAACATCCTGCGTGACAGAGTCACCCTGTGCACTCTCGGAAATATCCGAAGAGGCATGGCTACCTTTGCCCCGAGAACAAGAGGTTCTAGCTCTGGTTAGAACCACCTTGTTTATGGAGGCTCAGAAGTTAGATGACCAAACCCCACAAACACCAAAGGAATTGGCCTGAAAGCAATTGTTGCAGGTGACACAAGTACTGTGAACATCATCGACATGTTTCACCTGCATACAAGAGGGGACAAGGAATTGTTTTAGGCATTGTCCAAAATGATGTGAGAAGTGAATTTAGAGGGAAAGATCCCCCCCAAAAAAGCCAAATCACAATGCTTCTCACCGGCGGAAAACCGATCAACATGGGTCACGCTTCCGTGCACGGAAAAAACAAGGCAAACAGAGAGAATACAAGCTAAAATTAGCGTAAATATGTATGAAAAAATATAATAGTTTAGAGCTTGAGTAAAAGGATACAATCCAGAATGCACTTTGTAACAATATATGTAGCGAGCATCAAGTAGTTCACAAAGAAAACGAGAGAGACAGGCACGAGTCACAAAAAATTCGACCATGCAAGATGGCAGAAAAAAAGGAATTGACGTCACGGTTGTTGCGCATGTGCTTGTTAAGTGCAAGAGGTGTGCAGGGAGAGTACCTGTAATGTCGAGCACTGGTCTCGCTCAACCCTTTTTCGATCTCTTTATAGTGCTTTTGCACTCTTCTACTTTTCCAAATTCATTTGGAAAAGTTATTAGCTTGAGTTAAGTTCTGAAGTAGGGCTTGCACTTACTTTACAGCCAATTGTAAATAATTGTGAGAAGGTTGAAAAAAAATGTGGATGTATTTGGGCAGGTTTAAGCAGAAAAAAACATTTAGTTTTAAGCAAAAAACTTTCTGTCACTACAAATTATAGCTGTCTATGACTGTTCAAAATTTGAAACAAATCTGTTAGAGAACCTTCTAAAATGTGGTCTCACCAATGTGTTGGGGAAAAAGGACAAGCTTTTGAGGACAGTGATTGCCCTTTATAGCCCACCTGATTTGAAAATATGGATAGTGGCAAATGACCATCAAGAAAATCTTGCTACACTTTACACTCTGCACACTGATGTAACATATCAAAATTTTGAAAAGCACATTTTTCCCATCATAAAATGGAAATTTAACCACATCAATCTTGCTTGACAAAGCTCAAAGAGCTCTGTCAAACAAGATGAGCTCTGTCAAACAAGATTGAATTGGTTAAATTCCTAGTTGCATTATGGAAAAATTGATGCTTGAAATTTTGGTGTCATTGACATCAGTGTGTAAAGGGTTAAGGGATTCTAAAATCTGTTTTACACAATAAATCTGAAGGAAAAGTCTTTTTTTAACCTTAACCCTGATCTGCACACTGATGTCAAAATATAACAAGAGGGATGTTACATCCCAACGCTCACCTACATTCGCGCTTGATAATGTCGTTCCAATGTAACATGCCTAATATTTAGTTAATATAAATCATTAACTAGGCATCAAATGATTAATGTGGTTTATGTGATGGCTTTGGAAAGTCTATATTTCTGCATTTATTATATATCAATTCAACATAGAATCATTGGATACATCTTTTAGAAATGTTTATGATTAAGAACATGAATCGTGAGGCCAGATATTAAATCATAAATAAGAATTAGGAAAGGCTTTCATAAATCACTGAAATTTTAATTGAAGTACATTCATTGGTTAAAGAGGAGTAGCGGAAAAACATTCGTTCAAGAAAGTGACTATAAGTCCCAACAAAAATACATCACATCAACAACTAAAATAAGCCTATGTTACTAGTAACAAGTATGAGAAAGTATTAAATAATAAAAAAAAAAAGTTAAAAAAATTTTTTTTTAAAGAAAGTGAATATAAGTCCCAAAAATCCCCGTCAAATTCCTCAAATATGCATGTAATAAGGGCGCAACGTTACCGCAATGTAGTTCAGTAACCCATGCGTACAATATCAATTGCCTGGAAAGACACATAGAAACAGAACTCACCTTAACACCTCACCTTAACACAAACTTTTAGAACTTAAAATTGAGTAAGTCAGACAAAAACGTGAACATTGTGACTGAAAAAAAGAAAAGAAATCAGTTAAATTTCTGCATACAGTAGGGTTAATACCTACAGTTGTTATTGAAATGAGAAAATAAACAGTAATGAGAGGTGAAGGCACCACAATCTGCACAACAGCTGACTTTAACGCAAATTCTTACAACACCTAAACGCTAATTCTTACAACAAGTTTTGGCAGAAAATCAGCCTCAAATTCCTCAAATATGCATGTAATGAGGGTTAAATATTACTGCAATGGAGTTCAGTAACCCAAGTGTAGAATATTAATCACCTGGAAAGACACATAGAAACACAACTCACCTAAACACAAAGTTTACAAAGTTTTACAACTTAAAATTTACTAAGTCCGAGAAAAACATGAAAATTTTGACTGAAAAAAAGAAGAAAATTTTCGTTAAATTTCTGCATACAGTAGGGTTAATACCTACAGTTGTTATTGAAATATGAAAATCAACAGTAATGAGAAGTTAAAGCAGCACAATCTGCACAAAAGCTGACTTTAATGCAAATTCTTACAACACCTAAACGCAAATTCTTACAACTTTTGGCAGTAAATTTTAGGTGAAATTTGGAAAAAGGTCATAGTATCAGGGTTAAATACTGTTCTGATAGTCCCCTACAACCTACATATGCAATATCAAAGGCCTGAGCCCACTGATCTTTGAGAACTCACCTTAACACCTCACCTTAACACAAACTTTTAGAACTTAAAATTTACTAAGTCCGAGAAAAACATGGAAATTTTGACTGAAAAAAAAGAAAATTTCCATTAAATTTCTGCATACAGTCGGGTTAATACCTACAGTTGTTATTGAAATATGAAAATCAAGAGTAATGGGAAGTTAAAGCACCACAATCTGCACAAAAGCTGACTTTAACGCAAATTCTTACAACACCAAAACGCTAATTCTTACAAGTTTTGGCAGAAAATCAGCCTCAAATTCCTCAAATATGAATGTAATGAGGGTTAAATATTACTGCAATGGAGTTCAGTAACCCAAGTGTAGAATATTAATCACCTGGAAAGACACATAGAAACACAACTCACCTAAACACAAAGTTTACAAAGTTTTACAACTTAAAATTTACTAAGTCCGAGAAAAACATGAAAATTTTGAGTGAAAAAAAAGAAAATTTTCGTTAAATTTCTGCATACAGTAGGATTAATACCTACAGTTGTTATTGAAATATGAAAATCAACAGTAATGAGAAGTTAAACCAGCACAATCTGCACAAAAGCTGACTTTAACACAAATTCTTACAACACCTAAACGCAAATTCTTACAACAACTTTTGGCAGAAAATTTTAGCTGAAATTTGGAAAAAAAGTCGTAGTTTCAGGGTTAAATACTGTTCTAATAGTCCCCTACAACCTACATATGCAATATCAAAGGCCTGAGCCCACTGATGTTTGAGAAATTCACCTTAACATTAAATCTTACAATATCGGACACGCCGGACGCCGACACCGACGCTGACGCCCGAGGTTATCACAATAGCTCACCACATCTTACAGATGTAGGTGAGCTAAAAATTTCAAGATGAAAATTTTTCCCATAATGCAGCTAGGTAATTAACTAATTCAATCTTGTTTCACAGAGCTCACTGAATTGTTTCAATTCCTAGTAATTTTTCCAAATAATGCAGCTAGGTAATTAACTAATTCAATCTTGTTTCACAGAGCCCATTGAATTGTTTCAATTCCTAGTAATTTTTCCCAGAATGCAGCTAGGTAATTAACTAATTCAATCTTGTTTCACAGAGCTCATTAAATTGTTTCAATTCCTAGTTGCATTATGGGAAAATATTGCAGGTTAACATTTTGGTTTGATTTAAACATATTTAATGTCGTTTGATGTTAATAGACAAAAGGCATGGAACACAAAGTTATTGTAACTTATTACTGAAATTATGTTATTTTGACACCAGTGTGCAACACTACAACACACCTTTTGAGTCTAACAACTTAGCAATAATTTCTAGTCAAGTCTTAGCTGCCTCTAGGAACCACTGCCAAGGTAACTGGACAATTGCCAGGACCTCTTCTTGACTGTATGTTGCAGTACACATTCTAAGACCACAGAGTTTGTTCAAGTCAAGTGAAGACCTTTGATGGTTAACAGCTCACAATGGATGGCATTCAAGAAAAGCAAAAAATGACGCAACTCAACCTATCTCACCTAAATTGGCGTGAAAGTTGTTATGCTGTAACATAGCAGCTTTCACTTTGTCAAATGCCATAGCATTTACCTTACATGAAAAATGATAACTCCAATCTCAGCACTTGTTCTTTGTCAATAATACCTAAAATATCTTGTAAATATTCAATCTGCATTGCCACGAAAAATGTGCACATTATCAACGTATTCATATTCCGCATCCCTCAAAGTATATTCTTTAAAAATCGATTGGAGATTACAAGGCGTTGGTATACTGAAAACCTATAACAAATTTTTTGTTGAGCATTGCTCAATATTAAGATGGCGGCAGAGGAAACACTTTCCACAAGAGATCAGCGGTCTTGGAATTTTGAGTTTGGTATCGGTTTGGTATTTTTATGGGGTATACCTCTGTATTGGTTGTGTATTTGATATCTGACTTGACTAAGATTTGCTGATGGCACCAAACAGGAATTTACATCAGGAAAAACAGAATAAGTTGTTGTATCATTCCACCACAATGCTATAAATGACACTGCCCATGAGCTCAACAGTGGCATTATTTTACAACCCCAAATCCTATGTATGGTAATTTTGTGACTTGTTCTAAATGCACCTTAATGTTTAAACACCTATTTCAGGCTTCTGCAATCTCAGAGCATGTGCCCTGACCATGCCATATCTTTAGGAGGTCCTGCTGACAATAGACAAAACACCTGGACAGTGATTTCTAGTTAGGTCTTGGCTGGCTGCCTGTTAAGACAGCCAAGACTATACTAAAAGTCACTGCTAAGCAATTGAATATGTACAGGATGTTGTCCAGTGGGAATTCAGGACAGGTGCCAGTTGAGGGTTAATAAAAGGCCACCAGGACACAAATCCCCCGAAAATGTGCGCAATTCAAGGTATTTGAAAAAAAACTGAATTTATCAACTGGAAACCAAAAAAAAAAGAGAAGAATTTTCAAAGTCAAAAAAGGGGCATGACTCTGGCAAAAATTGTTGGACAGCACCCTGATTCAAACTTGACCTGTATTCTATGTTGATACACCTAAATACCAAATTCCATTTGATTTGGCCAACTATAACTAAAGTTATCATCGGGAAACCAAAGTGGGATGGACACACACCGGCTATTTCAATAGTCCCCCGAAAAAAATGAATTTTTGAAGTCCAAAAAGAGGCATAACCCTGGCAAAAATTTAGGGCCGCACACCAATTCGAACTTGACCTGTCTTTTATGTTGGTACACTTACATACCAAATTTTATTTGATTTGACCAACTATAACTTAAGTTACCGTCAGGAAACCAAACAAAAAAAGAATTTTTGAAGTCGAAAAATTTGTTCAAGGGACAACAAAACTGAAAAGAAAATCAGTCACCTCTTTCATGAATATGAACCTTTCAACTGCTATCAAGCCTCAACAGGGACTTATAAATAGTAAATGTAGGAAAATTTGAAAATTCAGACCGCTTTGGTATTCAACAATTGGTTCAGTTTGGTTTTTCGGTATCCCCATCATATCGATATCGGTTCGGTTTTCCATTGCCCATCTCTATTTAACAGTGTGATCAAAGAGCTTTCCAGCAATCCAATTGTACACAGATCAGTATTTATTTATTTATTGGTGCTTAAGGTCACATATTTCCACACAATGGCTTATCACAACCACAATATGTATATGAAGTCCAGCAAATCATTTATGCTCATGTTAACCATTTAGAGGACTTAATCACCTCCGTCCCCCCACCCCCCCCCCCCCCCCATCCCCCCAGGATTGGTGATAGGGTCCTACTTTATCGGTAAAACAGCTATCTATTCTCAGTAAGACCTACTGCAATAGATGAACTTTCATAAAAACTCAATCAGTGAACTCAAATTCTCATCTGCAAATGAAATTCTGAGCTAATGTTTATTTTTAAAAAAGAGTCCATATCCGCCGCCGACTTTTATGTTATGATAGGAATAAATTCATTATCGACCTGGACATGTATTCATACCCAATAATGTCACCAAGCCTGAAAAAAGCAGTCTGACATTTGCACAATGAGGTCCCCAGAGGGTGAGTTTGATGATGCTATCCCATAGAGTGGGCCAATTTATCCCCTTTGTACCTCTTTCTGTTTAGTTTTGAGACCCTAATTCAGAGAGAGGTTCACAGAAGGTAAATTTAGTGATGCTACCCTGGTAGCATCACTAAATTCACCCTCTGTGGACCTCATTTTGCAGATGACAGTCTGCTTATTTTCTGGCTTGAATGTCACTCACCAAATATCATTTAATTTCTTTAACTGCTACTGAAGATGTCATCCAAAAAACCTGCAATTTTGGTAAATACAAAGTCGACAAGGGCTATAACTCTTGGGAAATTATTTGAATCGAAACTTCCTTTCCATGTGCTCATCATACTCATACAGCACACCAAGTTTCGTAAAAATCCAATAAAAATGTAGGAGGAGTTAAGCCTTTGTGATGAAAATTTTTCTATTTCCAAGGGTTGTAACCATGCAAAATTTTCTGCATCGAACATTCCTGACCACATGCACATCTACACTTGATACTGATATGTCAGACCAAGTTTTGTAAAAATCCAATAAAAAATGTAAGAGGAGTTAAGCGGACAAGCCTTTGTAATGGAAATTTAGTTATTTCCAAGGGCAGTAACCATGCAAAATTTGTCGGATCGAAAATTCCTGACCACATGCACATCTACACTTGATACTGATACTTCAGACCAAGTTCCTCTGAAAGCTGTAGGAGGAGTTAAGCAGACAAAGTTTGTGATGGATGAATGGACACCATTTCAATATCCCCCTCCCAACTTCATTGGCAGGAGATAAAAAGTGAACCATACATTAGAATTTGATCTTCAGACTTCAAGAGGTACATGTATACTATATACTTCCCCTTGATGGATTGTTACTAGTTGCAGTCAATTTGTTTACAATGAAATCGTTCACTGTTATTCTTTGAACAAAATCAGGAAAATTAGCGTTACCAGGCATAATGAAGTAGTTTAAAGCCGACTTTCAGTACGTTGAGGAATTAATGATGACAATAAGTAAGGATTAGGTGGATGAAGAAAAGAAAGATAAGAGTTGTGCAGAAAATTCAAGGCAAACTAAGAGTCGTAAGTGGAGAATCGATGAAGTGGGGTGGAAGAAGAGGCAGTCCAGCTATCCAAATGTGGCTTCCCCGCTGTTACATTTGGATAACTGAACTATGAGAAAAGGAAACCTCCATCTTTTTTAACATTTTATAATTATTTCTTTTGGTTTAACTCTCAACCCGCTGAGTATTTTCATTTTTTTCAGCAGATCTAGTCATGGCTGTTTCAGAGCAGCCATGGCTAGATTTGATGAAAATTTCATCTGAATTTAACTCAAGAAATCATTGGTGAAAAAATCTATTCAGTTTAAAGGCAGAAAGTTTGATTAACTGTGTCCAAATTATATCTATTTCAGTAGTAAGAGAAATTCTGTCATGGGCAGGAAAATCTAGAGGCAGCATGCAAGGAGTTAATAAATAAAGAGGTTACTACTTGGTTAATTTCATATGGGCCAAGATATCAGCCATCTGTAACTTCCCATCAGCCTTCAACCTACTGTCTCGGGCTGATATGAAGTTACCTCAGGCCGATATCTTGGTCGACATGAAACTAACAAAGTAATGACCTCTAACTAGCAAGCATATGTATGAATTTTCCTAACAATAGGCCTGAAAACATACACAGCACATCTATCACCTGTAGCTAAGATGTGTGTGACGTTTCGTAACAAATGGCCTTGGGAAACTAAAGTTCTCATCCAATGAAAGTGTCAATGACACTGTAGCTCAACTTGTTTAAGACATGTACATGTATAGTATGTGACACAGCAATGACAAACATCTAGGTAATGACCTGATAACAAAGGTACATGTAAAGTATTGTAATGGTCTGTACATAAATACTGGCCGTAGCCTGTAACAAATATATAAGTAAAGTATTGTAAAAGTGGGGTGACAGTTAGATGCTAAACTAGAAAAGAAATCTTTGAGTCCCAGAGTGGGTCTGACTGAACCCCAAAATATTTGTTCTCATATGCACAGTGATAACAAAGGCACCCCAAAACACACTCATTCCTCTTCCAAGGTGAAAACAAAGGTACCCAAGAAGTTTCGTGAAGATCAGTTCATAAATACGAGCTGTATAGAAGTTGTGACAAAAAACTGATTGGACCTAATTTCGGTACAAAATGGCCACTGGCAGCCATCTTGAATTTTGGACCGCACTCAGAAGCACTCGTTCTCGTCCCAAGGTGATAACAAAGGTACCCAAGAAGTTTCGTGAAGATCAGTTCATAAATACAGACTCTAGCCCAAGTCGTATTGACATGTGTACTTACTGTGTATAAGTAGCACTGAACAAATCAAAGTTCATCTAATTTGCATAATTTCTGCACGAGAAAAAACCTGTATTATATGTGATGTATTCCATGTTACTAAACATTCCTACAAAAATTTATTCAAATTAAAACTTTCATACAGAAGTTCTGTACAAAAAACTGATTGGACCTAATTTTGTTACAAAATGGCCACTGGCAGCCATCTTGAATTTTGGACCGCACCCAGAAACACTCGTTCTCATCCCAAGGTGATAACAAAGGTACCCAAGAAGTTTTGTGAAGATCGGTTCATAAATACAGCCTCTAGACCGAGCCGTATTGACACATGCACTTACTGTGTACAAGTAGCACTGAATAAATCAAAGTTCATCTAATTTGCATAATTTCTGCTCGAGCAAAAAATCTGTATTATATGTGATGTATTCCATGTTATTAAACATTCATACAGAAATTTATTCGAATCAGAACTTTCATACAGAAGTTCTGTACAAAAAACTGATTGCACTAATTTTGGTACAAAATGGCTGCTGGCAGCCATCTTGAATTTTGGACCACACCCAAAAACACTCGTTCTCGTCCCAAGGTGATAACAAAGGTACCCAAGAAGTTTTGTGAAGATCGGTTCATAAATACATACAGTCTCCAGCCCTAGCCGTATTGACATGTGCAATTACAGTGTATAAGTAGTACTGAATAAATCCAAGTTCATCTAATTTGCATAATTTCTGCACGAGAAAAAACCCCATATTATATGTGATGTTTTCCATGTTACTAAACATTCATACAGATATTTATTCAAATCAGCTTTCATACAGAAGTTCTGTACAAAAAATTGATTGGACCTAATTTCGGTACAAAATGGCCACTGGCAGCCATCTTGAATTTTGGACCGCACTCAGAAACACTCGTTCTCATCCCAAGGTGATAACAAAGGTACCCAAGAAGTTTTGTGAAGATCGGTTCATAAATACAGCCTCTAGACCGAGCCGTATTGGCACATGCACTTACTGTGTATAAGTAGCACTGAATAAATCAAAGTTCATCTAATTTGCATAATTTATGCCCCCAGGCAGCCCAATAAGAATGCGTCGTATGGGAGATCATGCAGAGGCGACGCTTTGTTTGCACTGAATAAATAGACAATAACACTTTATTTATGCTGAATGAGCTATATAATATCTTTATTGTTTTCAGCTTGCACTATTTAAACAATTATGAAAGAATGAACATTAAACATCTGAAAACCAAAACTTGTAAATTTAAACCCAAGTATATAATTATATAGCCAATATACAATGCAAAGGTGGTGGAATAAAACGCCGCTCGAGAAAAAAATCTGTATATATGTGATGTATTCCATGTTATTAAACATTCATACAGAAATTTATTCAAATCAGAACTTTCATACAGAAGTTCTGTACAAAAAACTGATTGCACTAATTTGGGTACAAAATGGCCGCCGGCAGCCATCTTGAATTTTGGACCACACCCAAAAACACTCGTTCTCGTCCCAAGGTGATAGCAAAGGTACCCCAAGAAGTTTTGTGAAGATTGGTTCATAAATACAGCCTCCAGCCCTAGCCGTATTGACATGTGCACTTACAGTGTATAAGTAGTACTGAATAAATCAAAGTTCATCTAATTTGCATAATTTCTGCACGAGAAAAAAACCCATATTATATGTGATGTTTTCCATGTTACTAAACATTCATACAGAAATTTATTCAAATCAGCTTTCATACAGAAGTTCTGTACAAAAAACTGATTGCACTAATTTTGGTACAAAATGGCTGCAGGCAGCCATCTTGAATTTTGGACTGCACCCAAAAACTCTCGTTCTTGTCCCACAGTGATAACAAAGGTACCCAAGAAGTTTTGTAAAGATTGGTTAATAAATACAGCCTCTAGTCTGAGCTGTATAGAAGTAGTGTACAAAAACTGATTCGACCTAATTTCGGTACAAAATGGCCTCTGGCAGCCATCTTGAACTTTGGACTGCACCCAGAAACACTCGTTCTCATCCCAAGGTGATAACAAAGGTACCAAAGAAGTTTCGTGAAGATCTGTTCATAAATACAGACTCTAGCCCAAGCCATATTGACATGTGCACTTACTGTGTAAAAGTAGCACTGAATAAATCAAAGTTCATCTAATTTGCATAATTTTTGCATGAGAAAAAAACCTGTATTATATGTGATGTATCTCATGGTACTAAACATTAACACAAAAAATTATTCAAATCAGTACTTTCATATGGAAGTTTTGCGCAAAAATCTGATTGCACCTAATTTTGTACAAAATGGCTGCCATCGGCCGTCTTGAATTTTGGACCGGACCCAAAAACTCTCGTTCTCGTCTCACAGTGATAACAAAGGTACCCAAGAAGTTTCGTAAAGATCGGTTCATAAATACGGCCTCTAGCCCGAGCCGTGTGTATGGCACGATGGACGGACAGGCAGACAGACAGATGGATCACGGGCCATGACAATACCCCAAACTTGGCTTTGCCAAAGTTGAGCTAAAAATGAACTTATGCACAAAAACCTATTTTTATTAACCACGGCACTTGTATCTGACCTTATGACCTGAAAACGTATACAGCACATCTGACACCTGTAGCTAAGATGTGTGTGACGTTTCATAACAAATGGCCTTGGGAAACTGAAGTTCTCATCCGAAAATGAATTTATGCACAGAAACATATTTTTATTAACAATGACACTTTTATCGGACCTTATGACCTGAAAATGTATACAGCACATCTAACACTGGTAGCTAAGATGTGTGTGACGTTTCATAACAAAAGGCCTTGGGAAACTAAAGTTCTCATCCAAAAATGAATTTATGCACAGAAACCTATTTTTATTAACCAGGGCACTTGTATCTGACCTTATGACCTGAAAACGTATACAGCACAACAAACACCTGCAGCTAAAATGTGTGTGACGTTTCATAACAAATGGTCTTGGGAAAGTAAATTTCTCATCCGAAAATGAATTTATCCACAGAAATGTATTTTTATTAACCACAGCACTTGTATGATCTGAAAACGTATAAGGCACATCCAACATCTCTAGCTAAGACGTGTGTAACGTGTCATAACAAATGGCCTTGGGAATGTCAAGTTCTCATCCGAAAATGAATTTATCCACAGAAACCTATTTTTATTAACTACAGCACTTGTATGACCTGAAAACTTATCGGGCACATCTAACACCTGTAGCTAAGATGTGTGTGACATTTTCATAACAAATGGGCCTTCGGAAAGTCCAGTTTTCATCCAAAAATGAATTTATCCACAGAAACATAATTTTTACTAACCACAGCACTTGTATGACCTGAAAACATATAGGGGCACATCTAACACCTATAGCTAAGATGTGTGTGACGTTTCATAACAAATGGCCCTGGTAAAGTCAAGTTCTCATCCGAAAATGAACTTATGCAAAGAAACATATTTTTAGTAACAACACTTATATTTGGCCTTATGCCCTGAAAACATATACAGCACATCTAACACATTTAGCTAATGTGTGGTGTGTACATTTTCATAACAATCGGCCCAGGGAAATGAAAGTTCTCAGTAACTTCTCACTCAGAAATAATTTATGCACAAAAGGTATTTTTTGTAACACTGATCCCCAATATTCGACCCTACTGACCTGAAAAAAGTATACAACACATCTAACCCTCATCGGCTTTTTGTATTTGTAGTTTCATAACAACTGCCCACGAGAAACTCATCTGGAAATGGAATTTGGAGGGACAATAGACAGATGGACTGGGTGAATACTGTAGGGCTTCTCTTCATGTTCCTAACTTATCCAACTAGGAGCTAATATACCATGAGAAGAGCTGAAATTATCCCAATGCCCAAAGCGCCCTCTGTGACTCACTCATACCAAACACTCAACTCTTATACAATCAGACACATCATAAAATGTGGTGCCTTACACAAAAAAACAGGCCTCCATTAACCTTTCCACAAGGAAATAAAGACATCCCAGTATGATACAGCAAAATACCAGTCAAGACATACCTATCCAAAACATAAAGTGAAGTACTTTTAATGCTTTACCAAACATGAAAGGAAGATGACTTTTGCAAAGAAAATTCTTGAATACATTTTTCATTTTTTGTTTTAAAAACATTGGTTTTGACTCGTCTTGGGAACAATCTCAACAAGCTTGTTCCATTGAGGGGATCATAAGCTATGTTTTTGAAACAAAAAATAAAAATGAAAGTGTCAATGACACTGTAGCTCAACTTGTCAAGACATGTAATTGTATAGTATGTGACACAGCAATGACAAACATCTAGGTAATGACCCGATAACAAATGTACATATAAAGTATTGTAACGGTCTGTACATAAATACTGGCCGTAGCCTGTAACAAATGTATAGGTAAAGAATTGTAAAGGTGGGTGACAGTCAGATGCTAAATAGAAAAGAAATCTTTGAGACCCAGAGTGGGTCTGACTGAACCCCAAAATATTTGTTCTCATAGCACAGTGATAACAAAGGCACCCCAAAACACACTCATTCCTGTCCCAAGGTGAAAACAAAGGTACCCAAGAAGTTTTGTGAAGATCAGTTCATAAATACGAGCTGTATAGAAGTTGTGACAAAAAACTGATTGGACCTAATTTCGGAACAAAATGACCACTGGCAGCCATCTTGAATTTTGGACCGCACTCAGAAACACTCGTTCTCATCCCAAGGTGATAACAAAGGTACCCAAGAAGTTTCGTGAAGATCGATTGATAAATACAGCCTCTAGCCCGAGTCGTATTGACATGTGCACTTACAGTGTATAAGTAGCACTAAATAAATCAAAATTCATCTAATTTGCATAATTTCTGCACGAGAAAAAAACCTGTACTATATGAGATGTATTCCATTTTACTAAACATTCATACAAAAATTTATTCAAATCAGAACTTTCATACAGAAGTTCTGTACAAAAGACTGATTGCACTAATTTTGGTACACAATGGTTGCTGGTGGCCATCTTGAATTTTGAACCACACCCAAAAACACTCGTTCTCATCCCACGGTGATAACAAAGGTACCCAAGACGTTTCGAAAAGAACGGTTCATAAATAGGGCCTCTAGCCTGAACCGTATAGAAGTTGTGTACAAAAAACTGATTAGACCTAATTTCGGTACGAAATGGCCACTGGCAGCCATCTTGAATTTTGGACCGCACTCAGAAACACTCGTTCTCATCCTTGCCAAGGTGATAACAGAGGTACCCAAGAAGTTTTGTGAAGATCGGTTGATAAATACAGCCTCTAGCCCGAGCCGTATTGACATGTGTGTGCACTTACTCGAGCCGTATTGACATGTGCACTTACTGTGTGTAAGTAGCACTGATAAAATCAAAGTTCATCTAATTTGCATAATTTCTGCACGAGAAAAAAACCCGTATTATATGTGATGTATCCCATGGTACTAAACATTCACACAAAAAATTATTCAAATCAGCGCTTTCATATGGAAGTTCTGTGCAAAAATCTGATTGCACCTAATTTTGTACAAAATGGCTGCCATCGGCCATCTTGAATTTCAGACTGGATCCAAAAACACTCGTTCTCGTCCCACGGTGATACCAAAGGTACCCAAGAAGTTTCGTAAAGATCGGTTCATAAATACGGCCTCTAGCCCGAGCCGTATTGGCATTTGCACTTACAGTGCTGAAAGTAACACCAAAAAACATCAAAATTAGTCTAATTTGCACAATTTACGCACGAGAAAAAAACCCGTATTATATGTGATGTATCCCATGGTACTATACATTCATACAAAAAATTATTCAAATCGGACCTTTCATATGGAAGTTCTGTACAAAAAACAGATTTCTGCATCGTCGGTACAAAGTGGCGGCTGGCAGCCATCTTGAATTTCGGACCGCACCCAAAAACACTTGTTCTCGTCCCACGGTCATAACAAAGGTACCCAAGAAGTTTTGTAAAGATCGGTTCATAAATACGGCCTCTAGCCCAAGCCGTATCCAATTGTTGACGTACAGACAGACAGGCCATGACAAAAGCTCAAATTTGGCTTCGCCAAAGTTGAGCTAAAAATGAATGCACATGGATTCCAGTACTGCCGATTCAGATTCGGAGCAGGCTGCAAATGACTCAGTTACCAGAAATAATGATACTTGTTTTGTAGTATGTAACCACAGTTAATTACATATGCAAAGAAGGTGTTTTTTACCAAATTTACTATGCCTATGGGGTAAAATTTATTTAACCGATTTGATTACGCACAGTTAACTGGTTAAGAACCACCATTCAGAATGTTTTGCTACTTGGTATAGTCCCTGGATTGCTATTTGGGCTCCCTATGGACGACAAATTTTAATTTGGAGCAATATGACAAATAATCTTTAACTGGTTGAGTGCTAGAAGCCACTATCAGAGCTCTACTGAAAAGTGCTGAAAGCAACTACAGTGGCCTTACACTGTTTGCACTAATATGTTGTTGGCTCAACAGTGGAAGAAAACTTTTATTATAAAAAATATTTGTAACAATTTATTCGAGAATGCCAACTGTCACTCTCCAATAAATTGTAACAAAACAATTATTTATGAGCAACATCTTGCTAAATTAAGGTTTCTTTTGCTTACAGTGTGATATCTTTGAAAAAAATACTCATGTTACAAATGACCATTGAAAAGTAATTTAACACTCTACCAGTTAAACTTTTTTTTTTTAAAATTAGGGTTTAACGACACATTAACAGCCAGGGTCATATCATGTCGGTGACAGTTTTATGGGTGGAGGAAGCCGGAGTACCCGGAGAGAACCACCGAGCAACGATGAGCAGCTGTCAGCTCTCCAACATCGTAACTCTGAACCGCGGCACAGGCAGGGTTAGATTGGTTGAAGACATGCGCACCATCGACGTGCAGTACACCTTAGTACACAGCGTCATCATGCCCCCATGTAGGCAATTAGGGTTAAGTGCCTTGCCCAAGGACACAATGCGGGAGCACGAATCAGTCGCTGAAATGGTCACCCAACCAGTTAAACTAGACCTGTTCATAAGCACAGTGAACAAAACATCCCCACAATGTGGAGGCCAACCCAAAATAAAGATTGCTATCAAGGCGATTTTTAAAAATATGTTAGCACATTGTATAGGTGCTTCATTCTGGTACTCAAAAAAGGAAAGGAAAATATAGTGTCACCATACGGTGACACAAAAAGATATCCCCACTTTCGAATGACACATGCATTTCACTATGGGTATACAGCAATAGGATACAATCGCATACCAAATATCAAGTCAATCAACCATGCATGTACTTTATAGGTGGACGGGCAGATGGACAGGCAATGACTCTGGCAATAAAATCCCGAAAGACATCTGCATTTCACTATAGGTATACAGCAATAGGATACATTTGCATACCAAATATCAAGTCACTCAACCAAGTGCTTTACAAGTTATTCATTATTGAATTTTGGGACAGATTGACTGACAGACAGACAGACCTTGTACTGTGGGTAGACACCAATAAAATAGTTGCACATCAAATACGAAGTCATTCCATTGAGTACTCTGCAAGTTATTCATGCATTAATTTCAAGGCAGACAAATTCTAAGTCCATAAAGGGCAATGACTCTGGCAATAAAATCTCGAAAGACACCTGCATTTCACTATGGGTATACAGCAATAGGACACATTTACATACCAAATATCAAGTCACTCAACCAAGTACTTTACAAGTTATTCATGACTGAATTTCAGGACGGACGGATGGATGGATAGATGGACAGACAGACAGATGGATGGATGGTCGGACAAGGCGATTCCTATATACCCCTGCCGGGTATAAAAAAATCTCCTTTAGATCCACTATTCAGAATCTATTGATATTTAGTATACAGCACCCTGGACTCAATGATTTTGCATTACTGGAAATCTGGGAATTATTTCTGTGGTAGTATCCCATTGTCAGAAAAAAATCATCTGATATGGACAACAAAGTTATAAATAACTTCATTTCTCTGTAGTGTTAACTAGCCATAGATGCTAATTATACCGAGTCAAAAAAGAAAGTATAATAAACTTTGAGGAGCAATATTTTTAGTATTATCGACAAACAAATTATTAGAAATTCATATTTCGAGTCTAGATGTACGAATTTGCATAATTTCATGTTCTTACTGCTGCCAGCGTCACGTCAGGTCATCGCAATTCAGACATGGGGTGAAATGAAAAGTTTACACATGCAGTCAATAGCATGTATGTCCACTGTTTGCCTCTTGGATGGCAAGACATCAACGGCGCATGGACCTGATAAGTCTCTGGATGTCACCCTGTGGTATTGCGTTCCACTCGTGCCTTAGAACATTACGTAACTCACCTAACGTCTGAAGATCATGACGTCGTAACCGACAGTACAATTGATCCCAAAGATGCTCGATTGACAACAAATCTGGTGAAAGTGGGGGCCAGGGAAGAAGTTTGATGCTCTGCTCTTTAAGAAAGTCATGATAGATGTGCGCCACGTGACATCGGGCATTGCCTCGTTGGAATAACTGCAATCCGACGTTGGCATTGAACAATGGGACAACAACAGCGTTAAGAATTTTGTCCCTATATCGCTGTCCATTCAGATTACCATCGATGAAGATCAATTGCGTTCGATGGTGCAAGGAAATTCCAGCCCAAAACATTACACTACCCCTGCCAAAATGATCACATTCCCGCATGCAAGCATCAGAAAACTGTTCTCCTCGTCGGTGATACACTCTTGCCCTAACATCAGCGTGCCACAGACAAAATCGCAATTTATCACTAAAAAGAACTGTGCTCCAACACTGCTGAGTCCAGCGAACACTCTGACGTACCCATTCCAGTCTGACAGTACGATGACGTTGGGGTAAGGATTGGTCCGTGGTATGGACGCCATGTTCAATGAGTCTGTTGCAGACAGTTTGTGCACTAATTCTATTGATAGTTCTACCAGAAGTAATTGCTGCTGTCCTTGTCGCCGGAAGGAAGCAATCCCGCAAGTGAGACGTCCTGATATGTTGGTCTTGTGCAGGGGTCGTAACTCTTGGTAGAGCTGGGCGATATACCGTTTTTTTGATAATGGCGATATTAAAATCAAAACCGGTTTCAATATCGGGGCCTCTACAAAATATCGAAATACCGGTATATTTTCGGTATGATGAATGGAGGCCACGGTTCCCGTGATATACTAGATATAACAGTAATTTCACCAAAAGCCGGCAGTTAGATTTCTTCTATATCACCCATCGTGACGTAACATTTACTTACTCCACAGTGTCCTCACAGTAAACAATTAACATACAGCTGTCAGCCTGTCACCGTCAATATGAGTATGTGACTATGTGTGCACAACTGCACATGCCCTAACCTGCAATTACATCACCCCAATGACCCAATTCTCATTTTTAATCTGGTGACATTCTGAATTTCTGATCTATTTTTATCACACTGACTTTGGAAGAAATGCGCAGAAGGCGTTGTTGAGTGCTTCTGCAGTAAGTCAGTAACTGAAGAGAACGTGCGCACTGCGCAAGTCACAGTACCACAAACCATGAGTTTGCCAAACAATCATTTAAGTTGTCGCACAGTCCTGCACAGCTCGTTGAAATATTTTACAACGAACAACAGAACAATGACTGATAGGTCTACTGATAAACCAACTCCAACTTACGTGACTAGCATCCGTTGGATGTTACATGTTTGAAAGTGTTGCGGTAGATACACATGTGGACCATGATGATGTGGTCAGAGTTGAACCAGCTCTAGTTCAGCTCTCACAACATTGTGGCTACCCCACTAGTCGAGTGGGACAGCCACAACGTTTGGAGAGCTGAACTTAACCAGCTCTTGCTACTGGGCATCGTCAGCAGACAGCAGTAAACTGTGTTGTTAGATCTGCAGTCATACAGACACAGGTACATGTACCGTTACGACCGTTAGTTCAGTTATCCGAACTTTGTGGCGGCCGCCATAGTTCGCAGCCACAACGTTCTGATAGCTGAACTAATGTTTTTAACCCTCATTGTTGTTCGTTCATGTAGATTACCCTATATTAAGTGCACTTAAAATAATATCGCGATAATGTCGAATATCGCCATATTTTCGGAAAATATCGCGATTTGTTTTTTACCCAATATCACCCAGCTCTAATTCTTGGTCGTCCTGAACGCAGTCGGTTGGCAGTAGATCCAGTGGTTCTCACAGTGACTCCGAACACAGAGGCAAGCTCATCTGGAGGTATCCCAGCCTCATGCATACCAATGGCACGCAACCTCTGATTTTCAGTTAACCTTGGCATTTTTTAAAATGTAGGAAGTAAAAAAACTAGCATGTTTTCTCAATAACCCAGGCTCTCTAGCACAACATAACACAAAAGAAAATCGTCGCTCACCCATTGAATTTGACATTCTCGGGTAGCACATGCTATTTTGAAATCCGTAGCAAAATTGTATATGGTTGGGTGGACAACAACATGTTATTAAACTCTTTGCATGACTTCTTCTCCACAAACATGCAACATTAGAACTATTATATTTCATTCTTTATACTATTTTTTCACATTTGTTTCCATTACACTTTCTTTTTTGACTCAGTATATATCCATCATTAAACAACTTTGGTCAGGTGAGTGCCTCAGGCCCATGGAGCCTCTTGTTTAGTAAAACCTTGGCAAATCACTGGCACTTCACAGTACTCTATTTAAGATGTTTGCTTCCTTGTTATACAGGTGCTACAGTCTGACTCAAGACATATCTATAGTAGGGCAGATATGTGACTGAGGTGTGCACTTCTGGAAACAAGTATACAAATTAGCCGTAAGGTGCTTTTGAGCATGCTGATTTAAAAAATTGTGGAACCGTGACGTCACTCAAACATTTCCTGAAAATTCAAAATGGCCACCACAAAACATGTTTTTGCCTATAAAGGGAGTCTTAGTGTCCCAATCATCACAATCTTTGTTTATGGGGCCAACTAATCCAATAGAATACAGGTGAAGTATCATAATATACATCTTCCCGATAACAAAAAAAAGTAAAAATTCAAATGGCTGCGAAAAAAATATGTTTTCTCCCTAAATCAGCTGCAAGTGCCCCGATTACCATGATTTTGATGTCTATACATAATAAGTTTATTGGGCAAACTAATCCAAAAGAGCACAATTATGTTTATGGGCCAACTAATCCAACAAAACACACCGTTGTGCGAGAACCATAAGGCTCTATTTTCTATTGGAAGATAGAAACTTATGGTTCTCACGCAATCAAATTAGTCGACAGAAAAATTTTCTCTGACAGTATCTCATCTATTCAGATTTGCTTGCTTATTAATCTCTGTTACACTGTCCTGAATAGAAGCACAATTGTGTACACTCAAGATTTGCTTTCACACTCTTGCAAGCATCTCTTCATACAAGACTTTTTGCATCCACATTTCAACAGTTCCTGACAACCTTTGCATCTGGAAGAGTGGTCCAGTATGGAATCCATTGGGAATCGTCTCTCACATTCTCCCAACCACATAAGGTTGGCGATGGAACTTCAGGGTGTCCTATAAGTGACTGACCCCAGATGTACCTTGTCTGATGAGCAGTCCTTTTCACATGCTGTTCCATAGCATGAAATGTTGGAGGAATGTTTTCCATGGTACGGTTTTGAGTGAACAACTGCTTCCTGCATGGCTTTATTCACATGGCAAAGTGCCAATGCTCACTGATACAAGACAACAACGTATTTCTCAATTTGGTGCAATTCATCAGGCATTAACTGACTTGAAGCATGGGATAAGTGAGTAAATATAGGTATGAGATGAGGCATACTGTGCCAAACAGCCCAAGCATTTTTCATTCCAATTCTAAGGAAGGAAGAAACAGTATGACATCCTGATATTGCGGGAATGAATAGAAGACCCCATGATGCATCATTACCTAACTCAGCCACAACTGGGTGGCGGAGGATGTAATGTAGTTTAGAACCAAATACTACCCATATTTCACTTTCCTGTAAAACACTTGACACTGCAATTGCAAGAACCACCACATCAGTATCTGTTGGATGTATCATCAGCTTGGTAAATCCATGATGGAATGAATGGGAAGCATGAAACAGGCGAAGTGTGTCTGCTTCTTTGAGAATGCAGGACAAGTCTGATAGGTCATCTATGGGAGACGATACAGTATTCTGGAGCATGGAGATGACTTGGTTATACTGAAGAACTACTGTATTGCACTGGCTAGAAGTGAACAGGCTCTCTTTGTTTGCATCACAACCAAGGAAGTTTTTTCCAGTTGGCCGGAATGTTGGTGTTGTTGCCCACCCGAAGATAATTACCTGATCCAATCTTCAGCTGTGTTTGTGCCTTCAGACTGTCCTCCCTGTGGACATTCCAGACAATATCTATATGAACATCTTGTAGCATGCATTCTATATAGGGCAAGAATACCAAGGGTAAATAGTCCTGGAATGGTATGACATATGGTTGTGTCTTCTTTGGATCCAACTTATTCACAAGAGCAGCACCGTCAACAATTTTGACATCAACATTTGGAACAGATTCCGATTGAGTTACCAGCAACTCCAAGCATTCCATCAAGTCAGATTTGTGATGCATGATGCCATCTGATGCCAATAATGGAGACCAAGCATGATTTTCATGCTCAAAGAAAACATCCATGTCACTGTCTCTAACTTGACACGCTTTATACATCCATGAGAAGAGATGAACATTATCATGCAGGTTGGAGATTTTGAAAGTGGACATCACGTTCCTTTTCTAACTAAGAATTGAACAGAGGCAGATTGTTCTTGTGTATGGTGTTATTGAATGCACTGATATTGTCATTGATGCACTCTGCAACAAATTTCTGGCACTGATTTTGCCTTACAGCATGTACCACACTGCCTGACATTATCAGTTTTGTATCAACTGTGTAGAGGTCTGTGCTTGTATCAGTATTTATTTATTTATTAAGGTTTAACGACACTTAAACAGTCAAGGTCATATCGTGTCATTGACAGTTTTACAGGTGGAGGAAATCGGAGTACCCAGAGAGAACCACCGAGCAACGACGAGCAGCTGGCAGTTCCCCAACATTGTAACTCCACACTGCAGCACAGGAAGGGTTAGATTGGTTGAAGACACGTGCACCATCGACATGCAGTATGCCTTAGTACATGGCGTCATCATGCCCCCATGTGGACAATCAGGGTTAAGTGCCTTGCCCAAGGGCACAACACGGAGTTCGAATAGATTGCTCAACGGTCACCCATCCAAGGACTAACCAGGCTTGATGTTGCTTAACTTCGGTGATCTGACAAGAACCGGTTATCACAACACCACCTTGCACCAGGGACCAGCCATGAAGGCGACTAGGGCGATTATGTTGCCCTTCTAAGCCCAAAGTCACCTAGAAAAATAGTCGGGGCGCTTACAAGTCGCCCTCTAAAAAATTGGCCAAAACGAGGAAATTGAGTGATGCGAGGTTTACATGAAAACGATTATTTTCAAAAATCGAATGTGCTCGAGTGTGATAAATGGGCTTTTTAATTCGTCAAATAAACGTCCATTTATTTGAAATCACACAACAATCAATTGTCCATTGTCGCTTTTGGCGGATTTTTTTTATTTCTATTTTGTTGCGTTTCAGTCGGAGCTTCAAGTGTCGAAACGAAAATAGGTGACTTACGCGACTCAACAAAATAACCCAGTTTGAAAGTAGGTTACGTCGCTTAGGATGCTGAAAATGTATACACAACGGACGTATTTTATATCATAGTATTTTTATTTCGTTTTGCTGACGACTGTTAACTGTTGGGCCGTCTATTCCCAGAAAAACACGAATGGAATTGAAACACAGGAAAAAAAAGCTTTAGTGATGACAAGAAAAGTTTGTACTGGACACAAGTGTGCATGTGGATGATCGTGAAAAAGAGTCCTCCTAAATACCGGAATGACACGAAATGACACAGGAATACCATAAAAATGATGCGGAATGACATTTCTTTTACAAAATACTCACCCCCCAGAATGTATTTTGTTTATTAACTAACAAAGTACCTCCCAAGCAACCTTCTTACATCTGGTCTTGTTCACACTTTCAGACTTAGGAAATTATTAGCTTAGTAGACTTTGGTGAAAGGCAACCACAGGAGAGTGCTAGGGGATTGGCATTAAGAAGGGGGAGGGGTCATGAAGGAGAGGTAGCAGTGGATGATTTTCAGTCAATAATTACTTTGTGATTTTTTAACTTGACACAGATGCATCATAGACAACTGGACCTGGATTATTTGGATGATAATGGAGGACCACAAATTGAAAATATGAAGGGGGGGGGGGGGGGGGGGGGGGGGGGTGGTACATGAATATTCTTAATTTTTCCCACTTGCCTATGAAGTCTCCCTACATGACCCTGCAGTCTCCCTATTTTCTCTGGAGGAAGACATGAAGTCTCCCTAAAATTCCCCCTAGGCTGGTCCCTGCCGTGCACCCACTTGTATCAATAAAAGGGTTGCAAATTTCTTCCATCACATCAATGGTGCTCTTCACTTGCGATAGAAAAGTCTTCTGCACACATGGTATTTGTTCATGATGGCGTTCAGCGAATGTTTGTCATCATACTCTATTAACCATCTAGCTGTTTCTGGACAGGCAACCATCCACCGTGTCAGTGCTTCTTCATTTTCAGTAATACCGATTATGCCTCCATCTTATTTCACCATTGCATTCAGCTGTTCATGAACCTGATCACAGGCAGTGCAGAGAACTTGTGTGTGGTTTTCTGCGTAACAAAGTTGCCTTGGAGGAACTCTGCATATGTGGCAGGGCAGTTAATCTCTTGGGAAAGTAGATCTCTTACATGAACAGTCATCCAGCATGCACAGTGGTCAAGAGCAAACATCCATGGAATAATCTTTCCAATTGACTCCATGATGGAACATATCTTTGTTCACACTGTGATCTAAGGAATTGTAGGATGAGTTCCAACTGCCAAACTCTGTACAGTAATCAAACTGAGGGTGTTCTGATGCCATCTGCTTACACCATTCATCATAGTGCATTTGTACATTATCTGGTGTGCTGTTTTGATTCTCGGCATACAAACTGTGAAGAATGAACAGGGCCACTGCTGTTACTGATGTGCCCATTGACCTCTGGATGTGTGTTAACCTTTCTGCAGACCAGCTGCATGCCCCTCAGTTATAACACTGGCTGAAGTCACCACACAGGTCCCACCACTTCCGTCAAGGCAGTCACTGATTACTTTCAACATGGCCATTTCAATGTGAAGACCACCCATCAATACAACATATTGTCTTTCACCATACTCATCTGGCCATTTCCACTGAATATATATTTATATTTATTGTTGTTTAAGGTCACATACTTCTGCATAATGGCTAAGCATGACCACAACATGGAGATAAAGTCAAGGTCAGTCAATCGTTTATACCCCATGTTGCCTATTTTAGAGGACTCGCACCCCAAGCATTAGTGACTGGGTCCTATTTTACCAATGAAACAGAGCTTGTTTACCAAGCCCACGGGGGTTCCACTGAATTCTTGTGGCGATAGCATAGAATGGCCGGTGAACAGTAAGCACTAGTATCTAACCTGGATTGTCATGAGCTGTGATCTGTTGGATGATATTCATTCCATGCTTGACAATAGTGGGCGAGTATTCACCATCTTGAAACAATGGGAGTAGAGAGATAATGGCAGGCGGCTGGAGTGCAGACACCTGTAAGCTGACAAAGTAGGCTGTCCATATGTCGAAATTCACCAAATCATTTTGGTTTTCATCAGTCAAAGCTGTCCTGACTTTTTCAAACCAAAGCATTTGCATTTGATCTTCATCCACCTCAGCAGATATTGGTATTACTTGCTCATCAATTACTGTGGGATTGACACTTTTAGAGAGTGGGGCCGGTGGTACATCAGTATATGACTTTGGTAATGACTTGATAAATTTTGACTGTGGTTGGTGGTCAGAAACCTCCTGAAGGACCCTCAGAACACCAGGATTGTCATTTGTGATATGCTGTGTGATTGATAATGCTGTGACATGAAAAGAGCCATGACTTCAGGTGGATGACGGATTGTGATCTATGTTATCAAGGTTTCCAGTGATGAACAGTGTGGTCTCTGAGAGTTGAAGGACCTCATTCTCATATATGTCATTTACTCTATTAGTTTTCACTGTGGACTCACAGACCTTTCTCAAAGAGATACTCAATGAGATCACGTTTACGTGTACTGTTGTGAATGAGTAGGCAGAGATACAATGGAAGGACAGTCTGGTGGTCCGAGTTATATCGTACTGCTACAGAATCTCTTGTGCCTCGATTAAGAGCATTGGAGACAAGCATTTGTGTGATGGATGATACAGATGTGTGCACACCATAGTAATCAATATGGCGTCCTGTATTTTGAGCCTCGTAGGATCATTCTGACCAATGCAGACAAAGAAGTTGGTAGATTGTCATATTGTTTATCATACAAGGAACCACGGAAGTGGTATTTTTATCTCAAACACTTATTTGTTAACCAAACTTGCCACTCTCATCGGTATGACAGCTTAACTTTATAATATTTCACATGTGTTTTATTGGATTAATTGGCCCCATAAACGTATGCACAGACACCAAGATCATGAAAATCAGGTCACTAAGATCTGCTTTATAGGCAAAAAACATGTTTTGAATTTTCATTTTTTGGCAGGAAATGTGGAAGTGACGTGATCATTCCTGCAGTTTTTAAAATCAGCATGCTCAAAACCCCCTTAAGGCAAATTTTGATGCTTCTTTCCAGAAGTGCACACTTTGGGTAACAATTGTTATATATCCATATATCCGATACACTACTAACACAACACATCAGCAACATCATAAAGAGATACAAAGCATTTTCAACTCAGAACAGTACACCCATTTGGACTGAATAGGAAGGACTTTTAAGTGGGTCAATTGTGCACTTGTCTTCAACCAATGCTAACTGTGCTTGTGTGGTGTTTGGGGAGTCTTACAGTTGCTCACAATTGCTTGGTGGTTCCCTCTTGGTACTCTGCTTCTTCCACCCATTAAACTGTTCAACATGAAGTGACCCTGGCTGTTGAAAGCATTGTAAAACCCCAATAAATAAACTAGAGGTGTGACTGTCCCAGATGGGCCTGCCAATACCACAGCCACCATGATTATTCTAAGATGAAAAGGGACACAACTCTGGCAAAAGAAAGTCTAATCAAAACTATAATCACAGGTGCACAGGTTCTCATATTAGTGAACATTCATACCAAGTTTCAAAGGAATCGACCCATAAACATCTGAGAAAATCTCCGGACAAACTTCAGGTATTCTAAGACAAAAAGGGGCATAGCTCTGGCCAAAAAACCCACCTCGTTGAGACTTTTGTCACAGGTGCACAGGTTCCCATGGTAGTGAACATCCATACCAAGTTTCAAAGAAATCGACCCATAAACATCTGAAAAAATCTCTGGACAAAATTCAGTCATTATAAGACAAAAAGGGGCAAAACTCTGGGGAAAAAAGTCTGATCGAAACTATAATCACAGGTGCACAGGATCCCATAGTGGTGGTGAACATCCTTACCAAGTTTAGAAGAAATTGGCAGATAACCATCCAAGAAAATCTCCGGCCAAAATTTTAGGCCTGCTTTTTCAAGTCGAAAAGGGGCATAATTCTGGAAAAAATAATCTGACCGGAACTATAATCGCAGGTGCACAGGTTCCCATGATGGTAAACATTCATTCCAAGTTTTGAGCAGATTGGTCTATAACAACGTCAGAGAAAATCTCTGGACAGAATTATGTCTACGGACGGACGAATGGATGGACAAGTTGATTCCACCACCCTCCCCCAACTTGTTGCAGGGGGTATAATAAGTAAGTCATCTCTTTGCTATGTATTTTTCAGGTGCTTATGAGTAAACTCAGACCCTATCCTCGCAATACAAGAAAAACAAATTCCAAGTATTAAACATACACCAACCCTCAGTTCATAGACCTCCACAATACCCAAGGTCAATTTGTTATGCCATGCCATTGAAAAATACTCATTGCTGTTACATATGTTCCAAACAAAAACCTGGTGCTCCTGGCGAAGAGTTGTTACGATGCTATATAAAGTTTTATTGGCCTTTATAGTCTGGAAATTTTTTGCTGATATCATAAAACCTGGTGGACTGTAACCATGTATGTCCCAGTATAGAATATGCATGTGATAATCCCCCAAATACATGTATCTTTTTCAAGTCTCCCCTACTCCAGATTATTCACAAGTTATTAGCTTGACGACTATATTCTTATTTAGAATCCCAACTCTGATCCATCATACTACCAATCTCTCATTATGCCACCCTCCACAAGGTGTTTCTTGAATTTAAGCTCAATGCCTATGTCCCTGATCATTCATGAACCCAGCATGAGATATCACCAATTTACAATCACTACACCATCTTTTACCAGTTACATCCACTATCCAAATCTTAATGGGGGGGGGTTAACCTCAGTGACTTTGTCCTTGATTATTTAGGCACCCACATTCTTGTGCCCAGATCAATGTCTTGTACCCAATGCTCTGTGCCCATAAAAATTTCTACTTTTTGTGATCGCGTGACATCCATTTTTTATACTTTCTCACACAGTGAAACCGTGGCTGCTTTGCAGAAGCTATGACTAAATGTTTCGAGAAATTAAAGATATTACTTATGCTGAAAGAAAAATAATTGTGGCTAAAAAATTTTCATTCTATTTGGAAGCCTTTCTTGAATAAAAAAAAATATTATGCTTTGGAGCTCAGAGGATAAATCTTCCAAGGCGATGTTTAATGTTGAGGTGCTTGGAGATACAATTTTAGTAGAGCGAGTGTCAAAGTCAGTTAATTTATATGCCTCTCACGTTTACAGACAATGACACATATATCTGTGCATACTGAATTGTGCATTGAACAATCAATAATAACATGCAGGAACATTTTTTTCTAGACTGCAGGCAAAAAGTATTTCAAAAATTATTTTTATTTTTACTGTACTTATTTCTTACACAGAAATGATAATTAGCCTCCAGCTACAGGTGACTGAATTGGAAGTAAAAATTAACACATGCTTTCATAATTTAGGTCGTATATTCATCAAACAATGTAAGAACAAATGCACTGAAAGCACAAACATATGACGTGGGGGAAAAATCCTAACAGTAAAAAACTTTAGTTAAAAAAACATTTGCTTCTTGCAAGACTTTTTCTTTGTAAAACATATTCTTCCTTTGAGAAAACATTTGGGAACATCAAGAGAGCATGACAATAAAAATGTGTTGTAAAACACAGAGTGGAACATATAAACTGACCTTTATGAAGTATGGAAGCCTGAGCCATTCTATTACATAATCTGCTCCAATCAATAAAACCAACTGCAGTTGTCCTAATTTTTATGTCGCCTCACCACTGACTTAGCTGACTGGAGTTATTTTTAGAAGAATGCATTGAAACATGTTCCCTGTTATCTGTTGGGGTAACTGTAGACTGCAGTGATAGATTACTGCACAATATTGCACCATGAATAAATTTAAAATTTTGATTAGTCGCCAATGTGCATGACTGTCTGATGTAAAAAATGTGAAAATCAATTGTTATGCACCTTTTCAAAAAACAAACTAAAACATCTCTGTAAATTATTATACAGTACATGTCATTTCTAATTCATTTGGTTTTTTTAATAGGAACTAACAGAAGATTAGAATTGAGCAACTAACAAATAAATAATTAAAATATGTTATCCCCTTGAGACTTCAATGGGCACATACTTTCCATTAAAAACCCTCCCATTATGTAATTATTACCTATTATATGTTATTTGCAGAGGGCTGCCTGTAATATGCTGTCTGCTTTTTAATTGATTTTTTTTGCAGTGGCGAGGGGTACTCTGCAGGGATGTCTGGCATTTTTTTTACATGCAATAATGATTAATTATATAGCTAACCTGTCTGGTACCTGGCAGTTAACTACCCATGGAAGCAAATTATACACATTATTAGTGAATCACGTAACACCATGTAAAGCATAAGTAGAATGATCAAAGCTTAAATGATTGAAGTTTAATGTCACTTTCAGCAACTACGATATGAAACAGGAGCAATCAAGATTATTACTTTTGAGGGTGATAGAATAATATTGGTTGAGAAAACTTGCTCCTCAATGATGGTTTTATTATAATTTATTTGAGTGCCGAAACTCAATGGTTTATTTATTGGGGTTTAATGAAACATTCAACAGCCAAGGTGACTTTGTATCGGAAAACCTAATGATTGTTTTATTATAATTTGAGTCCTAAAGGCACTCCCACAATGAACTAACAAAACAAACCCACATAAAATCACTTCAGTCTTACCTGAAACAAAACACATCCAAATAATATGAGGCCCTTATTTCTTATCTAGTTTTTTTTATTGGTGTTCAAGTTCACTTTCAGCATCTATGGCTATATCATGATTGAGGTCAAATTTAGCCCATTGTTCACACCCAGCACTGCCCACTTTAGAGGATGTAAATCCCACATATTTATTACAGGGTCCAAAAATACCAATAAAACCAAACTCGTTTACCATAGTAAGCAAGTACTGCTTCACTTCCTAGGTTTCTCATCGGAGACATGTTTCAAGCAAGGAGTCTTTTAACCCTTTACTCAACACACATGATATCAAAATATGTTATTTTAATTATTTTAATTTCATCTTTTAAAACAATTTTTGACAAACCCATATCATGTGAATACTTACTGGAACAAGCTTGACATGGTTTTGTTGAAATGCTCCCAAAAATACCATTTTTCAGAGGTGGTGGATGCGCCCCATTCATTAAGTAAAAGGTTAACCATTTACCCATCGCACATGTATAAAATGTATCTACATGTATTTTTTTATCTTCAAGTTTTAAAAAAAATTTCACCAAAATAATATCACATGACCCCTTATTAGATTGTGACATGATATGCTGTTGTTAAAATTTAAAAAAAAATAACTTTTTTCAAATGCTCATTTTGTAAATTATCTGCCTGAATACCCTCGATTCATCAGGCAAAGCAAGCCTGAATGTAAGCAACCTGTCATTTGCAAAATGAGGTCCCCAGAGGGTGAATTTGCTGATGCTATCCCAAACAGTGGGCCAATTTATCCTCTAGTTACATCTTTCTGTTTTGGCTTGAGACCTTGATTCAGCCTGAGGTTCACAGAGGGTAAATTTTGTGGTGCAAACCCTGCTGTGCAGGGTAGCATCACCAAATTCACCTTCTGGGGACCTCATTTGGCAGATGACAGTCTGCTTATTTTCAGGCTTGATGCAAAGGGTGGAAGTATTTCATGCCATAAACAGATGATCTCCAGTGAGTCCCCCAGGTTATAGAGAAATTTATGAGTCTGCTCCTCACTCAATGATTGTTCCAGACCTAATGTACTGGACTCATTTCATAAATTTCACTATAAATTGGGGACGAGATGAAGTTTTTTGGTAAAGCAATCTTAATGGATTCTTAAAAAGCAATATCACAAGAATCCTAGTAAATGTGTCATTAAGGACATGCCAACAATTTATTTATTAGCGTTTAAGGTAACTTTCAGCATTTTTGACTTATCGTGACTATAAGATAGACAAGAGGTCAAGTTTTGCTAAGTCAAACCATCCACTTTAGAGGACTTCCACCGCAGGCATTGGATCTGGGTTCTATTTTACCAGTATATGCTGAACTTGTTTACTGTAGAAAACAAGCACTGCTCTACCTCCGGGGGGGGGGGGGGGGGGGGGGCACATTAGGGATTGGTCAGTAAGAGGTATTCCCCTTTCTAAAGTTGGTAATTTTTTAACAAGAGGCTCTAAAGAGCCTGTGATCACTCACCTGACAGAACTACATATCCCTCAGTTATTCTTAATCAAAATCAATGAATGCAGCTGGCTTCTTCTTCTGAGCAAAACAGAATGATGATTGTTTTCAGAGGACTTTCCCTACATTATTTGTGCCACATTTGGTTCACACGGGCCAAGTAGTTTCAGATAAGATGAAAATGTAATTTCCAATAGGGTTTCCATGGTAACTATGAGCCACAGTTGTGGCCATGTTTGCAACCAGATCAACAAAAAATGAGGATCATTGGCAGACGATGTCCCAGTCATCAATCATGTGAAGTTTAAAAACATTTGCCCTTGTAGTTTCAGAGAAGATTTTTGAAAATCCACCAATCAGAATCAAAGAATGCCTCTGGCAGCCATGTTTTTCATCTGACGGGAACAAAATGAGGATCGTTTGTAGAAGATCTCCCATAGACTATTTCTGCCAAGTAGTTCCAGAGAAGATGAAAATGTGATTTCCCATAGGGTTTCCATGGTAACTATGGGCCACAATTGCATCCATGTTTGCAAATCAATCAACATTAAATGAAAGAACTTTGGTAGAGGGTGTCCCAGTCATCAAGTATGTGAAGTTTCAAAATATTTTGCCTTGTAGTTTCAGAGGAGAATTTGAAAATCCACCAATCAGAATCAAAGAATGCCTCTGGCGGCCCAGTTTTTCATCCACCTGGAACAAAATGAGGATTGTTTGTAGAGGACCTTCCATAGACCATTCCTATCAAGTTTGGTTCACATTGCCTCAGCAGTTCCAAAGAAGAAGATAAAAATGTGAAAAGTTTACTGACGACGACAGACACCAAGAGAGGGCAATAGCACACATGACCGTTTGGGCCAGGTGGCTGCAATTTAAATGATATTGTCAGCAATAAAGTGTGCAGAATGAAATACAATAAAATTAAAACTGAATACATATTTTTCGATACATAATGTAACAAAGTGATTAGGTCTTTATCTATTTTCGTTTGTATTTTTGATTGGCCCAAACTAAGTTTGTGCCGGCCATGATTCTTGCAGCATTACTATTTTAAACCAATATTTACATACGTACCAAATGTTTTTGAGTATTATCCTGTATTTTCTGTACAGGTACTACGTAAAGTGATAGTTCCCAGTTATTTGGACTCAGACTTGCTATTTCTCAAAAAAAAAGAAAGAAGGAATTTAAAGTTGAGTTTTCCACACATATTATGTCTCTGTTTTCGTTTGGTATCCCAAATTACTGATATCAGGTAACAATGAGAATAATCAGTCAAAAACTACAAGTGGATCATGGAATACACATGGCATGTATTTTCCATTTTTGCATGTCGCATTGATTTTGACAAGCCCAATTTTTTTTTATTGGGGTTTAATGACTCTTTTGACAGCTAAGGTCACCTCATGTCAGACAATTTTTATGGGCGGAGGAAGTCAGAGTACCCATGGTGAGTACCTGTCAGACTCTCCAACATTCTGATACAAGAAGGGTTAGCACTGGTTGAAGACAACTGCACCATCAACTGAAGTACACGTTAGTACACGGGCCACTGTACCACCATGTGGCAATCAGGATTAAGTGCCTTGTCCAAGGATACAACACAGTTAACCCTGGTGGGGATCGAACTGTTGACCTTTCGGTTTGAAGTCCAAAACTACAAACACCGAGCCATTGCACTTCTGTCATGCCCAACTGTAAATGGCAACCTGGGAGTTGTGCTAAATGAGACTGTCCTTAATGAAAACAAGATGCCGATTTTCATGACACATTATTAAACTAACTTCATGGGATAAAAGAAAAAACGTTTTACAGATTTTAATTAAGTTTGCAGTACAAAATCGACCAGAGGCAAATTAATGATCAACAATTTATTTGTTTGCATAAATTTTGTTTTGAATCCATCAAGATTTGTGTACTTATAATCAAATCTTAGTGTTAAAAACACCATGTTGTTTAGCAGAGCTTCTAAAAATGGTCAAGGACATAAATATTTTGAAGCATCCAATAATAAAATTTTACTGAAATGGTTGAAAATTCTTTCATATCACTGGATATATTTTCCTTTCATACATCCTTTCTCAAGTTATTGTCAACAATGATTTGCAAAAGAATACAACTATGCACACCTTGCAAGCCTTTAGATTGTCCTAATCTGAGCACAATTGGTGAGGATCACAGGACCTATTTGAGTGGGAGGAGAAAATTTTGAGAATACAGACCCTAAACTAGCCATTTCCCTGCACGAGGCACCAGACAGTGCCTGTTCAACACGATTTTGATATTGGTGGCTTGTGGAGACAATTAGGGATACTTTTATCATGGAAATTATTAAAATGAACCTATAATTTGGGCATGTTATCATAGTATGAGCACAGTATTTACAGTCGGTAATTTGGAGAATTAAAAACCTGATATCTCTGTTGACTGCTTGTGTTATTCAATGATCATCCTTTACTGCTTTTACAGCACGAGTTTAACTCCTTGCATGCTGCTGACGGATATTCCTGCTCAGGACAAGATTTCTCTTGCCTCTGAAATATATACTACTCAAAGTCTGCTAAGCACCAAATATTTGCCACATCATTGTGAAATTTGCTTGTGACATATTTGCGATATTTTTGGTGGATATGATTGGGGAATGTATTGAGATGGTCCCCAGTGTTTACATTAGGTCTCTTGACAGGCAGACGTTTCGTGACAGTCATGGAAAGCATGTACGCCTTGATTTTCATGATGTTTTTGTGTAATGTCTACATGTACATGACATGTGTAGGATATTCAATCTTCATTTCAACACAAAACCCTTGTGATTTAATGATTGAATATTGCAAATGCAAATGTAAGAAGACATTTGTCTGAAGCAGAAATGTGGCAGGCTGTAGGGATGGTGGAGCAAGGGGCTACCCATTGTCAGGTTGGTGAAGCCCTTGGTATGCACCGTACAGTTATCACCAGAGCCTGGGCAAGGTTTCAGCAGTATGGCACACCAATAAGACGGCATGGTGGTAGCAGAGACAGGGCAACAACTGCAGCTGAAGACCAGGTTTTGATCATTCAGGTCTGTAGGAACCGCTTTGCCGCAGCAGCCCAGCTTCGCAATTACCTTCAGAATAAATCTGGGGTAAATATTTCGATGCAGACTATCTGGGCAAGGTTGCACAAAGGTGGTCTCCGATCGAGAAGACCATGTATTCGCATTCTGCTGTCCCAGAACCAATGCCAGGCATGATATGAATGGGCCATGGACTGCGTTGGATGGACCAGAGAAGATTGGCGACCTGTCCTTTTTACAGATGAGTCAAGGTACTGCCTAGGCCACACAGATAGGTGTTCTAGGGTATGGAGAAGACCAGGAGAGCGATTCCATGCAGCCAACATTGATCAGCATGACCGCTATGGTGGTGGTCAATCATGGTCTGGGGCGGCATCAGCAGGGATGGACGTACAGAGCTCTGTGTCCTTGAATGTGGTACATTGACTGCACGGAGGTATATTGATGAGATCCAGGATGTCCACGTCAGATTTTATGCAGGTGCAGTGGGTGATAGATTCATTCTGATGGACGATAATGCCCATCCTCATGTTGCCCATGCTGTCGGGGAGTACCAACAGAGGGAGGGGATTGAGTGTATGGACTGGCCAGCAAAATCCCCTGACCTCAATCCAATCGAACATGTCTGGAATGAGTTGCAGCTTGCAATTTCAGCTCATCCACTCCAGTCAAGAAGTATCCAGGAGCTTGGTGCCATGCTGGTCCAAGAATGGAACATCCACCAGAAACCTGATTGGGAGGACCAACAGGAACCTGATTGGGTGCAGGAGAAGGCATTGTCAAGCTGTAATTAACAGTAATGGGTCTCATACTTGATATTGAACCCATACCAGTTCACTCCATCAACTTTTTGGCAAATTGAAAAATTTCCTCTTTTACCAATAATATCCATTTTCCATGGTTATCGTATTCAAAAGCTAAAAAATAACGTCAAACACAAATAAGATCTTAATTTCTTTACTTAAATCATTAAAGATATAATTACATAAAAAATATATACACTTTTCCTTACAATATTTCAACTAAAAGAGGTAGTTGGATATACTTGGTGTTTAGCAAATTTTGAGTAGTATATATTATTTTGGCATATTTAATCAAATTTCCACCCTGTAAATTCAATGGATTTTTTCACCAATGATTTCATGACTTAAATTTAGATGAATTTTTCATCAAATCTAGTCATGGCTGCTGTGAAGCAGTCATGACTAGATTTGATAAAAAATATCTTAAAAATACTCAGTGGGTTAAGAGTTAACCCTTTATCCAATGAATATCATATCCAAATTTATTACTTTATTTGTTTTTCAAATTTTTCATAAAATTCTAACAAACTATATCCTGTAACCTCTCAATGAAATGAGCTCAATGAGCTCGTTCTTATGAACTCCCAATCAGAATTTTTTGATGTATGATATACATTATCCTTAGTGGAGTCAAATTTAATATTTAGGCCCCCCAATTGGAGCCCAAATTTTAACAGAGTCCAATGTGAGTAATAATCTTTAAAAATCTTCTCCAGAACCACCACTAGTCAGAGTCTTTTAATATATAGTATACAGTATCTTTACAGGGGGCGGATTTAAGTTTGTTTAAATCAAGTCGATCAATTTCAAAGGGAGCCTATATTTTACCTTAGTGCAATATGGGGAATAATCTTTAAAAATCTTCTTCAGATCCATCAGTCAGAATTTTTTGGTATTTGGTATACAACATCCTTATGGGGGGCCAGATTCAAATTTTTCAAATCAAGTCCCTAGCTTAATATTTTTGTTCCCTTCGGGAGCCTGAATTTTAATTTAGTTCAATATGAGGGCTATTCTCTAAAAAAAATTTTCTCATGAAACCCCCAGTAAAACTCTTCTGATATACGGTATACACCATATTTTGGGAGTCAGAGTCAAGTTTGTTAAAATCAAGTCCCTGGGTTAATATTTGGGATTCCTATTGAACACTGAATCTTGACTTACTCCAATAAAAGGAATAAGCTTAAAAAAATCTGCTTCTTCAGATACAGTAGTTAGAATCTTTTGATATTTGGTATACATCCTTAGAGGGGGGTGGGGGGGGGGGAGGTGGGGGGGGGGATCAGAGGTCAGATCCATTTGTTCAAATAAGTCTCTGGGTCGATATTTGTGTTCTCTATGGGGACCCAAATTTTAACTCAACAGTCTTTAAACAACATTGTCAGGCAAATGCCTCAGGCCCCCATCTGGCCTATTGTTTATTTTGAGGTAGTTTTACATATATCAGAATGAATTTCCTCTTTTTACTGTTCAACTGTATCTGTGCTGGATGTCACCATTACAATCTTCATTAACCCTTTACCCAAATTACTAGCCACAAACTGACCAAGGTTATGCATGAAACTCACCACTCAAATTCTATTATTTTTTTCTCCATTTTTTGTCTGAAAAACCTGGCTTAGGGCCACTCATTGGAATGATCTGACTGAGCTCACTCTTACTCATTATAATGAGGGGGGCCATAAAATATTTTTTGGAGTCAAAAAGAGGAAAAAATTTTGTTATTCAAAAATTGCTTTTGCAAGTGAAATCTTCTATCTGTGTAAGGTAAATGATTAAGGAGCCAGTACCAAAAATAGTCAGTAGCTCAATAAGTACTCATGTTTGTTTGTGAACAAATGTTCATGACCAAAATTAGAGTTCTCTCCTTTAGACAAGTGAATGACAAACTGCAGCTACACTGTCTGTCGCCCTTTTTAGAGTTCCGTTTTGCATCCAAAACATAGCCAGTGATGCTTGGAAAGTTCTATAATGTTGTTTTTATGATAGTATTCAAAAGAAGTAGCATAATGAAATTTGTTGCCATCAACAACAGGTTTTTTGGCACAAACATCTTTCACAAGATAATTAATATTTTAAGTAGGTAAGTATTCTGTTCATTTGACATATTATTCACCTGTGAACCCACAAAAGTTTGATTGACAAATACCATCTGTCCATTTTAAATCAAAACACAAGTGACAGGTCCAGAACACATTAAAAATGGATCATGCCAATATATCTCCCAATTAAGAAAAAGAAACAGGACAGATGAATTAAAATGGTAAAATCTAATTGGACATTGATACCACACCATTTTTTATTGATACAATTCCACAAAGCATCATAAATTGGAGCAATATTTCATCATGTTGTTGGCTATCTGAGTAGAGAAGAATTAAAACTTGTTGTGTTTGGGTTATATCACAATGGCAAAAGGTGATGTTGATGAGGCAGGGTACATCTGTGGACAATTCTTACTTATCAAATTCAGTGTTTTTGCCACTTGCTGGAATCATCAGGTAGAGACCTTTGTCATTACGTGTACACTCCATACTAAAAAATTATCCCCAAAATCGACAGTGTGTTATGTGTAATTACATAATGTCAGACATCCACTCACTAATCAGTGTTGATGGGACTGTATTGGGAACAGATTCGCCAATTAACATATTAATTTCTGTTCACTAATTTTTTTTTTTGTTCTTGATACATTTTGTTTGGGAATTTTGTATATCAAACAAAATCTTTAAAGCTGAAAATCGGTTCAGTAAATCCCGTTATTTTGTGTGATAAATTTGACCCAAAAAATGAGAATTTTGCTGATCACGTGCAACAATGTGGCTCTTCCGTCAATTGGATCTACATTGCATGAAATATTCTGAAGTCATTGGAGATCGGCGAACAAACTCAGGGGGGATCCAAATCATATATCAGCGAAAATTTTATTTTAATATGAAAACAAATAAAAAAATCTCACGAATTAACGAACAGATTTTTTCATTTCCTATATTAAACCGCAGTACAGAGTTCTGGAAATGAAAGATGTGGCATTTGTATCTGAATATTTTATTAAATGTAGGTTTTAGAAATTTTCTGACTGAACAATATAATTGCTAATCAAGGACAGTCCTGAAAGATTTTTCTCACAAAACATTAATTGGTTATGTAATCCTTCTCACGTGACCGCACTAAAACAGCTTTTCATACCCGGTCGTTTCTACACAAATGACGTGGTATTAACAAGTGCGGTTTTGTATGCAATGTACATGTAATGGGTCTTCCCGGTGAACCCTTCTGGACAAAGAGCCCAAATCCTCAGAAAGGACTGACAACGAATGTCAATCACCATACAGAATAGGGGGATGGTGCAAAGACACCAGATGATAGCCCCAAGAATGACAGGAAACCGTCACTGGCCTCTGTGAAATATAAGACCCTGTCTGCAAATCTTCTGGAGAGACCCACGACAGATGTTGATCGACATCCAGACCTGAGAAAACAATGGAGGATTGTCCCAGGAGTGACATGAAACTGTCACTGGCCTCTGAGCAACAGAAGGCCCTGACTGCCTATCCTCTGAGACCAATGACGAACATCAATCGACAGCCAAACGTGGAACATAGTGATAAACCACCAGGAAGGTCCCAAGAGTGACAGCTAACAAGAGCTGTCACTGGCCTCTGAGGCCCTGGTTGCCACTGTCCCAGCCCCATCCCGCTGGTCGGCTCACCAGCAGAGGAATTCAGAACAACAAACTATTCGACTGACGAGGGTCAAGGAATCGCTGCTGAAGTGATAGTGTGTCCCAACCGGCCAGGTGTAAACCTAGCCAGATGAGAAGGGGCAGCCAACAAACCGTTACAGCTTTGTTGAGAAACCAGGGAAGGTTGTGAGCCCTGCGAAACCTCGGGCCCAGAGGCTGTATACCATTTCCAGAAGAGATGGAAGGAAAACTTGTCATGCTGAATATGAGCAACATGGAACAAATTACTCAGCAGCTGCAGATGATGCTGGCGGAAAAATCGGAGAAAGCGCCCGAGTGGACCTTGGTAGCACTCATCTCGACAAGAACCGTCACCTCAAGGGTTACCACTGGAGCCAAAGGAAGGGAGACCGAAGTCCCCACTTCACCAACAGCTGCAGAGGAATCTGTTACCGAAAAGGACTGCCCAACATATCTGAGGAGGCACAGCTGCCTTTACCCCAAGAATGAGGAGTTCTAGCCTGGGCTAGAACCATAATGCTCATGGCTGACCAAAATTTGGAGGATCTAACCCCACAGACACCAGAGGGATTGGCCTGCGAGCAATTGCTGCAGGTGACACAATAGCTATGTAAGTTGTTTAACCTGCAAGCATGTTGGACAAAGAATTGTCTTAGGCATTGTCTAAGAGTTAGCTAAAAGGAAATTTAGAGGGCAAAATCCCCCAAAATTAGCAAAAAAAGACGACTTCTCACGGTTGAAAACCGACTGACATGGGTCGCATTTTCACACGAGAAAACACAAAGGCAGACCAAGAAAGTACAAGCTAAAATTAGCATTAATGTCAGATTCAATATAATAATTTAGAGATTGAGACGAAAGGATACAATTCAGTAATGCACTGTCATAAAACATCCAGCAAACACTAATGAGTTCAAGTAAAGATTCACATGAGTCACAAAATATCCGACCATGCAGAATGGTGGAAAAAAAAGGAATTGATGTCACGGTAGTTGCGCATGTGCACGGTAATACAAGAGGTGTGCAGGGAGAGTACTTGTAATTTTGAGCACCGGTCTCACTCAACCCTTTCAATCTCTTTTTACAGTGCTTTTGCAATCTTCTACATTTCCAAATTCATTTGGAAAAGTTGTTAGCTTGAGTTAAATTCCAAAGTAGGGCTTGCACTTATGTTACAGCCAATTGTAAACAACTGTGAGTAGGTTGGAAAGAAATTTAAATTTTGTAGTAAATTTCCTTTCTTATTATCCCTACTGAAGTTGTTTACTACAGGCTTGCACTACAGTGGAAGACCCAAACTTGGAAAATATACTCTCTATTTTGATCTTTCCCAAGAGATTTGGGAAAGAAAAGCGGTGCAGAAGCACCACGAAAAAATAAGCCAAAACTGGGTCGAGCGTCATCGGCGCACACCCAGTAGGGGACACTCTTCTCTTAGTACAATTCTACGACTTCCAGAAACCAGTGTGCAAGACAGTCACCAATCAATCATTCTTTTGAGTCTGCCAACATAGGAGTTATGTGATCAGCAGGGAGGAAGGATTCTTACCCGAAAAAGAAGATGTGAGGGCCTCCATGTAAACAATTGTGGTAGGTATAATAAGAAAGGAAATTTACTATAAAATTTAAATTTCTTATCAACCTACCTTACAATTGTTTACTACAGGCTGAATAGACATTAGGATGGAGGGAATCACATCACCAACCCACACATAACCCAATTGCACTGGAACAGTGGACAGAGGAAGAGGTCTCTAGGCCTATCAAACCATAGCATCACAAACATTAGTAAAAGACAATGAGAGATGAGGTGTATGGTTATGTGCAACGCACAGACAGAAAGGGTAGTACTAGCACAGAGCTGGAACTGACCTTGTAAGAAGCCAAATGGCTGGAACAGCCTGAGCAGAAGAAAGAGGGCCCATAGTACAAAGGTCCTCTGCCTGCTCCTGCAACTGTCACAGATAAGTGGAGAAAGTAGCATTTCTCCAGTAGGCTGCCAGCATAACATCCGACAACATGACGAAGTTAGAATAAGCCCCAAGAGGTAGACAATGCACGCACCTTGTGGCAGAAATACGAATGGTAAAACAATCACCAGTCCCTAGACGAGCGGAAGCTGCACGAATAGCAAGACAAATCCATCGAGAAATGGATTCAGGAGAGATCTTCTGTCGACCAGGAATAAGAGACTGAAAACCATACCTACCCTTCCTAATGAACAGCGACCGATTGAGATAAAAGCGAATTGCATGAACCGGACAGAGCAAAGGGTGTTTACCCTCAACAGAAGAAAGAGTCCCGATACAGATAGGAGGCGGAGTAGTTTCTGGTATCTGATTCTTGGCCAGAAAGGAGCAATCACTGGTAAACATAACACAGGTGGGAGAGCTCCAGAAAAAGGCCGGGTCAACCGAGAGGGCGTGAAGCCCACTAACCCGTCTGGCTGAGGCTTTTAAAAGCCATCTTGTACGTGAGAAAATGCATATCCACCTGGAAAAAGGCTCGAACGGCACCCCCCCCCCCCCCCCCCCCCCCCAAGCAGAGCAGCACCCAAAAAAGATTCCATCAAGGAAAAGTGCCAAACAAGCTTGGAGAGGCATGGATTAGTGCTGATGCGATGCTGTCCCACATACAAAAAGGTCTCCGAAGCATGGGCCTGTACCCTTTGATGGTAACAGGCTGGAGACTCCCAGAATCAAACATATACCAGAAACTATGCAATCTGTGTGATCGAAGGAGTGACAGAATCAACAGAGTGATCCCCACACCATCGACAGAAGACCTTCCACTTAGCCGCATAGGCTAAACCAGTGGAGTGCCTCCTTGAAGAAGAAAAGCAACTCCACTGCTCATCTCGAAAAAACCTCTATGGAGGAGACAGGACCTGACAAAAGATATGGGCGATGGCATAATGAAGTTGGGTGGACGTGAAACCTCCTCGGGCGACCTAAGTAGAGGGAGACGTGCCGAAACTGCTGCCAACAGAGAGCAGAGAAAATTGATCCACACCCATGGAGGCGACACGGGTGCGATCGAAATGATTCGACAACTGCAGGTTCATATCTTGGCTAGAACCTGAGGCAGAATCGGAACCGGCAGGAAGGCATAGCCGACAAGAAAATTGCAAAGGAGGGACAGAGCGTCCACGACAAAAGCCAGAGAATCTGGACATGGAGACACGAAAGTGTCCACCTGATGGTTCCAACGAGTCGCAAACAGATCAATGTAGGGACGACCCCAGAGATCGCAAAGCGACTGGAACACCGCCATGTGGAGCATCCACTCAGTAGAAAAGAACCTGTCCCATTGGGAGTCGGCTAGGATGTTCAGATGACTGGGAATGTGACGTACAACCACTCCAGCATTGACATCCGGAGCGAGCAGTAGAAGATCCCGAACAAATTTGTACATGGAAACATAGTGCGTGCCGCCCTGGTTCCGAATGTAAGCAACCACTGTCGAATTGTCGGACAACAGAAGGACCTGACAATTCGAAAGGTGGGGGATCCACTGCCAGAAACTCAGAAAAAGAGCAAGAAGCTCCTTCTGGTTGACGTGAAGAACTGCTGGAGCCTGATCCCTTACCCGTGAAGGGAAACACCTAGAGGATCCAACGTCACACCCCATCCGAGATCGCTGGCGACTGCCGCCAGAACACACTCGGACGTGGGGAAGTCCAGTGGAACTCCCTGCATAATCCACTGAAAATCTGTCAGAGGAGAAGGTGACGAGGAAAAAACTCCGGTAACTGAAGCACCAGATCCAGAAGATCGACATTCGGCCTCCAATGACTGAGCAGAAAGTGTTGGAGAGGTCGGACATGCAGCCGACCCAGAGGAATGAGATCCATCACTGAACCGCAGAGACCGAGCAGCCGGGGAAGACTCCGAGCTGTTGTGGATGTGGACAGGGATAGAGTCAGGGCAGAGGCTGAGAAAATCACAGCCCTTGCAATGGAAACCGCCACCGTATCCAGCTGAGTACGGAAGCCCATCCCTAGATGACAAAAATGACAGAGAAGGGACCAGGTCTGACTTCTCCTCGTTGACTCTGAACCCTAGTGACGTGAGCAGGCTCAACAGTGTGTCGACATCCGACTTCCAGAAAGGCAGCATTGGAATGCCTCTGGAGGATATCGACTAGATATGCCGAAGAAGACACCCTGGATTGTGTGCTATGCAAGGCTAACACATGCAACATCAGGCGGGTGAAGGCCCAGGGATCCAGGTCGAGGCCGAATGGCATGGCCTTGAACTGGAAAACTCTCTGGTGAATGGAGCGGCGAACCGACCTGAAAGCCTCCATGCTGAAGTTAGGAGCAATGATAGACTGGGTCAGGATACTCAGATCGATAACCGGTCGGAGTCAACCATCCTTCTTCGGCACCAAGAACAGGCGGAAATAAAATCCAACTGAATGAATGTTCCTGATGACCTCGATTGCCTATTTCTGTGATCAAAAGTTCCCAACGCGTAACGTAGAAAGGGACTTGTGTTGGAAGAGGCACTCTTGACTGAGTTGGATGCCTCAACCTCGGACGAATCGAGGTGACTACTGCCGGCACCTACCCTTACCCTGTGAGTAAGCAGAAGAGGCGGCAGGAGGATCAGCCCTTGGCTTCGCAGAGGAAGCAGAAGGGTACTGGTTAGGCTTTGGATGGCCCCTGCCTCCAACAGAAGGCTGATCAAGCTGACAAAGCAGCAGCTGATCGATAGAATGACACAGGGAGTCAGCCCGGACTGTCGCCACGGAACCATGGAATAGTTGCATACCCGCCGAAGAAGCAGAAGAAGAGCAGCGCGCTTGCCCTCAAGAAGGGAACGGCTTGTGTCCAGCACAGCATCCCTGCGAACTAATTCCAAGTGAGCCGTGTTACAGGCATGCGTGCGAGAAGATGCATGAGCGCCTTGGACAGCACACACAAAAGAGCCTGTAAGTCGTCAAACTTATCTGGGGGCAGATAAGCAGCAAAGCAAAGATGATGTGATCGGAGAGAGAAAGCATGTCCTGCATCTCTCTCGATAAGCCCAACATGGACTCCAGAGTCTCCATATGAAAAATGACCTGCTTGGGAGTTGGAGTCCTGATCCAAGACCGTCAAAGTCTGACAGACTGATGGATTGGCGGAATCGTAGGAACAATAACGCACCGGAATCAAAAAAATGTCAATCCTGATGAAGAACGACGTCTTCATAGCCTTGGAACTCAGCTTAGAGTCCAAAGCTGTAAATGCTTCAACCACCTGTACCAACAGGCACAGTTGAAGGTGCGCAGAAGCAGGTTGCTCCACAGGCTGTAGGTGCACGACCGTGGTGACACTGTCGGCTGGTTTGATGGTTTGAGATCTGGAAGGAACCCAAACACAAACACAAAGTCAAGAGCTGCCCCCAAGTCAGAAGACTGTTGGCTCTCAAAGTCAGGTCTGTCAGACTCATCCCCTGAGTCAGAAGACACATAGCCCATCATGGGCAAACTAGCCGACGTCTCCCATGGTGTAGGCACACCAGGGGGATCAGAAATCGGCCTATTTCCAATCCCAGAAGGCGGTGCCACAGGGGGTGCCCAGAAACCACTCGTAGCCTCACTGGAAGCAACGGAAAAGGCTCTTGGACAAAACCTAAGGGACCAAGGAGAGGGCCTCCCTAAGCTCACTGACTGTGTCGGCCGGTTCGACACGGGAATGAACTGACAAAGTGGCTTCACTCCTGACCCATTTAACCAGCGAAGGGTCATGATCCTCAAATACACCTGACGCGGGGCGACAGGCTGCAGCTGAAACATCTGAAGGCAGATGTGTATTAGGGTATGACATACCCTGAGGATCTACAGAGAGGAAACACAGGAGAGTTGCCACGGATCTCTGCGGGACAGAAGGTCCAGGCTGCACAAAAAGCGTTGGTCCCGACGGACACGCCACGGAGCTCATGGCGACCCCACCATGAACATCTGAATCCAATGAGAAAAACTGCGGTACTCGACGACTGAGAGACCACAGTAGAGGGTTAGGCCGGCAGCCCCTTCCGACTTCGCCAAGTTGAAGTCAGGGAAGGCTGAGGCCGATACCCCACGTCTACACTACCAGACATCTCTGCAGACCTCTGCAGGGATAAAACTGCTGTGCTCAACGGTGGAGAGGACACAGCGGGGGTTCGGTTGGCAGCCACTTCTGACTTCGCTGAGTTGAAGTTAGTGAAGGCTGAGGCCGAAACCCCACGTCTACACTACCAGACACCTCTGCAGACCCCTGCAGGGATAAAACTGTTGTGCTCAAAGGAGGAGAGGCCACAGCATGGGGTTCAGTCGGCAGCCACTTCCGACTTCGCCGAGTTGAAGTCAGGGAAGGCTGAGGCCGATACCCCACATCCACACTACAGACATCGCTGCAGACCCCTGCAGGGATAAGCCGAGGCCGGCTGGAACGGTAACCGAAGATGTTGTAGACGAAACAGCAGTAGCAGCAGATACGACAGGAGCTGTTGAAACTGGCAGAAAAGGGGAGAGAGCAACCGAGATCGGCCTCCAAAGGAGTCACAACCCTAGTGACAGCCTCAGATGTTGACTGGAGAGGGACCATAGTCCCAGAACCAGGCATCTCTTCACCAGACAGCTCCTGCAGTATCCATCGTGGTTCAAAAACTGCAGATCCCCCACGGAGGTGGTCGTGTCGGGAGGCGCCGGAATGACAGTGCTTCCATCCCCCACCCCCCATGGGAGCGGGAGAAACTGCCCCCCCCCCCCCCCCCATGTAGGGGGATATAACTCTCACCAGACGTGGTCCCATCAGGAGGCCCCAAAACGACAGCGTTCCCCCCCCCCCCCCCCCCCCATGAGAACACACCAAAGTGAGGGCAAAAGGCATTGCCCTAAACGAAACATACTGGACATAACAGAGGTGAGAGCAGTAGAAGAAAAACGTGAACTCAACAGATAAAGACAGTAGAAGAAAACCCCAACTACGAGAGAAAGGTGGCAGAAAAAGTACCGGCAGGAACACAACTGAACTCAGACCGCACACAGGGACCTAAAAAAAAAATTCTGCACTCAACAGAGTGAAGAAATCCTGTCCATATAGCCCCCCACTGACACCTAACTCCAATAATAATAAAATTTATCAACCGAAAGATTTTATGTACGAATCGCACGGTACGCGAAAGTCGCAGGCGACACGTAAAATATATAAAATGAAAATGTGGTTGAAAATAATAACGAGAATAAAAAAACACAGTCCTGTTATTATACAATCCTCAGATCCATAATTCCAGTCACAGGAAACCATTATCGACGAATTATCACTGTTTCGTAATACAAATGGCCGCACGTCAACCTTGGACTGCGGACGAAAAAAGAATGATTCATTGGTGACTGCCTTGCACACTGGTTTCCGGAAGTCGTGGAATTGTACTAAGAGAAGAGCGTCCTCTACTGGGTGCGCTCCGATGGCGCTCAACCCAGTTTTGGCTTATTTTTTCGTGGTGCTTTTGCAGCACTTTTCTTTCCCAAAACTCTTGGGAAAGATCAAAATAGAGAGTATATTTTCCGAGTTAGGGTCTTCCACTGTAGTGCAAGGCTGTAGTAAACAATTGTAAGGTAGGTTGATAAGAAAGCATTTTTGTTAGTAATGCTGTATAAAAGAAATTAAAACTCAGACTGTCAGAGATACTGCACAAATTTCAAGTACTTTCAAGGGCTCGAAAAAACATTTTTCAATTCAAGGAACTTCCAGGACCACAATGAACCCTGTATCACTTGTAATATCCATCAGATACATATTTATAATTTCTAAAAAAAAAGTTAAACCTTTTGCTAATGGGTAACTTAACATAACAGTCCACTGGCTAAAGTTTTCCCACATGTCTTCAAGATTAAAAGACATAAAATGCTGAAACAGTCGAGTGAAGATAAATTTAACCATTTACCAAACAGGACAAGACAATATTCAAAATGAAAGTGTCAATGACACTGTAGCTCAATTTGACAAACTTGAAATTGGTAAGTTACAAGTGAAACTGTAAAATTGAAGATCATTGGTTCCAATGTTATTTGGTGAAACTTCTTCATAACAGCATTGTATGTGCACAACATCAGAGCAATCAATGCATTTTTAAATGTAAACTGTAAGGCTGGCTAAAGGAAGAATGTTGATACACAAATGCAGTAAGTTCAGAGGTCATTGTAAAAGGCACCTTTTTTCACAGAAATGAACGCTAATCGATAGCTCTTATCTACATGAAGAGGTTTCCTGTAGGGCATGCAGAGGAATATACTGATGCCTGACTAAACTAAGTTCAAAGGTCATTGCCAACAGCAACTATTTTTGATGGAAATAGAAGAAAATTGATAGTTCCCATCTAGAGGTCACCCTAAACAAGCATACCAAGTCTCAAAGCAATCCAATCATAAATGTGCCCTGTAAGGTGTGCCAAAGGGAAATTCTGATGCCTAACTAGACTAAGTTCAAAGGTTATTGCTAACAGCAACCCTTTTTGACAGAAAAGGGAGAGAATCGATAGCTCCCATCTAGAGGTAACCCCAAATAAGCTTACCAGGTTTCAAAGCAAAAAAGGAATATATTGATGCCTGAATAAACTAAGTTCAAAGGTCACTGCCAGCAGCAACATTACTTTACAGAAATCAATGAAAATCGATAGCTCCCATCTAGAGGTTACCCCCAAATAAGCATACCAGGTTTCAAAGCAATCAGATCATAAATGTGCCCTGTAGGGTGTGCCAAAGGGAAATATTAAGATCTGACTAAACTAAGTTCAAAGGCCATTGCCAGCAGCAACATGTTTTAACAGAAATGGAAGAAAATCGATAGCCCCCATTTAGAGGTAACCCCAAACAAGCATCTGGAGTTTCAAAGAGATCCGATAATAAATGTGCCTGGCAGGGCGTGCCAAAGTGAAATATTGATGCATAACTGCACTAAGTTCATCGAAGGTCATTGCCAGTGACAACATGTTTTGACAGAAATGGAAGAAAATTGATGTTTCCCATCTAGAGGTAACCCCAAACAAGCATACCAAGTTTCAAACCAATCTGATCATAAACATGCCCTGTAGGGTGAGCCAAAGGAATATATTGATGCCTGTCTAAACTAAGTTCAAAGGTCGTTGCCAGCGGCAACATGTTTTCCCAGAAATGGAAGAAAATTGATCACTTCCATCTAGAAGTCACCCCTAAATAAGCACACCAGGTTTCAAAGCAATCTGATCATAAATGTGCCCGTAGGGTGTGCCAAAGGGAAATATTGAGGTCTGACTAAACTACAGTCAGAAGTCATTGCCAGCAGCAAGATTTTTTAACGTAAAATAGAAGGAAATCAATAGCTCCCATCTAGAGATATCCCCAAAGAAGCGGACCAAGTTTAAAAGATCCGATTATAAATGTGCCCTGCATGGTGTGCCAAAGGGAAATATTGATGCACAACTGCACTAAGTTCATCGATGGTCGGCGCTAGAGGCAGCATTTTTTGATGGAAATAAAAGAAAATTGATAGTTCCCTTCTAGAAGTCACCCAAAACAAGCACCAAGTTTCAAAGTGATCTGATCACAAATGCAACCTGTGCGGTGTGCCGAAGGAAATTGTGGATGTATGTACGTACATACATATGAATATACGGATGTACATCAACGGACGAGAAGTGATGGCAATAGCTCAGCTTGACTTTGTAAATCTTGAATTCAGGGAAAACCATGAAGACTTATATCCCTGTATCTTGTATTATTCTCTCAAAAATTGTAAACGTTTGTGAGGTAAAAAGTTTGCCCTTCATTCCCTTCAAGAACTACTTCCCAAAAACTTATAAATAACAGTATACATTCACCATAGTCATCACACATCAACTGGTTGAGGGCTAGATTATTTTTGGTGGTCTGAATTTGTTATTCAAAATTTGTTGTATTACAAATTATGGGAGAATGCCCACAGGCACACTCCAATAACTTGTAAAAAAACAAATTTATATTAACAAGATATTATTTGGGTTTGACTGAATATGAAACATGAGCAGTGAAAATGTTGGCTTTGCTCCAGTGTTATTTTTATGAAAACCCTGATAGGGGCTTCTAGCACTCAACCAGTTGAAGCAATTCAACCATCAACTTGTGAAAAGCCAGTTTTCTCTCATGGTTGTTTATGGCAAGATAGGTGAAGGATTGTATTGTTCCTGTGAATACTGTTCCAAAAGGAAACCAGTGCTTTAGGTAATGGAACACCTTCTTTCCATAAACTGATATATGTTGCAACTTCCAATTCACCGATTGATTTTTCGCAAACTAAATTAAAGCCTACTTTTCCCAAAGATTCAGCATTGACTCACAGGCACATTCACAAAGACAAATTAATTACAAAGTTCATTAAAAGATAAAAATCTAAATTGTGTTATATTAAAGATGAGAGAAAACTAATACATTCTGCAGAATAAAATCATAAAAAGTTCAACAAATGAACCACACCTGTTAACAAATTCGGTTTGTTCTATTAGCCCTTTACCCAAAGTAACGACCAAAACCGTCCAGCGCTATTCTTAAAAATTTCCAATTAATTTTAATTATATTTTCATTTTTTGTCTCAAAAACATAGGTTATGACACCTCTTTGGAACGACCTTCTTCCAATGAAGGGTCATAGCCTATGTTTTTGGGACAAAAAATGAAAAAAAAAATCAGTTATTCAAGAATTTTGTTTGCAAGTGTCGTCTGCTTTTTATGTTAGGTAAAGGGTGAACTGGTTGAGTTCTGGAAGCCAATAGTTGGGCTTTATATCATGATTCCTGTGTGTATTCAGCATTACATGATACAATACTGACACTGAGAAATGTTCTACGTACACCATGCATGGAATCCTGGATAATGCATAAGAATGCCATATAAGAATGCATCTGAATGGATGTTACGGCATTAACGTTATGAAGTGAATGCAATCATCTGAAACAAAGCTGTGTCTAGTAAGAAAGTTATTAGACCGCAAAATGAGATATTTATTTATTTTTTATCAGCTTCATTTACTCAACTCAAGTTTAATCATGTTATTTATACAGAACACAACTCGGGTAGAGAATGGGGCATAGGAATCAGCTACCATTGTTGGAGTTTTTCCTCAGGCACTTGTGAAATACAGGAAACACTCTCCAATCCACGATGTTTTTGCTGATGTCAGTCCAGTAGTAGCAGCAGCTAACGTGTAAAACTTAGTTATAAAAGTTTGTTGCATGAGGCTGAGGGCAGATTGTAGTGAGCTGTGACAAAACGGCACCATCCTGGAATTCCTTTGTCTGACAAAACAGTGTCAGGGAAGAATGAGTCACCACCATGGGGCATAAATCCTTGTGCAATTGTGCTTCAGACATCTTGACCACCTCATTTTTCATCAACTTACTCTAATATGGGGCATCTCCAAGATTGACCTTTCTGCATCCAGACTAAATTATCAGGTGGCGCAATATGCTGCCTGGCAGCCGGACCCAGGGGCAGTTGCTATTGATGCATTTTCCTTCCCATGGTACCACACATTGGTCTACATCTTTCCACATCTTAACTTGCTGGAAAAACTTTTACAATTGACCAGGACAAAACAGAGGCTTTGGTGATAGCTCCTTTTTGGACCACACAATCATGGTTCTCAAAATAACCAGAAAGCTTATAGACTGCTCTTTTCTTTTACCTAGGAGAAAATACACACTGATACTGCTCTATAAGGATGATAGCCATCCGTTGACAAAGATGCAGCTGATGGCCTGCAGATTATCAGGGAAACCCACCAAAGTAACAAGATTTCAACATGAGCTGCTGACATCCTCATGTCATCATGGTGACAATCAACAAAGAAACAGTATCAAACTTACATCGGTAAATGGCAAAAATTTTGTGGTGAAAGGGGTGTCAATATACTGTCACTATCTATAGGTATGGTCTTGGAATTTCTTACCATATGATTTGACAAAGGTTTGCAATATAGTTGAAATTAATACAACTCACAGCGCACTGTCAACTTTTTTACTAACAGATTACAGGAAAACTATCGGCAGTCACTCTTTAGTAATGTGTTTTCTTTGTGGAGTTTTCCAACTCAGACCGACTGTTCTCAAAAATTTGGGGGACTGGGACATACAACCGGTTTTTAACTGGATACAATCAATCACTGTTACTGACAGCACATCGCTAAAATTGTTAATCATTGAGTTAGCTGTTCTTTTGTCTTTATTAACAGAACAGAGGGTTCAAACCCTCCATTTATTGAAAATAAGTAATATTATACAGTTTGACACTTACTATTTGATACACATTACCGACTTAGTTAAACAAAGTCGGCCGGGCAAACACATCAGGCCCATAGAACTTCTTTCCAGATGATAAGGACTTATGTGTATACACCACATTACAAAAATATCTATTGAATTCTTGTCAGTTGAGACAGTATATACAACTGTTCATAAGCTATGTACACCCTCACAAACCAGTCGCAAAATCAACCATTGAACATTGGATACCAAAACAGGACTTGCAATGGCTGAAGTGGACATGCCATTGTTTACCCCATATAGTACACAGTCGGCCTCCTCATCATTGGTGACACACAATTTGGTGCTTATAGCAACTATGCTGTCTAAGAAACCACCTTCACAAAGTTTTACAAGAAGCCTATTACCAAGCGAGGAGAATTTGCATCCTATTATCAATATTCAAAAAAAAATTAAGTTTGACATAATATATAGCATCAGCAGGCACAGATACATACACACATAATTTCTACTCAAACACTGATATAAATATATTAGGTGTTTCACAGGTTTTTCTGGGGGTTTTCTTCGAGTAACTAAGCGGACTGCATTAAACATCTCGTGGAATCCTGTAGGGAGACGGGAGAAGACAGAATTGTCTAGTTAAACAAGACTTACCTGAAGGGTAAGGGGCTGTTTGACTGTAATTCTGTTTTCTTCTGTCGTAGGGAGGGATAACATGCCCCCCTGCCCGACCCCATGCATGTCATCCATACTAGCACTATGTGTCATAACTACAACTCATGCTGCTGAATATAAACACATACAAAACATACATTTAAAATAAATGCCATTTGATATCAGAATGTGGATTAATTGTACATGTACATGCATGTAATCGTCCTCTCATTGCGTTAAAGTATGACCTCTCGGTGAACTCGCACAATCTCGTGTTATCCCTCCCTACGCCAGAAGACAGAATTACAGTCAAACAGCACCTTACCCTTCAGGTAAGTCTCGTATGACCTCTCAGTGAACTTGCGCAATCTCGTGTTATCCCTTCTTTCGGCAGAAGACAGAATTACAGTCAAGCAGTGCCCTATGCTTTAGGTAAGTCTTGTTTAACTAGACAATTCTTATTTATTAATATTATCTAATTTTTGGTTAACTTATTTTGTTTTGTGAACCGACTTTATATTGAAATTTGGAAACTTTTAGAAGCATAACTAATGACTCAATGGGAAAGGAACTAGTCTAAACGGTGTGGGGGAAAAAGTTCCGGCTTGTACATCACCAGTTAAATACAGAAAAATTTATGACATAGCAGTGATCTCGTTAAAAACAGGGGTTTAAAGTTTAAAGGATGAGTAATAAATGATAGTGCTTTACAACACTTATACAAAAATCCTTTCTTTCCTTTCCAACATGGTACTAATTTTTATTGGTGTTAAGGTCGCATTCAGACTCTATGGCTACATTTAGACCACAACACAAGTATAAAGTTGAGTTTTTCCAATCATTTAACTCTTAACCTGCTGAGTATTTTTAAACTATTTGTCAACAAATCTAGTCATGGATGCTGTAAAGCAGCCATAACTAGATTTGATAAAAAATTCATGAAAATTTGACTCAAGAAATCACTGGTCAATAAGTCAATACAATTTGCAGTAGAAAATTTTGTTTACTGAGCTCAAAGTTTACTTATTTCAGTGGCAAACGAAATCCTATCCTGGGCAGGAATATCCACCTGCAGCATTCTAAGAGTTAAACTTACGCTGCCTACTTTTGAAGGCTCTCACCCGAGGCACTGTTTATTGGGTGTTATTTTACCAGTAAAAAGAACTTGTTTACCACAGTAAACAAGTGCAGTATTCCACTTCCCAATGGTCAATACCCCACCACCTAAGTCCAACAAGGACAACAACTTTTAAAGTAATATTTGGACACAGCTGGTATTATCACCAAAAAGGTATATATTAAATAAGAAAAAAAAATCTTGGACAGATTTCTTGTGATGACAAGAAATGGTAGTGATTACAAGAAATTCCAAGTCCAATAACAGCAATAACTGGTTGCAATCCCATGCATGATATTATTACCAAAAAGTTATATATTAAATTTATAAAAAAAATCTTTTAACATTTTTCTTTGAAATGTGATAACAGGAAATTGTATAATATGATGACAAAAAGTCTAAGTACAACAAGGGCAATAATTCTTAAATAATACTTGGACATAACTTGACAGAACTGGTACGCAATTCATGATGCTATCAGCAAAAAGCCCTAAAATTTGGGGAAAATATTTTGAATGCTTTTCTTTTATGTCATGACAAGAAATGGGAATGGACAGAATAATAGATGGACAGAAGGATGGATGGATGCAATGATAGATGGCTGGACAGACAGACCCCATTCCAACATCTCCCTCTCACTGCCTGGCAGGGAATAATTAATCTTGAATGAAAACTAAAGAAAGATGATGTTGGTAATCACACAGTGACCCTCTTATTCCTACAATATCCCAAAAGATGAAATGTTTGCTAAAGTCAGGCTCCAAAATATTAATTCAAGAACATATTGGCATGATTCTGAAATGTCGTTCTAGACAAGCAGATTCTTAAAGAACAAGCCCAATTAGTACAAAGTTAAAATTTGGGCTCACATCAGGAACCCAAATATCAACCCAGGAACTTGTTTGAACAGACTGAAACTAACCTCTCTAAGGATGTTGCTTACCACATATTAAAAGATTCTGACTAGAGTATCTGAAGAGGCAGTTATTTTGAAAGATTATTCCTCAAATTGGACTAAGATACAATTCAGGCTTCAATAGAGAGCACAAATATTATTTATCAAGGGACTAGATTTTAACAAATTTTAATCTGACTCCCCTGAGGATGGTGTATATCATATATCAAAAGCTTCTGACTGGGGTTGTGGAGAAGATTTTTGAAGAATATTCCTCATATTGTACCAAGTTAAAACTGAGGCTCCCATAGGGAGCTCAAATATTAACCCATAGACCCAGGGAATTGATTCAAAGAAACTTGGATCTGACCCCCAAAGATGCTCTACACCAAATATCAAAAGATTCTGACTGGTGAGAGACTGAAGAAGATTTTTAATCTGATGAAATTTTGTTTTTTTTCCCATTTGATTCTACTGGTCCAAAGGATGCTTCATTACAAATAACAGTTCTCTGTTTGCTGCCCATTTCGGAAATATGGGTGTCTGAAAATATTTCTATTTTTCACGCCTTGGGAAATTTTTTTTTTTTGCCAACTCAGTACTTGTGACTCAAAAATATCACAAACCAAATTTGCTCATCAGTTCAAAAAATAAAAATTTGAGGCGACGTCAAAAATCTTGCCCCCTCCTATTACAAATGCAAATATTGCTGTTCAAACTTTGTTTGAACAAACTTTATTCTACTCTGCAAAATGAAACTATGTACCAAATAGCAAGTCATTGCATCAATCAGTTCATGAGATGAAGATTTGTAAAAGATTTGGGAGCATTTTTGCCCAACCACTTCCTATGGGGTTGGGTGAGTTCATCTGAACAAAATCAATATATGGTGTCAGAACAAACATTCACCTTAAATTTCATTGAAATCGATTCAGCAATTTTGGAGAAGTTGAAAACACCATGACAGACAAAACAATCACCTTTAAATTCCCTGAAATCGGTTCAGCAGATTTGGAGAAGTTGCGAACACCATGATAGATGATATATGACAGGTGATCATTATAGCTCACCCTGACTTTTGAGTCACGTGATCTGAAAACAGGATCACCAAAGCAGTACATTAATTCAGAAAAAGATAAAAATTGTGACATCAGCAACTTTCTTAGGTAAATGGTTAACAAAACTAGTAGAAAAATGGTGATTCCATCAAAGCTGTTGAATTATACATTTTACCTCTGAAAATTAAAAGAAGAGAAAAAGCAAGTTTTTTTTTTAACAAGTCCAATGGAAAAGCTAATGATTAAACATGCAACATGTCTTTCTGTCTGTGAAAGGAAAAAGAGCGGTTTCCTTTTAGTAGAAGCACACATAAAATAGCCTCATGCTAATTTACCAACTGGAATAAATTGTTCCACAATGTGATCAGAAATCAATAAAATGACTGGCTTAGCTTAAGCAAGTATTATAAGGTGTCAGCCGATTCAGCAATCAGCCATAGAACACCAGTGGAAAATATTTCACAGAAAGGTTGTCATGACATGCACTAAGCTCCATTCAAGTATCTGTACTGGATGTTCCTGACAGAGCTTTAAAATTTAACAGTCGCAAGAAAATGTTTTTTTGAGGTCACAATGGAATGAAGAAGAACCAAATGACTAAAATTCTCATCAGGTTCTAAAGCCAAAATGCAATTAACACCTAGTGTTGTAAAGTCACATTTACACACATTCTGCGTAAAAGGCCGCCACAGGAACAATGACGGTGACATTTTGGAAAATGGTGAAAAATATATATTATCACCTGTTATCACCATTATATTAATGTACAAAATGTTGCATCAGAGTCAAGCTCTTGTTTCTAAGGTCATATCTTGACAAGTCAAAGATGAGCTTTAGTAACAATTTATTTATTTTCTGGTGTTTAGGGCCACATAACGGGAGCGAAGTGGCTTAGTGGTTATGGCATTGGACTTCAAACCAAAAGGTCCATGGTTCAATCGCTGCTAGGGGAATTGCTAGGGCAAGCACTTAATTCTGACTGCCCATATGGGGGGCATGGTGGTGTTGTGTATTAAGGTGTACTGTACAGTGAGAGTGCACTTGTCTTCAACCAATGCTAACCCTGCATGTGCTTAGTTAGTATTTTGCTAACACTACAGAGGAATGAAGTCATGTAATTACTCATAACTCTGTTGTCCAAATAAGATGATTTTTTCTGGTATTGAGATGCACCCACACAAATAAAGCCCATACTTCCAGTGATGCAAAATGGGGAGCCCAACCTAGGAACGTAACTACACCCTCCTCCAACCTCATCAGGCTTTTGACTGTTGGATCTGGAGAAGAAGGGATTTTAAAGATTATGCCTCATATTGGACTAAGTTCAACTTCAGGCTCCAACAGAAAAAACAAATGCTGAACCCATGTACTTGATTTTAACAAACTTGAATCTAACCCCCCTTAGGAAGTTGTGTATCATATATCAAACAATTGTGTCTGGGGGTTCTGTAAAAGATTTTCAAAGAATATTCCTCACATTGCACAAAGTTAGGGGGCCCAAATATTAACCCAGGGACTTGTTTTGAACAAATGCAAATCTGACACCCATAAGGATGTGGTAAATATGAATAAATTTTCACTGGTGGTTCTGGAGAAGAAGATTTGTAAAGATTATTCCTCATATTGAACTGAGTTAAAAATTATTGCACGAAGTTAAAAATTAGGCTCCCATAGGGAGCCAAAATATTAACTGAGGCTCTTGATTTGAACAAACTTAAAGCTGACTTTCACAGCAATGGTGTATACCAAATATCAAAAATATTCTGACTGGTGTATATGAAGAATTATTCCCCATATTGCAGTCAGTTAAAATTCAGGCTCCTATGGAAAGCCTAAATATTAGTAGAGGGACTTGATTTGAACAAACTTGAAACTAACCCCTTTAAGGATGATGTACACCATATATCAAAAAATTTTGACTGTTGGTTCTAGAGAAGAAGATTTTTAAAGATTATTCCTCATATTGCACTAAGTTAAAATTTGGGCTCCAATAGGGAGCTCAAATATTAACTAGGGGACTTTATTTTGACAAAGCTGAATCTGACACCGTAATGATATTGTATACCAAATATTAAAAGATTCTGACAGCTGGTTCTGGAGAAGAAGATTCCTTAAAGAGTACTTCTCCTGTATTTAGCCAAATATGAACCAAGGGACTTAATTTTAACAAACTTGTATCTGCCCCCCACCCCCCACCGCTATGGATGTTGTATACAAAATATCAAAAAATTCTGATCGGGGTGTGGGGGGGGGGGGGGGGGGGGGGGGGTCCTGGAGAAGATTTAAAAAATCTTTTTGCAAGTATGTTGACTCTGTATTTTTATCCCCGCATTTTAAAAAATGCGGGGATATTGTCGTGATCTCCGTCCATACGTCCATATGTCCGTACTTCTGTACATCCGGTTTTGTAATTCGAAACGCTGTAACTTTCTACAGTTGTTCAATAGGGTCTGTGCAATCCAAAAATACCACTTTTAAAGTTTTGCGCCACCAGGTGGCTTCTGTGAAGCCACTTGAAAAATGCGCTAATTTTTCATGTTTCCGGCAAAAGGCTCCTAGGGTATGTAATTCGAAACGCTAAAACCATGCTCAAATGTTGCAGTGGGGTCTGTAGATGCGCACAAAGGTTTCGGATTTTTCAGGTGCCACGTGGCTGTGCCACCGTTGCCACTTTGTGTTTTCTTAGACAGTTTCCGGCAAAAGTCTCCTAGGGTATGTAATTCGAAACACTAAAACCATGCTCAAGTGTTGCAGTGGGGTCTGTAGATGCGCACAAAAGTTTCAGATTTTTCAGCTGCCACGTGGCTCCACCACCGTTGCCACTTTTGCGTTTTCTTAGACCGTTTCTGGTGAAAGGCTCCTAGAGTATGTAATTCGAAATGCTAAAAGCATGCTCAGATGTTGCAGTAGGGTCTGAAGATGTGCACAAAGGTTTTGGATTTTTGGTGTGCCACGTGGCTGTGCCACCGTTGCCACTTTCGTGTTTTCTTAGACCGTTTCTGGCGAAAGACTCCTAGGGTATGTAATTCGAAATGCTAAAACCATCCTCAAATGCTGCAGTGGGGTCTGTAGATGAACAGAAAGGTTTCGGATTTTTCAGCTGCCATGTGGCTGCGCCACCGTTGCCACTTTCGTGTTTTCTTAGACCGTTTCCGGCGAAAGGCTCCTAGGGTATGTAATTTGAAATCTGAAAACCATGCTCAAATGTTGCAGTAGGGTATGTAGATGCGCACGAAGGTTTCGGATTTTTGGGGTACCACATGGCTGTGCCACCGTTGTCACTTTCGTGTTTTCTTAGACCGTTTCCAGTGAAAGGCCCCTAGGGTATGTAATTCGAAATGCTAAAACCATGCTCAAATGTTGCAGTAGGGTCTGTAGAGGCGCACGAATGTTTCAGATTTTTCAGGTGCCACGTGGCTGTGCCACTGTTGCCACTTTCATGTTTTCTTAGACCGTTTTTGACGAAAGGCTCCTAGAGTATGTAATTCGAAATGCTAAAAGCATGCTCAGATGTTGCAGTAGGGTCTGTAGATGTGCAGGAAGGTTCGATTTTTTGGGTGCCATGTGGCTGTACCACTGTTGCCACTTTCGTGTTTTCTTAGACCGTTTCCAGCGAAAGGCTCCTAGGGTATGTAATTCGAAATGCTAAAACCATGCTCAAATGTTGCAGTGGGATCTGTAGATGCGCACGAAGGTTTCGGATTTTTCAGCTGCCACATGGCTGTGCCTCCGTTGCCACTTTCGTGTTTTCTGAGACCCTTTCCGGTGAAAGGCTCCTAGGGTATGTAATTCGAAATGCTAAAACCATGCTCAAATATTTCAGTGGGGTCTGTAGATGCGAACGAAGGTTTCAGATTTTTCAGCTGCCTAGTGGCTGTTGCCACTTTCGCGTTTTCTTAGACCGTTTCTGGCGAAAGGCTCCTAGGGTATGTAATTTGAAATCCTAAAACCATGCTCAAATGTTGCAGTAGGGTCTGTAGATGCGCACGAAGGTTTCAGATTGTTGGGGTGCCACGTGGCTGTGCCACTGCTGCCTCTTTCATGTTCTCTTAGACCATTTCCGGTGAAAGGCTCCTACAGTATGTATTTCGAAATAGTAAAACCATGCTCAAATGTTGCAGTAGTGTCTGTAGATATGCACGAAGATTTCAGATTTTTCAGGTGCCTCGTAGCTGTGCCATGATTGCCACTTTCGTGTTTTCTTAGACCGTTTCCGGTGAAAGGCTCCTAGAGTATGTAATTTGAAACGCTAAATCCATGCTGAGATGTTGCAGTAGAGTCTATAAATGCGCAGGAAGGTTTCAGATTTTTTGGGTGCTACGTGGCTGTGCGACCGTTGCCACTTTTGTGTTTTCTTAGACCGTTTCCAGCGAAAGGCTCCTAGGGTATGTAATTTGAGATGCTAAACGCATCCTCAAATGTTGCAGTAAGGTCTGTAGATGCGTACAAAGGTTTCAGATTTTTCAGGTGCCACGTAGCGGTGCCACCATTTTTCTTTCGTGTTTTCTTAGATCATTTCCGGCGAAAAGCTCCCAGAGTATGTAATTTGAAATGCTAAAACTATGCTCAAATGTTGCAGTAGGGTCTGTAGATGTGCATGAAGGTTTCGGACTTTTGGGGTGCCACGTGGCTGTGCCACCGTTGCCACTTTCATGTTTTCTTAGACCGTTTCCGAAATGCTAAAACCATGCTCAAATGTTGCAGTGGAGTCTGTAGGTGCGCATGAAGCTGCGTCACCTGTGTCATTCAATATGATTTTAGTGTGTCATATAATACATTTCGTCTTTGTATCAAGCATTCATACAGTCAAGGATGCAAATGCGGGGATACACTATAGTGTGCATTGCACACAAGTGACACCATCTAGTTTAGATTCTCTCTTCAGTACAATATGACACAATTGATGGAAATGTTTTTTACCATTCCATTTTACTGGTCTTTAAGATGCTGGAAAACAAATAACGGATCTCTGTTCCGTACAGTTTGGGAAATAAGGGTGTTTGAAAGTATTTCCATTTTTGGCTCCTGGTGTTTCCACTGGGATGCGGTAAAAACATTTTCCACATGAATCAAGTACTTATTACCCCACATATCACATACCAAATTTGGTTCAAATCAGTTCATCAGTTCAAAACATAGAAATTTGGGGGCACGGCCAAACATCTTGCTCCTCCCATTAAAAAGGCAAATATTGCTCTACAAACTTTGAACAAATCTCATTCTACACCTTAAAAGGAAACTCAGTTCCAAATATCACGATTGTACTCATCAGTTCATATCAAGAAGATATTTTTAATTGGGAGAATTTTCCGCCACCCCCTGCCTATGGGGCTGGGCAGTTTGATTCGAATAAAACAAAATGTGAAGTCCGAACAAATGATCTCCTCAGATTTAACTGAAAAGGCCCAGAGGTTTTGGAGGAAAAACCATAAACACCATCTTCACAGACAGTGGATGGACAATGGACAGTCAGTGATCACAATAGCTTACACTGACTTTCAGTCAGGTGAGCCTAAAGAACACACCCAATTTATTAAGATAAAGGTAAAAAAACAAAAGGCCCACGTGGCCCGAATTGCTCACCTTGAACAGAACATGATATAAACAGAGTCCAAGAATGAATCTACATTAACCCTTTGAACCACAGTGGCCCTTTTTCCGGCCAGGAACATGATACGTCATATCGTCATTATATAGGATGGCTGTTTAGTAAATATTGTGGGATAGACCAATCAGTATTTTCAACATGCAGCCCGAGGCTGTGCGTTGAAAATACTGATTGGTCCACCCCAAATAATGAACATGGACTCTTCTAATTGCTGCCATTGAACTGGCATGGAAAATACCACTAGAGTTCAAAGGGTTAAGCAATCCATCTCCATAGGAAACACTGTCAATCCTCGAGTCCCTCAGGAGTGACTAAAATAGTCCAAGCATCATGCCTTTTCTTCAGTTGATCATAATGCAAAAAGTGGACCTCCCTCCTCTTGATAAAACCTGTATGGATTAATCTTAGTTACACACCTCTAGAGGGTACTGAATACAAAATTTCTAATTCTTCAGCTACATGGCCAATTCCAGTTCCCATAGGCAGCCCAAATATTAACCCAGACGCTCGATTTGAACAATGTTGAATCTGACCCTCCTAGAGATGTTTTATAGCAAAGATGAAAGCATTCTGACTGGTGGATCTGAAGAAGGTTTTTTAAGAAATTTCCCATATGGAGCCCAAATATTAACCTAAGCACTCAATTTGAACAAAGTTGAATGTGACCCCACTTTTTTAGCTGATTCAGCCTTTTTTCAAAACCCCCTTACAGAACAACCTAACATAACCGATGCCAATTTTTTTTTACCATAGAATTCTACTGGTCCTAGGGATGCTTCATACCAACTAACAGTTCTCTGTTCTGTGTGGTTTGGGAAATATGAGAGTTTGAAAATATTTCTATTTTTAGCTCCTGGGGTTACTATGGGGATGTGGAAATCTTTTTTTTTTGCACAAGTCAAGTACTTATGACCCAATAATATCACATACCAAATTTGGTTCAAATCCGACAATCGGTTCTGAAAAAGGAAATTAGGGGAGGGGCCAAAAATCTTACCCCTCCCATTACAAAGCCAAATATTGCTTCACAAACTTCGTTTGAACAAATTTGATTCTACACCTCAAAAGGAAGCTCCATAACAAATATCAAGTCATTGTACCCACTGGTTCATGAGAAGATTTTAAAAATATTTTGGAGCATTTTTTACCACCCCCTCCCTATGGGGCAGAACATGTTGTTTTGAACAAAAATGCAAGGCCCCATTCAGGATCATCACTCACACAAACTTTCACTTGAATTGGCTTTGTGGTTTTGGAGGAGAAGGCCAAAACATGGTGTTGATGGAGAGAAGAGAATCTGTAGTAAAGGTATCCCGCTGACACCTAACTCAATTAACAAAATGAACAATTTTAACATTTACTAGAATTGTGACAAATTAAAGTCCGAAACTGCATGGCTCACGAAAATCGCGCGCGACTCGGATAAAGAAAATATAATACATTATGGATAAATAATAGTATAGAGAATATAATTAAAAAACAGTTCCTGATAAGAAAAGGATACTTTGATCCAACTTGATGCAGGATACACACAATCAACGAGCAGGATGAACACTGATACTAGTGCTGAGAAGAACGTCTCGTCACATGGCGGACGAAAAAAAAGAATGAGTCATTAGCGCTGCAAATGCGCACTGGCAACGGAAAATGTGGAGTTGTACTTGGAAAAGAGCATCCCTTACTGGGTCTGCGCCGGTTGCACTCGACCCAGTTTTGGCTTATTTTTTCTTGGTGCTTTTGCACCAGTTTTCTTTCCCAAATTGCTTGGGAAAGACCCAAATAGAGAGTATATTTTCCGAGTTAGGGACTTCCACTGTACTGCAAGCCTGTAGTATACAATTGTAGGTAGGTTGATAAGAAATCCATTTTTAAACCATGATTGCTGTCCGTATTCAACATAACAAGATACAATACAGACATCAGGAAAAGTGTAAGATACACCACCCATGGAATGCTGATTACACATTAGAATGTCATGCAAGATTGCATCTGACTGGATATTATGCATCTGAGTGACATTATGACATGAATTAAATGATTTGAAAAAAACAGTTTCAAGACAGAAAGTTATCAGACCACTGACGGCAATATTTTTCTTGAAAAAATATCAGCTTTACTCACTTAAATCAAGTTTAATTGTGATATAAATACAGAATACAACGTTGGCAGAAAATAGGTGGATTATAGGAATCAATGATTCTTGGTAAGGTTTTTTTTTGTATTCCACATGTGCCTTTGGTGCCTGTACTCCACCCTTGGTGTGTTCTGTTTTATTCCTTGTGTAGATTGATTGACATATGTCAAGGAAGCCCTAATAGCAGGAGCTTTATAATCAATCTGAAGGCAACATCGACATTTTGAGATGTAATGTTTCAAGAACTTCATCATTCAATCAGCCTTGCCAGCATAGATAATAAAGTCTACAAACAACGACAAACCACAACGTGGATTGAGTACATGAGGACTGGAATCAACAACTTGAGTGGAATCAGCAACTTGAGGCAGAGTTTTCCCTGTATTTTGCACATGAAATGTAGAAAAAATTCCACAAAGGGACATGGACTCCTGTCCCCATACTTTACCCATATTGTGTTCTATATTTTACTACAATTACACTTGAATTTAGTGAATGAAGCTGATATTTGTAAAGAAAAATATCACCTTCAATGGTCCATTTCCATTCTTGCTTAAACATTAAATTGTGTCGAAGCATTTCATTCACATCTTAATGTCATTCAAAAATACACAGTGTTCAATCAGATGCATTCTTATATGATGTTCTTATGTGTAATGCAGATTCCACTCATGGGGTATCTACAACATTCTCCAATGTATGTATTGTTTTGGGCAACACTGAATACACACAGTAATTGTGTGTAATTAGCTATATCAGTCCTGTGTATGATAACTCTGAGCTTTGAAGAAACCAGGGGGGGGGGTGAAAGGAGGAGGAAGGGCAATTCTTATACTTTGCACTAGCAGACACAGCCCTTTGCAGGTGTCTTTCAGTTTTACTGAAGCAAGCCTCACGACACCTAGAGCCTCGATGGGCTTAACAGTGACTAGAACAATTAAGTCCTCAAGTAAAAGTTATCTTTTCATACTGGTTCTACAGCTAGATTCATTAGTAAATAGGAGTTCAGTTTGTTTCACTGGATTAATCATGTTATCAAAGGAAACTAACTGCAACTGACATAGTGTTCATGAATACACTTGAATACTACCCTTAGAATTGATTTCTTTTAAAATGAAGAATGTAGACTTGTTTCATGGGTGTACAGGTTTATTAAACAGAAGGATTCTCTTGCATTATATGCTTTTGGTGTCACCTACTTTACCAAGCCAATTGTTGGGAAACAGGGAAATATGAAAGTTTACCTGAGCTGGACAGCGACAGGAGGTTACCTGTTTTCTACTCAATTTTGCAACTGAGCAACAAATTGATTCATTTATTTATTGGTGTTTAAGGTCAGATTTCTGCACAATGGCTAATCATGAAGTCAAGTTCAGTCAATCATTTCTACCCATGTTGCACATTTTAGAGGATATCCACCCCAAGCATTGGTGACTGGGTCCTATCTGACCAGTAAGCAGCATTTGTTTACCACAGGGGAAGAGCAACCAAACAGTCACCAAGATTACAAAGTATATCTGTGCCGCCAGTCTTTCTTATAATTGTATCTGTAACTACTAGTACAGGAATATACTTCTTTGTTTATCAACAAGCTTCAGCCTGCATTTTCAGATTAAAATCAATTATTTATTAGATATGATTTTCTGTTACAGAATTGCCCATTGTTGAACTTGGCTGTTATGACTTCAAACTGATATGAACCAAATTAGAGTTGTCCTCCTTGAAACCTTACTAGTAGCCATTTTGTTTACAGTGAGTTACTCGTTGAAAGCAATCAATCAGTAAAATTAGTGTTACCAGGAAAAAGGGAGAAGATTTTGTATGGTGAAGAACTAATGGTAGCAATGAGTAAGGATGAGGGGGATGAAGAGAAAAAAAGTGAGTTGTCCACAAATTCAATACAATCCAAGGTTCAGAGTCGTAAGCAAAGATTCATTGAAGTGGGAGAAGAGGTAGTTCAGCTATCTGAATGTCACAGCCTCCCCACCAGGGAAGTGGCAATGTTTGGATAGCTGAGCTTTGAGCAGAGGACACTTTGGACCCTATGAAAACAATGAGAAACAATAGCACTGTCAGAAAACTGCAACAGATCTGAGAATATTTTGGAATTATTTGATTTGGTTTAATAAATAATCAGCCCTTGGTAACTTCACATCAACCTTTGACCTTCAGTCTCAGGCTGATATGAAGCTACCTTGGGTGGATATCTCAGACGATATGAAAATAACCAAGTAATATCCTCTATGTAATCGGAGACAGGTCATGTACCTTTATGGAGAATCTTATCTCCAGGTTTCTTGACACGATATTAATTTCCCTATCACCAAACAAGATTGTCAAAATTTTGGTGTTTTATCGGACTCTACTGTATACAATTTTTCACTTTTTGTCAAGTGGCCTACTTTATAACTGTTCATCTCTGTTGTTTTATCTGGTAGAGTGCTCAATTATTTTTGGTCACCAAATGTTTTACACATGTCTTTGCCATGTTACAATTCATGAGAGAGTGCCTATGGGCACTCTCCCATAAGTTGTAACAAGGCAAACCCTTACAGACTAAATAATATCACTTCAAAGATAATAACACTCAGCACATCCGCTGAATATGTGCCCTCAAGCTGTGGTACCTGCACTTCAGAATAAAGCCCAAATGTGGGCTTCCAGCATTCTACCAGTTAAGAACCGAGAATGAATACCGATTTAACATTTTACAGGCACTAAGAACGGGATATTAAATAGCAGTGAATTTTGTTCCCTATGTTGATAATAAGTGCCTATCCTCTTAGGGTTACTTAACCATTTATCCAATACACGCGTTATCAAAACTTCTTTTTTTTAATTATTTTTTTCTTCAAATTTTTCACAGTATTTCAACAAAACTATATCAAGTTACTCCCTCATTGGAACGAGCTCATCAAGTTTGTTCCAATGAGGGGGCCATATATAGTTCTGTCTAATATTTTTCAAAAATAATTTTTTATCAACTGCAACAATTCGTAAATTTCGCAGGCAGATGCAGCAGATTTGTTTGGTAGAGAGTTAATCTGTCATTCATTGGTAGAAGGAATTATTGTCGTCTGCAATGTATGGTTGCCTTATTTCACATGAACTGATCAGATTAATTGACTCTGCCTGTATCCTTATTTCTGATAATGATATAGCCATTGATGATAAAAATCACTTTGAACACCTATACAGTACTTATTTATTGGTGTTTAAGGTCACGTTAAGCATTTTTGGTTCCATCAACATAGGTATGAAGTCAAGTTTCGCCGTTCGATTATACCTATGCTGCCCACTTTCGAGGGACTCCCAATCCAGGCATTGGTTCCGGGTCCTATTTTACCAGTTAAGCAGAACTTATTTACCACAGAAATCAAGCACTGCTCCACTTCCCAGTGTTCCCTTGGGACCTATACAGTACCAATGGAAATAACTTATACAAAAACCGCAGTGATACTCTGGCTGTCACTCTGCTGATGACTGCAAAATAACTGTGAAGCAAATGGCACTAATTTTCTAAACATGATATAGCCACTGATGACGAAAATCACTTTAAACAACAATATTTATTTATTGATGTTTAAGGTCACTTTCAGCATCTTTAGCTACATCAATACAACAACAAGCTTGAAGTCAAGTTTAGCCAGTCATTTATACCCAGGCTGCCCAGTTTCGAGGGACATCAACCACAGGAAATCATTCCAGGTCCTATTTTACCAGTAAAGCAGAACTTGTTTACCACAGTAAACAAGCACTGCTCCACTTCCCAGGGTTCTCATGGGGACCTATAGGGTACCAACAGAAAAAACTTATACGAAAGCCTCAGTTATACTCCGCCTGTCATGATGTTTATGACTGCAAAATAACTGTGAAGCAAATCACGCCTCCATTCACTGAATGAGTCAAACTCATTAATTACTTTGTTTAACCAACAATGCAGTGAATGCAGATAACCACAAATTATTGAAATGCTGGTATATCATGATTGTATCCATACATGTCTTGGGTTTTCTATAGCGAAGTTGCTTGCATATATGATTATTCTACAAATTATTGTCAGTAAAATTAAATAAGTGAAAAAAACAAATGTTGGAGCGATACTATTAACTGGTAGAGTGCTAAGCTATTTTTGGTCGTCAGCATTTGTTCACATGTCTTTGCCTTGTTATGATTTATGGGAGAGTGCCAGTGGGCACTCTCCCATAAATTGTAACAAGGCATATTCACACAGACTAAATTATTCCACTTTCAATATAATATGAAGCACATCCACAGAATATGAAGCTTTATATTACAGCACCTGCCCTTTAGAATAAAGCCCAAATATGGGCTTGCTGCACTCTACCAGTTAAGAGTGTTGTTTTCACAAATATATTTCTGTGAACATTAAATGTACAGTTTAGAAAGAGACCAGATATAAAATTCATTCACGCAATTATATATTAGAATTTGGATACGTGGAGTTCCTCACCCTTTTTGTTATCAGCTTGCAGGATTTTTTAAATAATGTGGGGAAGAATACCATGATACCATGAAAGGAGATGCAAGAAAAATCCAAAAATAATGAGAGAAGTAATCACATTTTCATTTTAAGTTATTGCACTACTCCTCGCCTGGATTTGTCTCACGGAGAGTCAGGACTGGCCTCACTGAAGTTAAGTGACTTACTCTTGATCTGGGGTAATTTGAGGTTGAGCTGGTCTTTGGAAAAAGACCTAGGTTCACTCCCCTTTCTATCTTCACCCTCTTTGGTTTTCTTTTTGCTCTGCCTTCATGGAGGATGACTTCATTTACACTCTGAGCATACAATCTTCCCAATCATGCCCTCACCGATTTCATCTTTGCTTAAATTTTAATCCCCAAAACTTGCTCTTGTTTTTTTCCTTCTTCATTTCTTCCTTCTCTCTCAAAATGTGATCTGTGGCTGCATTATCCTCCATTATCTCTTCCTGCATCTTCTGAATGCAGCTGTGTAAGTTGCACCAAACCATTAAAACATATTTTATTTATTTATTAGGTTTTTTACCGACACTTTCCACACACAGGATCAATTCACTGTCAGACTGTTTTATGTGTTGAAGGAAAGTATACCAGTGACATGCTGTACTTTATAGTACACAGTGTCCCATGTGGGCAGTCAGATTAAAAGACAATGAGAATGAAATAAAAGGCAAATTCCCCAAGTATCAATCCGAAAACTTATTGTAAAACAAAAACAGTTCAAGAACAAAACCATGTACCAGTGAATCATACATTTTAAATGTATTCTAAAATACTTTCCTTTCCATATTATGAAGAACCAAACAGAGTGCATTCTGCAATTAACTGACTTCCCTCTGAAGGCAAATGTCGTAAAACTACATGCAGTCCATTCTATTCTCAAAGGTACTGTGTATATTTAACCAATTTTATGATATACTTTCCTATAAAATATCCTAAAACATCCACATACAGCAACTGTTATTGACCATTTTCCATTGTTTGACAAAATTTTAAAATTTATACTATTACACCTAAGTTGTTTAAATTGCCTCTTAACTGGTAGAGTGCTAAATTATTTTCAGTCCTCAAATCTTGTACACATGTCTTTGCCTTGTTACAATTTATGGGAGAGTGCCTATGGGCACTCTCCCATAAATTGTAACAAGGCAAACCCTTACAGACTAAATAATATCACTTCAAAGATAATGCAAAGCATATACACTGAATATGAGCCTTCAAGTTGTGGTACCTGCATTTCAGAATAAAGCCAAAATATGGGCTTCCAGCACTCTACCAGTTAATCTATCTAAAGTTTTCGGCATGTCGATTACTATATGGCCTCCAGTCAAGTGGCAATGGGCCAAATGTTTTATTATATGTGAAAATGTCATTGGCACTTGTGACTGAAACGTTTAAGGCTATTGTCACAAAAAAAGTAAGTGAAACCTGGCAACAGAAAATGTCTAGCTGAAACACTAAGGGGACAGCTTCACTTTGGTCAATACAAACATTTCAGGTCCATAAACTGCCATGTGATTCGCAACTTTGTGCATTATTTGTTAATTAACAGCCGCATGGCCTTTAATACTAACTAGATATCTGCAACTCAAAACTCAATAGAGATGTTCTCTTTCCATATGTGAATACTTTCTGTGAGTTTGATTGAGTGGGGGTTAAAAAAAAAGGAAAAAAAGGTCGAACTAAGATAGTTAATAATTCCCTGACTTTTTAGATATATACTCTGTTGTGATATTGAACTAATCTCTAATATTTTTAACAAGAATGCAGACTTAAATGTGATAGGTTTCTTAACCAGAAAGTTTGTTGGCTATGTGTCAAACAGAACTACACTAAGTCTTATTGTCTGAAATAAAAATGTTGAATAATTAGATCTGCTTATAGTAACACTTCATTGATATTTGAAGTCACAGCTAAAGGACTCTCAAATCGATATGGTTCTACTCTTTCCTTATATGAATAGTTTTGCAGTTCTGGTTCAGCTGTGGTAAAAAGGGCTAATGGTATCAACCAACAAGAGCAACACAAAGCTTGACATATCCTCCTCCTCCTGCAATATCATGGATTGCATATGCCACAAGAAATGTATATGTAGTATCTTTACTGATATAACACAAGATGGTGTAGAGATCTTGCATTTGTAACAAATGAACAAACATGATGACAAACTCTGCTAACCTCCCCATGAAAACTAATACCTGATGCCATTCAATAAAAACAACAGCTGCTGTTCTGTGGTAGCTATACTGAATATTGAATCTGGACAATTATCAAAGGAAACCTTCCATTAGCCATCCTCAATACACCATCAACAGATAGGACTGATTATGCAAGGCACTCCCAAGTTAATTGGCTGAAACCATAATCAAAATGGCTGCCATGGTGGCCATACTGAATATCGAATGTGGACATTCTCGAAAATGATCCTTCAACTACCCAACCTCAACTCTTCATAAAGTGATGAGATTGTATAGTGAAGGCATTTTTGAGTTAATTGACAGAAACGACATGTTTACAGATGGAAAACAGACAGGCGGACATAGTGTTGACATAATGCCCCCTTCATTAGTGATCAGGGTCATAAAATCAAAAAAATATTTCTAGAACAGTGACCTTGACCTTTGGAGGCAAACCTGAAACCCAAACAAGTTCTTTTCCTTCCACTGGACTACCTTCTCCTTACCTTTAGTGGATGTGTCAAAAGAAGTAAATTATTGCCAATAAACCTATTTTTGACCAAGATCTTTCTGTAGAAATCATCTAGTGACCATCGTTCTCACGTTTACAGACTCTGGAACTGATAGAGTTCTTCCTTTTCAGGAGTACTTAATCTGTAAATTAAGTGGAAATGGATCATATAACACTAAAGTTATTGTCTGGAAACCAGTTTATGCACTGTTCTATTGCAGTACTAGTCCTGTGACTTTCAATCTTATGGTTACCAACTCAAAATGCAGGGCTTAAAAGTCATTCGTGAATCAGTCTCAATTCTTGCAAATGATTCTTGCAAATAAAAAAAAAATGCCGATAGGATCACCAATCCAATGTTGTTTACAATTTACTATGTGAAGGGTCACTGTGACCTTGACCTTTGACCTAGTGATTCCAAAATAAATAGGGCTCTTTCCTGCATGAATGCCAACCTACCTATGAAGTTTCATGAACGTGGGTGGAACCATTGTCAAATTATCATCCGGAAACCAATTGTTTACGATTTATTATGTTCAAGGTCACTGTGACCTTGACCATTGACCTAGCAAGTCCAAAATACATAGAGGTCTTCCAATCACCTAGGCCAACCTACCTATGAAGTTTCATGAATGTGGGTCAAACCATTATCAAGTTATCATCCGAAAACCAATTGTTTATGATTTACTATGAAAATCACTGTGACCTTGACCTTTCACCTAGTACAAAATAAATAGGATTCTTCCTCTCGCTGATGCCAACCAACCGATGAAGTTTCAGGAAAGTGGGTCAAACCATTATAAAGTTATCATCTGGAAACCAATTGTTTTGATTTACTATGTTCAGGGTCACTGTGACATTGAACTTTGACCTAGTGAGTCTAAACCATTATAAAGGTATCATCTGGAAACCAATTGTTTTGATTTACTATGTTCAGGGTCACTGTGACCTTGAATTTTGACCTAGTGAGTCAAAAATAAATAAGGTTCTTCCTCTCAAAAAGGCCAACCTACATATGAAGTTTCATGATTGTGGGTTGAACCATAGTGAAGCTATCATCTGGAAACAATTGTTTACAATTTACTATGTTCAAGGTCACAGTGACCTTGACCTTTGACCTAGCAAGTCTAAAATATATACGGCTCTTCCTCTTACCAATGCCAACCTACTTCTGAAGTTTCATGAATGTGGGGCAAACCATTATCAAGTTATCATCCGAAAACCAATTGTTTATGATTTACTATGTTGAAGGTCACTGTGACCTTGACCTTTCACCTAGCATGTACAAAATAAACAGGATTCTTCCTCTCGCTGATGCCAACCAACCTATGAAGTTTCAGGAAAGTGGATCAAACCATTATCAAGTTATCATCCAGAAACCAACTGTTTACAGATTTACTAGGTTTAAGGCCACTGTGACTTTGACCTTTCATCTAGCAAGTCCAAAATGAGTAGGTTTCTTCCTCGCACTCATGCCAACCTACCTATGAAGTTTCATGAGCAAGGGTGAACCATCATCAAGTTATCATCCGGAAACAAATTGTTTTGATTTATTATGTTCAGGGTCACTGCGACCTTGACCTTTGACCTAGCGAGTCCAATTTCAAAGCAATCTATTCATACATGTGCCTATAGAGCATGCCAAATGAATAAGTTGATGCACAAATGCATCAAGTTCAAAGGCCATTGCTACGATAACAGTTTTTTGATGAAACTGAACCAAGTTTCAAAGCAATCCATTCATAAATGTATTCATAAATGTGCCCTGTAGGGGATAGGAATATGTTGTTGCACAAATGCACCGATTTTAAAGTTCCCTGCTGATGACAGCGTTTTTTTGAAGGACATAGAAGAAAGCCTGGATAGCTCACATCTGGAGGTTACCCCAAATATACATAACAAGTTTCAAACTGATCCATTCATAAATTCACCCTGCAGGGCTTACCAAAGGAAAATTTTGATGCACAAATGCAATGAGTTCAAAGCTCAATGCTAATGGAAACATTTTTCGACTCAGATGGAAGAAAATCGATAGCTCCCATCTTGAAGTCATCCCAAACAAGCACACCAGGTTTCAAAGCACACCAGGTTTCAAAGCGATACCATCATAAATGTGCCCTGTAGGTTGTGCCAAAGAGAAATCTTGAGGCCTGACTAAACTAAGTTCAAAGGTCATTGCCAGCAGCAACATTTTTTGATGGAAATAGAAGAAAATCGATTGTTCCCATGTAGAGGTCACCCCAAACAAGAATACTAAGTTTCAAAGCGATCCGATCATAAATGCGAATTGTGAGGTGTGCCAAAGAAAATTGTGTACGTACACCAATGGATGAGAAGTGACAGCAACAGCTCAGCTTGACTTCATTATGTTGAGCAAAAAAAAGTGTATCAACATGTGGTAAGAGTTTTTGTGAAGAGCAATAAGAACTTTGCTAGTTTTTTGAAGGAGTTATGGACACCATATTTCTATTTTCCTGCACACAACACTGTAGAATCTGAACAAGCAAAAAGGAAATCTGAAAACTTTGCAAATCAGACAGGGACATATCAGCAAGATTAAATGAAGTGATGGGACAACATTGTCCCAAACTAAATTTTGCATGTGTCAAGTTGAGAAGGCTGATCTCTCATACTTTGAAATCAAACCGATTCTCGTGAATCAAGATGAATTTTTAAGGGACAATGAATTGCAAATTTGAAAAAGTTAAGTTGATCATTTATTTATTTATTAATTTACTGCTGTTTAAGGTCACATACATCTGCGCAATGGCTAATCGTGGTCACAACATGGAGATAAAGTCAAGGTCAGTCAATCGTTTATGCCCCATGTTGCCTATTTTTGAGGACCTGCACCCGAAGCATTAGTGACTGGATCCTATTTAACCAGTTAAACGGAGCTTGTTTACCACAATAAACAAGCACTGCCTCACTTCTGGGGATTATAAGCAGGGGAAGTTGACAGTTTGACAAAACCACAATTTTCGTTATGCAAAAGTACCCTTATGTTTCACATATGACTCATATGAATGCATTCATATCAATTAACCCTTTACCTAATCAATTGGCCTCGCCCGCCCCGTAATATGCAAATTCAGCAGTTGAACCAATATTATTTTTCAAAAAGTTACAACAAAACCATATCATGTAACCCCCTCATTGGAACAAGTTTTGGAAAAAAAATTAAAAATGATATTTAAAATAATAAATTCTGATATCGCATGCATCAGGTAAAGGGTTAAATAAATAAACTTAAAGGTGAAGATTTACTGGCTTTATTGAATAAGCTTGAAGGCGAGAATTTATTGGCTTCATTGAAAAAGCTGACAGCCATTTTCATCCCGATCTTGTAAACTGATCGATCACTCATGGAAATTTCCAAGACAGTGCAGTCCTCTTTCAGAAGAAAATAGGTGAAGTCTGTGCTTATAGCGTAAGCACCCATGCAAAACTATTTCAGATAGCAATTGTCTATACACAGTCTGTGGGCTTTACTGGAGGCATAACTGCACTTTATTTGAAATTATACATTGCTTTTTGATATGATAATGCCCAATTAATCGCTAAAATAATGCACAGTTGTTGTTCACGGCGATCAAATATTCAAAATGTAGTGAAGGTATTCAATTATTTCCACGTGTATCAGAAATTATAACATGCGGAAAATTCCTTTATCTCTTTGCAATGTTGTATCTTTTTCAAATTCATCTGCATAAATGTTTTTAATTGTAGATTTTTGTGTTGCTTCTGATGTCTTACACTTACACACAACATTTTTAAATACTCTTTCACACAGAAGCAAAATGATATGTTTTCAAATTATCAGCATATTGTCCCTTTGAGGCTAAAGGAACTAAAATGAAAGTGTCAATGACACTGTAGCTTAACTTATCTGTGTTTGATGAAAGGATTATGAAATAAGACAAGAATTGTGATAATTGGTGATATGTTAATTTCTGTTCCCTGTATGCTATGTTTTTACTAAAAATAATATGAGGTGCAGACTGTTCTAAAGAACTGAGGGGTGGGTTAATGTGGACCTCACAGTTAATGTATGTGGCCTTCACAGTTAACATATGTCAACGAAAGTTACCAAGTTACAGTGAAATTATTCCAAAATGAGTCATCCTCTCAAATTACATTGAAATCCCTTCATAAATATGGCCTGTAGACTGTGCTAAAGGTTTTCAGGCTTTAGGCCTGTGCAGCCATCACGGCTGCCGATTGCAACTAAAAGGGGACTTCCTCACCTCGACATGATACTGAGTCATTCTACCAAGTTACAATGAAATCCCTTCACAAATACGACCTGTAGTCTGTACTAAAGTTTTACAGGTTTTGGGCTCGGGCAGCCATCATGGTTGAATGATCTCAACCAAAAGGGGACGATCTCATCTGGGCATTATTTGGAGTCATCCTACCAAGTTACAATGAAATCCCTTCATAAATATGACCTGTAGACTGTGCTCAAGGTTTTCGGGCTTTGGGCCCCTGTAGCTGTCACAGTTGACCAATCACGACCAAAAGGGGATGTCATCATCTAGGCATTATATGAAGTCAACCTAACAAATTACAATGAAATTCTTCCATAACTACGACCTACAGACTATGCTAAAGGTTTTGGGCTCGGGCAGCCATCAAGGCTGAATGATTGTGACCAAAAGGGGACGTTCTCATCTAGACATTACTTGGAGTCATCCTACCAAGTTACAATGAAATCCCTTCATAAATATGACCTGTAGACTGTGCTAAAGGTTTTCGGGCTTCGAGCCCCTGTAGCCGTCACAATTTGCCCAATCGCGTCCAAAAGGGGATGTTCTCATCTAGACATTATATGAAGTCAACCTACCAAGTCACAATGAAATCCCTCCATAAATATGACCTGTAGACTGTGCTAAAGGTTTTCGGGTTTTGGGCTCGGGCAGTCATAACGGTTGACAGATCGCGACCAAATGGGGAAGTTCTCATCTAGACATCATACAGAGTCATCCTACCAAGTTACAATGAAATCCTTCCATATTAAATATGACCTGCAGACTGTGCTATAAGTTTTTGGGTTTCGGGCTTGGGCAGCCATCACGGTTGACAGATCATTACCAAAAAGGGACGTTCTCATCTAGACATTATACATCCTACCAAGTTACAATGAAATCCCTTCATAAATACGACCTGTAGACTGTACTAATGGTTTTTGGGCTCGGGCAGTCATACTGGTTGACCGATCGCGACCAGAAGGGGACGTTCTCATCTAGACATGACCCCAAACCTGCATATGAAATTTTGTGATGATCAGACAAGAACTACGGTGTGTAGCCTGTGCTAAAGGAAAATGTGAACAGACTCACAGACAAACAGACTTCCGCACGCGTGATGGCAATAGCTTATATTGACTTTGTCAAGTTAAGCTAAAAATCATTTTATTTTTTGAATCATAGCTTATAATCCTTCAATGGAATCAACTCAATGCTTTGGGTAGAAAAATATAACGAGAAAAGATACTAAAATTTGAAAGGTGGCTTATATGAATAATAGTGCTGGCCTGTACATATTGAACAGTTTTGAAATGACTAGTGAATTTCATAGTCGACTAGTCACCCACTATTGGTCAATTACTGATCTATGTATTGACACCACTCTATCCCATCTCACCAATATCTTGGGATCAAATTCATCACAGAATGATGTGAAAGTCACAAACCATTATTGACACTAGTGATGTCATCTGATCGTAAATCCATCAATGATGACCATTTTCATAGCAAATCATGTGAAGCTAAAAACATAATTGTCTTAGTGAGAACAGCCTCTGTTATGGGCTAAGGATTCTTCGTTTCTAAGGTACCTCTCTCATCAAAATCTGCATCACTTTTTTCTTCCTGGAAAATCTCCATGATACTATTTTGCTCTTGAGGACTAAAAAAGTTAACCAACAAAACTATTGTTTGACAGGGCTCAAGGAGTTCTGTCAATCAGGATATAGCTGGTTAAATTAACAACTGCGTTATGGGAAATTTCCACTGTTGAAAGCATAATAGTGTACGGAGTTAAGTTTTAATTTGACTTTTTCTGGACTATTTTGTGGTTGAACAAAAAAATGAGAAGCAAAAAAACTCCCTCATCATAAAATTGGGGAAGAATTGTCTGAAAAATAAACAATCTGTTTTAGGCCTTTATTTATTCTTCCAGAAAACATGATATACTTCTTAACTGTAGGTGGCTGTCCCAATGGGACTAAGAAGACTTCCCACATTCCACATTAAGTAGGTAAAATACTCTTAAGTCAAAATAAGGTCAATAACTCTGCCAAAATGAGTTGGGTCAATCTCAAAGGTTCCAATGCTGGGTAACATCTGTGTCAAGTTTTTTAACTGGTAAAGTGGTAAGTTTTTTTGGTCCTGGAAATTTCTTTGTGTGTCTTTGCCTTGTTACAATTTATGGGAGAGTGCCTATAGGCACTCTCCCATAAATTGTGACATGGCAAATCCTAACAGATAAAATAATATCACTTCAAAGATAATATGAAGCACATCCACAGAATATGAAGCCTTTAAATAACAATACCAGGACTTCAGAATAAAGCCCAAATATGGGCTTTCAGCACTCTACCAGTTAAAGCATGACTGACCAAGCCTTGAAAAAAAATGACAAAGGCTGTGAAAATACTCTAAGGTGAAAAATGGGCAATAACTCTACCAAAATGGCTTTCACCGACCTCAAAATCACAGGGACACAAAAGGTTCCAATAATGGTCAAAAATTAATGTACAATGAAGGAATACAAGCTCGGGCAAATGAAGGTTGCAAATAAGCCAAAAAAGGGGCGAAAATTTTACCAAAATGAATTGGGCCAAACTCAAAAATCACAGGGGCACAGGTTCCAATGCTGGGTAATCTCAGCCATCTAAAACAGAAGAAACATCATGATAATACATTTAAACAATGAACTAATGTCGATTTCATTGGAAACAGCTGTCAAAATGTTTATCAAAATGACTAACTCATGACCATCTTGGATGTAAAATTTAGGTTTTTTAATGAAATATTTTCAGACATACAGGTAAAACTAGAAGTCCTGTCACGAACTGTCTGCTTATCTAGGCTTAATTGTGCATAATTGCCATATCGAATGACATCCAAAGCACGGCAGGTTATCCTGGTTACTCATAGCAAACACAGGCAATGTTTCTGCCAATGGACCTCCAGGTTTACCGGAGGTCCATTGGCTGAAACATTGCTTCTGCACAGGCCATATGTACAGAATTGGGTAGTCTTACTGTGGTCATAATGCGTAGATTAAAGCACAGATCGACATGCTATTTGTGCACATTTCATGACAGGACTTCTAGTTTTAACTGTACAGTAACATTTCATGGCTCATGAAAACTACTCATGCAGTCATCCATGACAAGACAAAAATCATATCTGACAAGAAATCAAATCAACAAGAGGGATGTGTCCATCCCTATTAGCTCACCAATGCATGGCATGCAATAAACCTAGGCTTATTACAAATCTCAAAAAAAAGTCTGGTCATGTACATGTATAGCAAAACAGGTCAGACAAAAAAGTCTAACATTGCATTACAAAAGTCGAAAATCAGCTAAAAATTGTCCAGAAAAGGGTATTCTTGTCTTATATTGATGCATTTAATACATATATGCTCCTTGGGCAAGACACTTCACCCCCATTGCCCACGTGGGGCACGGTGACGCTGTGTACTAAGGTGTACTGCATGTCGATGGTGCGCCTGTCTTCAACCAATGCTAACCCTGCTTGTGTGGAGTTGTTATCTTGGGGAGCGGACAGTTGCTCGCTGTTGCTCGGTGGTTCTCTCCAGGTACTCCAGCTTCCTCCACCCGTAAAACTGTCACGGTCATGATTAGCCATTGTGCAGAAATATGTGACCTTAAACACCAATAAATAAATAAATACATATATGAAATATAAAAACCACAGCATTTCGGTGGTAGCCTCCACTCATGAAAAGCAAAACAGTCCAAAACAAGTCCACACTTACAAAAAAGTCTAACTTTGCATTAGAAATGTCCAAAATTTACGAAAAATGTCCGACCAAGGGTTAATGTCATCTTATATTGATGCATTTAACACATATATGAAATATAAAAACCAGAGCATACCAGTGGTACCCTCCACTCAAGTATTTGTAAAGCAAAACAGGTCAGAAATTTCCAGTCCACAATTACAAAAAAGTCTAACATTGCAAAAACACTCTAAAAATCGAAAAAAAATAACACTAGGTAAGGATCTGCGAATAATTGTAAGCCACAGAAACATTATGAGGTGCATAGTAACAGGGTGGAAAATCAAAGTGGACTCTTACAATAACTTTAACACAAGTGTTGACGCCGACGCGCCTCAGGTCATGACATAAGCTCACACAACTTTGTTGGTGAGCTAAAAATTGGAATTCCTGAAGAGCCAATATTAAAATCTTATACTTTGTTTTATCCCCTTTCCACCAACATTAAAATCTTATTTTTTGTATCCTTTTTAACAAAAAATAAATAAATTTATCGATTAGGCCCCACAAAGTAGATCTTTGGTTTCTCAGGCCATCTTTTGTAAAATTGCACGGGTGCAGGTAGTTTTTTATTTTATTTTTTATTTCTTTAATTATTTCTTTCAAAAGTTCATGTTCTTGGTTTGTTTTAAGTTAATGTACAGAATAGGATGGGTGGTGGTGAATTTCGTCCCTTGAGTGCAAGAAGGCTTTGCTATGCTAAAGCATTGCAAGGCGTTATTGCACTCGAGGGACAAATGTATCAATTTTATTAACTTAGGTAAAATATCAGACATAAACCATTTAATTTTTATTTTTTCAAGTTTGCATTGGTTAAAAAAGAGAGCATGCGGCTGCCAAAAGGACCATTTTTTTCTTTTTTCAGCCTTATAATTATATAGGAGATATCTAACATACATTTTTCGATATCTACTGTCACAACAGATATAAGAAAAATATCTCTCCAGAAGTTACACGCATCATACAATACATTTGCATAATTATCACTATCCTTTTCAGAGTTAAGATGTTTTTAATTGCAATTAAAATATTGTTATTTGCAATTAAAACACATTTATAATCACCAAAACACTTGTTTTAATTACAATTAAAGAATCACATTGCATATATAGATAGAACGTGATGTGTGTTTGAATCGGTGGGTGTTTTACATAATTCGTTCGAATGACGTAGTCATATTTCACGAGACCTGGCTCAAGTGAAATATGTCTACGCCATTCCAACGAGTTATGTAAAGCATCCACCGATTTAAACACACATCGCATTCTGGGTTTATTACACATCCCCATGCATTAAAATTCATTTAAATAAACCAATTTTATTTCTGATGTTTAAACCCAAAAGTGAAGAGTCTGTTATTTTTTGTTTGAAGCAGTACTATCAAGTGGATCGAAAAAAATCAAAACAACCTTTAGGGAACCAATCTAAATTACATTTGTTATCTTTTCTATTGGGTGTGTTTATTGAAATTAGTATCACTGTTTCTCTTCAGCTGGTGTCCATTCTCACCTAATCATCTGGTGGCTATTACTGATTGTAAAAATATAAGTACAAATTTGGGCGGATTTGCAAAACAGCACTTTTGCTTTGGACTTTTTCATTTTCACACTATGCGACAGACGATTGATAATTGTATAACAAAATTTAGAAACTTTTCGAATCATAACTAATGATTTATTTATTTATTTATTTATTGATGTTTAGGTCACATATTTATGCACAATGGCCAATCATGACAGTTTTACGGGTGGAGGAAGCCGGAGTACCCGGAGAGAACCACCGAGCATCGGTGAGCAACTGTCAGCTCCCAAAAAAATACTAACTCCACGCAACCATCGACGTGCAGTATGCCTTAGTACATAACGCAACCGTGCCCCCACATGGATGAAGTGTCTTGCCCAAGGACACAACGCGGTTGCCACAGGTGGGATTCGAACCAAGGACCTCTCAGCTTGCAGCCTGCACCTCTACCTACTGAGCCACTGCGCTCTCTCATAACTAATGACTCGACGGGAAAGGAACTAATCTAAACAGTGCAGGGAAAAAAGTACCGCATTGACATCACCAGTTAAATACAGAAACATTTATGTCATAGCGGCGATTCCATTAAATACAAGGGTTTTAAGTTCAATGGATGTGTAATAAAATGAAATTTACATACAGCTTTTGAGTTGGCTTCAGAATTATCTCTTTCATGACTGCCAGGAAAAATACGTTTTTCACTCGCAATTTTCAGCCATTCATCAACACTTACATTCCTTGCAGTCACTCACAAGATAAAACGGATACCTATTCAAACAAGACTAATGGTGACCGCTCAGACCACAGATGCCCCTAAACTATGGTCAAATTGGCCTATAATACTGGAATGAAAAGTTTTGTGTTGAATTTGCTCATTGCTCATTATAGTCCATAAAGTTTCAAACTTAACCCTTTGAATCCGAAAGGTCGCTTTTCCGGCTCAGCCCAGGATTGGGATACAACCTGGATTTAAAAAGTATTCAGTTGGTTAGTGAATTTGTGTGGTAGACCAATCAAGTTTTCCAACAGGCTACACATTGAAAATATTGATTGGACTTCCTTCGAATACAGACTCTACCAGATGATGGCTCTGAAATGGTATAGAATATAACATTAGGGTTCAAAAGGTTAATAAAATATATCTGAACATATTAGCCAAAAGCTGTATTGACCTTTTTTCAATAAGGTCAATACAGCAACTAATATATTGGAACTTTCTCAACAGAATCATACTCATATGGATGTCATTTGAATTGGCATACAGTACAAGTCAAAATAAAGTTGTAGGATAACTGCAACACACAAATAGTCTGTGACAGAATTAAGTTTTCACATTTCTGTGACTTTGACCTTTGCCACACGAGCATGGTTTTGCTATGCAACAGATCTTCCATTAGTCTTTACCCTAGTGTAAAGTTTCATGGAAATGCACCCAAGCATTATAGAATTATGGCTCCAGATAGACAAATACAGTCTGTGAAAGAACAAGTTTTCACATTTCTGTGACCTTGACCTTTGCCACTCGAGCATGGTGTTACTGTGCAACAAACCTCCTATTAGTCCTTACCCTAGTGTGAAGTTTCATGGAAATGCACCCAAGCAGTATAGAATTATGGCTCCAGATGAACCAATACAGTCTGTGAAAGAACAAGTTTTCACATTTCTGTGACCTTGACCTTTGTCACTCGAGCATGGTGCTGCTGTGCAACAAACCTCCCATTGGTATTTACCTTTGTGTGAAGTTTGTGGAAATCCACCCAAGCATTATAGAATTATGGCTCTGAATGGACAAATACAGTCTGTGAGAGAATTAAGTAATCCTATTCTTGTAACCTTGACCTTTGTCACTCAAGCATGGTGTTGCTGTGCAAAAGACCTTCCATTGGTCTTACCCTTGTATAAAGACTCATGGAAATCCACCAAAGCATTATAGAGTTATGGCTCAGACAGACAAATAAAGTTGGATGGACAGATAGATGGATGGATTGACAGACAAATGGATGAGCAGATATATGGATGGACAGACAGATGCCTGGTCAACCCAGATTTAAGATGCCTCCTATCAGGACCATAAAAAAGGAGGTATCATCTGTGTACAAATAATAATCCTATTGAACACATTCTAAATGTTGATGATACGATACCTTGATACAACAAATGAAAGTGTCATTGACACTGTAGCTTAACTTGTCTATGTGTTGTGTTTGATGAAAATGATAATGTTCAATGTTTATGAAAGGATTATGAAATAAGACAAGAATTGTGATAATTGGGAATATGTTAATTTTTGTTCCCTGTATGCTATGTTTCTGATAAAAATAATATGAGGTGTACACTGTACTAAAGAGCTGAGGGGTGGGTTAATATGACCTCACAGTTAACGTATGTCAATGAAAGTTTCTAAGCTACAGTAAAATTATTCCAAAACGAGTCATCCTATCAAGTTACATTGAAATCCCTTCATAAATATGGCCTGCAGACTGTGCTAAAGGTTTTTGGGCTTCAGGTCTGTGTAGCCATGACAGTTGACTGATTACTACTAAAAGGGGACATCCTCATCTCGACATTATACTGAGTCATTCTACCAAGTTACAATGAAATCCCTTCAGAAATACAACCTATAGTCTGTACTAAAGTTTTTTAGGTTTTGGGCTCGGGAAGCCATCATGGTTGAATGATCGCGACCAAAAGGGGACGTTCTCGTCTGGGCATCATCTAGAGTGATCCTACAAGTTACAATGAAATCCCTTCATAAATATGACCTGTAGACTGTGCTCAAGGTTTTGATCAAGGTTAAAGTCATCATCTATGCAATATATGGAGTCAACCTAACCTAACAAGTTACAATGAAATTCTTACATAAATATGACCTATAGACTATGCTAAAGGTTTTTTGGTTTTGGACTCAGGCAACCATCAAGGCTGAACGATTATGACCAAAAGGAGCGGTTCTCATCTAGACATTATTTGGAGTCATCCTACCAATTCACAATGAAATCCCTTCATAAATATGACCTGTAGACTGTGCTAAAGGTTTTGGGGCTTTGGGCTCCTGTAGCCATCACAGTTGCCCAATCATGTCCAAAAGGGGACGTTCAAATCCAGACATTATATGAAGTCAACCTACCAAGTTACAATGAAATCCCTACATAAATATGACCTGTAGACTGTGCTAAAGGTTTTCGGGTTTTGGGCTTGGGCAGTCATCATGGTTGACAGATCGCGACCAAATGGGGAAGTTCTCATCTAGACATCATCCAGAGTCATCCTACCAAGTTACAATGAAAGCCCTCCATATTAAAAATGACCTGCAGACTGTGCTAAAAGTTTTTGGGTTTCGAGCTTGGGCAGCCATCAGTGTTGACAGATCATGACCAAATGGGGACATTCTCATCTAGGCATTATACAGAAGCATCCTACTACGTTACAATGAAATCCCTTCATAACTATGACCTATAGACTGTGCTAATGGTTTTGGGGTTTTGCGCTCGGGCAGCATATCAGTTGACCGATCATAACCAAAAGGGGACGTTCTCATCTAGACATGACCCCAAACCTGCATATGAAATTTCGTAACGATCAGACAAGAACTACGGGGTGTAGCCTGAGCTAAATGAAAATATGAACAGACTCACAGACTTCCGCACGTGTGATGACAATAGCTTATCTTGACTTTGCCAAGTTAAGCTAAAAACAACAACAATTGACAGATAACTTCCATGTCAATAATGCCCTGATGTATTGAGTAAAATAATCTAACAGAAATATATTGCTTTGTTTTTTAGGGGGACATGTCAAATGGCTCCTTGTGGTACTAGTCAAAACACAGACAGTAAAACCATAATTTAATTGTGGTATCTGTCCTTTGGAATGCATCACATCAAATATTAACTTACGGCTTCACCATCTATGCTTGAAATTGTGCGGTTCTAGCTTATTGTTGATTCGAATTAGTACCAGAGTTTCCAAACCAGAATAAAATGAAAATTCAAGGAGTATTCAAGGCATTTTATGAAAAACTCCCATAAATTTGGATATTTACCGATGTAAAATATAATTATCTTGAATAGTAAATAACACTTGTGTCACAATCCACAAATACAGTGAAACCCTGTTAACTGTATAACAACTTTGACAATGAGAATTATTCAGTTAACTGGAGCATTCAATTTACAAAGATATGGTAACTTTCCTGTATTCTTGAGGTAATAACTGAGCATTAATTTTATTACATTTTGTTTGACAGAGACCATGGAGCTCTGTCAAGCAAGATATATTAAATTGAATGCCTATGGAGGATGTACTGCAGCCAAATTGATAATTAAATAATGGACTTTGATTACTGTCAGGGTAATGTTGGGAAAATTGTTTTCTCAATTAATGGAAGTTTATTCTTTAATGTATATGCAATTAACAAGTAAAGTGCTACACTCTGTTTGGTCATCAAAGTTTGTTCACATCAATTTGCCTTGTTACAGTTTATAGGAGAATGCTTCTGGACACTTTCCCAATTTTTTTGCAAGGCAAATCCACAGACAAAACAATTTCTTTTCAAAGGTAATATGAATGATATCCACAGAATGTATGAAATACTGAAATTACAGTACCTATACTTCAGAATAAAGTACAAATATGATCTTCTGGCACTCAACTGGGTAACAGTTCAAATTTGTACTAAAGGTATCATAAATGGTTTTATGTCTGAAAGTTATATTCAATTTACAGAGTTATTCACTTAAAAGATAACTAATTAATTGGACTCCATTGTAATAACAAAATATTATGTCACAAAAATCTAGTAATATACTGGGTTACAAACAATGAAATATTAGTAAAAGTTACTTAGTTAACTGCAATGCGAACTATTTGTTATAAGCATAAGGATGACTGAAACATGATTCCACATATGAAAGACGGTAGTTTTGCCAGTTTTTAACCTTTGGAATACTATCTCTCTTATGATTAATAGAAAAATCTTTATTGGCATTTAATGACACTTTCATCAACCAGGGTAACATTGTGTAACTCAAGTTCATACATAATTATCATTTTGAAAATCAAGGACTTTTCAAGGTCTTTCTGGGGACAGATGTATAAAATTTAGAGCCACTCTTTAACTGGTTGAGGGCTAGATTATTTTTGGTCGTTTGTTATTCAAACTTTGTTTTATTTAAAATTACTGGAGAGTGTCTACAGGCCCTCTCCAATAATTTGTAATAAAACAAAATTATATAAACAAAATATATTTTGCATTTGACGGAATAGGAAACAAGAGTAAGGATAATGTTGCCTTTTACTCTAGTACCCTCATTTTTTTGAAAGCCCTGATAGTGACTTCTAGCACTCAACCAGTTAACCCTTTACCTAACCTGAAAAGCAGATGACACTTGCAAAAATAATTCTTGAATAACTAATTTTTTTTCATTTTTTGTCTCAAAAACATAGGTTATGACCCCTCGTTGGAACGAGCTCGATGAGCTCGTTCCAATGAGGGGTCATAACCTATGTTTTTGAGACAAAAAATGAAAAAAATAATGAAAATTAATTGGCGATTTTTTAGAATAGCGCTGGCCGGTTTTGGCCGTTCTGTTAGGTAAAGGGTTAACTAATTAAACCCACCTGAATTTTATAATGAAATCTTCACAAAAAAACATTCTGCATGGAAAAATTGTTTCTTAACTGTATATGTATGTTGTTTGTAGTATTTTGATTTAATCATAAAAATCATAACAATATACGTTATAATTTGTTCCTTCAAGAGCAATAAGGCACCATCTGCAATGCTTTAGCATTGTAGGTGCTAGTTTGTTACACTCAAGGGACAACATATAGTTTTTATTAATTGCAGGGGGAAAAGAGAATGAGGATGTTTTTATTACTCTCGAAACAGGTGTTTTGGGGTGGCTGTTTAGGGTTTTGTAAACCTCCCACTGCTTACATTGGAAGGTCTGTCAGTGGCAGTTGATTATTAGTGACCATAGAGTCATTAAGGGAACAGCAATCTTTGTGCCAGTTTGAATGAACTTAATTTTGTGGAACTGACTTCAAAACAAACATAACTGATGCTTAATAATCACCTTACTGATGTTTTAGTGAATAAAACAGGTACGATGCCCACATAACAGGTGGCCACACTGCAGATCCAATAAAATTTAAGGACTTTTTAAGGTAGTTTGGCAATTTTCAAGGACTTTTCAAGGCTTTTATTGTTTTAGGGTCTTTTTAGGGCCAAGGTTGAAAATTCAAGGATTTTTCAAACCTGTATGAACCCTGCTGTTGGGCAGTTTTACAGGTGGGGGAAGCTGGAGTACCTGGAGAGATCCACCAAACAGTGATGAACAATTGTTTGGCTCCCCAACTTACTAACTCGGCACACACAGAGTTAGCAATGGTTGAATGCAAGAGCCTCATTGATATGCAGTATGCTTTAGTACCCCAATCAGGATTTAGTGTCTTGCCCACGGACACCGTGTGATGGCATGGCTCAGAATCAAACCATGAACCTTTCAGTTCAAAGTTCAAACCAATAAGCCACCACTCTCCCAAACATTGTAAATCAATGAACAATTTATTATAATGTAGGGAGTGCAGTGGTTATAGAGATTTGCACTTTAAAACCCTTTACCCAATGCAGACGATATCAAAATTTATTATTTTAATTACTATTTTTTTAAAATTTAAAAAAAATTACAACAAAACTATTCCATGTTACCCCTCAATGGAATGAGCTTGATGAGATCGTTCCAATGAAGGGTCCCATATGATTTTGTTGAAATATTTTGAAAAATTTGTTTCTTTCAACTGCTGAATTTGCAAATTACGCAGGCGGATTCGTTATGTAAAGGGTTAAATCGAAAGGTCAATAGTTCGATCCTGATCAGCAGTAACTACATTGTGCCCCTGACAAGATCCTTAACTCCTTGCATGCTGTCTGCAGATATTCCTGGCTAGGACAGAATTTCTCTTGCCATGGAAATAAGTATAATTTGGGTCAAATTTTCTCTCTGTAAATTGAATTGATGTTTTCACCAATAATCTTTTGAGTTAAATTTAGACGAAATTTTCATCCAATCTAGTCATGGCTGCTTTTCAGCAGTAATGACTAGATCTGATAAAAAATATCTTGAAAATACTGAGTGGGTTAAGAGTTAATCCCGATTGATGGTGTGTGAGGGAATAGTGGTGCTGTGTACTATGGTGTACTGCACATTGATGGTGCACTTGCTTCAAATGTTGCTAACCTTGCTTGTGCATAGTTAGTACATTGGGGAGTCTGACAGTTGCTTGTCACTGCTTCTCTCCAGATACTCTGGCTTCCTCCCTGTGTAGAGTAGAACTGTCCAACATGATGTGACTTTGGCTGCCGAAGGTGTTGTTGAACCATAATAAAATTATAAAGTAACTATTACTAGTATTTTATTGTATGCACCACAAGTTAATATTCCAGTGTGTCAAACAATAAAATATTAGCAAAAGTTACTTGATGAATTGTTCACCAGTTTGCTGTTACCAAGACAGACTGTAAAAGTATTCCACAGGAAAAAAAACTGTGGTTTCCCTAGGTTTTTAGCCATGGGATACTATTTATAGCCTCCCTCATAGTTAACTGGTAGAGTGTTGAATTATTTTTGGTTGTCAAACTTTCACAAGTATTTGCCTTCCTACAATTTATAGGTGAGTGCCTATACATGTAGATGCTCTTCCACAAATTGTAACATGGCAAATCCATACAGACTAGATAACTCCACTCCAAAGGTACTATAAAGCACATTTCCTGATGATGAAGCCTTTAGGTTGCAGTACCTACACTTCAGAGTGAAGCCCAAAAATGGGCTTCCAGCACTCAACCAGTTAACAGCAAATCAATGAACAATTCAATAAAGTAAATTTTGCTATTATTTCGTTGTGTGTATGCAGCACAAGTTAATACCCTACAGAGATAACTACTATGAATAGGGAGAAAATTTGAGGAGATTCATGATGGTTTAGATACTTCCACAACATTCAAGGAGTTTCACGGGTCCTGACATTTTTTATTTCATAACTGAAGAAGTTTCTGGAAATTTAAAGTAGCATGGGAACCCTGGAGTACTTTCAGCTGGACTTATGGTTTGAAAAGTTTTTGCTGAGTGTCGGAGTCCTGCAAATAGAAATATGACAGACTAAGAAAAGTTTCCTTGCAATTCACAAAAATTTAAAATGCATCCTACAATGCCAGATATCAAACAATAAATGATGACAGATAAAAAGCAGTAGTTAAAGCTCAGAGAGAATGAATGCCATTTGTGCTAAAAACACTGCACTGATAGTTTTTTTAACAAATAGCCTTGGAGTCTCAAACTCATACTCCAAGTCAAGTGCACATACCTGCTGCTCCCGATGGACTTCCCATGCCAGCCGGTCCTCCCTGAAATGAGAAAAAGCATGTTCTCATTGCAAAACATTGCAAAAGATTATTCTTAAAATGCCACTTTCACAACCTGAGCCAAGTAATATGAGATGTTATGTACAATATAATTTCAATGAATCTCTTTTCTATCAAAGCCTTAGGACTCAAACCTTCACTGTCATGAATTCTACGCAATTATCCCAAAGAGAGACCAGAAGTCTCATAATCACATATGGAAAAATAAAAACAGACAGCTAAAATTAAAGTGAGATGACTGCTGAAACAACTTTTTGCATTTTTCACACAAAAAATCAATCCCAAAGTAAATAAAACAAAAAACGAAACATTAACTTAACAAGAAAAAAAGAGCTATGCGAAGCATTGCATATGCCCCTCCTGTAAAACCAATATGTTCAATATTTTTTATGTTGAACATAGTCAACATAAAAAATATTCAGTTTTCTGCTACCATTCAATAATGAAAGTGTCAATGACACTGTAGCTTAACTTGACTGTGTGCCGTGTTTGATGAAAAGGATAATGTTCAATGTTTATGAAAGAATTTTGAAATAAGACAAGAATTGTGATAAATGAGAATATCTTAATTTCTCTACATGCTATGCTATGTTTTTAAAAGGAATATTTTGAGGTCAGTAGACTGTATTAAAGAACTGAGGCCTGGGTTAATGTGGCCCACACAGTTATTGTATGTCAACCAAAGTTACCAAGTTACAGTAAATCATTCCAAAACAAGCCATCCTACCCATGAGTCATCCTACTTCATAAATATAACTTTGCTAGAGGAATCTATGTCACATGACAGTCCAGCGGTCACATTTGACCGATCATGACCAAAATAGGAAGTCTCATCTGGATATCATACCAAGTTATCCTACCAAGTTACAATGAAATCCCTTCCTAAAAACAACCTGTAGACAGTGCTAAAGGAATCTAGGTCACGTGACCAGGCGGCAGAACGATCATGACCAAAATAGGGCAGTCTCATCTAGACATCATACCAAGTTATCCTTCAAAGTTACAATCGCTTCATAAATATGAACTGTAGACTGTGCTAAACAAATCTAGGTCACGTGCATGTGCGGCAGTCAAGGCTGACTGACCACGGCCAAAATAGCACATTCTCATCTAGATATTATACTGAGTCATCCTACAAAGTTAAAATGAAAACCCTTCATAAATATGACCTGTAGACTGTGCTCAAGGTTTTCAGGCCCTCGCAGCCATCATGGTTGACCAACCATGGCCAAAAGGGAACGTTCTCATCTGGACATTATACAGAGTCATTCTACCAAGTTACCATGAAATCCTTTCATAAATATGACCTGTAGACTGTGCTAAAGATTTTTGTCAGGTTAAGCTAAAAATTATTCCCATTGACAAAAAACAACAAAGCAAAATGTTCGTAGGGACAGTTAGAAGTCTAACATAAAATGAGGCATAACTGTGTTAAATATTTATAGACAAAACCTGCAATATGTGGATGTCCTTTCACCAATGCTGGTCTCTCAACCAGGGGTCAGCCGAGTGGGCGACCAGGGCGAGGAAGTCGCCTTGTCATTCCTAAAGTCGCCTTGGCTTACATTGGGGGCAAAACTCAAGTCGCCCTCCCAAAATTCCTTGGGAGATATGGCAGTTTTGTGCATACTGATGTTTTATTTCCAAATAGAAATGCTTCCACATTCTGATGTTCATAATAAAATAAACACATTTGCAGCTGCTGTTAAAATCCGTCATATGGATCTGAAAATAGCCCAAACTAGCCCAATTTAATATTTCTCAAAAGAGTTGGAATGGCCTATTGTGGTGTTTAAATAATTCGCCCTAACTGGTAGCAACCAGAACAAAAATAGCTTTTTAAAAGTAGGATGTCCATTCTGACTCATCAGGCTGTATTATAAATCACAAATATTAGGGTGGATGAGAATGGCAGGTCTCCACAGCACTAATCGCATGTTTCAATGAAGGACGGTCGCCAGAAACTGCCATTTTTCTATACAGTCTTTTATTACCAGTTAACAGGGCATTCTCTAGAGCATTAACATTGTTTAGTAAGGAGATCATATTATATAATGCAGGGCAAGTCACATGATGTATCGGGCTGCAGGCGGATGAAAATCATTTTCATTATCTGCCTGAGGCCCGATACGTCACATGATCTCGCATCGATTTATTTTCAGTCGACATATTGTCTCCCTTCTTTGTTTTTATCTGAGGCAAAACAAGTGTACCCTCACAATGGAAAGTCAAGTGCATGATTTTAGTTATGAAATGGTTATTAAAAGTCAAATAAATATATGATGATGATGATGCTGGATTTTTGCTTCAGTTATTTTGTACTTGGTTTTTAAAATTTTTTAAAAATGCCGATAGGATCACCGATCCAATGTCAAGTTGTGACAGCACAAAAGAGGGTTTAATCATTATCAACTTATCATCGGGAAACCAAATGTTTACAATTTACTATGTGAAGGGTTACTACTGTTACCTTCACCTTTGACCTATTCATTTCAAAATAAATTGGCTTCTTCCTTCATATGAAGTTTCATGAATGTGGATTGAACCATTGTCAAATTATCATCTGGAAACCAATCGTTTACGATTTACAATATTCAAGGTCACTGTGACTTTGACCTTTGAGCTAGCAAGTCCAATATATATATAGAATTCTTCCTCTCACCAAGACCAACCTACCTAAGAAGATTCATGATTGTGGGTTGAACCATTATCAAGTTATCATGCAGAAACCAACTGTTTACAATTTACTATGTTCAGGGTCACTGTGACCATGACCTTTGACCTAGCGCATCCAATATAGATAGGTTTCTTCCTCTCACCAAGGCCAACCTACCTGTGACGTTTCATGAATGTGGGTCAAACCATTATCAAGTTATCGTCTGGAAACCAATTGTTTTGATTACTATGTTCAGGGTCACTGTGACCTTGACCTTTCACCTAGCAATTCCAAAATAAATAGGGTTCTTCCTCTTACCAAAGCCAACCTACATATGAAGTTTCATAAATGTGGGTCCAACCATAGTCAAGTTATCATCTGGAAACCAACTGTTTATGATTTAGTATGTTCAAGGTCACTGTGACCTTTAACATTGACCTAACAAGTCCAAAATATATAGAGTGTTTCCTCTCACCGAGGCCAATCTATCTATTAAGTTTCATAAATGTGGGTCAAACCATTATCAAGTTATCCTCCAGAAATTTAAATTTTATGGTAAATTTCCTTTCTTATTATACCTACCGCAATTGTTTACTGCAGGCTTGCACTATAGTGGAAGACCCTAACTCGGATAAAATACTCTCTATTTTAATCTTTTCCAAGAGATTTGGGAAAGAAAAGTGGTGTAAAAACACCACGGAAAAATAAGCAAAAACTGGGTCGAGCGCCATCGGCACACACCCAGTAGGGGACGCTCTTTTCTTAGCACAATTCCACAACTTCTGTTAACCAGTGCGCAAGCAGTCATCAAACCATTCTTTTGAGTCCGTCAACATAGGAGTTATGTGATCAGCGGGGAGGAAGGATTCTTACCCGAATAAGAAGACGGGAGGGCCTCCATGTAAGCAATTGCGGTAGGTATAATAAGAAAGGAAATTTACTATAAAATTGAAATTTCTCATCAACCTACCTTACAATTGTTTACTACAGGCTGAATAGACAATAGGATGGAGGAAATCACAAAACCAACCCACACATAACCCAACTGCACTGGAACCGTGGACAGAGGAAGAGGTCCTTAGGCCTATCAAACCATACCATCACAAACATTAGTAAAAGACAATGCGAGATGAGGCGTATGGTGATATGCGACGCCCAGACAGAAAGGGCAGTAACAACACAAAGCAGGAACTGACCTTGTAAGCATCCGAATGGCTGGGATAGACAACAGCCTGAGCAGAAAAGGGCCCGTAGAACAAAAGTCCTCTGCCTGCACCTGCAACTGTCACAGATAAGTGGAGAAAGTAGTATTTCGCCAGTAGGCTGTCAGCATAACATCCGGCAGCATGACAGAGTTAGTATAAGCCCCAAGAGGTAGACAATGCATGCACCTCGTGGCAGAAAAACGATTGGTAATACAATTGCCAGTTGCTAGACGAGCGGAAGCTGCACAAATAGCAAGAGAAATTCATCGAGAAATGGATTGAGGAGAGATTGTCTGTCGACCAGGAATAAGAGACAGAAAATCGATCCTACCCTTCCAAATGAACAGAGCAAAGGGTGTTTACCCTCAATAGAAGAAAGAGTACCGATACAGATAGGAGCTGGAGTAGTTTCCGGTATCTGATTCTTGGCCAGAAAGGAGCAATCACTGGTAAACATAACACTGGTGGGAGAGCTTGAGAAAAAGGCCGGGTCAACCGAGAGGGCGCGGAGCTCACTAACCCATCTGGCTGAGGCAAAAGCCATCAGAAAAGCCGTCTTGTATGTGAGAAAACGCATATCCACCTGGGATAAAGGCTCGAACCCCCCCCCGCCCACCACCCCCCCATGCAAAACAGCACCCAAGAAAGATTCCATCTTCGGGTAAGCTGCAAAGTCCTAGGCCTTTTCAAGGAAAAGTGCCGAACAAGCTTCAAGAGGGATTGAGTAGTGTTGATATGACGCTGTCCCACATACGAAAAGGTCTCCGAAGCATGGACCTGTACCCATTGATGGAAACAGGTTGGAAACCCCCAGAATCAAACATATACCAGAAACGCCGCAATCTGTGTGATCAAAGGAGTGACAGAAGCAACACAGTGATCCGCACACCATCGACAGAAGACCTTCCACTTAGCCACAGAGGCTAAACCAGAGGAGTGCCTCCTTGAAGAAGAAAAGCAACTCCACTGCACATCTCGAAAAAACCACTACGGAGGAGACAAGACCTGACAAAGACATGCACGAAGGCACAATGAAGTCGGGTCGACATGAAACCTCCTCGGGCGACCTTGGCAAAGAAGGACGCGATGTAGAGGGAGATGTGCCGGAACCGCCGCTAACAGAGAGTGGAGCAGATTGATCCACACCCACTGAGGTGACCGAAATGATTCGACAACTGCAGGTTCGTATCTGGGCTAGAATCTGAGGCAGAATCGGAACTGGCAGGAAGGCGTAGCCGACAAGACCGTTCCAGAGGAGGGACAGAGCATCCACGGCGAAAGCCAGAGTATCTGGACACAAAAGTGTCCACTTGATGGTTCCAATGAGTTGCAAAGAGATCGATGTGGGGAAGACCCCAGAGATCGCAAAGAGACTGGAACACCGCCATGTGGAGCATCCACTCGGTGGAAAAGAACCTGCCCCATTGGGACAAGGAGTCGGCTAGGACATTCAGACGACCAGGAAAGTGCCGAACCACCACGCCATTGTTGACATCCTGAGTCAGCGTAGAAGATCCCGAACCAATTCGTACATGGGAACATAGTGCGTGCCGCCCAGGTTCTGAATGTAAACAACCACTGTCGAATTGTCGGACAATAGAAGGACCTGACAATTCGAAAGGCGGGGGATCCACTGCCGGAAACTCAGAAGAAGAGCAAGAAGCTCCTTCTGGTTGACGTGAAGAGCTGCTAGATCCTGGTCCCATGACCTGTGAAGGAAAAGACCTAGAGGATCCAACATCACACCCCATCCGAGATCGCTGGCGACTGCCATCAGAACATGATCAGATGTGGGGAAGTCCAACAGAACTCCCTGCATAATCCACTGAACATCTGTCAGGGGAGACGGTGACGAGGAAGAGACTCTGGTAACTAAAGCACCAGATCCAGAGGATCGACATTCAGCCTCCAACGACTGAGCAGAAAGTGTTGAAGAGGTCAGACATGCAGCCGACCCAGAGGAATGAGATCAGTCACCAAACTGCAGAGACCGAGCAGCCGGGAAAGACTCCGAGCTGTTGCGGTCGTGGACTGGGACAGAGTCAGGGCAAAAGGCTGAGAAAAACACAGCCCTTGCCTGGTAAACCGCCACCGTATCCAGCTGAGTATGGAAGCCCATCCCAGATGACAAAACGATGGAGAAGGGACCAGATCAGACTTCTTCCCGGTGACTCTGAACCCTTGTGACGTGAGCAGGCTCAACAGTATGACAACATCCGATTCCAGAAAGGCAGCATTGGAATGCCTCTGGAGGATATCGACTAGATATGCCAAAGAAGACACCCTTGACTGTGTGCAATGTAAGACTAACACATGCAACATCAGACGGGTGAAGGTCCAAGGATCCAGGTCGAGGCCAAAGGGCATGGCCTTGAACTGGAAAACATCCTGGGGAATGGTGCGGCAAACCGACCTGAAACTCTCCATACTGAACTGAGGAGCAATGATAAACTGGGTCAGGAGACTCAGATCGATAACCTGTCTGAGTCAGCCGTCCTTCTTTGGCACCAAGAACAGGCGGGAATAAAATCCCACTGAAAGAATGCTGTTGATAACCTCGATCGCCCCCTTTGACAGGAGATTGCCTAGCTCCGTGATCAAAAGTTCCCAAAGCGTAACATTGAAAGGGACTTGTGTTGGAAGAAGCACTCTCGATTGAGTGGAATGCCTCAACCTGGGATGAATTCGAGGTGACTACTGTCGACGCCTGCTCTTACCATGTGAGTGAGTAGAAGTGGTGGCAGGAGGATCAGCCCATAGCTTCGCAGAGGAAGCAGAAGGGTACTTGTTAGGCTTTGGACGGCCCCTGCCTCCAACAGAAGGCTGATCAAGCTGACAAGGCAGCAGCTGATCTATGGAATGCCAATAGGGAGTCATCCCGGACCGTTGCCACGGAACCATGGAATAGTAGCGGACCCGCCAATAGAGGCAGACCGAAGAGCAGCGCACTGCCCTCTCAAGAAGGGAATGGCATGTGTCCAGCACAACGTCCCTGTGAACTAATTCCAAGTTAGCCATGTTACAGGCATGTGTGTGAGAAGATGCATGAGCACCTTGGACAGCACACACAAAAAACCTGTTCGTCGTAAAGCTTATCTGGGAGCAGATAAGCAGCAAAGCACAGACGACATGATCAAAGAGAGAAAGCATTCCAGCACCTCTCCCGTTAAGCCCAACATGGACTCCAGAGTCTCCATATGAAAAATGGCCGGCTTGGGAGCTGGAGTACCGATCCAAGACCGTCGAAGTCTGGCAGACTGATGGATTGGCAGAATCGTAGGAACAATAACGTACCGGAGGCAAAAAAGTGTCAACCCTGATGAAGAACGACGTCTTCATAGCCTTGGAACTCAGCTTAGAGTCCAAAGCTGTAAACGCTTCAACCTCCTGTACCGACAGGCATGGTTGAAGGCACCCAGAAGCAGGTTGCTCCACAAGCTGTAGGCGTGCGACCGATGGTCGCGACCGACCGACACTGTCAGCTGGTTTGACGGTTTGAGATCTGGAAGGAACCCAAACACAAAGTCAAGAGCTGCCCCCAAGTCAGAAGACTGATGGCTCTCGACGTCAGGTGTCGGAAGACACATAGCCCATCATGGGCAAACCATGCCGATGCCTCCCATGGTGTAGGCACACCAGGGGGATCAAAAAGCGTCCTGTTTCCAATCCCGGGAGGTGGTGCCACAGGGGACATCTGGAAACCACTCGTAGCCGCGCTGGAAGCAACGGAAAGGCTCTTGGACAGAATCTAAGTGAGCAAGGAGAGGGCCTCCTTAAGCTCACTGACTATGTCAGAATGGTTCGACGTGGGAAAGAACCGACAAAGTGGCTTCACTCCTGACCCATTTTACCAGCGAAGGATCATGATCCTCAAATACACCCGATGGAGAGTCGCTGCGGATCTCTGCGGGACAGAAGGGCCAGGCTCCACAAAAAGTTTTGGTCCTGCAAAACTGGCCATGAGACCAGAGTGTGTAGACGGAAATGCCACGGAGCTCATGGTGACCCCACTATGAACATCCAAATCCAATGAGAACAAGAGGCCCCAAGGGGCCTGAGGGCGCTCACCTGACATGGTAGCCTAAATATCAACCCAGAGAATTGATTTCAACAAGTTGCATCTGCTCCTCCTAAGAAAAGATTATACCAAATATCCAAAGATTCTGACCAGTGGATCTAAAAAAAAAAAGAAGATTTTAAAAGAATATTCCTCATATTGAACTAAGTTATAATTCGGGCTCCCACAGGGAGCCCATATATGAACCCAGGGACTTGGCTTTAACAAACTTGAATCTCGCCCCTCCTAAGGATGCTGCACACCAAATATCAAAACATTCCGACTGCGGGATCTGAAGAAGAAGATTTTTCAAGAAAATTCCTCATTTTGAACCAAGTTATAATTCAAGCTCCCACAGTGAGTCCAAATATGGACCTAGGGATTTGGCTTGAACAAACTTGAATCTCACCCCCCTAAGGATGCTGCATATCAAATATCAAAACATTCCAACTGCTGGATCTGAAGAAGATTTTTAAAGAAAATTCCTCATTTTGAACTAAGTTATACTTTGGGCTACCACAGTGAGCCCAAATATGAACCCAGGGACTTGGCTTGAACAAACTTGAATCTCACCCCCCTAAGCATGGTGCATACCCAATATCAAAAGATTCTGCCTGCTGGATCTTGAGAAGATTTTCAAAGAAATTTGCCTGAAATGCACTAAGTTCGAATTCGGGCTTCTATAGTGAGCCCAAATATGAATCTAAGGAACCGATTCGATCAACCTTGAATCAGATCCACCCCACTATGTTGCATACCAAATATCAAAAGATTCTGCCTGCTGAATCTGGAGAAGGACATTTTTTTAAAAATTTGCCTGAAATGCACTAAGTTCGAATTCGGGCTTCTATAGTGAGCCCAAATATGGGGCCGATTTGAACAAACTTGAATCAGATCCATCCCACAATGTTGCATACCAAATATCAAAAGATTCTGCCTGCTGGATCTGGAGAAGAAGATTTTTTAAGAAATTTGCCTGAAATGCACTAAGTTCGAATTCGGGCTTCTATAGTGAGCCCAAATATGAATCCAGGGGGCCGATTTGAACAAACTTGAATCAGATCCAACCCACAATGTTGCATCCCAAATATCAAAAGATTCTGCCAGCTGGATCTGGAGAAGAAGATTTTTTAAGAAATTTGCCTGAAATGCACTAAGTTCGAATTCGAGCTTCTATACTGAGCCCAAATATACACCCAGGGGGCCGATTTGAACAAACTTGAATCAGATCCACCCCACAATGTTGCATACCAAATATCAAAAGATTCTGCCTGCTGGATCTGGAGAAGAAGATTTTTTAAGAAATTTGCCTGAAATGCACTAAGTTCGAATTCGGGCCTCTAAAGTGAGCCCAAATATGAATCCAGGGGGGCGATTTGAACAAACTTGAATCAGACCTACCCCACAATGTTGCATACCAAATATCAAAAGATTCTGCCTGCTGGATCTGGAGAAGAAGATTTTTTAAGAAATTTGCCTGAAATGCATTAAGTTTGAATTCGGGCTTCTATAGTGAGCCCAAATATGAATCCAGGGGGCCGATTTGAACAAACTTGAATCAGATCCACCCCACAATGTTGCATACCAAATATCAAAAGATTCTGCCTGCTGGATCTGGAGAAGAAGATTTTTGAAGAAATTTGCCTGAAATGCATTAAGTTCGAATTCGAGCTTCTATACTGAGCCCAAATATAAACCAAGGGGGCCGATTTGAACAAGCTTGAATCAGATCCACCCCACAATGTTGCATTCCAAATATCAAAAGATTCTGCCTGCTCGATCTGGAGAAGAAGATTTTTGAAGAAATTTACCTGAAATGCACTAAGTTCGAATTCGGGCTTCTATAGTGAGCCCAAATATGAATCCAGGGAGCCGATTTGAACAAACTTCAATCAGAACCACCCCACAATGTTGCATAACAAATATCAAAAGATTCTGCCTGCTGGATCTGGAGAAAAAGATTTTTTAAGAAATTTGCCTGAAATGCACTAAGTTCGAAATCGGGCACCTATACTGAGCCCAAATATGAACCCCAGGGGTCCGATTTGAACAAACTTGAATCAGATCCACCCTACAATGTTGCATACCGAATATCAAAAGATTCTGCCTGCTGGATCTGGAGAAGATTTTTTAATCTTTTTCCCATTGCCTACAGTGTTAAAAAGTGCTGACTCAGCACTGTTTCAAAGTACTGAAAAAAGTTCCTTGTGATCAAACCGATAGGGATGTTTTTCAACCATTCTATTCTACTGGATAAAAGTAAGCTTTATACAAAATAAGAATTCTCTGTGCCGTGTAGTTTTGGAGATATGGCAGTTTTAAGGTTTTTCCTATTTTTAGCTCCCGAGGTTCCTACAGGGCAATGAGAAAATTTTTTTTTGCATCAATCAACTACTTATGACCCATTATCATCTCATATCAAATTTGGTTCAAATTGATCTCACGGTTCTGAAAATAGAAATTTTAGGCGTGGCCAAAATTTTTGCCCCTCCCATAACGAAGGCAAATAATGCCCGACAAACTTCTCTTGAACAAACTTGATTCTAAACCTCAAAAGGACTAAATGCCCCTATATAACCACTACTTACATGAAATTTAATTAAAATGTGGCCAGTGGTTTAGGAGGAAGAGGCTCAAACACCACCTTCACGCAGGACGACGGACGAAGAGTGATAAGAAAAGCTCACCCTGACTTTCAGTCCGGTGAGCTAAAAACTGAGGTACTCAACGGCTGAGAGACCACAGTAGAGGGTTCGGCTGGCAGCCCCTTCCAACTTTGCCAAGTTGAAGCCAGGGAAGGCTGAGGCCAATACCCCACGTCTACACTACCAGACAACTCTGCAGAACCTGCAAGGATAAAACTGCTGTGCTCAACGGCGGAGAGGACACAACAGGGGGTTCGGTCGGCAGCCACTTCCGACTTCGCCGAGTTGAAGTCAGGGAAGGCTGAGGCCGATACCCCACGTCTACACTACCAGACACCCCTGCAGACCCCTGCAGGGATAAATCAGCTGTGCTCAATGGCTGAAAGGACACAGCAGGGGGTTTGGTCGGCAGCCACTTCCAACTTTGCCGAGTTGAAGTCACTGAAGGCTGAGGTCGATACACCACATCCACACTACAGACATCGCTGCACATTGCAGGGATAAGCTGAGGCTGGCTAAAACGGTCACCGATGACGTTGTAGACGGAACAGCATTAGCAGCAGATACGATGGGAGCTGTTGAAACTGGCAGAAAAGGGGAGAGAGCAACCTAGCTCGGCCTCCAAAGGAGGAGTCACAACCCTAGCGACAGCCTCAGATGTCGACTGGAGAGGGCGCATAGTCCCGGAACCAGGCATCTCTTCACCAGACATCCAACAGCTCCCGCAGTATCCACCACAGTACAACACTGCACATCCCCCACGGAGGGGTTATAAGTATAACTCTCACCGGACGTGGTCATTAGGCCCCGAAATGACAGCGTTCCCCACCCCCACCCCCCCTGCAAGTGCGGGAGGAACAGCCACAACAACCAGAAGTGAGAGCAAAAGGCATTGCCCTAAAGGAACCAAACTGGACATAAAAGAGGTGAGAGAAGTAGAAGAAAAAGGTGAACTCAACAGATACAGAAAGTAGAAGAACACCCCCAACTAGGAGAGAAAGGTGGCAGAAAAAAGAACCGGTGGGTACACAACAGAACCCAGACGGCCAACAGGGACCTAAAAAACAGAAAATTTTATGTCCGAACTGCACAGAACGATTTCAAAAATCACACGCGACATCGGAAAATATATATAAAATTTAATGAAAGTGTGGTTGAAAATATTAATGACATTATAAAACACAGTCCTGTTATTATACGATCTTCAGATCTATAATTCCTATCACAGGAAACCATTATCAACGAGTTGAATTATCACTGTTTCGTAATGCAAATGGCGACACGTCCTTCACGTGCAGCGGACAAAAAAAGAATGGTTTGATGACTGCTTGCGCACTATTTAACGAAAAGAGAAGAGCATCCCCTACTGGGTGTGCGCCAATAGCGCTTGACCCAGTTTTGGCTTATTTTTTCGTGGTGTTTTGACACTACTTTTCTTTCCCAAATCTCTTGGGAAAAATTAAAATAGAGAGTATTTTATCCAAGTTAGGGTCTTCCACTGTAGTGCAAGCCTATAGGAAACAATTGTAAGGTAGGTTGATAAGAAACCAATTGTTTATGACCACCCGCCCGCTCTCCATTCATCAAACTATAAATCGTCACAACTCAACTAAAAATAAATACCATCATCTCATGAATATTCAGTTCAAACTCTTAACTCAATTGTTCATTTTCTATTCACATTAAAATGTCAGTATATTTCTTGATTAAAGGACAAGTATGTTGAATATTTTTTTAATTTGATTAAGCTTTTGACTTACAGTTATCTTGAATGTCCTCCCTTATTAGTGGTAACAATACTAATAGCATGACTTTCTCAGGCATTGCGGTTCTATTAGCGGCCCGCCAAAAGTAATTAACAGCCTTCTGTCTTATTAGCAGACTTCAACTTCATCTCGGGCCACTTATAAGACCTCAGATTGTTCATCATTTCTGTTTGGCTGCTAATGAACTGTAATGCCCTTTAAAATCATGTTATTGTTATATCGATATAATTACCCAGTGCAGAAGGGTGGGGAGACAAATGAAATATTTTGTCAATTACCTCAGAAATAAACTAGAGGTACTGTGAGCAAGCTCACAAAGTGATACCCCCCGCGCCTGAAATGTATAAGTTAGATTATCTCCCCTTGGAAATGTCAGAATGGAATTATATTGCTTCATGCACATCTTCATATGGAATTCTTCCACTGTGTAAAGTTTCAGGAAAATTCTTCAAACGATTTAGGAGGAGTTGCACTTATAAGGATGGACAGACGGACAGATGGACAGACGGATGGACAGGGTGATTCCTATATACCCCCCCAAACTTTGTTTGCAGGGGGGGCGGGGGGGGGGGTATAATTAACTCAAATTGTTAATAATGCTTAATTAATTAATGAAGGATATTGAAAACTTTTTTTAAGACATGTAGAAACCATGGTAGACCTAGCATCTTTTATGAATCCGAAATTTATTTTGAATACTTTAAATCTTAAAAAAAAAAAATACCTTCTGTGATGAACACTCACAATTTGCAGTGATGAATGTCACCTCCACTGCTCTTGAGGCAAATGTAAAATCAACTTGAGTGCTTTTGAAGACTGAATGCACAGCTTTGTTTTTAGTTAACAAGAGAGGCAACGCAAAGCGTGTGCCAATGCCCCCAACCCACCAAAACTTTTCTATGTCAAAAGAGTGAAAAAGGGCCATAACCCTGGAAAAAGTGTGTGGAAGAAACTCACGCTACACAGGTACCGTTCCCCCACAACACCGAACATCATTCAAATGAAAGTAGCAGTGGCTGAGATACAAGGGAAAATGTTGGTTCGAACGGACGGAGGTCTCCACTAGATACCCTTTGACTTTTCAAGTCGGGTTCATAATAAAACTGACTTTCAAGTGGTCAGTTTATATTTACCACTACCAACTTGACATAATTTGGTTGAACCCAGTATGAATGAATGAGGATTCCCCTTAACTCTTTCCCTACCAGTGATGACAATAGTTACCATGTCTGAATTACACATGGTCTCAAATAAGTAATGTGAAGGGTTGAGAACTTTAAAATATGAAATGTACTGGTTGGAGGCAGCAGATTTCAAATTTTAGATTGCTCATGTGACAGTCAATTTACTAATCTACTTTATAGTGCCATTAAATGTAATGGCAAACATTTTATTGTTTTTTTCTGACTTCTCCCTCATGTCCACTGACTTTTCCCTCCTAGCCCCGGACTTCTCCCTAAAATCAGCTGCCAGACTGACCCCTGCTCTCACCGTACCAAAGGCCATGAAAATTTGACGATCAACGATCAAGTTATAATGCGTAATATTGTAAATAAAGTTATCTAAGTGGGCCATAACACTGGAACATAAGCATGGATGAAATACGTGGATATCCTTTCCCCCTTGATGCTCTCTCACCTTACCAAAGGACATCAAAATCAGATAAGCAATGATTGAGTTATAATATAAAATGCTCATCTAAATGTTGTCAAAGTGTAACAAATAAACTATGGTACATATGTGTGATCAAATCCTGCAATATGTGGATATCCTTTCTTTCATTTGGGTCTGTTAACATACCAAAGGACGTCAAAATTCAACAACCAATGTCTGAGTTTTAATGCAAAATGTTTGTACGGAAGTACAGGTGGATGAATAGACTGATGGACAGAGCCCTTGACTATATGCCCAAAATGTGGAAGGTTTTCATTAAAAAATTCAGTTGACTGTGACTGGCAACAAAGGACACAGCACACCCCACAGATTATAGAACTAAATTAAAGATATTTCTTGGTTTCTTTTCACTGTTACTTTGAGACAGTATTAGAAAAAAAAATAAATAAAAAATGATGGATCCTGGGTAGAACAAAAAAATGTTTTCAATTTTTTAAACTTGCATGAAACATCTGATCAATCAGTCATCAGTCCAAATTAGGATATTCCATTCATTACCACCATTAAATTGAGAGAAATTGCAAGAGATTGAGGGATGGTGGAAAAAAATCAGATTGTCCTAAGTGCTGCAATCACAATAGTGGACAAAGAATTTCAATTGGATTGCAACTGGATCACAATCAAATCAAAATTGTTTTTCTGCTTTTCTCCTCTGCCCACCACACTGTTGCATCTCACCCATTAGAAAAGAAAATGTGAAAACGTTGAATTTGAGATGCTAATATTATTTGTTTTCAATCTTTATTTCATATTTTATTTATGAAATTTTGGTCCACTAGGATAATATCAAGATGGTCCAAGTTACGACTAATCATTCAATTAATATATCAAGTCAATGGGGGTTCCCAGGCCTCAAACTTCTCCCAAATTAAAATGGTAAAGGTTATGCCCAAATTGCGATTATGCACACAAATTTACAACTCGTTTTCAATTTTTTTGTTGTTGTTGTTGTTGAAATTTTAGTTCTGAAGTCTAGAACCGATCAAGAAAATAACAGCAAATGCCATTCCAGGAGAGGGACTTAACCCTTAAGGGCATAATTCTAACTTTGATCACAATTTTTGCAATAGAACAGATGCCTCTACATGCAATCCTTGGGGAACTCAAAAGTTACATTCTAAGCCCCTTGGCAGTTGTTTTAGGCAAGTCATGACTGCCCATATAGGCAGCCAAGACATGCCAAACAACAGCAGCAAAGTAACAGGATGTAGACTGTAAAAGTGTAGTGAAAATGTGTAAAAATCTCTAGGCCCTTAAGGGTTAAAGAAAAGTGGAAATGCATGTAGAATATTTCCCTTGCAGATGTTCTGTTCATTACAAAAGTTTTAAGTTGGAATACATTCAGCGAAAAATTTAAATTTTATTGTAAATTTCCTTTCTTATTATACCTACCACAATTGTTTACTACAGGCTTGCACTACAGTGGAAGACCCTAACTCGGAAAATATACTCTCTATTTTGATCTTTCCCAAGCGATTTGGGAAAGAAAAGTGGTGCCAAAGCACCAAGAAAACATAAGCCAAAACTGGGTCGAGCGCCATCGACGCACACCCAGTAGGGGATCTTCTCTTAGTACAACTCCACGACTTCCGGAACCAGTGCACAAGCAGTAACTAATGAATCATTCTTTGAGTCTGCCAACATTGGAGTTCCGTGATCAGCAGAGAGAAAGGATTCTTACCCGAATAAGAAGACAAGAGGGCCTCCATGTAAACAATTGTGGTAGGTATAATAAGAAAGGAAATTTACTATAAAATTTAAATTTCTTATCCACCTACCTTACAATTGTTTACTACAGGCTGAATAGACAATAGGATGGAGGGAATCACATAACCAACCCACACATAACTCAACTGCACTGGAACTGTGGACAGAGGAAGAGATCCCTAGTCCTATCAAACCATAGCATCACAAACATTAGTAAAAGACAATGAAAGATGAGGTGTATGGCGATAGGCGACGCACAGACAGAAAGGGCAGTAACAGCACGGAGCTGGAACTGACCCTGTAAGAAGCTGAATGGCTGGGATAGACAACAGTCTGAGCAAAAGAAAGAGGGCCCGTAGAACAAAGGTCCTCTGTCCGCTCCTGCAACTGTCGCAGATAAGTGGAGAAGGTAGCATTTCTCCAGTAGGCTGCCAGCATAACATCCGACAACATGACGGAGTTAGTATAAGCCCAGAGAGGAAGACAATGCATGCACCACATGGCAGAAAAAAATGATTGGTAATACAATCGCCAGTCACTAGACGAGCGGAAGCTGCTCGAATAGCAAGACAAATCCATCTTCTGTTGACCAGGAATAAGAGACAGAAAAAATCACTTCCTGCCTTTCCTAATGAACAGATAGGAGGTGGAGTAGTTACTGTTATTTTGATTCTTGGCCAGAAAGGAGCAATCAGTGGTAAACTTAACACTGTTGGGAGAGCTCCTGAAAAAAGGCCGGGTCAACCGAGAGGGCGTGAAGCTCAATAACCCATCTGGCTGAGACAACAGCCTTCAGAAAAGCCATCTTGTGTGTGAGAAAATGCATATCCACCTGGGATAAAGGTTCGAACGGCATCCCCCCCACCCCCCACCCCTAAGCAAAGCGGCACCCAAGAAAGATTCCATCTTGGGGTAAGCTGCAAAGTCCAAGGCCTTTTCAAAGAAAAGTGCCGAACAAGCTTGGAGAGGTATGGATTAGTGCCGATACGGCGCTGTCCCACATACGAAAAGGTCTCTGAAAGCATGGACCCGTACCCTTTATGGTAACAGGCTAGAGACCCCGAGAATCAAACAGATATACCAGAAACTCCACAATCTGTGTTATTGAAGGATTGGCATAATCAGCAGAGTGTTCGGCACACCATCGACAGAAGACCGATGTGGGGACAACCCCAGAAATCGCAAAGTGACTGGAACACCACCCTGTGGAGCATCCACCCAGTGGAAATGACCCTGCCCATCGGGACAGGGAGTTGGCTAAGACGTGCTAGGACGTGTAGACGACTGGGAATGTAACGAACCACCACCCCAGCGTTGACATCCTGAGCGAGCAGTAGAAGATCCCAAGCCAATTCGTACATGGGAACCGAGTGCGTGCCGCCCTGGTTCCAAATGTAAGCAACCACTGTCGAATTGTCAGACAACAGAAGGACATGGCGATTCGAAAAGTGGGGGATCCACTGCCGGAAACTCAGAAGAAGAGCAAGAAGCTCCTTCTGGTTGATGTGAAGAGCTGCTTGATCCTGGTCCCATGCCCCATAAAGGGAAAGACCTAGAGGATCCAACGTCGCACCCCATCTGAGTTCACTGGTGTCTGCTGTCAGAACACGATCGGACGTGGGTAAGTCCAACGGAACCCCCTGCGTAACCCATCCAGGGGAGAAGGTGAGGATGAAGAGATTCTGGTAACTGAAGCACCAGATCCAGAGGATCGACATTTGGTCTCCAACGACTGAGCAGAATGTGTTGGAGAGGTCTGACATCCAGCCGACCTAGAGGAATGATGGCCCCTGCCTTCAACAGAACGCTGATCAAGCTGACGAAGCAGCAGCTGATCTTTGGAATGATGTAGGAATGTCATCCCGGACCATCGCCACGGAACCATGGAACAGTTGTGGACCTGTCAAAGAAGCAGATCGAAGAGCTGCGTGCTGCCCCTCAGGAAGGGAACAGCTTGTGTCCAGCACAGCGTCCCTGCGAACTAATTCCAAGTTAGCCGTGTTACAGGCATGCGTGTGAGTAAGATGCCTGAACGCCTTGGACAGCAAACACAAAGGAGCCTGTACGTCGTCAAACTTATCTGGGGGCAGATAAGCAGCTAAAGCAGACACGACGTGATTTGAGAGAGAAAGCATGCCCAGCATCTCTCTCGATAAGCCCAACATGGACTCCAGAGTCGCCATAGGAATAACAGCTGACTTGGGCTTGGAAAGCCAGAGGGAGTTGGAGTCCTGATCCAAGACTGGCAAAGTCTGGCAGACTGACAGATTGGCGGAATCATAGGAACGATAACGCGCCAGAGGCAAAAAAGTGTCAACCCTGGTGAAGAATGATGTCTTCATAGCCTTGGAACTCAGCTTAGAGTCCAAAGTTGTAAACGCTTCAACCATCTGTACCGACTGGCACGGTCGAAGGCACCCAGAAGCAGGTTGCTCCACAGGCTCTAGGCGTGCAACCGATGATCGCAGCCGGGCTGACACTGTCGGCTGGTTTGATGGTTTGAGATCTGGAAGGAACCCAAACACAAAGTCAAGAGCTGCCCCCAAGTCAGAAGACTGTTGGCTCTCTACGTCAGGTATGTCAGACTCATCCCCTGAGTCGGAAGACACATAGCCCATCATGGGCAAACCAGCTGACGCCTCCCATGGTGTAGGCACACCAGGGGGATCCGAAAGTGGCCTGTTTCCAATCCCGAGAGGCAGCGCCACAGGTGGCACCTGGAAACCACTCGTAGCCTAGCTGGAAGCAACGGGAAGGCTCTTGGACAGAACCTGAGTGAGCAAGGAGAGGGCCTCCCTAAGCTCACTGCCTGTGTTGGCCGGTTCGACGTGGGAACAAATCGGCAAAGTGGCTTCACTCCTGACCCTTTTAACCGCGAAGGGTCACGATCCTCAAATACACCCGAAGCGGGGCGACGGGCGGCAGCCAAAACATCTGAAGGCAGATGTATATAGGGGTATGATATACCCTGGGGATCTAGAGAGCAGAAACTCAGGAGAGTTGCCGCGGACCTCTGAGGGACAGAAGGTCCAGGCTGCACAAAAGGCATTGGTCCTGCAAAACTTGCCATGTGACCAGAGAGGCCGATACCCCACAACACACTACCAGACATCGCTGCTGACCCCTGCAGGGACAAGCCGAGGCCGGCTGAAACGGTGACCGTAGACATTGCAGACGGAACAGCAGTAGCAGCAGATACGAGGGGAGCTGTTGAAACTGGTGGAAAAAGGAAGAGAGCAACCAAGCTCTGCCTCCAAAGGAGGTGTCACAACCCTAGTGACAGCCTCAGATGTCGACTGGAGAGGGATCATAGTCCCGGAACCAGGCATCTCTTCACCAGACAAATCAACAGCTCCTGCAGTATCCACCACGGTTAAAGACTGCACATCCCCCATGGAGGGAGTGTAACTCTCACCAGTTGGTCATGTTGGGAGGCCCCGAATGACAGAGTTTCTTGCCCCCCCTCCCCTGTGGGTGCGGGAGGGACAGCCACGAGAACACAAAACAAGCATGGGCAAAATGCATCGCCCTTAAGGAACATTACTGGACAAAACAGAGGTGAGAGCAGTAGAAGAAAAGGTGAACTCAACGGATGTAGAAAGTAGAAGAACACCCCCAACCCCCAACTATGAGAGAAAGGTGGCAGAAAAAGGACCAGCGGGAACACAACTGAACCCTTATGGCCAACGGACCCAAAAAACAGAAATTCTGCCCTCAACAGAGAGGAGAAATCCTGTCCATACAGCCCCCTATTGACACCTAACTCCAATAATAATAATAAATTTTTCAACCGAAAAATTTTATGTCCGAACCGTACGGTACGAGAAAGTCGCGCGACACAGAAAATATATAAAATACAATGAAAATGTGGTTGAAAATAATAACAAGAGGCCCCAGGGGGCCTGAGGGCGCTCACCTGACATGGTAGCCTAAATATCAACCCAGAGAATTGATTTCCACAAGTTGCATCTGCTCCTCCTAAGAAAAGCTGAAACCAAATATCCAAATATTCTGACCAGTGGATCTAAAAAAAGATTTTTAAAGAATATTCCTCATACTGAACTAAGTCATAATTCGGGCTCCCACAGGGAGCCCATATATGAACCCAGGGACTTGGCTTTAACAAACCTGAATCTCACACCCCTAAGGATTCTGCACACCAAATATCAAAACATTCCGACTGCTGGATCTGAAGAAGAAGATTTTTAAAGAAAATTCCTCATTTTGAACCAAGTTACAATTCGAGCTCCCACAATCAGCCCAAATATGGACCTAGGGACATGGCTTGAACAAACTTGAATCTTATTCCCCTAAGGATGCTGCATAAAAAATATCAAAAGCATTCATCTGCTGGATCTGAAGATTTTTAAAGAAAATTCCTCATTTTGAACTAAGTTGTCAGGCTCCCATAGTGAGCCCAAATATGAACCAAGGGACTTGGCTTGAACAAACTTGAATCTCAGCCCCCAAGGTTGCTCCATGCCAAATATCAAAACATTCCAACTGCTGAATCTGAAGAAGAAGATTTTTAAAGAAAAATTCCTCATATTGACTAAGTTATAATTTGGGCTCCCACAGGGAGCCCACATATGGACCCATGGACTTGGCTTTAACACACTTGAATCCCCCCCCCCCCTCCTCCCCCCCCCCCCCCCCCCCCAAGGATGCTACTCACCACATATCAAACCATTCGGACTGCTGGATCTGAAGAAGAAGATTTTTTAAGAAAATTCCTCATTTCGAACAAAGTTACAATTCAAGCTCCCACAGTGAGCCCAAATATGGACCTATGGACATGGCTTGAACAAACTTGAATCTCACCCCCCTAAGGATGCTGCATACCAAATATCACAAGATTCTGCCTGCTGGATCTTGAGAAGAAGATTTTCAAAGAAATTTGCCTGAAATGCACTAAGTTCGAATTTGGGCTTCTATCGTGAGCCCAAATATGAATCCAGGTGGCTGATTTGAACAAACTGGAATCAGATCCACCCCACAATGTTGCATACCAAATATCAAAAGATTCTGCCTGCAGGATCTGGAGAAGAAGATTTTTGAAGAAATTTGCCTGAAATGCACTAAGTTCAAATTCGAGCTTCTATAGTGAGCCCAAATATGAATCTAGGGAGCCGATTTGAACAAAATATAGAATCAGATCCACCCCACAATGTTGCATACCAAATATCAAAAGATTCTGCCTGCTGGATCTTGAGAAGAAGATTTTCAAAGAAATTTGCCTGAAATGCACTAAGTTCAAATTTGGGCTCCTATACTGAGCCCAAATATAAACCCAAGGGGCCGATTTGAACAAACTTGAATCAGATCCACCCCACAATGTTGCATACCAAATATCAAAAGATTCTGCCTGCTGGATCTGGAGAAGAAGATTTTCAAAAAAATTTGCCTGAAATGCAGTAAGTTCAAATTTGGGCTCCTATACTGAGCCCAAATATAAACCCAGGGGGCCGATTTGAACAAACTTGAATCAGATCCACCCCACAATGTTGCATACCAAATATCAAAAGATTCTGCCTGCCGGATCTGGAGAAGAAGATTTTTTAAGAAATTTGCCTGAAATGCACTATGTTCGAAATCGGGCTCCTTTACTGAGCCCAAATATGAACCCAGGGGGCCGATTTGAACAAACTTGAATCAGATCCACCCTCCAATGTTGCATACCAAATATCAAAAGATTCTGCCTGCTGGTTCTGGAGAAGAAGATTTTTTAATGTTTTTCCCATTGCCTACAGTGTTAAAAAGTGCTGACTCAGCACTTTTTCAAAGTCCCGAAACTGTACCCTATGATAAAACCGATGGCAATTTTTTTTTACCAATTCTTTCTGTTGGTCCTAAGGAAGCTTCACAACAAATGAAAATTCTCGGTGCCGTGCAGTTTTGGAGATATGGGTGTTTTAATTTTTTTCTATTTTTAGCTCCTGCGGTTCCCATGGGGCTACGGGAAAAAAAAAATCAGCATAAATTAGGTACTTATGACCCAATAAGCCCTCACATAAAATTTGGTTCAAATCAGCCTCTCGGTTTGGAAAATAGAAATTTTGGGCGGGGCCAAAAATTTTGCCCCTCCCATAACGACGCCAAGTATAGCCCCACAAACTTCTCTTGAACAAACCTGAGTCTACACCTCAAAAGGAAGCTGCACACCAAATATCAAGTCTCTGCTACTGCTGGTTCATGAGAAGAAGATTTTTTAAGATTTCAGCTCACTTTTTGGGTGTGGCCCTACCCACGGGCGGGGCAACTTGATTTGAACAAAATCAAATTGCGATGTCATAACAAACTATTATCTCAAATATCAATTAAATTGGTTCAGCGGTTTGGGAGGAGAAGACGCAAACACCATGTTCACGGACGACGGACGCCAGACGACGGACGACGGACGGTGAGTGATCACTATAGCTCTCCTGACTGAAAGTCAGGTGAGCTAACAAGAATATATAAAACACAGTCCTGTTATTATACGATCCTCAGATCCATAATTCCAGTCACAGGTAACCATCATCAATGAGTTGAATTATCACTGTTTCTCAATTGCAAATGGACGTCCTACCACATGGGCAGACGAAAAAAGAATGAGTCATTAGTTACTGCTTGTGCACTGGTTCCGGAAGTCATGGAGTACTACTAAGAGAAGATCGTCCCCTACTGGGTGTGCGCCGATTGTGCTCGACCCAGTTTTGGCTTATTTTTTCTTGGTGCTTTTGCGCCACTTTTCTTTCCCAAATCGCTTGGGAAAGATCAAAATAGAGAGTATATTTTCCGAGTTAGGGTCTTCCACTGTAGTGCAAGCCTGTAGTAAACAATTGTAAGGTAGATTAATAAGAAATATCAATATCCCAGGATATGAACCAGAAAATATCAGAATTTTAAGCTGCAAATGTTTCCCATAATGCAATGATATTAACAGCGAATTCACATGAACTTTTCAGCTTTGCTGCCTCATAGAAGATGTCCAATTATTAAATGGCAGCTTAGTCTACTTTAATTTTATTCAGTCCTCCACTGTCTTTTCAACCCAGTGCCTAATTTTATGTTAGTTAATAAAAATTCATGAGAAAATTAGTGGCTGGATGCAAGTTGGCCACATTTGTGAAACTGAAAACCTCTCTGCTTGACTCACGATCACGTGTGTACATGTAGCACAAGAATATTTGAACTTGTTGATCACATCACACCTGTTCTCTGTTTCATCTTTCCCGTTGCGACATATTTCGCGGAAGTACGAAAGAACTGTTGACCTCATCATGCTGTCCTGTACACTTTAAAAGCAATGTGTAACTGGACTTTGTGCCATTTTGTTTTACAGTGCGATTTACTTGCGAACTAAATCTGTGCAATCAGCAATTTTCTAGTTCCTCAGGCGAGTGCTTATCTGAATAGCTCCATTTTTTTTATTTCTTTGTGTCATTCTTTGTTGTTGTTTCACCTTGGCAGATGATCTGTTAAGGATTCTCGTGTTGGTTCACTATTTCAGCAGCTGTCTTGGAACGTATCTGGAGCCATATGTTCATTTTCCCTCACAGTTCAAATCTGCACCGGCCCTCAATTTAAAATCTCACTGTACTCTGGCAATCTGTTGTTTTTTCCATGGGATCTGCAGCACCAAGCTGACTTCATCCGTGACAAAATGGACATTGTTATAAATTTTTGCCCCCCACTTGGTGGTACTCCACATTGGTTCTAATGACCTGGAGTTGGTGCATCCTTTGACCATGGGCAGTAAGACTGACATTTTGGCATCTGAATTGGTGGAAGAGTGTGGAAGCGCATCATGTTTCACTATGTTAGGAATTTCACAGTTCCCACTCCCCCAATGCTATTACAATCTCTGAGTTTAACTGCCGTATCGACACTTTAAATAATTACCTTGAAACTGTGCTTCCGACACTCTCACCCCTGCATTAGTTTTTAGAGGCATCATAAATTGCATGGTGCTGCCACCCAGTTTTTACAACATGCTCATCATAATACCATTTCAATTCCAAGGATATGCATCGTTTGAGTATTTGGGGAGCTATTTTGCACTCCCTGCACCACGCCAATGGTTAATGTCTTCATACATTATGCGTAAAAACCAAATCAAACAAAAAAACCCAAACAAAAACAATGTTATGCCACCTTTGATCCATTTTTGCATATGGAGAGTTGTAAATATTTGGAAATGTAATATTCGGCAAACTGCTCATCATAATACCAAACAAGAGGGGGACCACACCCCGGGGTATACTCCCACGGTGCATACCGCCAAACAATGACAAGAAAAGAAATGAACCATGACAATGTGAAATCTATTCCCATAAACCATCTTCATTCCAAATTTCATTGAGAGCCACTAACCCCAAACCATAGATACGAGGCGAACAGACAAAAAGTGTCTATTTTACGAGGCAAACAGTAAAATTATTGTCTTTGTTTTACAGTAAGGTAATTGTGAAGGCCAGAAACACCTGTTACTACTGAAGTCTAGTAACGATTAGACCATCCACTTCAGAGATGTAGAACAAAGACATAATGCCACATGATGGGGGGGGGGGGGGGGGGGGGGGGGGGGGGATTTGCATGTATTTTCTTTGTTTTACTGGAGGAACAGGACTCATTTGAAAGCCTTTCCCATTAACAATCTTAATTCCAAATTTCATTGAAATCTGATAACCCAAACCTTATAGAACAAAGACATAATGCCACATGTGGAGAGGTGATTTACACATATTTTCTTTGCTTTACTGCAGGCACATGACTCAATTGAAAGCCTTTCCCATAAACAATCTTCATTCCAAATTTCATTGAAATCTGATAACTCAAACCTGAAATATGAGGCAAACAGACAAAAAATTGGCTCTCTTACGAGGCAAACAGCGAATTTTCATAGTTAAAAATGGGGAGGGAGGGAGGGGGAGGGGGAGGGGTTATAAGTCTAAAAAGTGAAAAATAAGAAATATTGTTAGAGGCTCATTTGAAAGCCTTTCCCATAAACAATTTTCATTCCAAACTTCATTGAGATCCAATAACCCAAACCTGAGATATGAGGCGAACAGACAAAAAATAGCCTATTTTTGTATATTCAAAGGGCTATAACTCACAAAAAAATATTCCAACAGCAAAATGGCTAATGCTGCTTAAAGATCTCATAATAATGAACATATGTATGAAATTTGATCGAAATCTGAGCAGTAATGTTGAAGTTATAATGTAAACAGACATCTGAGTGTGGATGGACAGATATACGGATGGACACACAGCCCAGACACAATCCAGTATACCCCACTTTTTTTTTAAAAAGTGGGGGTATAATAAACGCAGTGTTCTTTTCAGAATTTTTTGTCTCTTGTCTTTGGATCAAACAAGCTCTTCTGCTGGTGACGCTCATACGGTGTGTTTTCTGGTCAAACATGGCTGCCCAGTGGGTCTGTGGTCCTCCCTGTTGTGCGCAAATCAGAGGAATCTAAAGGTCTGGGTTCCATGCGAGTTCCTCAACCCTTTACCTCACATAATGGTCATCTCTGGTCAATGCTATGCACAAAATTGGCACTTTAACCTTCATTTTTTTTATATTTGCCTCAAAAATATAGCTTATGACCCCTCAGTGGAATCAGCTTGTGCTTTGTGAATAGTGGAAATTTGTTGAGATTGTTCCAGAGAGGTCGTGAGTAGTGTTTTTTCAGCAAAAATAGGCGAAAAAAAAAAATGGATGGCGATTTTTTGTGATTATGTGCTGGTTGGATGTGTTACATGAGGTAACAGGTTAGATTGGAAAGTGACATGATTTAGCAAGTTTTTATATCACAAAAATTGTCATTCAGGTTTTACTATTTTTTCAATTTTTGCCTAAAATGAAAGTGTCAATGACACTGTAGCTCAACCTGTCAAGACATGTACATGCATATTATGTGACACAGCAATGACAAACATCTAGGTAATGTCCTGATAACAAAGGTAAATATAAAGTATTGTAACGGTCTGACATAAATACTGACCGTAGCCTGTAACAAATGTATAGGTAAAGTATTGTAAAGGTGGTTGACAGTCAGATGCTAAACTAGAAAAAAAATCTTTGAGTCCCAGAGTGGGTCTGACTGAACCCCAAAATATTTGTTCTCATAGCACAGTGATAACAAAGGCTCCCCAAAACACACTCATTCCTGTCCCAAGGTGAAAACAAAGGTACCCAAGAAGTTTCGTGAAGATCAGTTCATAAATACGAGCTGTATAGATCTAAGTTGTGACAAAAAACTGATTGGACCTAATTTTGGTACAAAATGGCCACTGGCAGCCATCTTGAATTTTGGACCGCACTCAGAAACACTCGTTCTCGTCCCAAGGTGATAACAAAGGTACCCAAGAAGTTTTGTGAAGTTCGGTTGATAAATACAGCCTCTAGCCCGAGCCATATTGACATGTGCACTTACAGTGTATAAGTAGCACTAAATAAATCAAAATTCATCTAATTTGCATAATTTCTGCACGAGAAAAAAACCTGTACTATATGTGATGTATTCCATTTTACTAAACATTCATACAAAAATTTATTCAAATCAGAACTTTCATACAGAAGTTCTGTACAAAAGTCTGATTGCACTAATTTTGGTACAAAATGGCTGCTGGTGGCCATCTTGAATTTTGGACCACACCCAAAAACACTCGTTCTCATCCCACGGTGATAACAAAGGTACACAAAAAGTTTCGTAAAGATTGGTTCATAAATGTGGCCTCTAGCCTGAGCCGTATAGAAGTTGTGTACAAAAAACTGATTAGACCTGAGCCGTATTGACATGTGTACTTACTATGTGTAAGTAGCACTGAAAAAATCAAAGTTCATCTAATTTGCATAATTTCTGCATGAGAAAAAAACCTGTATTATATGTGATGTATCCCATGGTACTAAACATTCACACAAAATTTTGTTCAAATCAGCACTTTCATATGGAAGTTCTGTGCAAAAATCTGATTGCACCTAATTTTGTACAAAATGGCCACCATCGGCCATCTTGAATTTTGGACCGCACCCAAAAACACTCGTTCTCGTCCCACATTGATACCAAAGGTACCCACGAAGTTTCGTAAAGATCGGTTTATAAATACGGCCTCTAGCCCGAGCCATATTGGCATTTGCATTTACAGTGCTGAAAGTAACACTAAATACATCAAAGGTAGTCTAATTTGCATAATTTACGAGAAAAAAACCTGTATTACATGGGATGTATCCCATGGTACTAAACATTCATACAAAAAATTATTCAAATCAGCACTTTCATATGGAAGTTCTGCGCAAAAATCTGATTGCACCTGAGGCTGTACAAAAGGGCCGCCAGCGGCCAACTTGAATTTCGGATCAGACCCCAAAACACTCGTTCTCGTCCCACGGTCATAACAAAGGTACCCAAGAAGTTTCGTAAAGATCGGTTCATAAATACGGCCTCTAGCTCGGGCCGTATTTGCATTTGCACTGACAGTGCTGAAAGTAACACTAAATAAATCCAAGTTAGTCTAATTTGCATAATTTAAGCACGAGAAAAAAACCCGTATGATATGTAAAGTATCTCATGGTACTAAACATTCATATAAAAAATTATTCAAATCAGAGCTTTCATATGGAAGTTCTGTACAAAAAACAGATTTCTGCATCGTCAGTACAAAATGGCGGCTGGCAGCCATCTTGAATTTTGGAACGTACCCAAAAACACTCGTTCTCGTCCCACAGTCAAAAGAAAGGTACCCAAGAAGTTTCGTAAAGATCGGTTCATAAATACGGCTTCTAGCCCGAGCAGTATCCAATTGTTGACGGACAGACGGACGACGGGCTATGACAAAAGCTCAACTTTGGCTTTGCCAAAGTTGAGCTAAAAATCATCACCCAGGGGTTATTTGGGGTCTCTACAGGAGCTGTTTATGGGACTCTTTCCCAATGGCATTTGGGCATGATTTTTCTTAATTCTTAATCCAAAATTTTCCAATCTCAGATCCAACTCAAACAAAAATTTAATGTGCAACTGGTGCAATGAAGTGGGTATTCATAAGGCCTTTGAAAATCATTGGTTTTCTGAGGCCTTTTTACCACCCAGTTTAGTAAACCAATTGTACATTAAAATTTAAATTGCTCGCCTTATGGATCTCTTAATTCCAATGCTAATGCCAAGTTCTTCTTTAATAATATAAGAACAGTTTAATAGAGACTACAAAGACTGCGTGAACATGTGACGGTTTGTTAAAAAACTTACTTGTAGTGTACCCACAGTTTATTAGGTATCAGTCTTCATGTTCTCTGCTCAATTGAAATGTAAAATTTCAGTCTTTGTTTGGTTTTTCTCCTCCAAAACAAATTCCCAATTGGGGTCTCCATGATGCAAATTTTCCTAATGGAAAATGCCTAAAACCCTTTCCTATAGAGGGCAGAAGAATCCCTGTCACTAGATTAGAAAGGATTCATCCCATCCATGATGGTTGATAAGTGAACATCATACCTTGATTGCTACATGTATCAGAGAATGGTCAATCAACAAAAATTATGTGACAAGAAAAAATACAAACAAAATTTGAGAATAACATAACTGGTAGAGGACTTCAGTACATTGTGGTGCAGCCTTTCAACTATTTGTATAATTGTGTGTGACTGTCCCAGATGGGCCTGTCGATAACCCCCCTGTATACATTCGTACCAAGTTTCAAAGGAAATGACGTCTGAAAAAATATCTGGATAAAATTATGGGATGGAGAGATGGATGGACAGATGGATGGATGGCCAAGGTGATTCCAGTCTACCCTCCCCCCCCCCCTATGTTGTGGGGGTGGTGGGGGGGATATAACAAAGATCCAAATGTATCAAAGCTGTACTGAATGATCACCAAATCAAGCCACTCAACTGGACTTAATAGAATAATCCTGTTAATTTCATAAACTGCCAAACACCAAACAATGTACCATACCTTCAGTACAAATTCATTCTGTTAATCACATAAAGGTAAAAGAGATGACTCTTGTTACATGAATAAAAAAATCTAGTGTTTTATCGAAAAAATTTCTCACACAGTCCCCCTTGTTACAGTCCAATTCAGTATCAGTACATCAAGTATAAGCATTTAACCCAATGCGGACAGTATCAAAATATATTATTTAAATATTATTATTTTCAATCCTAACCAAAAAAATCAGCAAAATCATATCATGTGACCCCTCATTGGAATGAGCTCGTTCCAATCAGGGGGTCACATGATATGGTTTTGTAGAAAGATTTGTGAAAATTAAACTTTTTCAACTTATAAATTTGTATATTACCCTTGCAGATGTAGCAGATTCTTCAGGTAAAGGTTTAAGACGACACAGCTGAAGTAGATCTAGAATAAAGATTTAATCTATAACAGTCCTATCATGTTTAATAGAGCTCCACGAGCTCTGTCAAACAAGATAAAACAGACTAAATATTCAGTATATCTCAAGAATTCAGGAAAATGATTAATTCTTGTTAACTATACATTCCTGTTAATTTAATGTTTCACTGGCAAAAGTGGCTATTCAATTAACATGGTTCCACTGTAGCTTATGACCCCTAAGTGAAACAGGCTCATTGGGCTTATTCCATAAGGGTCATGAGCTATGTTTTAAAAACACAACTTGAAACTGTTTTGAAAAAAACATACTGCAAGTATATCACCTGAAAAACACATCAGATAAAGGATTGACAACATTGGCAAATTTGATTGCTTGGGCCCAATGGATTATCTCCCTTATGTAAATAGAATATAATATGTGCAGAAATATGAAAATTAGCAAAATCAAGTTAGTGTGTAATTGGGTCAGTCTTCACAATTGCATGGTCTCTGTGTACATTCTACATTATAATTCCAAAAGAAAATACATTTTTCAGATGTTTCAGCAAACTCATTTTATGAAGCCTGCTCTCTTTACAATGGACATGAAATTAGCCATTAGTGAGTTGCCACCCAGTTGTTTTGTGCACAGGTCGGCAATGTGTGGAGTAAAACAGAAACAAATTCAAGAAAAGTACCTCAATTATTTTGTGATGGGATACATTTTTGTGTAAGATCACAGGATAACAAGCCTATTAAAATTCCATTGCAGTTTCCTTGATGTTACAAATTTTAACAGCAACATGAACAGTATGGCTTCATTCTTTTCAACAATGGCTTCAATATATGACCAAAAAATGTGACTTTCTCAATGAACAAATATGTTTTTTTACATATATTTTGAGACTATGTAACATAGAACAAGTGACATTTTCTGCATGGCTGTCTCTGAATATATCATGCAAATAATTCCAGTTCTTCAAACACACAATGGAGGTTCAGTGGAACTCTTGTTAAACTCTTACCTAACACAACCTGATTCACAACAAGAGACCTCAGAGGACCAGAGGCACTCACCTTAGAAAGTTGTTTAAAGAATGATTTGTGTCCACATTTGTGGGTCCAGATGGAACAAATGTACATCGTATCCATTAACATTCACATCTGACTAATTCTGATTACAACTGACCCCCATCCTTCATCGGCAGGACATTTTAAAGAAACGAATAATAAATTCTCCTTAGAGTTCTATTTTAATTTCACCTCTGCCCACCCGCTTCCTCTGGTGCACACACCTCCTCAAAATCAGTTGGGTGGAATACCTTGAATAAACGATAATCTAGGGGCCAAAGTATGGTAGAGCCGACTGAACTGGATATCTTTTAATTGAATAACCCTGTTAATTGAATAGAACTTCCAAACAAAAACCCATTTACCATATCTTTTGTACAAATTTGATCGGTTAATTATATAAAGGTTATAAAGTAACCTCCTGTTAAATGAATGAACAACCTTGCAATATGACGAGAAATTATCCTGATAATCTCTGATTTTCCCCTTGTTTATAAACCTAATTGACCTCAATACACCCAATACAGGCAGTTAACTCTTTACTAACATAGCAGCCAAAACCGGCCAGGAAATTAATGAGAATAAGCCTACCACAGCCTAAAATATCTCAGAACTTTCTCAATAAAACCATACAAATATTGATATCATTACAACCAACTTATCAAGCTGGTTCTAAGGAGATCCATATTTGCATAGTTTTATTGAAAAAATGTTAAATTTGTTTTCGAAAGAGGTGAAATTTAATTTGTTTTTTAAAAATACTGTATTAGGTAAAGGGTTAATCTACTGTATTTTGTTTGACAGAGCTCCATGAGCTGAATACAGGAAAGTGTCCAACTTACAGTTAATTGGATACCCCTCTTAACTGAATAATCATTGGCAAAGTGGCAAATTAACAGGGTTCATCTGTCACCACCAAATATCAAATTATTCTGCTTGGTGGGTTTGAAGAAGATTTTTGAAAAAATTTCCTCCTACTGCACTAAATAAAATAAATTTAGTATCCCAAACGGACTCCATATATGAACCTAATTTAAACAAACTTGAAGCTGGTCCTTTTAGGGATGTCAAAAAACAAATACTAAGAGATTCTGACTGGTGGATCTGAAATTTCGACATGTACTTCGTTAAAATTTGGATTCCCATATGGAACACAAATATGAACCCAGGACTTGGTTTGAACAAACTTGAATCTGACCCCACTGAGGTTGCTGAAATTTTTTTTTTAATTTCTTTATATTGCACTAAATTAAAATTTGGGTTCCCATAAGGAGCCCAAATATGAAATCAGGGACATCATTTGAACGTGGACTCCATATGATACCAGGGACATTGATTTGCACAAACTACAATCGAAGCCCCCTATACAGTACGTGGAGAGTGTATTATCACTAAATCACCCGCAGAGTGGAGATTCCACCCAAGCAATAATTGCAAATTTGTTGCAAAGTATAACCAGCACAAGCAAAGTTTCAGCCAATGGACCTCCGAGTTAACCCGGGGGTCCTTTGGCGGAAACATTGCTTGTATTTGTTGTTGATATGTACACAATTTGAAAGTTATATCTTGGCTGATAACTCCACTCTGTGGGTGATTTAGTTGCAATCCACTCTCCCCGTACTGTAGATGCTGTATACCGTATATTAAAAGATTCTGACTGGCAGATCTGAAGATTTTTAAAGAAATTTTCTCATATTAAACAAAATTACAATTTGGGCTCCCACAGCAAGCTCGAATATGAACCCAGGGACTTAATTTGAACAAACTTGAATCCGACCCCACTAAGGATATTGTATACATATTAAAAGATTCTGATTGGTGGATCTAAGAAGATTTTTAAAGTATATTCCTCATATTGTACTATATTAAATTCAGGCTCTCACAGAAAGTTCAAACATGAACCCAGGGACTTGATTTGAACAAACTTGAATTTGATTCTCATAAGGATGCTGTGTATCAAATATCAAATGATTACAGATGTTGGGGGCGCAGTGGCTCAGTTGGTAGAGGTGCAGGCTGCAAGCCGAGAGGTCCTCGGTTCGAATCCCACCTGTGGCAACCGCGTTGTGTCCTTGGGCAAGACACTTCACCCCGATTGCCTACAGGGGGCACGATGACGCTGTGTACTGAGGCGTACTGCACGTCGATGGTGCGCATGTCTTCCACCAATCTAACCCTGCCTGTGCTGCGGTGCAGAATTCAGAGTTACGATGTTGGGGAGCTGACAGCTGCTCGTCGTTGCTCGGTGGTTCTCTCCGGGTACTCCGGCTTCCTCCACCCGTAAAACTGTCACGGTCACGATTAGCCATTGTGCATAAGTATATGACCTTAAACACCAATAAATAAATAAATAAATAAATTACAGATGTTGGGATCAAAAGACAAAGATTTTTAAAGAATGTTCCTCATATTGCAGTAAGTTCAAATTCAGGCTCGCATAGGGTGAGCAAATATAAAACCAGTAACTTGATTTGAATTGAACTTCATAACGATGCTGTATACCAAATATCAAAATATTCTGACAGGTGGAACCAAAGAGGATTTTTAAAGAATGTTCCTCATGTTGCACTATGTTAAAATTCAGGCCCCCATAGAATCACTATAAACACAGGGACCTGATCTGAACAAACTAGAATCTGACCCTACTAAGGGTGAGGAATAACAAATATCAAAAGATTCTGACTGGTACAGTACAGCCTATCACAAAGTATACCATTAGGCGATATTCTTTTGTTAATGATGCCATATCTGCGCCTTAATTTGGTGATATCCCAAAAGCATTACAGCAATATTTTCAACATGTTGTAGCAAATATCGCATGACAAATGCACACATGGCACAATATTTTCATAACTATCGTTCGTAATTTTTGGATGAAAAGAAGAGGAGCGAATACTTATAATAATATGGATGATTTGAGTCATGCAAAGTTTTTTTATGTTAAACGAACTGACGTAGATGGCGTATCCGTTGATGTTGGTATAATTAAAGCTTGGATTTCCTAGTTTCATGAGTATCTTCGAAAGTACATGCATGTTTACATAACTGTGGTTTAAAATTTTATAAATATAAAGCTTTCAATCTTTAATGTTCAAGGGAGAGGGGGGAGTCTTCTTTTTTCATGTGTTCGATAATGACAATATCAAGCACGAATAGGGGTGATGTAAAATGAAATAGAAATATTCGTGAAAGCAAAATTAGTTTAGTTGTATTATTAATATGTGTCTGATATATTTTGTACATATTTTAAAATATCTACATGTATTATCAATTTTAACAAAATATGAAGTACTTACATGTTTGTTTGAATTAAATTTCTGAGTGAAAAATATCCTTCAAAATCCTTCGTAATAACAGAAAATTATCCAGAATTATATACACTTAAGCAAGAATACATCCACCTTGCCCTTCGAACTGATGAACTGATTGAAAAATACTATGTTTAATTTCAGGATTGTTTTTTAGCTTCGTGCTTATTAAAATATGTCTTTGTTTGTTTTGTAATTGCATTGAAATGATCGTTGTTTAAAATTAATTGAGTGTTTATGTTTGTTTTCTGTTTAGCATTGATATGACTTCACCAATTCTTTGAGCTTTCTTTAACTGAAATGCTTACTGTTAATAATTAATCATGTGTTGTTTTTAAATATGTACCTTTGTATTGTTTGTAACTTGTTCTTTCAGGCTTCATCATCTTAGTGCATTTGAACGACTAAATCATGATGAACTGATGCATTATTCCTATTAAAATATCATGATATTCAGATACAAATAGTGTGTTATTAGTGTGACAAGGATTCCACTTTATTGTAGGCGGTACTGTAGTTCTGGAGAAGATTTTTTAATTTAAAAAAAAAATAAAAAAATTTCTGGGTGTTAGCATAGATATTCCTCTTGTAGCCATGGCAACCGTATTTGAAGAAACTTGAATTGTCATGCGATATGGAACATGCTTACCAAATTTGGTTGAATTTTGTCCAGTAGATTACAAGGAGAATCTGATAATGTCAAGTTCACGTAGGATGACAAGTGATGAAGTAAGTTCCCTCAGGTGAGCAAAAAACAAGAGCAATGCTGGGCAGTGGCATCATTGTATGGTTGTATAATGTTAATGTAAATTCAGTCATTCTGCAATGCAAAATATACCTTATACATTTCAAATCCACTTTAATGTACTTTTAGAACTGGAAAAATGGGATCCCTTAATCATTTGGTTCTTTTTGGTGTTTTTGCACAGACAGCCATGTTGGATTTGCTGGAATACTGGTTATTGAAAGGAACTTACCTACATTCATTAGTAATGACATCAGAAAAAATTGGGATCCATTGGTTATTCTTTTTTCAAGTTATTACATGGACATGCATAGATAATGACTGCGGGAGAACACTGGCTTTTACTACCTTTAATGTTTTATCAGACAGCCCATGTGGCATTCAACCAATAATGGACATCAAATTTCATGCTTAATGTGAATTATTACTGGTCTGTTTCAGTGACAAATCGTTTTTTGGGTTCATCAAACAAATGCACATTCTTATACCTTTGGCCCTAACGAGAAAAATTATCAAAGATATATATATACTGAGTCAAAAAAGAAAGTATAATAGAAACAAATGTGAAAAAATAGCATAAAGGATGAAATATAATAGTTCTAATGTTGCATGTTTGTGGACAAGAAGTCGTGCAAAGAGTTTAATGACATGTTGTTGTTGTCCTCCCAACCGTATACAATTTTGCTACTGATTTCAAAATAGCAGGTGCTACCCGAGAATGTCAAATTGAATGGGTGACCGACAATTTTCTCTGTGCTAGAGAGCCTGGGTTATTGAGAAAACACGCTAGTTTTTGTCTTCCGACATTTTAAAAAATGCCAAGGTTAACCGAAAATCAGAGGTTGCATGCCATTGGTATGCATGAGGCTGGGATACCTCCAGATGAGCTCGCTGCTGAGTTCGGAGTCACTGTGGCCACTTTTTACTGTCTCATTGAAGGTGTAGACCCACTGGATCAACTGCCGACCGACCGCATTCAGGTCGATGAAGAGTTACGACCCCTGCACAAGACCGACACATCAGGATGTCTCACTTGTGGGATCACTTCCTTCCGACGACGAGGACAGCAGCAATTACTCCCGGTAGAACTAACAATAGAATTAGTGCACAAACTGTCTGCAACAGACTCGTTGAACACGGCATCCGAAGTAAGCATCCATACCATGGACCAATCCTTACCCATCGTCATCGTACTGTCGGAATGGAATGGGTACGTCTGCGTGTTCGCTGGACTCAACAGCGTTGGAGCACAGTTCTTTTTAGTGATGAATCACGATTTTGTCTACAGCACGATGATGGTAGGGCAAGAGTGTATCACCAACGAGGAGAATGGTTTTCTGATGCTTGCATGCGGGAATGCGACCGTTTCGGCAGTTGTAATGGTTTGGGCAGGAATTTCCTTGCACCGTTGAATGCTGTTGATCTTCATCGATGGTAATCTGAATGGACAGCGATATATGGACGGAATTCTTAATGCTGTTGTTGACCTGTTGTTCAATGCTAACGTCGGATTGCAGTTATTCCAGCAAGACAATGCCCGATGTCATGTGGCGCGTATCTGTCGTGACTTTCGTGAGGAGCAGAGCATTGAACTTCTTCCCTGGCCCCCAGCTTCGTCAGATATGTCGCCAGTTGAGCATCTTTGGGGTCAATTGGACAGTCGAGTACGACTTCATGATCTTCAGACATTATACGATTTACGTAATGTTCTGAGGCAGGAGTGGAATACAATACCACAGGGTGACATCCAGAGACTTATCAGGTCCATGCGCCGTCGATGTCTTGCCATCCAAAAGGCAAACGGTGGACATACACGCTATTGACTACATGTGTGAACTTTTCATTTCACCCCATGTCTGAACTGCAATGTCCTGACGTGACACTGGCAACAGTAAGAACATGAAATTATGCAAATTCATACAGCTAGACTCGAAATATGAATTTACAATTGTTTGGAATTATTTTAAAGTCGATAATACTAAAATGAAAGTGTCAATGACACTGCAGCTCAACATGACAAACTTGAACTTGGTAAGTTATAAATGAAATGGCAAAATTGAAGATCATTGGTACCAATGTTATTTGATGAAATTTCAACATAACAGCATTGTGTGTGCACAACGTCAGAGTAATCCATGCATTTTTAAATGTAAACTGTAAGACTGGCTAAAGGAAGAATGTTGATACACAAATGCAGTATGTTCAGAGGTTATTGTAAATGGCAACTTTTTTTTTACAGAAATGAATGCTAATCAATAGCTCTTATCTAAAAGCCTTGCCTAATGAGCACACCAAGTTCAAAAAACAATCCTATGATAAATGTGGCCTATATTTGTTACCCTGCATAAGCATACAAAGTTTCAAAGCAACCTGAGGCATGCCAAAGGAAAATGTTAATGCACAAATGCACTAAGTAGAAGATCATTGCTTGTGGCAATGTTTTTTTTGTGTTTTTTTTTGTGGGGGGAGGGGGGGGGGGGAGTTATGGAAATTCATGAATACACCCTGCAGAGAGTGCAAAAGGGAGAAGTTGATGCACAAATGCAGTAAGTTCAAAGGCTGGTGATATCGACAATAATTTTTTATGGAAATGAAAAAAAGCAATAGCTCACATCTGGAGGTCACCCCGAACACATACCAAGTTTCAAAGTGATCCGATCATAAATGTGCCCTGAAGGGTGTGTTAAAGGGAAATATTGAGGTCTGATTAAACTAAGTTCAAAGGTCATCAGCAACATATTTTGACAGAAATGGAAGAAAATCTACAGCTCCCATATAGATGTCACCCCACACAAGCACACCAAGTTTGCAAGTGATCCAATCATAAATGTGCCCTGCAGGTGTGTCAAAGGGAAATATTGATGCTTAACTACACTAAGATTTTTACTAAGTTCATCGAAGGTCATTGCCAATGGCAACATTTTTTGATGGAAATGGAAAAAAATCGATAGTTCCCATCTAGAGGTAACCCCAAACAAGCATAGAAACTTTCAAACCGATCTGATCATAAATGTGCCCTGTAGGGCATGCCAAAGGAATATATTGATGCCTAACTAAACGAAGTTCAAAGATCGTTGCCAGCGGCAACATTTTTTGACAGACGGAATTGGAAGAAAATCGCTGGCTCCCATCTAGAGGTCACCCCAAACAAGCGTGCCAGGTTTCAAAGCAATCCGATCATAAATGTGCCCTGTAGGGTGTGCCAAATGGAAATATTGAGGTCTGACTAAACTAAGTTCTAAGAACGTTGGCCGCGGCAACATTTTTTTATGGAAATGGAAGAAAATCGATAGCTCCCATATAGAGTCCACTCCAAACAAGCATACCAAGTTTCAAAGCGATCTGATCATAAATGCAACCCATGAGGTGTGCCAAAGGAAATTGTGTACGTACGTATGTACTAACATACGTATGTACTAATGCATGTACGTATGCTGATGGACGAAAAGTGATGGCAATAGCTCAGCTTGACTTTGTCAAGTTGAGCTAAAAATTACTCCTCAAAGTTTATTATACTTTGCCATCTCGGGGGCACATGATGACATAAACTGCTCCCTGATAAGTAAGTCCTTCAGGGAGGGAAATGACTGTTCAATTTCCAACAATTCGACCCACCTGTCAAAATATCTCGTGGCCCTTGACACAAACTGGTACACACTTTCTCCCTTCTCGGCCTTGCATTCTCTGAATTTCATATTTCATCCTTCATCGGTGAGCTGGTACCTCTTGAGGATCAGCTCACCATAGTCATTAGCTAGGTCAGTGGGCATGCTCACATATACTTGTAGTGACTTGCCCGCCAGTAGTGGACTAAGACTGGCCCCCCCCCTCCCCTCGCATTATCGGGCCAACCATGACTCGAAGCAAACCTTTCAAACCTCTGTAAGTATGTGTCAATGTCGTCAGTCTGTTCACTGAACTTGGGTAGCTGTGGATAATGTGCCCTCATGTTTCCCACGGAACTTTCTCCACCCTGTCTACCATTAGCTCAGGGTAACTGCGCCCTAGCCCTTAAAATTTCCACTTCCCTCTCATGTTCCCTTTCAGCCTCCTCACATGCCCTCTCAGACCTTTCGTGCTCCACCTGAATCTCTTTCTCTCACTCTAAAGCTCTTAGTGCTGCCTCTCTCTCTCCTTTTCACGCTCTAATGCAGCTTCTCTCTCAGCTCTTTCTTACTCTAATGCAGCCTCTCTGTCAGCTCTTTGTTGCCCAAATGCAGCTTCTCTGTCAGCTCTTTCTCGCACTAACGCAACCTGATGCTCTGACTCAGTGGCCATTTCTTTCGCCATACACTTTTGCTCATCTCTCACAAATTTTTGCTACTCATTACCCACAAAGCCCAACCACTCACCCATACTGATCAACTGTTCCAAGCTTGGGTTATCCACTATTGAAATTTATCATTAAAAATTTCACACAAAAAATATTTTTTCGAGTTAAAGGGTTAATTGTTCCCTATCCCACACTGCATCCTATTATTATGTGAGAATTTCCACCACCATTATTTTAAATTCGCTGATCGATTTAGGAGCTAATTTAACCAATGGTTAACCCTTACACAACTTATGAGAACTATTAAAATTTCAGTGAGGCAACCTGCATGAACATTATAACTGAAGCATGTATTAATATTGCCATTGAGTGAATCCTGTTGATTTTGAGATTTCCAATTGTTACCTTTTTGGAAGATCCTGGTGTTAGCCTTGCCAGATATTGGAAACTGGGCTTTGTCACTGCTGGGGGAAGTAGATTCACGGTGCGTATTCAGCCAAAACTCAAGGAGTGTCACCTGAATCCATGTGTGAACATATGTCTCACCATGACAAACCCACCCATTTCACTTTTGTTGTGGTGGTTCTTATCCTGAAGGGGTCAATGACTTTTCCTCGAAAAGCATAAATCAACAGGGGTTCACTGGAGACAATGATTTTAATACATATGTATAACAAGAGGCCCCATGGGGCCTGAAGCACTCTCTTTGAAGAGAACATGATATAAACAAAGTGCAAGAATGAATCCATTAAGCAATCCATCTCCATAGGAATTACAATCAATCCTTGAGCCCCTCAGGCGTGCCAAAAATAATAGACCAGATTTGAACAAACTTGAATCTGCCCCCTCCGCCCCCACACTCCTAGAGATATTGTACACCAGATATGAAAGCATTCTGACTGATGGATCTGAAGAAGAAGAAAATTTTTAAAGAAATTTTCTCATATTACACTAAATTAAAATTTGGGCTGCCACAGGGAGCCAAATTTTAGAGAGCCCAAATATTAACCCAGGGAACCAATTTGCACAAACTTGAATCAGACTCCGCGAGAGATGTTGCAAACCAAATATGAAAGGATTCTGACAGGTGACTCTGAAGAAGATTTTTAAAGAAATTCCCTCATATTGTACTAAGTTAAATTTCAGGTTCTCATATGGAGCCCAAATATTAACCCAGGCACTTAAATTGAATAAGCCCAAATATTAACCTAGGGACTTGGTTTGAACAATCTTGAATCTGACCCTCATAACAATGATGTATACCAAACAGTAAAAGATTCTGAATGGTGGTTCTGAAGAAGATTTTTAAAGAAAATTCCCCATATTGCGCCAAAGTTAAAAATTTGGGCTGCTGATCAAAAGATCCTGACCATTGGTTCTGGAGAAAAGATTTTTTAAAATTTCTACAAATATGCTGACTCAGCATTTTTTGTCACTTCACAATATTGTCTTCCCTCCAAGAAGTGACTGAACATCACTCTACCACTGCCGTCGCACGGCCACTAACATATTGACACTTTACTGGACGTCTTTCACTCAAGCAGTCGCCACCAATGGGGTTAAATGCTCCCCTCCATTTATCTCAGAATAATGTTCATACGCACAAAGCCTACTCTGCCTACGTATGGCTTGCCTTCTACAACAGGTATGCCGTCTTCCTAAATACCAAAAGCTCCCTGAGCTCATACTTCCTATTTCTCAACCTACACTCAGATATGGCCACCGATTTGGCCCGCAATTGCCCCTATTCTAAATATGAGCTCTGTGGCTCCCCTACACTACAACGTGCCTTTACTTTTGCACCGATGCAGCACCTTCTTCAACCTACACATGGACATTCCCAGCTACTCGCTTCGACCCAGAGTCTTACACGACGATGCAGCACCTTCTTCAACCTATACATGGACATTCCCAGCTACTCGCTTCGACCCAGAGTCTTACACGACTTCAAACTGGAATGAAATTTTCGAGAAATCCCCCGATTTTTATGCTAGCCAGAACATTAATTCTCATCTTAATTGCTTCTCTTGAACATGGCCACTTAGATCTATCTTAATTTAATATTCGCTTTTTAGTTCCTTTGAAAATCTTGCAATTCTGGTATATCCTGACTTTCGGTGACAGACTAGATATGTAATATGGGTGTGTGTTCAGAATCTGTGGGACGTACTGTTTTTACAACAATTACCTATTAATTGGACATAATTACCTAAATAATGAGTGGAGAACACTGGCTTTTACTACCTTTATTGTTTTATCAAACGGCCCATGTGGCATTCAACAAATGCACAATAATGGACATCAAATTTCATGCTTAATTAACAGTTCGTGAATTATTGCTGGTCTGTTTAAGTAACAAATCGATTTTCGGGGCTCATCATACAAATGCACATTCTTATAAATAAACAAAGATAACATCTAATATTCAATATGCATGCAATTCTTTTTCGATAGGTGTGATCCTATATCGTTGAGAAGAAAGTGAATGTCCACCTGATTGTGATGCCGTTACAATCAGGTTGAAATTTTTTGTCAGCTTTTGTGATCATAGTACTGTATAAATAGAGGATATCTAGTGTTCTGGAGTGGATACCGAAAATTATCTCATGAGTGACCGAAACAAATGATTATTTTTTTTAAAATGACCATTTGTCTCGGTCACAAGTGAGATCATTTTCGGTATCCACTCAAAAAACACTTTCTCTTCTTCTTCTTTATTATGCACTTTTTTAAGAATCTGATAATTCCACTCGTTTCAACCTTGAATTGATGCATGAAAGTAAACAGCGTACTGAATCACTGAAATGCGGATATGATTTGACTGATACACAGGACAGATAGCGTCTTATAATCTGATTCAGCTAATGGGTTTATAGTCCAAACATGGCCTGAAAGTCTGTAATATAAGTTTTTGATTTGGTACGTCCTTTGAAACATTCTTTCCACTCAAAAACACTAGATTTACTTTTCATTATATGTTTTTAGAACAAACTGATCATTTCCGGTGATAATTTGACTTGTATTAACCTTAAGTGATACTTTGAAAGCCGCCATTTTGATTTGATACCGTGAAAGTGAAAATTTCTGTATCTTCACAGTGGGGGATACGATTTCTATCTTTCTGCAATTTCTTCGATAATCTATCATTTAGCGTAAAATAAAAGATTAATCCTTTACCCAATTCACAGGAAATCAAAATTTATTATTTGAATTATTGTTTTTCAAAATCTTTCAGAAAAATTCGACAAAACCATACGTGTGACCCCCTCAATGGAACGAACTCGATGAGTATGGCTTTGTTGAATCTTTTAGAAATTTTTTTTTTAACTGCTACATTTGAAAATTACGGGGGCGGATGCCGCTGATTCGTTAGGTAAAGAGTTAAATACTAAATGTGGAAGTGCTGGCACCAAAGAGATCACTAAAACATGGGGATATGAGGGGTCAATTACTGGTAGATTTTTGGGGGGAGGGGCCAGGGTTATAAAATCACTCAGAATCTTTCCATATTCATCTTGCTGCCCCCCCCCCCCCACACCCCCCAAAATCAAATTCACCCAATGGACTCCCTACCACCCCACAGGGCCTTTTGCCACCTGCGGGGCCCCATGAGAACAGAATTAATTTAAACATGGAAAGATTAGTAAATTCTCCATAGGGTTCCATTTGCCCATAGGGACTTAATTTGAACAAACTTAAATCTGAACCTCCTGAGGATGCTGCATACCAATAGCTCAACTTGACAAACTTGAACTTGGTAAGTTATAAGTGAAATGACAAAATTGAAGATCATTGGTTCCAATGTTATTTGGTGAAACTTCAACATAACAGCATTGTGTGTGCACAACATCAGAGCAATCCATGCATTTTTAAATGTAAACTGTTAGGCTAACTAAAGGAAGAATGTTGATACACAAATGCAGTAAGTTCAGAGGTTATTGTAAACGGCAACTTTTTCCACAAAAATGAATGCTAATCAATAGCTTTTATCTAGAGGTCTTGCCTAATGAACACACCAAGTTCAAAAATAATCCTATGATAAATGTGCCATGTGTAGGCCATGTCAAAGAAGAATGTTGATGCTTTTGCACTCTCTGCAGGGTATATTTATGAATTTCCGTAAAAAAGAAAAAAAAAATATTGCCACAAGCAATGACCTTCAAACTTAGTGCATTTGTGCATTAACATCTTCCTTGGTATGCCTCAGAGGGCACATGCATTATCGCGTTGTTTTGAAACTTTGTCGACTTATTCAGGGTAAAAAAGATAGGAGCTATCAATTTTTTTTCTCATTTCTATCAAAAACTTTGAATTTATTGCATTTGTGGGATAAGTTGCTGCACAAATGCTCTAAGTTCAAAGGCTGGTGCTGATGAGAATAATTTTTCATGGAACTGAAAAAAAATATCAATAGCTCACATCTAGGGGTCATCCCGAACACACATATCAAGTTTCAAAGTGCTCCAATCATAAATGTGCCCTGTAGGGCATGCCAGAGGAATATATTGATGCCTGGCTAAATTAAGTTCGAAGATTGAAGGTTGTTGCCAACAGCAATGTTTTTCGATGCAAATGTTAGAACATCGATAGCTCCCATCTAGAGGTCACCTAAACTAGCATACCAAGTTTCAAAGGAATCCAATCATAAATGTGCCCAGTAGGGGGTACCAAAAGGAAATATTGATGCCTAACTAAACCAACTTCAAAGGTCGTTGTCAACACCAACATTTTTTGACGGACAAGGAAGAAAATCAATAGCTCCCATCTAGAGGTCACCCCAAGGAAGCATACCCAGTTTGAAAGTGATCCAATCATAAATATGCCCTGTTGGGTGTGCCCAAGGGAAATACTGAGGCCTGACTAAACAAAGTTCAAAGGTCATTGCCAGCGGCAACATTTTTTGACGGAAATGGAAGAAAATCGATAGCTCCCATCTGGAGGTAACCACAAACAAACATATCAGGTTTCAATGCAATCCAATCATAAATGTTCCCTGAAGGGTGTGCCAAATGGAAATATTGAGCAATCCAATCATAAATTGCCCTGTAGGGCATGTCAAAGGATCATATTGATGCCTGATTAAACTAAGTTCAAAGTCTTTGCCAGCTGCAACATCTTTTGACGGAAATAGAAGAAAATCAATAGCTTCCATCTAGAGGTCACCCTAAACAAGCACACCAAGTTTCAAAGCAATCTGATCATAAATGTGCCATGCAGGGTGTGCCAAAGGGTAATATTGGTGCATAACTGCTCTAAGTTCATTGAAGGCCATTGCCGGCGGTAACATTTTTTACAGAAATCAAAGATAATCAATAGCTCCTATCTAGAGGTAACTCCAAACAAGCATACCAAGTTTCAAAGCGATCCGATCATAAATGTGACCTGTATGGTGTGTCAAAGGAATATATTGATGCCTGACTAAACTAAGTTCAAAAGTCACTGCCAGTGGCAACATTTTTTGACAGAAATGGAAGAAAATCGATAGCTCCCATCTGGAGATCACCCCAAACATGCATACCAGGTTTCAATGGAATCCGATCATAAATGTTCCCTGCAGGGTGGGCCAAAGGGAAATATTGAGGTCTGACTAAACTAAGTTCAACGGTTGTTGCTAGCTGCGACATTTTTGGACACAAATGGACGAAAATTGATAGCCCTCATCTGGAGATCACCCCAAACATGCATACCAGGTTTCAATGGAATCCGATCATAAATGTTCCCTGTAGGGTGGGCCAAAGGGAAATATTGAGGTCTGACTAAACTAAGTTCAAAGGTTGTTGCCAGCTGCAACATTTTTGGACAGAAATGGAAGAAAATTGATAGCTCCCATCTACAGATCACTCCAAACAGGCACACCAAGTTTCAAAGTGATCCGATCATAAATACGCACTGCATGGTGTGCCAAAGGGATATATTGATGCATAACTGCAAAAGGTTCATAGAAGGCCATTGCCAGCAGCAACATTTTTTTACAGAAATCGAAGAAAATCAATAGCACCCATGTAGAGGTAACCCCAAACAAGCATGCCTAGTTTCAAAGCATTCCAATTATAAATTACCCTGCAGGGCATGCCAAAGGATTATATTGATGCCTGATTAAACTAAGTTCAAAGGTCATTGCCAGTGGCAACATTTTTGGATGGACATCGAAGAAAATTGATAGCTCCCTTCTAAAGATCACTCAAACAGGCACACCAAGTTTCAATGTGATCCGATCATAAATGTGCACTGCAGGGTGTGCCAAAGGGAAATATTGATGCATAACTGCAAAAGGTTCCTAGAAGGCCATTGCCAGGGGCAACATTTTTTGACGGAAATCAAAGAAAATCAATAGCACCCATGTAGAGGTAACCCCAAACAAGCATGCCTAGTTTCAAAGCAATCCAATCATAAATTGCCCTGTAGGGCATGTCAAAGGATTATATTGATGCCTGATTAAACTAAGTTCAAAGGCCATTGCCAGCGGCAACAATTTTGGATGGATATTGAAGAAAATTGATAGCTCCCATCTGGAGGATGCCCCAAACAAGCATACTGGGTTTCAATGCAACCCAATCATAAATGTTCCCTACAGGATGTGCCAAAGGGAAATATTGAGATCTGACTAAACTAAGTTCAAAGGTCATTGCCAGCTGCAACATTTTTACGGGAATGGACAAAAATCAATAGCTCCCATCTAGAGGACACCCCAAACAAGTATACCAAGTTTCAAAGCAATCCAATCATAAATGTGCCCTGTAGGGTGTGCCAAAGAAAAATATTGAGGTCTGATTAAGGTAAGTTCAAAGAACGTTGCCAGTGGCAACATTTTTGGGTGGAAATGGAAGAACATCTATAGCTCCCATCTGGTGGTCACCCCAAACAGGCATACCAAGTTTCAAAGCAATCTGATCCAAAATGTGCACTGCAGGGAGTGCCAAAGGAAAATATTGATGCATAACTGCACTAAGTTCATCGAAGATCGTTGCCAGCGACAACATTTTTTGACAGAAATGACATAAAATAGATAGCTCCCCTCTAGAGGTAACCCCCAACAAACATACCAAGTTTCAAACCGATCTAATCATAAATGTGCCCTGCAGGGCATGCCAAAGGAATATATTAAGTCTGACTAAACTAAGTTCAATGGCCGTTGCCAGCAGCAACAAATTTTGACAGAAATGGAAGAAAATCGATAGCTCCCATCTAGAGATCACCCCAAACAAGGATACCAGGTTTCAAAGCAATCCAATCATAAATGTGCCCTGTAGGGTGTGCCAAAGGGAAATATTGAGGTCTGACTAAACTAAGTTCAAAGAACGTTGCCAGCGGCAACGTTTTTTGACAGAAATGGAAGAAAATCGATAGCTCCCATCTAGAGGTCTCTCCAAACAAGCATACCAAGTTTCAAAGTGATCTGATCATAAATCCGACCTGTGCAGTGTGCCAAAGGAAATTGTGAACGTACGTATGCCGATGGACGAGAAGTGATGGCAATAGCTCAGCTTGACTTTGTCAAGTTGAGCTAAAAATCAGAAGATTTGAATGGTGGATCTGAAGAAAGTTTTCAAAGAAATTTCCTCATATTGCATCAAGTCAGTCCTGGTTATTTGTCATCGTCGCCTCAGCAAAAAATGTGCAGATGGAAATTTTCCCTCCCTCGGCAATTGCCAAGGGTCATGGCATTCAGATGTTGAAAGGATCTGATGCTCGTGCCCCTCCCCTGCCCCCTATCAAATGGAGCCTTCTGGTGGCTTTTATGGCAAAAATGTTCCCTTTTTTGGCAGCATGTTTCAAAGTGCCCCAAATCCCACAGTTCATTGACTTATATTTCGTCAGTTTGTTTATAGATATGATAATGATGCATTAGTGACAGGCTTCTCTGGTTTGCATATACTCTATTCTAAAATGTACTAACCGTGATTGATTATTAAAGCAATTTAAAGAGGTTACCTTTGTCAGTGTATTCAAATTATTCTTCTAACTTTTTTGGGGGTTGGGTGGGGGGAGTGGGGGGGGGAGTGGGGGGGGGGGGGGGGGGCTCCATAGTATAATCGTATTTGCATATTAAATAAACTTTCCTTGAAATGACTATTGATAAAAATCTCCCCATTCAGCGTGAAATTGAAAGTGCCACATGGTTTCTGACAGAAATGAAATGTAGCGGCCGAAGTAAAAGGACCTTTTACCAACCAGCCTGGTTGGTTGGGATCTCTTAGTCTCATGGTAAATCAGTCGTGTTGTGTGCTAGAGGTCGACAGTTCAAGCCTCAGCTCTGACACTTCTCTCAACTATACTTGCACCAATGACATTTTCAAGACAGTAGTCCAAGATTTGGGGCTTTCAGTATCAATACACGAAACTCAACATGATATTCATTAATATTAATGACTTGTCAACACCAATGGTGAAGTATTGTAAAATGTTCATCACTTTATGAAATAGGGTTCTGTGAATATTCATGATTCAATTCGATATTGATATCACACGACTGCTTCAAAATCGATCCGGAATCAGAATCAGTCTCAATATTCGATGGAAAAGACTATTGTTTTTCTACGGATTATTATTTTTTTGTTTTTTTTTTGTTTTGTTAGGTTTTTCCCCTCTGGAAAAGACTATTGTTTTTCTACGAATTATTATTATTATTATTTTTTTTTATGCTTTTCCCTCTGGAAAAGACTCTTGTTATTCTACGTATTATTATTATTTTTTTTTTTGAGGAGGGGGGGGGGGGGGGTTTCCACACATTTTGTCTGTACGATTCAGAAGCCATTTTCGAACCGATTTTCATGAAATTTTGCACACAAATAGAGGGGCCCAAATCTAGAAACGTACCAAAGAGGAATTTTCGATTTAACCCTTATTTCATCAGAATTGACAAAAAAACTGCCAAAATTGGGGTTTATTGGCACTCTCTCGAAACACGTCTTGTAGATTTTTTTTAAACATTCGTCATTGCTAGACCTGCCTGTGATACGACCTTTGATACATATGGTAACCCTCCACCGGCTGCCAAACATCGAAATTTTGATGAAATAGGCCAGTTTGAGGCCCCCACTGCACCCAAACAATACACAAGAGATAAACATAACTTCCTTCATTGGAAGTGGAATTCACCGAGGATCATTTTTGTCAGTAATAAGGGTGTTCAAAAACCAAGCGTTAACCTGTTTTGGGCTGGTTAAACAGCAATACCCCCATAAAGCTAAAAAATTCATGTTTTCCGTGGATTTCTCTAAACGAGTCTTGTAGATTTTCAAGAAAAATTTGTCACTCCCAGGCCTTGGTGTGACAATAGAAGTTGCATGGACAAAATACTGTGGTGTGCATTTGTTAACCCTCCACAGACTTCTAAATGTCAAAATTGTGATAAAATGGGCTGTTTTTGGACGCCAACAGCACCCAATGGGTAAGCCACAAAGAAAAGTGCCTTCTTTTATCGAGCGCACAATCTATATGGAAACATTTTTGTAAGTAGTAAGGGTATTCAAAAGTCGAAGTCTTAACCCATTTTGGACAGGCTAAAGAGAAAGACCCTTAAAATCTTAAAATTCCCATTTTCTGTGGATTTCTCTAAATACATCCTGTAGGTTTTCAAGAAAAATTGACTACTGGAAGGTCTTTGTGTGACATTACAAGTTGCATAGACAAAATATTTTGGGGAGCATTTATTAACCCTCTACAGACTGCCAAGCATCGTAATTTTGTTGAAATGGGCTGTTTTCAGACACACACAGCACCCAACGTGTACCTGAGAAATAAACATAATCTCCTTTGTTGGAAGTGGAATTCACTGAGGACCATTTTTGTAAGTAATAAGGCTATTCAGAAAACCAAACGTTAACCCCTTCTGTGGTTGTTAATAGTAATAAGCTTAAAAATTTATGTTTTCCCTGGATTTCTTTACAAACATCTGGAAGGGTTTTCAAGTGAAAATGGCCATTGATAGGTCTTGGTGTCACATTACCTGTTGATTGGATAAATTATTCCGGTAAGCATTTGTTAACCCTCCATGGGCTGCTAAATGTCAAAATTTTGAAAAAAAATTGTCTGTTTTTGAACACCAACAACATCAAATGGGAATGCCACAGAGAAACATAACTTCTTTTACCAGACGCAAAACTGATAGGGAAACATTTTTGTAAGTAGTAAGGGTATTCAAAAATCGAGGTCTTAACCCATTTTGACTGGTTAAGGAGATATACCCCTTAAAAGCTTAAAATTCCAGTTTTCTGTGGATTTCTCCAAAAATATTTCAAGAAAAATTGACCATTCACAGGTCTTGGAGTGACATTACAAGTTGCATGGACGAAATATTTCGGTAAGCATTTGTTAACCCTCCAGAGATGACCAAGCATGGACACTGGGGTGTTCTTGGGCACCCATAACACCCAATGTGTACCAGTGAGATAAACATAACCTCCTTCATTGGAAGTGGAATTCACCGAGAATGATTTTTGTAAGTAATAAAGGTATTCACGAAACCAAGCATTAACCCGTTCAGGGCTGGTTACAGAGCAATACCCCTCAAAAGGTTAAAAATTCATGTTATCCGAGGATTTCTCTAAAAATATCTCGAAGATTTTCAAGATAAAATGGCCATTCTCAGATCTTAATGTGACATTACAAGTTGTATGCACAAAATATTCCAGTAAGCATTTGTTAACCCTGTGCAGGTTCTCAAACATCAAAATGTTGTTTAAAATGAGCTGTGTTTGCGTACCCACACTACCCAAAGTCAAGAGGAGAGATCAACATAAGTGGAAGTAGAATTCACAGAGAATTATTTTTGGAAGTAATAAGAGTATTAAAAAAACAACACTTAACCCGTTTTGGGCTGGATAAACAATGATACCCATAAAAAGCTTAATATTCATGTTCTCCCTGGATTTCTCTGAAAACATCTTGTAGATTTTAAAGAAAAAATGGCCATTCGCAGTTCTTGGTGTGACATCACAAGCTGCATGGAAAAATATTCCTGTTAGCCCTTGTTAATCCTCTACAAGCTGCCAGACATCAATATTTTGGATACATTTGAGATAAAATGGATCATTTTCAAATAGCCACAGTACTTAGTGGGTATGTGTCAAACAAACGTAACTCATTTTGTCGGTCATTAACTTGTCTGACGCCGATATTGATATTAACCCTTTCCTCCAATAATGAATAATGATGGTTTTTACCTAAACATTTTTTATCAAACTGAGTCACTTGAGACTACTATACCCACCTTTCTCATAACATCAGTAAAGCAACTTCAGTGAGACAGTTATAAACAATTCATCAGACACACTGGGGTCATGAAAAATCATGGGATCTCATCTGGAAAAGCCATGATTCTCCAGAATCATAAAGTCTAGTTTGTTTTTGTTTTTTTTCCACACATTTTGTCCGCAGGATTCAGAAGTCATTTTCAAACCGATTTTCACACAATTTTGCACACTCATAGAGGAGCACAAAATCTAATGAAAGTGTCAATGACACTGTAGCTCAACTTGTCAAGACATGTACATGTATAGTATGTGACACAGCAATGAGAAACATTTAGGTAATGACCTGATAACAACTGTACATATAAAGTATTGTAACGGTCTGTACATAAATACTGGCCGTAGCCTGTAACAAATGTATAGGTAAAGTATTGTAAAGGTGGGTGACAGTCAGATGCTAAATAGAAAAGAAATCTTTGAGACCCAGAGTGGGTCTGACTGAACCCCAAAATATTTGTTCTCATAGCACAGTGATAACAAAGGCACCCCAAAAGACACTCATTCCTGTGCCAAGGTGAAAACAAAGGTACCCAAGAAGTTTCGTGAAGATCAGTTCATAAATACGAGATGTATAGAAGTTGTGACAAAAAACTGATTGGACCTAATTTCGGTACAAAATGGCCACTGGCAGCCATCTTGAATTTTGGACCGCACTCAGAAACACCCGTTCTCGTCCCAAGGTGATAACAAAGGTACCCAAGAAGTTTCGTGAAGATCGGTGGATAAATACAGCCTCTAGCCCGAGCCGTATTGACATGTGCACTTACAGGGTATAAGTAGCACTAAATAAATCAAAATTCATCTAATTTGCATAATTTCTGCTCGAGAAAAAAACCTGTACTATCTGTGATGTATTCCATTTTACTAAACATTTATACAAAAATTTATTCAAATCAGAACTTTCATACAGAAGTTCTGTATAAAAGACTGATTGCACTAATTTTGGTACACAATGGTTGTTGGTGGCCATCTTGAATTTTGGACCACACCCAAAAACACTCGTTCTCATCCCATGGTGATAACAAAGGTACCCAAGACGTTTTGTAAAGATCGGTTCATAAATACGGCCTCTAGCCTCAGCCGTATAGAAGTTGTGTATAAAAAACTGATTAGACCTAATTTCGGTACGAAATGGCCACTGGCAGCCATCTTGAATTTTGGACCGCACTCAGAAACACTCATTCTCATCCCAAGGTGATAACAGAGGTACCCAAGAAGTTTTGTGAAGATCGGTTGATAAATACAGCCTCTAGCTTGAGCCGTATTGACATGTGCACTTACTGTAAGTAGCACTGAAAAAATCAAAGTTCATCTAATTTGCATAATTTCTGCACGAGAAAAAAACCCGTATTATATGTGATGTATCCCATGGTACTAAACATTCACACAAAAAATTATTCAAGTTAGCACTTTCATATTTAAGTTCTGTGCAAAAATCTGATTGCACCTAATTTTGTACAAAATGGCTGCCATCGGCCATCTTGAATTTTGGACCGCACCCAAAAACACTCGTTCTCGTCCCACGGTGATACCAAAGGTACCCAAGAGGTTTTGTAAAGATCGGTTTATAAATATGGCCTCTAGCCCGAGCCGTATTGGCATTTGCACTTACAGTGCTGAAAGTAACACTAAATACATCAAAGTTAGTCTAATTTGCATAATTTACGTACGAGAAAAAAACCTGTATTATATGTGATGTATCCCATGGTGCTAAACATTCATACAAAAAATTATTCAAATCAGCACTTTGATATGGAAGTTCTGTACAAAAAACAGATCTCTGCATCGTCGGTACAAAATGACGGCTGGCGGCCAACTTGAATTTCGGATCAGACCCCAAAACACTCCTTCTCGTCCCCCAGTCATAACAAAGGTACCCAAGAAGTTTCGTAAAGATCGGTTCATAAATATGGCCTCTAGCCCGAGCTGTATTGAATTGTTGACGGACAGACGGACAGACAGATGACTGGCCATGGCATAAGCTCAAATTTGGCTTTGCCAAAGTTGAGCTAAAAATGTACTGAAGCGGAATTTTCGATTCAACACTTATTTCGCCAGAAATGGCAATAAACTGTCAAAATATGGGTTTACAGGCACTTTCTCACAACGTGTCTTGTAGAATTTTTTTTAACATTCACCATTGCTAGACCTGCCTGTGATTCGACCATTGATACACAAGAGATGTTAGGCGGTGCATATGGTAACCCTCCACAGGCTGCCAAATATCGAAATATTGATGAAATGGGTTGTTTTCGGGCCCCCACAGCACCCAAACAATAGACGGGAGATAAACATAACTTCCTTGGTTGCAAGTGAAATTCACAGAGGATCATTTTTGTAAGTAATAAGGGTGTTCAGAAAACCAAGCGTTAACCCGTTTTGGGCTAGTTAAACAGCAATACCCCCAAAAAAGCTCAAAACTTCATGTTTTCCGTGTGATTTCTCTAAATGAGTCTTGTAGATTTTCAAGAAAAATTGGTCACTCTCAGGTCTTGATGTGACATTACAAATTGCATGGACAAAATATTCCGGTCAGCATTAGTTAACCCTCCCCGAGCTGCTAAACGTAAAAATTGTGATAAAATGGGCTGTTTTTAGACATCAACAGCCCCCAAACGGTATACCACAGAGAAAGGGAGCCTTCATTTATCGGACACAAAATTGATCGGAAAATAATTTTGAAAGTGGTAAGGGTATTCAAAATTCGATGTCTTAACCCATTTTGGGCTGGTTAAAGAGAGATACCCATTAAAATCTTAAAATACCCGTTTTCTGTGGATTTCTCTAAAAACATCTTGTAGGTTTTCAAGAAAAAATTGGCTATTCGCAGGTGTTGGTGTGACATTACAAGTTGCAAGAACAAAATATTCCGGTCAGCATTAGTTAACCCTCCCCAGGCTGCTAAACGTCAAAATTGTGATAAAACAGCACCCAAAAGGTACACCACAAAGAAAAGTGCCTCCTTTTACCGAGCGCACAATTTATACGGAAACATTTTTGTAAGTAGTAAGGGTATTCAAAAGTCGAAGTCTTAACACATTTTGGGCAGGCTAAAGAGAGATATCCCTAAAAGGATTTAAATTCCCATTTTCTGTGAAATTCCCTAACAGTAACTAGTAGGGTTTCAAGACAAATTGGCTATTCGTAGGTCTTTATGTGACATTATAAGTTGCATGGACAAAATACTCCGGTGAGTGTTTATTAACCATCTACAATCTGCCAAGCATCGTAATTTTGTTGACATGGGCTGTTTTCGGACACGCACAGCACCCAATGTATACATGAGAGATAAACATAATCTCCTTTGTTGGAAGTGGAATTCACAGAGGACCATTTTTGTAAGTAATAAGGGTATTGAAAAAACCAAGCCTTAACCCCTGTTGGGGAGGTTAACAGGGATACTCATCGAAAGCTTAAAAAATTGTTTTCCCTGGATTTCTTTACAAACATCTTGTGGAGTTTTCAAGAGAAAATGGCCGTTGATAGGTCTTGGTGTCACATTACCAGTTGCATGGATAAATTATTCTGGTAGGCATTTGTTAACCCTCCAAGGGCTGCTAACTGTCAAAAGTTTTGAAGAAATAGTCTGTTTTTGGACACCAACAACATCAAATGGAAATGCCACAGAGAAATGTAACTTCTTTTACCAGACACAAAACTGATGGGGAAACATTTTTGTAAGTAGTAAGGGTATTCAAAAATGGAGGTCTTAACCCACTGTCGACTGGTTAAGGAGATATACCCCTCAAAAGCTTAAAATTCCTGTTTTCTGTGGATTTCTCCAAAGAATATAGCAAGTTTTCAAGAAAAATTGACCATTTGCAGGTCTTTGAGTGACATTACAAGTTGCATGGACAAAATATTCCGGTTAGCATTTATTAACCCTCCAGAGTCAGCCAAGTATAGACATTTTGAGAAAATGGGCTGTTTTTGGGCACCCATAACACCCAATGTGTATCTGCATGATAAACATAACCTTCCTCATTGGAAGTGAAATTCACTGAGGATCATTTTTGTAAGTAATGAAGGTATTCACAAAACCAAGCATTAACCCGTTTAGGACTGGTTACAGAGCGATACCCCTCAAAAAGTTAACAAGAGGCCCCAAGGGGCCTTAATCACTCACCGGGCAAAGTGATTCAAACAAAGTGGTTCAAAAAAGTATTTGGGGTCACATTCAGTTAGACATGGTTCATCAACACTACAAAGGAATGAAGTCATGAGAGACAAATTTCATGGAACTAGGGACATGGCTTGAACAAACTTGAATCTTACCCTCCTAAGGATGCTGCATACCAAATATCAAAAGCATTCATCTGCTGGATCTGAAGAAGATTTTAAAAGAAAATTCCTCATTTTGAACTAAGTTATCATTTGGGCTCCCACAGTGAGCCCAAATATGAACCCAGGGACTTGGCTTGAACAAACTTGAATATCACCCCCTAAGGATGCTGCATGCCAAATATCAAAACATTCTGACTGCTGAATCTGAAGAAGACTTTTAAAGAAAAATTCCTCATATTGACTAAGTTATAATTCGGGCTTGGCTTTAACAAATTTGAATCTCCCCCCCACCCCCCCCCCCCCCACTCCCCTCCAAGGATGCTACACACCACATATCAAAATATTCCGACTGCTGGATCTGAAGAAGAAGATTTTTAAAGAAAATTCCTCATTTTGATTTCAAACTAAGTTACAATTCAAGCTCCCACAGTGAGCCCAAATATGGACCTAGGGATATGGCTTGAACAAACTTGAATCTCACCCCTAAGGATGCTGCATACTAAATATCAAAACATTCCGACTGCTGGATCTGAAGAAGATTTTTAAAGAAAATTCCTCATTTTGAACTAAGTTATCATTCGGGCTCCCACAGTGAGCCCAAATATGGACCTATAGACATGGTGTGAACAAACTTGAATCTCACCCCCCTAAAGATGCTGCATACCAAATATCAAAACATTCTGACTGCTGGATCTGAAGAAGAAGATTTTTAAAGAAAATTCCTCATTTTGAACTAAGTTATAATTTGGGCTACCACAGTGAGCCCAAATATGAACCCAGGGACTTGGCTTGAACAAACTTGAATCTCACCCCCCTAAGCATGCTGCACACCCAATATCAAAAGATTCTGTCTGCTGGATCTTGAGAAGAAGATTTTTAAAGAAATTTGCCTGAAATGCACTAAGTTCAAATTTGGGCTCCTATACTGAGCCCAAATATGAACCCAGGGGGCCGATTTGAACAAACTTGAATCAGATCAACCCCACAATGTTGCATACCAAATATCAAAAGATTCTGCCTGCTGGATCCTGAGAAGATTTTTTTAAGAAATTTGCCTGAAATGCACTAAGTTCCAATTCGAGCTTCTATAGTGACCCCAAATATGAATCCAGGGGGCCGATTTGAACAAACTTAAATCAGATCCACCCCACAATGTTGCACACCAAATATCAAAGGATTCTGCCTGCTGGATCTGGAGAAGAAGATTTTTTAAGAAATTTGCCTGAAATGCACTAAGTTCGAATTCGGGCTTCTATACTGAGCCCAAATGTGAATCCAGGGGGCCGATTTGAACAAACTTGAATCAGATCTACCCCACAATGTTGCATACCAAATATCAAAAGATTCTGCCTGCTGGATCTGGAGAAGAAGATTTTTTAAGAAATTTGCCTGAAATGCACTAAGTTCGAATTTGGGCTTCTATGGTGCGCCCAAATATGAATCCAGGGATCCAATTTGAACAAACTTGAATCAGATCCACCCCATACTGCTGTATACCAAATATCAAATGATTCTGCCCACTGGTTCTGGAGAAGAAGATTTTTTAATAATTTTTCTATAATTCATATGGTGGTATCAGAGTTATGCCCCATACAGAGCCCCCAAGGGACGTAGCCATTTCATTTGAACAAACCTGAATTGCCATATAGTAATGAACATCCACATGGAGTTTCGTGAAAATCGGACCAGTGGTTTCAGAGGAGGAGTCATTTGAAAAATGTTCACGACGACGATGGACGCCGGACGGCAAGTGTTAAGTTGAGCTCCCTTCGGTGAGCTAAAAATTCCTCATTTCAAACTAAGTTACAATTCAAGCTCCCACGGTGAGCCCAAATATGGAACTAGGGACATGGCTTGAACAAACTTGAATCTCACCCCCCTAAGGATGCTGCATACCAGATATCAAAACATTCTGACTGCTGGATCTGAAGAAGATTTTTAAAGACAATTCCTCATTTTGAATAATTTGGGATACCACAGTGAGCCCAAATATGAACCCAGGGACTTGGCTGGAACAAACTTGAATTTCACCCCCCTAAGCATGCTGCATACCCAATATCAAAAGATTCTGCCTGCTGGATCTTGAGAAGAAGATTTTCAAAGAAATTTGCCTGAAATGCACTAAGTTCAAGTTTGGGCTCCTATACTGAGCCCAAATATAAACCCAGGGGGCCGATTTGACTTGAATCAGATCAACCCCACAATGTTGCATACCAAATATCAAAAGATTCTACCTGCTGGATCTGGAGAAGAAGATTTTTTAAGAAATTTGCCTGAAATGCACTAAGTTCGAATTTGGGCTTCTATAGTGAGCCCAAATATGAATCCAGGGGGCCGATTTGAACAAACTTGAATCAGATCCATACCAAGATGCTGCATACCAAGTATCAAAAGATTCTGCCCACTGGTTCTGGAGAAGAAGATTTTTTAATAATTTTTCTATAATTCATACGGTGCTATCAGAGTTTTGCCCCATACAGAGCCCCCAAGGGACGTGGCCATTCATTTGAACAAACATGAATTGCCATATAGTAATGAACATCCACATGACGTTTCATGAAAATCGGACCAGTGGTTTCAGAGGAGAAGTCATTTGAAAAATGTTCACGACGACGCACGACGACGGCCGGTAATAAGTTAAGCTCACTTTGGTGAGCTAAAAATTAATATTTTCCGAGGATTTCTCTAAAAGCCTCTCGTAGTTTTTCAAGACAAATATTGGCCATTCTCAGATCTTAGTGTGACATTACAAGTTGCATGAACAAGATATTCCAGTACACATTTGTTAACCCTATGCAGGTTCTCAAACATCACAATTTTAATAAAATGGTCTGTGTTTGCATGCCCAAAGCGCCCAAAGTTATGAGGAGATATGAACATAAATAGAAGTAGAATTCACTGAGAATTATTTTTGTAAGTAATAAGGGTATTCAAAAAACAATCCTTAACCTGTTTTTGACTGGATAAACAATGATACCATCAAAAGCGTAAAATTCATGTTCTCCCTGGATTTCTCTGAAAACATCTTACAGATTTTTAAGAAAAAAATGGCCATTCGTAGTTTTTGCTGTGATATTAGAAGTTGCATGGAAAAATATTCCTGTTAGCACTTGTTAACCCTCAAGAAGCTGCCAGACATATATATTTTGGATATATTTGAGATAAAATGGACCATTTTCAAATAGACACAGCACTCAGTGGGTATGTGTCAAACAAACATAACTCCTTTTGTCGGTCATTAACTTGTCGGACGACGATATTGATATTAACCCTCTCCCACGTTAATGATGGTTTTTACCTAAACAATTTTTTTATCAAACTGAGTCATTTCAGACTACTATACTCACCTTGCATGAACTCAAAAGTATGTGTATATTTATTTATTATCAAGAATAACTGCCCATAAGTTCCACTCTCACTGTGTCCCATTTCATTGGTCAATTCCACGGATAATCATGACCTTGACAGTTCTACAGGTGGTGGAAGCTGCAGTACCTGGAGAAAACCACTGAGCAACGACGAGCAGCTGCCAGCTTCCCAACATCGTAACTACACACTGCAGCACAGGCAGGGTTAGATTAGTTGAAGACATGCGTACCATCGACAGGCAGTATGCCTTAGTACATGGCGGCATCATGCCTCCATATGGACAATCAGAGTTAAGTGCCTTGTCCAAGGACACCACATGGGAGTCCGAATTGATCGCTCAGGCGGCCACCCATCCAATGATTAACCAGGTTCAATGTTGCTTAACTTCGTTGATCTGACAAGAAACGGTTACCACAATGCCACCACACCCCGTCACTGCATGATAAGAAAGCAGTAAATAACGTTAGCTACAATGGTATCAGTTACTTATAATATCAAATAGTGTTGACACTATAGCATTTCCCCGACAGTGGGTCCAGGTATATACTAGTCTGTAAAACGGCTATACACTGCCCCTCCTCCGCCCCAGGGTGGCGACGGTGGCAGTGTATAGCCATCTTACCGACATTATGTTGTGCCTAAGAAACCTTACAATAAAAGGTGGGGGTCCCCAACATGGTAAGAGGGGCAGGTATATTTACTACTCTGTAAGGCGGTTATCAAATCCAGTGGTGCATGGCGCCAAGATTTACCCGGTAATGGGGCTAGATATATACTAGTTTGTAAGACGGCTATACTCCCCCTCCTCCATCCCAGGGTATATTTTATCTACACATATGTACAAACAACACTTCCTATTTACATATGTAATTATTGTTGTCTATAACTTCATGTTTCTGGTTCTTGTCAATAACTTCATGTTTCTCATTGTATGTATGGATATCTTCATTGTAATAAATAAAACTAATCCTACAGGGAAAAACCAATTGGAGAGAAATGTAGTTCTGGCATTAATAGACAGGTGATAGGTGAGCTGTACAAGGTGTGAAAAATGACATAATCATGCATAACAACTGTGGTCTAATAGGCGATAATTGATACAGGGACTACACATGACATGCTTAAGAATTTAAAGTTCACATTTTCTGTGGATATCTTCAAGTAGTTCTTACAGATTTTCAAGAACAAATAAACCCGGGAGAAGAATTATTCTCGCAAGCCTTCATTAACCCTCCACAAACCATCAAATATCGAAATTTTAGATAAATTTGAGATACAATGGGCTATTTGCATTAGACGCTGGTTCTCAGATGCTGATATTGATATTAACCCTCTCCACAAACAATGATGATTTAACCAAAACGTTCTTTTATCACACTGGGTCATTTGAGACTATTATACCCACTTTTCTCAAGACATCAATAAAATACTTTAATGATACAATTAAAAACAATTCTTCAGACACTCCAGGGTCATAAAAAAATCATGGAATCTTGTGTTCTCCCTGGATTTCTCTGAAAACGTCTTGTAGATTTTAAAGAAAAAATGGCCATTCGCAGTTCTTGGTATGACATTACAAGTTGCATGAATAAATATTCCTACTTATCAATGAATAATCATCTTCGGCTTGGAAAGAGTTCAGTATATCCAATTTGATACCACTAATTGTGCATTTTTGTGGTAAAAGTAACATGTTAAAACTGGGAACTATACATTTCTGTCCACGAAAATAGACTCAAAATTAAAAGTCGGGCAGAGCCATCAACCATATTCAATGGTATTAACAAAGCTATGTCCTACAAAGACCGTCTGATAGGGTGACAGGTCTTTTTGTCCCTTTACCAGTTCGACCCCCGATCATTTCATTCCTTTACCATTTCGTCATTTTGTACCCATACACACAGACTGGAGTAAGAGAGTGATGTGGTGACCGAGTGGATTGGTGTGCTGGTCTCTCACAGGTTTGATCTCCAGTCGGGAGAGATTCTGAGATGACCGAACATTCTCTGGCAACATCAATTGTGGTATTGATGCTCCTACAACGTAAGGCCCTATCATACTAAAAATACAAATATGGATTGAACGCTGGATATAATGAAGAACAGAAGCAGCAGTTCATAATTTAATATACCTCCCCAAACCTACCTCCCCTCCCCCACCTGCCTCCCACACTGTCTCATCCCAGGATATATCACTTTTCCATGCGCCAAATCAAAGGTACAATATTGACTGATGCTAAGGAGGTGAAATTTTGTGAGTCTGTCTGGCTCACATTGTCCAGAGCAGTCATTGGTGTCACAGATTATGGTGAATAGTAACAAGCTAAGCCTTCAAAAACTAAAACTTTGGATAATAGGCCTACCTGTTTCAGCGATAGTGCTACAGAGAATATCTATTTATTGGTGTTTAAGGTCACATTCAGTATCTAAGCAAATAACTTGTCTATCAAGATTTGATTTGAGATTCAATTTTATATCAATATCAGAGATAAGATTCAATTTGAGATTTGATTTGAAAAAAAAAATTGTTATGTTCGTTCCAATGAGGGGTCATAACCTATGTTTTTGAGACAAAAAATGAAAATAATAGTTATTCAAGAATTTTTTTTGGCAAGTGTCGTCTGCTTTTCATATTAGGTAAAGGGTTAAAAAAAACAATGAAGTCCCCATTACACCCAGGTCTTCGTTTGCACGCACAGATACATGACCGAATTGTTGAGTGCATAATTCACTATCGTTTTATGTTGATTGGAACAAACTGTTTCACACTATTTCATTCGGAACATATTTTTATCTCTTTCTAATATTTTGGAGTACTACACAAATGATAAAATTTTGTTATCCATTAAAATGACCGACACGAGGTGACCTTGGCTATCGAAAGTGTCATTTAAACCCCACTAAATAAATTTCTACTGTGAAGACAACAACAAATTAATGCAAGCAGTGTAAACCCACAATAGTGGCTTGTTGCACTTTCAGTTGAGCCCTGATAGCACTCAACCAATTAACATCAGAGCACAGCTCACACAAATTTCTTTTGAAATTTCTACTTCCAATCCTATACTTTCACAATAATAATATGCACCACCCCACCCCTGTATCTATGCCACTGAATTACAATGTTTTTTATGTCCTAACAGTCTATAGTATCTGAGTTTTCATGATTTCTGTTGGAAAACTTATGATTTATATATATAGAGAATGTGCTATTTTGCAACAAGTTGAGGGGAATAACTCTAGAATGAAGAATGCCAACATGACCAAATGCAAACTTATGTAGGCTGAATAATTTATGAGTACCGTATGACTTTTGTCGGATTGTTTGAATTTCGAGTTAAATTTTGAACAAGAAATTGTTGTAGTCATGTAAAATGTGACAATAAGTAAATTCTTTCTGTGTAGGTTGTCCTTATCTAAATCTGTAATCCTTTACCTGTGAATCACTGCAATTTCAGAGGATGTGCGTGCAGTTCTTGTTTTACAAATGCGGCACCCCAGAACAATCCACCTCTTTGTAGCTCAACATTCCACAAACATTTGTGATGAATTTATTTGCACAAAAAAACACTTGTATCTTATCAAAGGTATATTTTTCAAACAAAAATATGGTCTAATTTGTAAAAAAACAACCAAGTTATCCTTGCAGCTTTTGCATATAGCTTATTAATAAAACAGAAAAATATTCAATAGTTTGTTAAATCTTTTTCGAAAACTAAATACTGTCCACATAATATTTGGGTTCTTATCTGCAGAACATATCACACTGGATGTTTACAAAACAGTTATAACAAGGGCAATGCAAAGGTGGGCCACTGCCCCCGGCCCATATGCAAGTTCGAAGTAACCTTGAAGGTATTGTGGGACAGAAAAATTTTCTAAGTGCAAAGAGTGAAAGTTGAAAAAGGGACATAACTCTGGGAAAAATTATTGGACGGAACCCGTTCCTTGTGCAAATCTGTTTCCTCATGCAGGTCTATCAGGATACCAAACGAGATCCAAATCTGATAGATGGCATTGAAACTACAGACAGACAAATGGACAGATGGACGGACAGATGGCTTCACTAAATATCCCCGAATCCTCCTTTGGAGGTGAGGGGCATCATAAACAGACACTGTATTTTAATCATGATGCTGAGGGTACAGGCCTGCTATTTTCAAAATTTTGCGTAAGCCATTTATCGTTGACCTGGTCTGAACTTTGGTAACTTATTGTTCCCCTGTATTTGATTCAGGTAACCCATTAGGTAGTCTATATATATGTATGTATTGCAACTATGCTGATATATGATCTGGTGTATCATAGCCAAGTTTTTGCTCCTTCGGGCAATATTCCAATGAATTGAGACGAATCCTCAAGAACAATAAAGAGGCTGTGTTGCAACAATTCAGATACAAATTAGTTGCAATTGTAGCCTAACCTTGGCATGGGCTAACATGCTGCAAAAGAGTATGGCATCCATAATCACTACTATTTGTGGCAGAGACATGAATTATTGCCATTTCATGATTTTGTACCAATATTACATCTTGAGATGATCAACAGTTTAAAATGTTGAGCATCAACTAATCGTCAGTGTAGGTGTTTGCATCTGCCTGAAGTATTGTTGCTCTGTTGGCCAATAACTGGCCAACAGAGCAGCTATACTTCAGACAGATGCAAACACCTGTGCGCCTGATGACTGGTTGATGCTCATCATCATTTCACCATTCATTTGTACTACATGTAGATCATTCAACTTAGCGATACTTTGGCGTGACCTGTCATCAATTTGACGCTGTCCATTTTTTTCATGAAAGAAGAGGCTGATTTTCTTTTCAGTTTTGTTAAACCTCAGGAACCTGGGCAATTGACCTGAATTCTTACTAGACTACAACCTGTACATGTCCAGCTGCTTAGCAGTGATATCTAGACAAGTCTTGGCTGACTTAACAGGCCCAAGTGTTTTGTCTGTTGTCAGCAGGCATTCTTGAAGATGGCATGGTCAGGGCACATGCTCTGACTCTGAGATTGCATATGTCTGAAATAGGGCTTTGAAGGTTAAGGTGTGTTTAGAATAAGTCACAAAATTACTGTGGACATAATTTGTTTTCGTAAAAGAATGCCACTGAGCCCTATGGCAGTGGCATTTGTGGCACTGTGGTAGAATTATACAAGAACAACTTATTCTGTAGTTTCCTGGTGTGAATTCCCCTTTAGTTTGGTGCTATCAGCAAATCTCAGTCAAGTCAGATACTGAATACCGAACTGATAGCAAGGTATACCCCCTTAAAAATACAGAAAACAATACCAAACTCTAAATTCCAATACAGCAGAACCCTGTTCATTGAATACCCACTTTGCCAATGAAAATTATTCAATTAATAGGAGTATTCAATTAACAGGGATTATGTCACTTTCCTGTATTCTAGAGATAAACTTAGCAATTATTCTAAACTGGGGAGAGTCATGGTAATTTCTCGACAGGTTACAAGGTTTTTTATTCAATTAACAGGTTACTCTATAACCTGCATTCAATTAACAGGTCAAATTTGTACTGGAGATATGGTAAATGGTTTTGTGTTGGGAAATTATATTCAATTAACAGGGTTATTCAGTTAAGAGATATACAATTAAGTGGGCTCCACTGTACAACCCATCTCTAAAGTTCATCCTAATCCTTCATTGGAAGTACCTAATCTTCTAATATCATGTGCATCCACTTTTGTTTCAACTTGATGCACTATGAGGCATATTAGGGGTTCAAACCATAACAACACAGGTCAATGTGTGCAAATTAATTAAAACATTTCTTCACTGTTGTCAACAGCATACACTAAAGCTGTTTCTCATGATCATGGTCAGTAAAACATAATAACGGAGCCTGACCTTATAAAACAAAACAATTTCAAACTGATAATTAAAATTATTGCTTCCAGATCAACATGTATTCATGCTTTAAAATTTGCAATTTTGGGGGTACATTTTCTCTCACACAAATGCATTTCCAATATCATTTGATGGGGTTCAGCTGTAAGTATTTTGATGTTTGATCTTTATGTTATACTGGGTACATATTATGGATGAATAATCGACTAACAGCTGACAATTACGACGGCCATTCTGAAAACTGATAGTTGTGGCAGCTTTAACATAAAAGTAGCTGCAGTACATGATGCCAAATCCCAGATTATTATGTGCGGACGAAGTGTGCAATAAAACTGCAAACATTTCTTTCATTCCTTTTTAGAAATTTTCAAAAATATTATGGGCAGATGTTACACCGATTCAAATGAATCTGAAATAATTGGGAAAAAATTCTCATTTAATGTTTTATATGGTAGGTTGTGAAAGGAATTGTACTTTCCGTTAACTGGTCGAGGGCTAGATTATTTTTACTGACCGGCATTTGTTCCTCAAATTTTGTTTTATTATGAATTATTGCAGTGTCAAAAATGCACTCTTCATTAATTTTTAATAAAGCAAAGCTATTTCAACAAAATATTATTTACTTTTCACCTACTATGCAACATCAGCTAAGAAAATGTTGACTTTTGCAAGGTACCCTTAGGTTTTTTCAAAGTCCTGATAGTGGCTTCCAGGACTCAACAATTTAAATCAATGAAAGTTGTTCAAGTACCACCTCCCCCCCTCACCTACCCTATATTTTAGGGCTCAACCCTCAAGTCCGAAGCTAGGATCTCAAAATTTTTTAACAAGGTAGACAAAGAGTTCAAATTTTCTGAGTGTTTCTGGCACTTCCTTTCAAGAGAGGTGGGAGAATGGGGTAATGATCAGAAGGTTCAAGTTATGACTTCGCCTTCATGTAGTATTAAATTGATGATTGGAATTGGTCACCACAATTGGCCAATTGTGGGCAATTGGATGACAATGGCAATGGCTCCTGGAAAATTGGTTCAACCGATTGTTGCCAAGCATTTTGTGATGATTCATAAACCGCATTTTATTATCTTCTGCAATTGTTCAATTGTTAATGTAAAACCACAACAATGTTTATTCTTCAACTCTCCAGATGCCCCTTTACGGGATATACAAGTTAAACAACATGTAAAGCTTACAACTGAGCATACTTGCGGCAATCGCCAGTTCATACTGGAAAAGTGAAGGTTACACTCCATTGACTCAGGTCACAGTAAAAATGACCAGTTCTGCTCACTTAGGTGGTAAACATGGTTCTGAGAGCCACGTTTACCGCCCAAGTGTGCGCGACTGGTAATTTTATTACACTTGAGTCAATGGAGTATAACACTGTGAAACATGTTCAATTTAAAGTAGTTCTTTTGAGTCTCAACTTATCTAGTAGTGAACGGACTGTAAACACCGCAAAATATGTTCAATTTAATGTAGTTCTTTGTGAGCCTTGACTTGTCTAGTAGTGCACGGTATTACAATCTGAATTGGCCAATTGTGAGCTCAAATAACCAGTAATCAGTCAGCGGCTGTTTTTGGTAATCTGTTGAACACTACCTTCATGAACTGTTGCTAGTTATCAATATGTGCTTGGTTCTAATTTTTATTTCATGAATATTCAAGGCTTTTCAAGGCCTCTGACCAATATTCCTGGATTTCAAGGCCTTGAATGACCCGTAGTCAAATCCAAGGATGTTTCTTGAATCCAAAGCCATGCAGGAACTCTGCAAGGAAGAAAATACAAGAGAGAATTTTTATATTGCTCATTCTCCAGCATTTTTCAACATAGTCTGTAAGATCCTAAAATTTTATAGTGTTACAAAATGAAGTCACTTAATCTGGTTTATACTCCGCTTCACAGTAAACTGATGATGTAGATAATAGACAGTATGTACACATAACGTTCACGTTTATACTGAAAAGACATCTGCCATCTTGCCCCACCTTGCTCAACCTCCTATGTACACATTTAAAATAAAACATGTTATTACATAAATATTACATAACATAAAAATAATGTGTCATTGTAAGTCTCTAATAAGGTCAAAACGTGGTAACAGTCTGCAGTGAAGAAAGCATGTGAAAGAGAAAATGGCAATCCGAAAAGCTTTTCATGTTGAAAAAAATCATGATTTTTTCAGACTGCAACAAATTTCAGTGCACTATACCATAAAGTTAGGCAATCTAATACTGATAATGCACCTAGGACTGACTGAATATATGTCACACTTAAATTACTACTCCATGAAATACTAAATACGCACCTCACTGGAAAAACTCAGTTTAAGCAAGTTGAAGCGATTCATGTGATGTTGTCTCTCCAGAAAACAAAACAAAAAGAACAGTAACCAGCTTCGATTATCTCCGCTTGTGATTAAAATTTTAAAAATTTCTCAAGAAAATTTCTCGATAAATAACACACTTCTGCTTCCAACTGTATAGATTTTTTATAAGCCTTAAAATTATTTTTCCAAGCAAACCATGGACAGTAAACATCAATTTCACTTCAATATTCAATATAATAAAGAAAACAATTCAATTAATATAAAATTAGATAATGAGAAACAATGAAGAATTAAATTGGCCTGGCCTGACATGCAGTTGTCTGAATTTACAAATTGCATAAATTGCAATGGCTTTCTCTCTAGACATGACTATACCTGGTAGGCTTTCAATAAGGAATAAAGCTTGGCATGTAAATTATCTGCTGCATAATTCATTGGTTCATCGTCCATGTACACATTATTAACACCGGCAAAATAATGGAAAAACTGAAAAACTACCTTGACCTAAAACTGACCCAGTGAGACAACTGCAAAGTTATATAATACCAACAACTTCTATGTCTCAAATCCTGTCTGACCTACATATGCTTCACTATTGTTAATTTCAATATTTTTGCATTTGCTGCTGTTGGCTGATAACTCATTGAGAGCATGTATATAGTCTATTTCAAAAAAATTATTTCACAAAAAAGAGGACAGAAACCATTCTTTTTCTAGCTGAGGTACACTGTGACATTTTATCAGTTTTTTCTGCTAAAAATTGACCACACACAGGTACTTTCAACATTTTACCAAAAAACATTTTCCTTTACCTAGTTTTTTTTATTGGAATTTCCACCTGTCCATGTTTTGATCACTGAAACACTTTCCATGGAATCGCAGAATATGAAGCAGTGCTGGTCTTCCTATGAAGACCAGTTCTGTTTCACTTGTGTTTTCTGTGTCTCTTTCATGGTACGCTGATTTTAATTTGTTGCTTGACCATCTGAAGAGTGGATTGGATATCTGCTTATACTCTTATCTAATGGAAACTGGCGAATCTACAGTTAATTAACCACTGAGTAACCTATATGGTGGTCCATAGACTGAAAACTTCCTTATTCATCTGCTGTTTAAGGCTAGCATTTAACCCTTAACTGAACACACACGAAAAGTTGTCAATTATTTTTTTTTTAAATTTCATCAATCAGGTGATTCCTCAATGGAACGAGCTCGATGAAAATTTCAACAAAACCATATCAGGTGACCCCCTCATTGGAATGACCTCGTTGGAGCTTGTTCTAATGAATTGTCTCATGATATGCTTTTGTTGAAATCTTTTGAAAAGTTTTTTTGTTTTTTCAGCTGTTCAATTTGTAAATTACAGGGGCGGATGCAAACAATTCGACAGGTAAAGGGATAAGCCTAAAAGTATGTGTCCTATCACTAGGCCTAGAAACAAAGAGCTTACATCATAACCCATTATGAGATTATGCTACAGTACGTGGAGAATGAATTACCACTAAATCACCTGCAGAGTGGAGATTCCACCCAAGTAATAATTGCGAATTTGTTGCAAGGCATAATAACCACAAGCAAAGTTCCAGCCAATGGACCTCCGGGTTAAACCCGGAGGTCCATGGGCTGAAACATTGCTAGTGTGTTTTGCCCATATGTACAGTATTTGAAAGTGATACTTTGGGTGATAACTCCACTCTGTGGGTGATTTTGATACAATCCACTCTCCACGTGCTGTACATAAGATGGAAATAAAGAGCTTACATCATAACCAATTACCAGATTATGCTAAAAAACATGGTGGCATCCTACAGTGAAAGAGTAGGAAGCTTTTCTGTCTTCATTATTCCTGTGTCAGCCATGCTGTTAGAAATCTGCAAAAATAAATAGCAACAACTAATGCATTACTAGTTGCTACTCATTTTGGCGGAAATTCTGTTATGAAGTAAACATAGGGTCCTGTGAATCAGACTTTTTCTGTTTGAATCGAATATGAATACAAATTGAATCACATGTTTGAGGTTCGATTTCAAACCGAATTAAAAAATATAGATTGTATGAGACATGGGTGGAGCAAAATCCCGATGAACTCAGTGAACCCCTACAGTTTTCCAGAAGTTGGGTCCGTCAGTGGATGGAAGAATACCATGTTTGCCTAAGGAAACCCAATAAACGTTTTGCTGTCAGTAAGGAGAAAAGGGCTCACAGGATAATGGAGTTCATTAAAAATGTATATAGAGTCAGACATTTTTTTCTGAGTAATTGCAATCATGAACCAGTCATTATAAATGGCGACCAGATACCATTGCATTAATGAGTCCTCCCAACAAAAAACTCTCACCATCAAAGGCCAGCCAGTATACATAAAGGAGAATTATATGATGTCACGGGAGAGATGTACAGTTTTCACTCAATTGTCAAGTGACCCAAAGGACCCCCTACCAAAACCCGAATTTGTCTTTAAGGGAAAGGGTGTTCGCGTGAAGCTAGAGAACAAGAACAATCTCAATGTGTACTGGTCAGAAAAAAGCTCATATAGACTGGAGACTATGATAGACACAATAAATAACCTTAAAAATTTATTCAATATGTTTACACAGAAGAATTATGCAATATACATATTAGACGTTTATTCTGTGCATTGTAAGGAGGAAGTGGAAACGATTCCTGGAGAAGGGGTATATTCTGATCATTATCGGTGGTGGGGTGACTGGGGACATACAGGCTAATGACATACGTGTTCACCACTCACTGAAATCGGCTTATCGTGAACTGGAAAGTGAAGAGATGCTGGCTCAGTTATGGGAAGACCCAAGCAAAATGCTTTTTCCAAGTCGAGATATGATGATGGACATGTTACTCAAGAGTTGGAGATCTCTGGATTTGGATACAACTGAAATACTTAAGAACAATTTTATTCTCAATTCATTCAGTGGAGAAGACTACAAAGTGTCTGATAAACTCTACACACTTGTGGGAGATGAAGTCAAAAAATTCAGAAAAGATCTCTTAACAAGACTGGCTCCTAAATATCTGAAGTCTTAACTGAAGACAATAACTCTGCCCGAAGGAGTGGTTCTCAAAGGTCAGTCTGACACTCCACCTGATGAAGGGGCTGAACTTTTGGATGGTGATAAATGTGATGATTATGATGAGATGACGGGAGATGATTTCGATTTATCATCAGACGAGGAGAACTTACCTGTTCTGCTACCCAAAAGTAATCTCGAAAATCTCACTGAAGGAGCTACTAGTTCTTGTACACCTACAGAAAATTGTGACTTACATTTGTTGGAATCTACTCTTCCTCTGACTGGGGATGATGCTGTGGACTCGGACAGTAAATTCCTCAATGATATTGGCATGGTCTTGAAAAAGCATGAAACTTCCACTTCGAGGCTGTTTTTACCATTTGCATGTCAGTTTAGGGACACCTACTCTAAAGCAAGGAGGAGTGTTAAGAAGAGAATTTTATTGAGCTTGAGTGCCACTGCTAGTACAAGTAGTTCAAAAACTAACACTGAATCAATGCAATGTACAAGTGACACTGATATGACTATGAGTGAAGATGGTGTTGACAGCATTACTACCACTGGTACAATTATAAATAAGATGGACTTGGCCATTTCTGACTCATCAACTAATAATACATGTACTAAAGCCAGTAGTACTAGTGACACTAGATGTTCCATTACTAGTACTGAAAGTACTGGGTCGTATAAAACTGGGTGGTATGTCTTAATCTGCAAAGGGGACCATTCCCTTCCAGCTTGCATAACATCTGATAACCCTCTTACTGTGAGATTTTTTTAGCCCTGTGCTGGCAATGAACATGCATTCAAAAGTGAAAAACACCAACCAACATGATCACAAAACACCAACGGCTTGGTATATGTGCAGTTATTTTATTTATGGCATACTCTGGAATAAATTTGTGGCCACTAGGTAATTTTTGTGGTGAAGTGATGTTAGATTTCGTTAAAAATAATGGCTGAATCATAGTCAAGTATCTGATCATTCCAGACCCAAAGTTTTTGAGTATGAATCGACCCGATATTTGGGTACGAAACATCCAGATGCCTCCTCCTCATGTATCATAACAAGCCCTAAAACACAGCGTCAATAAGGTATAGTAGCTCATATCAGAAATTGAGAGCCCGGTTTTATAATTTTTGGGGCCGCTGGATGGAACAATGCCCCCCCCCCCCCTAGAATGACAGAGACCTAAAACAAAATTATTTGTGGTAAATTTACATGCTTTGAAAAGTGACACACAAGGAAAAGTCTTTTTTGTAGTATCTGTACGGATTCTGAATGTTTCGTTGCCATATATCTGATCGTTCCGAACCCAAAGTTTTTTTAGTATGAATCGACCCGATATTTGGGTACGAAACATCCAGATGTCTCCTCCTCCTGTATCATAACAAGCCCTCAAAACACAACGCCAATAAGATAGTAGCTCATATCAGAAATTCACCGCCCTGTCACGTTTATAATTTTAGGGGCCGCTGGATGGAATGCATGCCACCCCCCCCTCCCCCCTTGAATGACAGCTAGGGCCTAAAGTAAAAACATAATCATTTGTGGTAAATTTACATGGAAAAGTGTTACACAAGGAAAAGTCTTTTGTGTAGTATCTGTATGGATTCTGAATGTTTCGTTGCCATATATCTGATCGTTCCGAACCCAAAGTTTTTGAGTACGAATCGGCCCGATATTTGGGTATGAAACATCCAGACGTCTCCTCCTGTATCATAACAAGCCCTCAAAACACAATGCCAATAAGATAGTAGCTCATATCAAAAATTGACCCCCCTGTCACGTTTATAATTTTAGGGGCTGCTGGATGGAACGCATTGCCCCCCCCCCCCCCCCCCCCCTCGAATGACAGGTAGGGCCTAAAGTAAAAACATAATCATTTGTGGTAAATTTACATGGAAATGTGTTACACAAGGAAAAGTTTTTTTTGTAGTATCTGTACAGATTCTGAAGGTTTCGTTGCCATATATCTGATTCTGATCGTTCGGAAACCCAAAGTTTTTGAGTACAAATCGACCCGATATTTGGGTGCGAAACATCCAGATTCCCCCTCCTCCTGTATCATAACAAGCCCTCAAAACACAATGCCAATAAGACACTAGCTCATATCAGAAATTGACTGCCCTGTTTTATAATTTTAGGGGACGCTGGATGGAACGCATGCCCCCCCCCCCCACCTCCCCCTCGAATGACAGGTAGGGCCTAAAGTAAAAACATAATCATTTGTGGTAAATTTACATGCTTTGAAAAATGTCACAAAAGGAAAAGGTTTTTTTGTAGTATCTGTAAGGATTCTGAATGTTTCGTTGCCATATATCTGATCGTTCCGAACCCCAAGTTTTTTAGTACAAATAGATCCGATATTTGGGTACAAAACATCCCAAGATGCCTCCTCCTTCTGTATCATAACAAGCCCTCAAAACACAACGCCAATAAGATAGTAGCTCATATCAGAAATTGACCGCCCTGTTTTATAATTCTAGGGGTTGCAGGATGGAACAATGCCACCCACTCTCCTAGAATGACAGGGGCCTAAAACATAATCATTTGTGGCAAATTTACATGCTTTGAAAAGTGTCACACAAGGAAAAGTCTTTTTTGTAGTATCTGTACGGATTCTGAATGTTTCGTTGCCATATATCTGATCGTTCCGACGCCGAAGTTTTTGAGTACGAATCGACTTGATATGTGGGTATGAAACATCCAGATGCCTCCTCATCATAACGACAAGCCCTAATAAACAGCTGCGCAATGAGCGCATGATACGCCTGTTATTAATTACAAGAGGGAACCACACAATATGAGTATACATGTGTACTTGTCAGGTTACATATACTTGCCACCAAAAAGTCATGAAAATTGCTCAAAGTCCAACATGTGGAAAATTGCCTATATTTTGATGAATAAAGTCCCATAACTCTGAAATGAAAAATCGGACAGTGACACAAATCGAAAGGGAGATTCCTTCTATACTTGCAACCAAAAAATCATGAAAATTGCTCTAAGCATGTTCAAGTTATTGTTTGACATGTGAAAAATAAAGTCCCATTACTCTGGAATGACTAATCAAATGGTGACACCAACCGAAAGGGAGCTTCCTGCCATCAACATAAACCACCTACCAAAAAATTGTGAAAATCTCTCGAAGCATTCTCGAGTTATCGTACGACATGAAAAAAATCAACAATTTTCTAAGTAATAAAGTCCCATAACTCTGGAATGATTAATCGAATGGCGATACTAAACAAAAGGGAGCTTCCCTCCATCGATATACACCACCTACCCAAAAATCACGAAAATTTCTCAAAGCGTTCTCGAGTTATCGTACGATGTGTAAAAAATCAACAATTTTCTAAGTAATAAAGTCCCATAACTCCGGAATGACTAATCGAACGGCAACACTAAATGAAAGGGAGCTTCCCTCCATCGATATACACCACCTACCCAAAAATCACGAAAATCTCTCAAAGCATTCTTGAGTTATCGTGCGACATGTGACCGGACAGACAGACGGACCTCGGTATACCATAATACGACCCGTTTTTTCAAAACGGGCGTATAAAAACACGTCACTAAGGTAATAGCTCATATTATAAATTTAGAGCCCTGATTTATAATTTTAGGGGCCGCTGAATGAAACACATGCATGACCGCAAGTACCCCCCCCCCCCCCTCCTCCACCACCACCACCTCCAATGACAGGGGCCTAAAACAATCATTTGTGGTAAATTTACACACTTTGAAAAGTGTCACACAAGGAAAAGTCTTTTTTTAGCATCTGTACGGATTCTGAATGTTTCGTTACCATATATCTGATCGTTCCAGACCCAGAGTTTTTTAGTACGAATCGACCCGACATTTTGGCACGAAACATGTTCAAAACTCCAGATAACAACAAGTCCTACTAAAAACACAATCTTCTCTTAACAGAAAAAGGGAACCTATTCTCAATCTGCCCAACCACTTTGAAAGTAATGATGACTGAACAGCCCCCCCCCCCCCCCTCACCCTCCTCCACCCCCCCCCCCCCAATACACACACACAATCGGAGTCTGAAGTTCTGGAGTCCATAATGTTGGCACGCTGTCTTGAAGCTGCACAAAGCTCGGATCGGAAGTGTCCGCGCGCAGTATTCTGGGATTGTTGGGGCTTCCCCCTAATTGTTGACAAACATGTGCTCGCTCGTGAAAGTGTTTGTTTTTGGGGTTTTTTTTTCAATCTTTGAAAATTCTCAGTTTTCATGTGGTAACTGGACGGATATCAACAACACAAAAACAAGACAAAATCAGTTTGTATTAAATATTCTATTCTTTCAAAAATGCAGAACAGCGACACTCACCTGGTTAATATATCTGTGATTCAAAACCACTCGATGTCTGTCGTATTTAAATTCTGGGAGGTTCGCCCCACTGGTAATCGGGTTCCCCGCCTATGTGTCCCCAAAAATAGAGGGTAAAATATATATTTCGGACAAAAATGTGGTTCAGGAATAATAACTAAAACCGATACCGGAATCCACTCTTTTTATTAAAAAAAAAAAAAAGAACGAGTAGAAACGGATACAGAGATAAAATTTCATAACCTACCGTTTCCCAACATTTTATTTATTGGTGTTTAAGGTCATACTAGTATTTGCAAAAAAGGCTAATCATGACCGAAACGCAGATATAAACTCAAGTTTAGCCAATCATTTATACCCATGTTGCCCATTTTAGAGGACTTCTACCCCAAGCATTGGTTACTGGGTCCTATTCTACCAGCAACACAGGGCATGTTTACAAAAGTGAACAAGCACTACTCCACTTCCCGGGATCCCTATAGGGAAGCCTCCAACACTAATTTCAGCAAATTTCATTGATTGCCACTCTCATGCCTGCATTTTCCACCCCCTACTATTATTCAAACCCCTTACTTTTTTAAAAATTCCGAAATTTTTCCACCCCCTACTATTATTCAAACCCCCTACTATTATTCGGATCACTAGAGTACAATCATCCAACTTCACACAATTATAAAGGACACTGAGAGGATGTGTCATACTCCATTGCTGGGTTCATCACTTCAAGATCAAATTTCAGGGTGACATTTAAAATCTGTAAATATTCATGCCTCAGACTTAACTCAGAAAAAAATCAAACAAGTGCACTGTACCCGTATCCCCCACCAACATAGCTTTCTGAGAAGAGTGCCAGGAAGAGTTTTCGATTTTTATCAGTGGGATCACTGATAAAGAATTTGGGGTAACTTCAGAAAAAAAATCAGGCGAGGCTGATATGCAAACCCTTTTTCACTTCATTGTTCTATGAGGTCAGAAAACAAAAATAAATGGAATTGGGTAATCAGTTAGGAAATGTTGAACTTTTGGTCAAGTGCTGATTTACAGTCGAAAGGGACATAACTCCTGGAAAACTGGGTGGACAAAGCTGATATGCAAACTCATTTCACTTAAACATCTTGTGAGTGTACAGACTGAAAATATTTGAAATCTGTTGGTAATTGTTGAACTTTACCCTCAAACAACTTTTGGTCCTTCACCGACTTACTTGAAAAATTCTAAGTCAAAGGTGGCATAACTCTGGGCAAAATTTGCAGACAATTTTCACTGGAGACTGAACAGCTATCATAGGATGTATGCATGTTAAATTTCATGGACATCCAGTCATGGTTTGCGAAGATATATGCCTGGGCAGATGGACAGGGAGAGATTATCACTATATCCCTATAAACTTCATTTGGCGGGAAAGTTTATGACGGATAACTACAATTATCAAACTTCATACAAATGTTAAGGTCAGTCACAACATGTGTTGCATATAATAGCTGTTTACACATCTTAAAGTCAAGGTCACACTAATGTGTCATATCCTGAAAGTCACAAGTCATGTTCAGCCCAAACTCTGAAACTGTTTGTTTCACCCATCAAATTTTACACAATCACTAAAGTCATTTGGTTATTTTTTTTATTTTTAATTTTTTTGGGGGGTGGGGGGTGGGGGGGGATGGTGAGGGTGTATCAATTGTTACTTCACTGACATTTCTTTTATGTAAATGTTTTGCAACCAGATCATGATCTGACCAACAAGGGGACCAGTGTTGCAATTACATTGCAGAATGTTTCATATCAGCAACTAACCCATTATCCAATACTTTTTTGGTGTCAAAACAAAATATAGTTTATGATCTCCTATCAGAATAAGAATACCAAGTTCACTTAAATGAAGGGTTATAGGCTATGGTATTGAATAAAAATAATATAATTTGAATGGCAAGTTTTGTGAATTGCACTGGCTGCATATGACAGTTACGTTAGGTGAAGGGTTAAGTAGCTGGAACAAAACTGAAAAAATTTTCTGGCATCATTGTAAACTGATCAGGGAATGTGGTGGCTCAGTTGTTAAGGGATTGGAATTTAAATCGAAAGGTTGACAGTACAACCCTGACCAGTGGCGAGTCTTGTGTTCTAAGGTGTACTACACATCGATGGTTCACTTGCCTTCAATCGCTGATAATTCTCCTTGTGCAGAGTTAATATGTTGGGGAGTCTGACAGTTGTCGCTGCTGCTCACAGGTTCTATGCAGGTACACCAGCTTGCTCAACCTGTCCCAACACAATGTGACCAAGGCAACTGGAAATGTCCCAATAAAACAAACTTGCACTGAATCAGTAAGGAAGCCTTTATCAGTGAGGCCAAGGATCGAATCGAATCCTGAATGGAATCAGAGAGAAGATTTGTAATCAAATCAGACCTTGAATTGAATCTCACAACTAGCTCTTCTACCCATAAATATTGTCGAGTCTCCATTCAACTATTGCATGCATTGGTGACTCCTATAGGAAAACCAATCAACAAAGTGGAATACAGTGGAGCCCACTTAATTGTATATCTCTTAACTGAATAACCCTGTTAATTGAACAGAATTTCCCAACACAAAACCATTTGCCATACCTCTAGTACAAATTTGACCTGTTAATTGAATATCGGTTATTGAGTAAACTCCTGTTAATTGAATAAAAAATCTTGTAACCTGTCACAAAATTACCCTGACTCTTCCCAGTTTTCCTTGATTTATAGACCTATTTGGCCTCGGCACATCCAATACAGGCATTTAATATATTATATCTTATTTGACAGAGCTCATGGAGCTCTGTCAAACAAGATATAATAGAATAAATGCCAAGTTTATCTCTAGAATACATGAAATTGACATGATCCCTGTTAATTGAATACTCCTGTTAACTGAATCATTTTTATTGGCAAAGTGGCTATTCAATTAACAGGGTTCCACTGTATTCCAAAGTGTAATCCTTGAACTTTTCTTCCACCAACAGGTCTCCTGTGCAGGAAACCTGATGCTATAAAAGAGTTCAAGATGATACATTTGGAAGGATTTCAAGAATATCTCAATGATTCTAAAATTTTTGAATCGGCGACTCGAATCAAATCAAATTATCGGTACGATTTTTAGTCGAATAAAATTTCAAAGCTTCATAAGACCATACGCTATGGATTCTGGTCCACCTGATTTATCCCAAACAAGTGTTTGCAGTGACATAACTAGATATGTTTGAGAGGCGGGTAAGCAATAATAACTAACCTGTATTCCAGCCCAAAGGCTAAACTCATCCCTTTGCCTGTCAGACATGTTGATACCTGCATAGCAATCGGAGCTGAAAATAAAAAAGAAAATTTGTGAATTGAATTCAATCCTAGTAGAAACAAGAGGCTCCATGGGGCCGGAGGCACTCACCTGACAATAGTTGTTTAAAGAAGGATTTAACCCTTTACCCAATGCAGACGATATCAAAATTTCATATTTTAAATATCATTTTCTTTTTAATTTTTAAAAAAAATTCAACAAAACCATATCATGTAACCCCTCGTTGGAACGAGCTCGTTCCAATGAGGGGTCACATGATATGGTTTTGTTGAAATATTTTTGAGAAAATAATATTTTTTCAACTGCTGAATTTGCATATTACGTGGACGGATGGGGCCGATTCATTGGGTAAAGGGTTAATTACTATCTATGGCTAGTTAACACTACAGATGAATTAAGTTATTTAATTGTTCATAACTCTGTTATCCATGCCAGATGAATATTTTCTAGTTATTGGGATGCTACCACAGAAATAATGCTGAGATTTTCAGTAATGCAAAACTAGGGAGTCCAAATATCATCTTAGGGACTTAACTTGAACAAACTTGAAGAAAGTTGTATGCCAAATATCAAAAGATTCAGACTGGTGGATCTGAGGAAGATTTTCAATGATTAATCCTTATATTGCACTAAGTTAGCCCAATTATCAACTGATGGACTTGATTTGAACAGATTGAATCCAACCCTGTAAAGATTTTGTATGCCCTATAGTAAATGATTCTGACTGGTGTTTCTCAAGAAAAAAAGAGTTTTAAAGATTATTTCTCCTATTAGATTAAGTTAAAATTTGGTCTCCAATAGGGAGACCAAATATTAACCCAGGGACCCTATTTGAACAAACTTGAATTTGACCCAACTAGAGATGTTATATACCAAATATGAAAGCATTCTAACGGGTGAGTCTGAAAAAGATTTTAAAGAAATTCCCTCATAAGGCACCAAGCTAAAATTCAGGCTACCATAGGGAGCCCAAATATTAACCCAGTGACACAATTTGAACAAACTTGAATCTTCCACCCCTCCCCCCGAGGTGTTGTATACCAAACTTGAAAGGACTGTGAAAGGTGAATCTGAAGAAGATTTTTAAAGAAATTCCCTCATATTGCACCAAGTTAAAATTTGGACTATTATCCGATTTGAACAAACTTGAATTTGACCCACCTAGAGATGTTATATACCAAATATGAAAGAATTCTAACTGGTGAGTCTGAAGAAGATTTTAAAGAAATTCCCTCATATGGCACCAAGCTAAAATTCAGGCTACCATAGGGAGCCCAAATATTAACCCAGTGACACAATTTGAACAAACTTGAATCTCCCCCCCCCCCCCTCCCCTCGAGGTGTTGTATACCAAACATGAAAAGATTGTGAAATGTGAATCTGAAGAAGATTTTTAAAGAAATTCTCTCATATTGCACCAAGTTAAAATTTGGACTATTATCCGATTTGAACAAACTTGAATTTGACCCACCTAGAGATGTTATATAACTGGTGAGTCTGAAGAAGATTTTAAAGAAATTCCCTCTTATGGCACCAAGCTAAAATTCAGGCTACCATAGGGAGCCCAAATATTAACCCAGTGACACAATTTGAACAAACTTGAATCAACCCCCACCCCCCCCCCCCCCCTCCCCAACATGAAAGGATTGTGAAAGGTGAATCTGAAGAAGATTTTTAAAGAAATTCCCTAATATTGCGCCAAGTTAAAATTTGGACTATTATCCATGGCACTCGATTTGAACAAACTTGAAACTCACTCCCCAAGAGATGTTGTTTTTCAAATATGAAAGGATTTTGACTGTGGATCTGAAGAAAAAGATTTTTAAAGAAATTTCTTCATATTGCACTAAGTTAAAATTCAGGGCTACCATAGGGAGCCCAAATATTAACCCACAAAACCGATTTGAACAAACTTGAATCTGACACCCCTCCTCCTTAGTGATGTTGTATACCAAATATGAAAGCATTCCGACTGGTGGATCTGAAGTAGATTTTTTAAGAAATTTCCTTATATCGCACGAAGTTAAATTCGGGATACAATAGGGAGCCCAAATATTAACCCAGGAACACAATTTGAATAAACTTGAATCTGACCCATCTACGGATGTTGTATACCAAATATGAAAAGATTCTAGCTGGTGAATCTGAAGAAGATTTTTAAAGAAATTCCCTCATACTGCACTAAGTTAAGATGAGATGTTGTATATCAAATATGAAAGGATTCTGACTGGTTGATCTGAAGAAGAAGATTTTTAAAGAAATTTCCTCATATTGTAATAATTTAAACTTAGGGCTCCAACAGAAAGCCCAAATATTAACCCAGGGACCCGATTTGAAAAAACTTGAATCTGAACCCCCTAGAGATGTGGTATACCAAAAATGAGAGAATTCTAACTGGTGGATCTATGGAAGAAGAGTTTTAAAGATTATCCCCGTATTGCATCAAGTATATAGCAAATATTAAAAGATTCCGACTTGTGGTTCTGAAGAAGATTTTTAAAGATTATTCCCCATACTGCCCTAAGTTAAAAATTTTAACAAATTTGTGTCTGACCCCCCTATGAATGCTGTATACCAAATATCAAAAGATTCTGATCAGTGGTTCTGGAGAAAAAATTTTTTGCAAATATGCTGACTCAGCATTTTTTTTATGCCTCCTACAGTACACCCAGACACTACCAATGGCATTTTGTATTACCATTCAATTCTTGTGGCCTTAGGATACTTCAGAGCAAATAACAGTTCTCTGTTCCATGTGGTTTGGGAAATATAGGAGCTTGAAAATATTTCTATTTTTAGCTCCTGGAGTTGCCAAGGAGACATAAGAAATTTTTTTGTTTTGCATGAGTCAAGTACTTATGACTCAATAATACCACATACCAAATTTGTTTCAAATTGGACCATCGGTTCAGAAAATAGAAATTTTGGGCAGAGCCAAAAATCTTACCCCTCCCATTACAAAGGCAAATACTGCGCCACGAACTTCATTTGAATAAACTTGATTCTACACCTCAAAAGGAAGCTCCAAACCAAATATCAAGTCGTTGTACCCACTGGCTCATGAGATTTTAAAAAAAAATTTGCAGCTTTTTCCCCCACCCCCTCCCTACAGGGATGGGAAAATTGATTTAAACAAAAATGCAATCACTCACACAAACTTTTCAATTGAATTGGCCCAGAGGTTTTGGAGAAGACTCAAACATAAACTAAACAAACGACGGATGACAGACAAAAAGTGATGACAATACCTCTCCTTGACTTTCAGTCAGGAGAGCTAAAAATGATCTAGTAATCAATGTGGGCTAATCTTTTTACCTATTGTAATGACCATAACTGGTTATCATATGGCTCCTCAAAATCACACATCTTAAATTGAATCAGGTCTGTTATTCAAAATCGAATCGAACCTTGAATCAACTCAGGGGCAACTTGAAGATGACTGATTGGTGTAGAGTGCTGTAAACCTCATTTGTTCCAGCTGTAAGGGCTCAAAACCCAACCGCTAAAATATTCCAACTATATCATCAACGCATACCTTCATTGAAGGCATCCTGGACAGATATAGTTGGAATATTTCCCAGCAAGGATTGCCAGTGAGGTTTGTAGTTAAAAACAGAAATGGGTGTGAGAATTACCGGAACTAAACACCGCACAAGGCTAGCCGAACAAAAGTTTATCGTTGATATTGCTTGGAAACTTTAAATTTGCTTTCAACAGTGGTAGTGACCAGTGAGACAGGAAATATAGAACCTTAGTGAGAACGCTCACATACCCCACGCGCCCCGATATTTCCAGCTCTAATCATTTTTTAAAAATAAACATAGATTCCAGGAATACTGCAGAAAACAGTGTTCTGTAGTTTCAACGGTATTGAAAGAATTCAAGCAGAGAAAAAGCCCAGAAAACTGTAATTTTGATGAACTTTTCAAAGTCTCTAGGGCCGTAATTTTGGTAAAAATCAGTGGAGCGGAACAAAACCCAAACTTGTTCTGTAGGCCACCATGTTAGACTAACATATCAAAAATCAGCTCAATATCTGGAAGCGTGTAGGAAAAAAGCCCGGAAAACTGTAATTTTGATAAACTTTTCAAAGTTCAAGGGCCGTAATTTTGGTAAAAATCAGTGGAGCGGAACAAAATGCAAACTTGATCTGTAGGCCACCATGTCAGACTAACATACCAAACATCAGCTCAATATCTGGATGCGTGTAGAAAAAAAGCCCGGAAAACTGTAATTTGAATGCATTTTTCAGAGTCCAAGGGTCGTAATTTCGGTAAAAATCAGTGGAGCGGAACAAAATGCAAACTTGTTCTGTAGGCCACCATGTTAGACTAACATACCAAAAATCATCTCAATATCTGGAAGTGTGAAGGAAAAAAGTCTGCAAAACTGTAATTTTGATGAACTTTTCAGAGTTCAAGGGCCGTAATTTCGGTAAAAATCAGTGGAGCGGAACAAAATGCAAACTTGATCTGTAGGCCACCATGTTAGACTAACATACCCAAAAACAGCTCAATATCTGGAAGCGTGTAGAAAAAAAGTCCGGAAAACTGTAATTTTGATGAACTTTTCAAAGTTCAAGGGCCGTAATTTCGGTAAAAATCAGTGGAGCGGAACAAAATGCAAACTTGATCTGTAGGCCACCATGTCAGACTAACATACTAAAAATCAGCTCAATATCTGGAAGCGTGTAGAAAAAAAGTCCGGAAAACTGTAATTTTGATGAATTTTTCCGAGTCCAAGGGCTGTAATTTCGGTAAAAATCAGTGGAGCGGAAAAAAATGCAAACTTGATCTGTAGGCCACCATGTTAGACTCACATACCAAAAATCAGATCAATATCTGGAAGCGTGTAGAAAAAAAGTCCGGAAAACTGTAATTTTGATGAATTTTTCAGCGTCCAATGGCCGTAATTTCGGTAAAAATCAGTGAAGCGAAAAAAAATGCAAACTTGATCTGTAGGCCACCATGTTAGACTCACATACCAAAAATCAGCTCAATACCTGGAAGCGTGTAGAAAAAAAGTCCGGAAAACAAGTAGGACTGACGGACTGACAGGCTGACGGACGGACCAGTCAAAAACATTATACCCCAGCAACTTCGTTGCGTGGGGTATAATTAGCATGGGGAGTGGCATGAGTACAGATACCATTTATGTTAATATAGTGGAAATTATACTTGGTCTTTCTTTTCAGAATTATTTTTGTACAATTTCCATCTGAACTAAATGTTTTGTGAAATGACGAAAATGACTAATCCATATATACTCGCCCAAAAAAGAAAGTGTGCATTGCAGAAATTGATCAAACTCCAAAAAAATGATTTCGTAGGTGTAAAGAGTGTTAACCTGTTCATGAATAAGTTATATTGAACACAAAAACAGCTTTCCCCGTTAAAATTGCATTAACGTTAAATGACGTGCTGCACGTTTGTGAAAAGGCATGTTTTGCACGTGGAGAGTCTGAAAATTCATGCAGCAGTGTGAATCCTTGGGTATTTAAACACTAAAGTAAGGCCTTCCTATCGTTCACATTCAAACTTGTGCTGCTGTTAAAACAACTCCACATTAGCATGCCAAGACTGACAATGAATCAACGTCTCCTTGCCCTGGGTATGATTAGAGCTGGCAGAACACACAGAGAGGTTGCCCAGCATTTGAACTGCCACCGTAACACTGTAGACAGGCTAATCCATCGACATGCACAACAAAATGACGTTCGAGACCAACCCTGCGTTACCACCCCTGCACAAGATCGGTATATCCGTGTTGTCCATCTCCGGAACCGGCAACAAATGGCAACGATGACAGCCAGGAACATCCCTAACCTGAGACGGATACATCCTCAAACAGTAATCAACCGGCTGAGAGAATATGGCTTACGTCCTCGAAGACCTGCAATTCGGCTGATTTTGACGTTACGTCATCGTCGTGCTCGACTGCAGTGGTGTAGAGTAGGGTTAGCCTAACCCTAACCCTACCCTAACCTAACATAACCTTACCCTATCCCTACCTAACCTAACCCTAACCCTACCCCTACCTAACCCTACCCTAACTCACTTCCATGCTAACTTGTTCGCTTCCATGAGGCGTATATGCACAGTAGTCGATGCAGGAGGTCATACCAGATATTGAGTCTGTGACTTTTGTGTTTGACCCTTAGTGTCTTTGACTCTCCATGGCACCAAGAGTATTCGTCGTAGTGTAATGAAATTTCTCGTGTTCATCACAAATTGATTCATCTGTGATTTAATAAAGTTTCCATGAATGAAAATGATATATATCTTTTTTTAGTGTTATTTTTTAGCATGCACACTTTCTATTTTTTGGAAGAGTATATATACTACAATAACTATATTCCTCTGAAAATATTCAAATGGAAACAATCAGCAACTTAAAGATTCAAAATTGAATTGAATCCTGCAGTTTCCAGGGCCCAAGGCCAGTGCTATTCACAAAATCACCACTCAAATTTACTATTTTTTTCTTTTATTGCCTCAAAAACATTGCTTATAGACAATCTTTGGAACGAGCATGCCAAACTAATTCAAATGGGGGAAATTTGTTTCTGAGGATAAAAAAAAGAAGGAAAATGTTTAGCAATTGTAGACATGTTTTTGCAAGACTAGTGTTACCTGCTATTCATGTTAAATTTGGAAAATGGTTTTAACTCCTTGCATGCTGCAGGTAGATAGTCCTGCCTAAGAGAGGATTTGCCACTAATTAACAAGGGCAATGCAAACTGTGTGCCACTGCCCCCGACCTGCAGGTATGTTTGAAGTAGCCTTAAAGGTATTGTGGGACACAAAAATTTTCAAAGTCAAACGAGTGAAAAAGGGCCATAACTCTGGGAAAAATTATTGAACGGAACCCATTCCTTGAGCATATCTGTTCCCCCATGCAGGTCTATCAGCATATCAAAGGAGATCCACATCCGGTGGCTTTGAAATTACAATGCAAAATGTTTTAACAGACAGATGGACGGATGAACGGAGGGCTTGACTAGATACTCTCGAATCCTCCTTTGGAAGACGGGGGCACAAAAATAAGTATAATTTGGGCACAATTAATAAAACAACTTCCCCAGTAAGCTGAATTGATTTTTTGACTAATGATTTTATGAGTTAAATACAGATGAATTTTTCATCAAGTCTAATCATGGCTGCTTCACAGCAGACATGACTAGATTTGGTGAAAAATGTGTTGAAAATACTCGGCATGTTAAGAGTTAAACAATGTGCTGTTTCAAAATATTGCTTGACACACTTCCACACCTCACACTCAGAATGTTAATAGAGGATGTGACATGAGAGCATATTTCGATATTTAAGAGACAAGTTGAATGTTTCATTTTGTTGAGTCTTTAACATGGCAAAATGAAATATTTTGGATAAGTTTCATCAATAGCTGCCATGTGAACACAAATTTTAAACTCCATATCTCACAATACAAATTTTGGTTGTTATTATCCTTCCAATAAAGGATAAAGGTAAGTTAAATAATAGCAAAACATTTCCTTGTCAAGTGTAAGTATCAGAATGATATTGTACCATGACAGCACTTTACCTTAAGTATGAGCAGTTGACTAAAGCCATTTTATGGACCTTCCCAGAATATTTTCTAAGATTTTCAAGGATGTAGAGATGAAAAATTCAAGGATGTTCTGGGGCAAATACAAGAGCTACTCATAGTTACATATAAATGCGATCTGAGGGAATTTGTACCAAATATTTGCAACTGTAATAAATACTGAAGTTATGGGCTCAACTATGGTCATATCACAATGACATATGCAACCTAATGCCTATTTCTCAGTCAATTTAAACACTTCCATTAGGTATAGGGTGTGTTTCAGTGAACTATTCGCATTTACTTGGTTTACCATTCCATGTAAACCTGACTGTGGTTTAATAATCCCAATGGAATGGTATGTTTAATGAGAATACTATTCCACATGAAAACTCTGAACCTCTCTCTGAAAACTTGTTTGATGTCGCTAAAGAAACATGCTGTATGGGCGTATTGTTAGGAGCAGGGATATCCAAAGCGTGGTAAATGTTTCCTTGCTTTCATTTTCTAAACATTCTTAGAAAACCAACATTAGAAAGGCTCTCATAAGAAACTTTCCCATGATGGTGTCAGAAAATTGTGTTAATGCTATCATAGAAATAAAATGGCCAAAAAAGATCTTCTTAAAGTTCAAACACAATTTTTCTGAGAGTAAAACTCTCTTTTGTTGAGAACCGAATAATTGTAAAAAAAAACGCTTCTATGGGCTATATAAAAGTTATTTATTTCTTATCACTTTTCTCCCTTGAGTTATTGCATTTTTCATGTTCCTGGAATTGTTTATTTTTATTTTTTTAACACTCAAAATCAGAATACCTTTTTATTGTTGTGCAAGGTCTAGAACTTTTATGTGTACTCCACTGTGCATGTAAAGAATAGAATTATAAACCTGATAACCCTGCTCTCTGAGGATCAGAAGGTTTAATCCAGAATGATAATCCAGAATATAAACTGCTCAATGAAATGACCTGGTTATTATTACGTATGTCTGCACATGCTCACAATAAACCAAGTAAACTGGAATAGCTCACTGAAACGTATCCCTAGAATATCCATTCCAGCAATATTCACCAGGCTGTGAGGAATCCTAAAGATTGTAGAAATGAATCTCTGCTGATTACATAATACAGTGAAACACTGTTAACTGGCTGAGTGCTAGAAGCCTCAATCAAGGCTGTATTAAAAAGTGCTGAAGGCACTTTTGTGGCTTTACCCTGTATGCATTAGCCTGATGTTTGCTCAGCAGTGGAAAACAAAATTTGTATATTAAATTGTTTAGTTGCCATTTATTGGAGAGTGCCTACTGGCACTCTCCAATAAATTATAACAAAACAATATTTATGAACAATATCTTGCTAAACTTAGACTATTCATGCTGGTAGCAAGCAATCTTTGAAAAAAAAATAGTCATGTTTCAAATCACTAATCACTCTGAAAAATAATTCAGCGTTCAACCAGTTAAACGAATAGCCATGCACTCTACATGTAAAAATTATTTAATTAACAGGAATATTCAATTAACAAGGATTTGGTTACTTTATATATTTATTTATTGATGGTTAAGGTCACATATTTCTGCACAATGGCTAATCATGACCATGACAGTTTTATGGGTGGTGGAAGCCGGATTACCCAGAGAGAACCACTGAGCAACTGTCAGCTGCCCAACATCACACAAGCAGGGTTAGCATTGTCCCCACAAGGGCAATGGGGGTGAAGTGTCTTGCCCAAGGACACAACGTGGTTGCCGCAGGTGGGATTAGAACTGAGGTCCTCTCAGCTTGCAGTCTGCACCTCTACCTACTGAGCCACTGCCCCCCCCCCCCCCCCCCCCCCCCCAAAAAAGTCCCGATGTTTTTGAACTATAATCAGTCAGTCAGTCGTGACTAATTGAACCATCACAGTCCGGACAAATAAGGTTTACACACCACCCACCCCAATCGGTCATTAGGCTTCTTGAACTTGCTTTGAGTTGCGGAAACTGGACTGCTCAAGAGAACCACCAAGCAGTGGCGAGCAACTGTCAGACTCTCCAACTTACTAACTCTGCAGAAGCAGAGTTAGCAGTTGCTGAAGGCAAGTGTACCATTGACATGCAGTACGCCTTAATACAAAGCACCACCATGCCATGCTCCAACATGGGCAAACAAGTGTCAAACAAAAGAAAACAAAATACTTCTGTACTTATTATATTTGAAAAGTTTGACAAGCCGGAGACAGCATTGTACAAGCTAATAGCTTATTGCTGAATCCATTTTTACTTATGTATTTTTGTGCTTATGTACTTGTTCTTTTGCATAATTATCTGACATAAATATTGTTTAAACAAAATGAAAAGGAACAATAAATGATGCAGTATACATTGTATGACTTAAAATAAGAGGGTGACCACAGATGATGTCATTCTGAAAAATTTCCTTGTCAGACTTGAGTTTTAAAATTTGAGTGTTCAAAGTAAACATTATCAGTAACTTTGAAATCAGACTACAGTGTTTTTAAAAGTGTAAAACTGTATCATTAAACACAAAGCATCTCCACAATTAAACAGTTCATAGAACACATGAACGCAGTTTTAATATAGGGTATCTTGTATGTCAGGCAATTTGCACGGGGATTTCACACTTTACCAACAGGGTCCATAGTATTAACATTATAATCGACGGTAAAATTCCTCAATGAGTTCAGCCCGAATTATCAATTGTTCTTCACAAAGTTCGAAACTGAAGCAGACTAAAGTTAAAAAAATTTCTTTTGAATTTAACTTCTAAAAATATTTGTGCCTGACTTTCAAGAGTACATACAGGTATAGGTGATTAATCATAATCATTTTACTGCCAGTTTGTTCACAAAGGGAGACTTAAGACTACAAAATATTAAATGGTGTAGTTAGTTGGTTTATTCCAGGTGCTATTCAATTTCCAAATCATTCCAGCACCAATGATTTTAATGAAAATGCCTCAGAGTTCCCATCCCTTTGCAGAAGCTCTGAATATTAAAGCAAGACATTTCTGAAGTGGATGTTCATCTATTGGACACCAGAAGGCTTCCTTGTGAGAACATTTCTTTTGGGGATATTTCTACATTACGTTTGAGAGAGACCCACACATTTGTTTCAGACACCATTTTGGTTATGAAGGTGAATGCCTGAGTTGCTTTTCACCAGAGAAAGTTTTCTGCCAAATTCAGGATCTCTGTCACCAATCGGAATGCTATGCAGATTACACAACAAATTTCTGTCATTTTCTTTCTACATTTAAGCTGCCCAAATCATGTGAAGTTTTTTTTTACAGATTCTGGGGCAATTGAGCATTCAAACTGTAAATTGGAAGAGCTGTTCATTCAAAGGCTTCAGATGGGATGAATTTGAATTGGCAAGAATTTGAATGTGTGAGGATTTGGGGCATTTTGGGGGCAACGTAACAGAATGTGATCACTTCAAGAATTAAATCTATGTGGGAGGCAAATCAACTTTCTTAGGTCATCATGTTTTATTCAGATCATGTACATCATAAACATGAGCCACTACTGCGTTCATTTCTGTCATGTCCCATTGTGAATTTGCATTCATACCTGATCCTGGTATTATGCATGTTAGTTGTGTCTCCTGATTTGCATTTATGCTTCATTACTGTTTCAATGTAGCAGGTTTACTTTGTGTGTTATCATTAGGGGATGGGAGCACATTGGCTCAGTTGTAGAGGTGCAGGCTGCAAATGGAGAGGTCCTCGGTTCGAATCCAACCTGCAGCAACCGCGTTGTGTCCTTGGGCAAGACACTTCACCCCCATTGCCCACGTGGAGGCACGGTGGTGTTTTGTACTAAGGTGTACTACTGTTGATGGTGCACTTGTCTTCAACCATTGCTAACCCTGCTTGTGTGGAGTTAGTATGTTGTTGGGAAGCTGACAGTTGCTCGCCATTTCTTGGTGGTTCTCTCTGGGTACTCCAGCTTCCTCCACCCGTAAAACTGTCATGGTCATGAATAGCCCCTGTGCAGAAATATGTGACCTTAAACAGCAGTAAATAAATAAATAAATCATTAGGGGAGCTTTCTTAACTTACAAGAATTCACATTTTTATGACAAATATTGCATATTCCTTTAAAATTTCTAACTAGTTCAAACTGTTTTCCATATTTCAAATCAAACCATGAACAATGATTACGAACAACCGATGTAGGGTCGATTTTTTTCACACCTGTAAGGCTTGTTATTATAAGAAAATCAAATCCATTGATTTTTGTTCAAGTCATCATGGTAACGTGCTGGAAACAGGCAAAAATTCACTGATTAAGGGCCAGAATACTGCTCACTATGGCTGAACAGTACCAGTTTTCGAACTCATTCAAGACACTGTTAAGAACGTCTCGCATACCAAATACTGACTAAATCCATTGATACTTGTTCAAGCCATCACGCTAATGAGAAAGGTTATGCCTGCCCATCTGCCCACCCACCAGCCTGCCCATGCACCAACTTCATCAAACTTTTGGTAGAGTTTTTGTGTGTGTGTGCGAGAGAGGACAGCATTTTTGCCTCTGGTTAGGCTTTTGTCTTTCAATTAAGGTAATAAGTCAGCCACCCGGCACATAAAATTCTTTTTCCCACCCCCATCCTATTATGAAACCTACTTTCTCAAGCCTGGTTGCAGCAGAAAATACCTTATTAAGTTATTCAACAAAGTTGAATTGGCTTGTAATTTAGGTGTTTTTCTTTAACTTTTAATATCAACTCAACTATTTTACTTCATTCTCCATATTTTGGAGATTTATTCTCCAATAAAAAACAAATGTAAAAATGTGTTAGCGACCTGGGAAATTCTCAACGGTTATGGTCGAACTTTCAGGTGTAGTTCAAGTCAATGTCACAAAAAATTAAATTACTTCCAATTTTCTCTATGTTGTAGAGCTAAAAAAAATACAAAGATATACCTGCTTCTGGATTTTTGGATTTAACCTTTTAACTAACATGAAAGGCAGATGACACTTGCAAATAAAATTCTTGAATAACAAATTTTTTTAAATTTTTTGCTTCAAAAACATAGGTTATGACCCTGTATTGGAACAAGCTCGTTCCGAAGAGGGGTCATAAGCTATGTTTTGGAAACAAAAAATGAAAAAAATAAGAAAATTAAATGGTGATTTTTTTGTGAAGAGTGCTGGCCAGTTTTGGCCGCTATGTTGGGTAAAGGGTTAATGTCATTTTTAACATCATTTTATGTTTTATATCTCCTCCCTTCTTGTACACCCTCATTTGGTGGCAGCCCTACCCCTCCCCCAACTACAAAACCTTGCAGAAAATCTGTATCACAGGCAGGAAAAGGAATAATTAAAGGTGAGCACTACCAATTTTTATCCACATTGTCTGCTAATGATGAAGCTATGATGTAAATGCCTGATGAAAGTCAGAAAATGTCAAAATTCAATTTCACTATACAAAGTCAACACCAAGTTGAAAAAAGTTTGAAAATCAGATATAGTAGAACCTGTCTTGAGAGACCACCCTTTTTACCAGGCAAAAGTGGTCTCTCAAAACAGGTGGTTTCTCATGACATGTCCATTTCAGAGTAAAACAACCAAATGGAACAAGGTCACCATGGTCTCTCAAGATAGGTGGTCTCTCACGACAGTGGTCTCTCAAAACAGGTTTTACTGTATCAGGTACAAGATATATGATGTTGTTTTGTGTTTACATTCTCTTTTAAACCTCTTTTTTAATATTTGCCTTTAAAATTTTTGGAAATATAATCACAATACACATCAGACTTGGCAACCAAAATGGCATTGGCTGCTAAAAATGCATTGGCAATTCTTCGTTGACTTTATTCTGGAAATTTGCTATGCGATTTTTAAACCATCTAGTGCTCTAGATGTAATTTGTTACTGTTGCTGACAACAGCTGTCCTTGCACGCTTTCAGGGTTTTTTAATCAAGAAACTGAACTTTTTACCTCTGGATTTTAATGCTAAAGGCAGAGGTTGTGGTTACACTCACCTTAAGATCAAGAATTACATACATTGTGTAGCAAATTAATTTTGATATTTTCAATATGTTGTATATACATATATCAAGTGAAAGAAAGTTAATGATTCAAATAAACTGGCCACACCCATACAGCACTCGGGATTGTCCTCATGGGATTGCTCTCATGGAATTCCCTTTTAACATATTCTCCTGTGCCACATGTTGACAATCACGCATAAACGTAGGGTATGGAATTTCGGGCTAATGATGAAACAGTTCACCCTCTGTTTGACTTATTCCTTTGTAGGGGAACAGTAGACCGATTCACTAAGTTGCCAGCAATAAATGATCGTCATGATTTTTATGAATTGCAAACTTGCAATGTCTACCCATGAATTTATCCATTTTCACACTTGCTCCATCACTGCAGATAGAAATCAAAAGAGTGCTGTACCTTTTGTCAGGCATAGAATCATCAAACGCACCATTGAATGCTGTCTCAATTGCAAGAGCAACTTCTGAAGATTTAGCAAGAAAAAGTCAAGTTCTTTGATGTTACGAGATGATTTGGCCTGATGGACTGTTTCTTCACTCCTGGTTTTTGTGGACTACTTGCCCTCAGACTGTTTGTTCCTTATGACTATTTGCCCCAGATTTTTAAGTTCAGTATTTGAATGATTTAAAAATTTATTAAAATAAAATTATAATTTCATCAAATAAAATGATGATTAAATAATTGGAAAATTAAAATAAAGACCAAAATTGATTTAAGGAGCAAAATATTCTAAGGTATTTTAAACTCCGACCTAATCAATTCTTGTCTCAAATGTTGTACCTACAAATAATATTAAACAGTGAAGTCTGGATAACAGACAGTGCCGGAGTGTTATTCAATGAAAACTACGATGGTGAGGAAGCTTATATACTGAGCAAAAAAAGAATGTATAATAGAAACAAATGTGAACAAGAAGAATGTTACTAAGGTAACACATGCCCCCCCCCCTCCCACCCTGTGACCTTCACCTTGCAGATGCGGCGGAAACTATTATATGCGACACACCTTCCGACTGTCCTTAACATTTGTAAAAAGTTTAACAATTGTACTATGATTCGTTTCTAAGTTATGGCTGAGACACGAATGTTGACCGATTTTTAGTGTGATCTTGAAATGTGACCTTGGCCTTGAAGGTACGAACCCGGCTATGGTGTGTGACACATCCTCCCATGGTCCTTTATAATTGTGTGAAGTTTGATGACTGTGGCCCTAACCGTTTTCGAGTTATTGGCTCGGACACACATACACATACACAAATGGATGGATGGACACACGCACACTTCAATCACTATATGCCACCCGACCTACGTCAAGGGGCATAAAAAATAGCATAAAGGATGAAATATAATAGTTCTAATGTTGCATGTTTGTGGACAAGAAGTCGTTCAAAGAGATTAATGACATTTTGTTGTTGTCCACCCAACCATATACAATTTTGCTACGGATTTCAAAATAGCACGTGCTACCCAAGAATGTCAAATTGAATGGATGACCGACGATTTTCTTTGTGTTATGTTGTGCTAGAGAGCCTGGGTTATTGAGAAAACACACTAGTTTTTATCTTCTGACATTTTAAAAAATGCCAAGGTTAACCGAAAATCAGAGGTTGCATGTCATTGAGGCTGGGATACCTCCAGATGAGCTCGCTGTTGAGTTCAGAGTCACTGTGGCCACTATTTACCATCTCATTGAAGGTACAGAACCACTCGATCTACTGCCGACTGACCACGTTCAGTCGACCAAGAGTTATGACCCCTGCACAAGACCAACACATCAGGCTGTCTCACTCACAGGATCGCTTCTTCTTGCGATGAAGACAGCAGCAATTACTTCTGGTAGAACTAACAATAGAATCAGTGCACAAACTGTCCGCAACAGACTCACTGAACATGGCATCCGAAGTAGGTGTACATACCACGGACCATTCCTTACCCAACATCATCTTACTGTCAGAATGGAATAGGTATGTCAGCATGTTCACTGGACTGTGTTGGAGCACAGTTCTTTTTAGTGATGAATCACGATTTTGTCTACGGCACGCTGATGGTAGGGCAAGAGTGTATGGTCGACGAGGAGAACGTTTTTCTGATGCTTGACTGTTTTGGCGGGGGTAGTGTAATGGTTTGTGCAGGAATTTCCTTGCACCATAGAACTCAGTTGATCTTCATCAATGGTAATCTGAATGGACATTGATGTAGGGACGAAATTCTTAACGCTGTTGTTGTCCCATTGTTCAATGCTGATGTCAGATTGCAGTTATCCCGCAAAACAATGCCCGATGTCGCGTGGCGCATATATGTCGTGACTTTCTTGAGGAGCAGAGCATCGAACTTCTTCCCTGGCCCCCACTTTCGCCAGGTTTGTCGCCAATCAAGCATCTTTGGGATCAATTAGACCATCGGGTACGACTTCATGATCTTGAGATGTTAGGCGATTTACGTAATGTTCTAAGGCAGGAGTGGAACGCAATACCACAGGGTGACATCCAGAGGCTTATCAGGTCCATGCGCCGTCGATGTCTTGCCATCCAAGAGGCAAACGGTGGACATACATGCTACTGACTGCATGTGTCAACTTTTCATTTCACCCCACATCTGAATTGCGATGTCGTGACGTGATGCTGGCAACAGTAAGAACATGAAATTATTCAAATTCATACAGCTAGACTCGAAATATGAATTTACAATAATTTGTTTGGGACTAAAGTTGATAATACTAAAAAAATTGCTCCTCAGACTCAAAGTTTATTATACTTTCTTTTTTGACTTAGTATAAGAATTTGCAGAAAGGACTGAATTTGAAGGAAGACAGATTATCTTGTTTTTGCTACATCTTGGGTGTTGTTTTTATAAGGCGTGTGTATTTGTTTTTCCCCATATTTATCCCTGTCAAAACTGGGGAAAGATTTTGGTCAAAATTATTAAAAAATTATTCTCAGATGTCAGGAAATTTCTCCATTTGATGTCCAAATTTCAAAATTTTCACAGAAGATGACACTTGGATGGGCACCCCCCTCTCACATGCTCCCTCAGGCATGTACGGTCTGCCTTTGGCAAACTGTGCCTGAGATCATTCACCATTTCTGTATAGAATATACCCATAGTAGCTTGGGTGTACCAAATGTTCACCACGAGTGGTGAACATTTGACGCACCAAGCTACTTGGGGCATATTTTATTTATACCATGATCGTCAGATTATTAAGAAAAGCTATTATTTTTTCTCGATTTTTCTGAGCAGCAGACGTACATACGTGTGAATCTGTTTTTTGTTTACATGAGCAGAGGTGGCGGTACTTCCGCTGTCAATTTTATCGCCAAAACGAAATGGAAAATGAAACACACAAATCACGGGTTCTTTTTCATTTTAATAACATAACAACATACTATTTCGAGTTATAGATGCTTTATTAATATTAACACGAGACAACTCATGTTTGCTAATTTTTGGTATCTTCTGAGGTAAACTCCATTTAAAACATAATAAATAATTGCCGCTTTCATTTCACTCTTTGCGAGGCGACAAGAACAGGCCTTTAGTTTCCCTTAATTTGGGTCCATGCACTTACCGGGCCAACCATGGTTCAACCCGGTATGAGAAAATTTTGATTTTTGGCAATAAAAGAAGCAATTTCCTTTCATCTGAGGATTGGATTCCAGCTTCATCAAACTTGTCCATTTTGCCTGTTTGTCCTCCTTAATAAGCATGCACTGACAGAGTCCTGTCATGGCTGGCTTCGTTTCAAAGTGATAAGAAAAACGTGATCTGCTGAGCGAGGGTATAAAAGTCATAGGTAATAATGGAAAACTATCATTCTTTTTTGAGCTGACCTTGTGTCTTGTTGATTCTGTCACTTATTATCTCATACTGTCTGCGGACGATTGTTCAAGGTGATTTATTTCACTTTCGTGTTACTCTTTAGTAACAGAATAACTGTGGTTATACAGAAATTGTACTGCATGTGCAATGTCATCTTTGGACAATCATAGTGATGGACTGGAAGGCCGCAGCTCCTCTCCTAGTTCTCTGGATTATGATATTCTTCATTTTTTTGCCTCCGAGACCAAAATAAGTTCATAAGCTGGGTTCGATTCAGCCCATCATGTAATTACACATGATTCTGCATTTGGCATCACACCTGCAAAAACTAAGGCCACCAAACCTGTGGGTCAAGGCCACAGTGTTCAAAAACACACAACTAAAACCACGGAAACCAAGACCGCTACGCAGAAAGGGAAAAAACCTGTAAAACGGAAGGGCAAATCTCTAAAAAAGCAATGATGCTGTTTCTAAAAACAAAAAGTCTTCAGGACTTTTGAATGAAGACACTATAATTACTTTAAAAGACAAATTAGGGATTTCCATGATCACTGACTCACTGGAATCTCGACCCTGAATCTGTGTTTGGCTTACTCACATCCGAAAGTGATGAAAATTTTTCCTCTGCTTGTGAAATCACAAATGTACCACAACCTAGTACTAGTTCTGTCAATCTTGACTCAAATTCTCGGTTTGTACCCCCAGATATATTACTCAATTCCTCTTCCACAGGGCCAGCAATTGATGACACTAGCATTGTGAAATTTATCAACACACTTTGGACTGAGCAGTCCAAACCTAAAGATATTTCAGATTTACTTGACAAACATCCAAAGCCTGACAACTGCTCTCTGATAGGTGCCCCAAAGGTCAACCCCGAGATCTGGACTCAGTTGAACCAAGCTAACAAAAAGTTTATCTTGTCAAAAAGACATTCAATTACAGTACATTCAAAAAATGTTGACAGGTGCTATCACCCCTCTTCTTATAACCATAATGGAACTTTTCACTGATACTTTTGATACCGATAAGATCAAATCGCTCATCACTGATTCACTGTCCCTGCTAGGGGCATCTACATTTGAAATTTCCCTTAAGAGACGTCTTTTTTTTTAAGTCAGTGCTGAAGAGCAAATACAGTTCATTGTGCCAAGGAGTTCTTACCTCCTCCCACTTACAGGAATACATCCAATAAATGTACCAAGCCTCTTTTTTAGGGAGAGCAAACCCAACTGGCCAAGAGGTAATTATCCTCGAAGACGAGGAAACTTCACACCTTGGAAGAAACAGAATACCTTTCCCAGGAACAGCTACCAGGGAAAGTAAATAAGCAAACCTTCTGGTTCTCTCAAATTTTTTCTGGATACATGGAAACAGCTTACATCAGATCAGTGGGTGTTGGACACTATTCTGGGTTATAGAATATCACTTACAACACCCCCTTTCCAACTCAATCTGCCTTGCAGGTGCACTAATTATTAGATAAGGGTGCCATTTCGGAGTCCACACCGGAAGAATCTCAATTCCTTTCAACTATTTTTGGGGGAAATATCAAGTAGTCATCAATCATCGGCATCTGAACAAATTCATCCATTATGAAATATTCAAACTGGAAACACTGGATTTTGTTTTAGAAATTAATTTAACCACAAATGTTTTTCACATCCATTGATCTGAGAGACACTTATTTCAGTGTACCGATCCATCCTAGCAGTCACAGGTATTTAACGTTTTTCTGGAATGGGACACTGTATGAGTTTATGTGCCTCCCTTTTGGGCTTTCCTTGGCACCCCTAGTGTTCACAAAAATTTTAAAACCAACTTTTGCCTAATTCAGAAAACAGGGAATTCTCTGCTCGTCGTATCTCGACGACTCATTCATTCTCAATCAAGGCAAATCATTGTGCCAACAGGACACTCATTTCCTTGTGTCTATGTTATATTCTCTTGGTTTCCAAATCAATGTTGAAAAATCAATTCTTCTACAATCTCAAATGATTACTTATCTTGGGTTCCAGATCAATTCCAGGACATTCAACGTTCTTCTGGAGACACCTAAAATAGCAATCATCAAAAGGGAATCCATGATCTTACTCAGATCGGCAAGTGTCATTGTTCGGCAATTACCCAGTTATTGGCCTCTATGTGTCGACATTCAGAATCGTAAGGCTTGGCCCATTACATGCACATCTTTAGAAAAAGATAAAGTCAAAGTCTTAAATGGCATGAATAACTATCACTGACTGGTCACATTCTCAGCAAATTCAAAAAAGGAACTTGATTGGTGGATTAAGCATATTTCTACCCACAATGGTAAATTGATTCGTCCGCCTCCTATTGATTTTTATTTGGAAACAGATGCCTTTTCATCAGGATGGGGGCTAAATTTGGCCAATCTGAGACTAATGGTAAATGGTCTCTACATGTATCCACATTTCACATCAATACACTAGAGATGGGCAGTTTTCAAATTTCTTGTCGGTTTTGGTTTCATTCAAAGAGTTGGGTTTTCGGTTTCGGTTTTCATTGTACAAACATAACAATATATTGCATTTGCATGTAAGAAGATGTATTTGGCGCCGGTCTGTGTCAATGGGATTCCCTTTCTAGTTCAACTCACCTGTGTAATATCCTATACCAGTACTCTGATTTCCTGAGCACAATGTATTTGCATAAATTATCTCAAGAGTTTCAAGTTTGAGAACAATGATTTTTGCCTCGAGTCTGTTGCAAAATTAGCCCCCCTCCCCAAATACCTGTGTTTAGGGTAACCCGACACACCTTAAAATATTATGCTGACCATAAAAATTTTATCAAGTAAAAGTCGCTTATAAGCCTCATATAGGTCATTGTAACCCAAAATTTTCATCCAACTTCAACTGTGATTTTGACGCTGGCTTTGGAGTTCATGATTTCAAAATTACATGTAGAAATAAATATATTTGTCATTATAAATTTGGAACAAGTGACAAGTTTCAGTTCAGCAAAGGATATCGCATTTGATAAACAGATGAATGAAAACACGATGCGTAAGAAGTAATTTTGTCACCTATTTTTGTGGTAAATGCCATGCTTGAATGCAATACCAATTACTGCAGCTGTTCTGAAAACAGGGTATCGCAACTCTGAAGTTTGAAAATAGGTTAATTTTAGGTTGTTATCTCTTTATTCTGAGAATTGAAGACCTGATTAGAGTTTTCAACACTGAAGTTGAAAACAGCGTCGACGGTTTTCTGTAATTGTTTCGGTCTCGGTTTTGATAACAAAACTAAAACCGAACCGAATTTTTGGTTAACCGCCGACCTCTACAATACACTCAAATTATTGGCAGTTTTCTTTGGCTTGAAAAGTCTCTGTTCCAACGCACATCACTGTCGCATTCGTATTAACTCTTACAATACTTCCCCTGTTCATTACCTCAACAAACAGGGTGGCACGTCTGTTCAAATTTTCAGTATTACTAAGGACATTTTGTATTGGTGTGATAACAAACACAATCCTACTATCAGCAATACATATTCCAGGTAAAAAAACATACAGGACGATTGTCTGTCCAGAAATTTTAATATGTCTTTAGAATGGCAATTGACCACAAAAGTGTTTGCAAAACTCATAACTGTCTTTTTCCAGCCCAGCATTGATCTATTTGCCATTAGACTTAATGCACAACTTTCCAAATTTGTTTCTTGGCAGCCTGATCCTGATGCAATATTTTGTGATGCTTTCTGCTTGAATTGGCATTCTTTCAGTCGTTATATTTTATGTCCTTTCTGATTGATCGCCAGGTGTTTATTGAAAATCCTCCGAGACAAGGTAAGGAGGGCCATAATCACTGTGTCATTTTGGCCTACACCACCCTAGAATCCACTCTCACTGAGATGTCTAGCATCCAAACCAGGTCTGATTCCATGCCACAAAAATCTGCTCCAGCTACCAAAAAATTAAAATTTTATAGTAAATTTCCTTTCTTATTATACCTACCACAATTGTTTATTACAGGCTTGCACTACAGTGGAAGACCATAACTCAGAAAATATACTCTCTATTTTGATCTTTTCCAAGGGATTTGGGAAAGAAAAGTGGTGCAAAAGCACCAAGAAAAAATAAGCCAAAACTGGGTCGAGTGCTACCGGCATACACCCAGTAGGGGGCACTCTTCTCCTAGTACAGATCCACGGCTTCCGGTACCAGTGCGCAGGCAGTAACTAATGAATCATTCTTTTGAATCCACCAACATTGGAGTTATGTGATCACCGGGGAGGAAGGATTCTTACCCAAATAAGAAGATGGGAGGGCCTCTATGTAAACAATTGTGGTGGGTATAATAAGAAAGAAAATTTACTATAAAATTTAATTTCTTATCAACCTACCTTACAATTGTTGAATACAGGCTGAATAGACAATAGGATGGAGGGAATCACATAACCCAATTGCACTGGAACCGTGGTCAGAGGAAGAGGTCCCTAGGCCTATCAAACCATAGCATTACAATCATTAGTAAAAGACAATGAGAGATGAGGTGTACGGTTCTGTGAGACGCACAGACAGAAAGGACAGTAACAGCACAGAGCTGGAACTGACCTTGTAAGAAGCCTAATGGCTAGGATAGACAACAGCCTGAGCAGAAGAGGGCCCAAAGCAAAAAGGTCCCCCGACTGCTCCTGCAACAGACGCATATAGAAGGTGGAGAAAGTAGAAGCATTTCTCCAGTAGGCTACCTGCATAACATCCGACAACTTGACGGAGTTAGCATAAGCCCAAGAGGTAGACAATGCACACATCTCGTGGGCAGAAATGCGATTGGTAATACAATCATCAGTCGCCAGACGATCGTAAGCCATGCGAACAGCAAGACAAATCCATCGAGAAATGGATTGAGGAGAGATCTGTCGACCAGGAATAAGAGACAGAAAAAATTGTTTCCTACCCATCCTAATGAACTGCGTCCGATTGAGATAAATGTGAAGAGCACGAACAGGACAGAGCAAAGGGCGATTACCCTCAGCAGAAGGAAGAGCTCTGATACAGATAGGAGGTGGAGTCGTTTCTGGTATCTGATTCTTGGCCAGAAAGGAGCAATCAGAGGTAAACATAACACTGTTGGGAGAGCACTGTTGGGAGAGCCCCCTGAAAAAAGGGTGGATCAACCGAGAGGGCGTGAAGCTCACTAACCCGCCTGGCTGAGGCAAAAGCCAGTAGAAAAGTCATCTTGTATGTGAGAAAACGCATATCCACCTGGGATAAAGGTTTGAACGATGCCCCCCTCCCACCCCCAAGCAAAGCAGCACCTAAGAAAGATTCCATCTTGGGGTAAGCTGCAAAGTCCTAGGCCTTTTCAAAGACAAGAGGCCCCAGGGGGCCTGAGGGCGCTCACCTGACATGGTAGCCTAAATATCAACCCAGAGAATTGATTTCCACAAGTTGCATCTGCCCCTCCTAAGAAAAGCTGAAACCAAATATCCAAATATTCTGACCAGTGGATCTAAAAAAAGATTTTTAAAGAATATTCCTCATACTGAACTAAGTCATAATTTGGGCTCCCCAGGGAGCCCATATATGAACCCAGGGACTTGGCTTTAACAAACCTGAATCTCACACCCCTAAGGATTCTGCACACCAAATATCAAAACATTCCGACTGTTGGATCTGAAGAAGAAGATTTTTAAAGAAAATTCCTCATTTTGAACCAAGTTACAATTCGAGCTCCCACAATCAGCCCAAATATGGACCTAGGGACATGGCTTGAACAAACTTGAATCTTACCCCCCTAAGGATGCTGCATAAAAAATATCAAAAGCATTCATCTGCTGGATCTGAAGATTTTTAAAGAAAATTCCTCATTTTGAACTAAGTTGTCATTCAGGCTCCCATAGTGAGCCCAAATATGAACCAAGGGACTTGGCTTGAACAAACTTGAATCTCAGCCCCTAAGGTTGCTCCATGCCAAATATCAAAACATTCCAACTGCTGAATCTGAAGAAGAAGATTTTTAAAGAAAAATTCCTCATATTGACTAAGTTATAATTTGGGCTCCCACAGGGAGCCCAAATATGGACCCATGGACTTGGCTTTAACGCACTTGAATCCCCCCCCCCCCCCCCCCCCCCCCCCCCCCCAAGGATGCTACTCACCACATATCAAACCATTCCGACTGCTGGATCTGAAGAAGAAGATTTTTTAAGAAAATTCCTCATTTCGAACAAAGTTACAATTCAAGCTCCCACAGTGAGCCCAAATATGGACCTAGGCACGTGGCTTGAACAAACTTGAATCTCACCCCCTAAGGATGCTGCATACCAAATATCACAAGATTCTGCCTGCTGGATCTTGAGAAGAAGATTTTCAAAGAAATTTGCCTGAAATGCACTAAGTTCGAATTTGGGCTTCTATAGTGAGCCCAAATATGAATCCAGGTGGCTGATTTGAACAAACTGGAATCAGATCCACCCCACAATGTTGCATACCAAATATCAAAAGATTCTGCCTGCAGGATCTGGAGAAGAAGATTTTTGAAGAAATTTGCCTGAAATGCACTAAGTTCAAATTCGAGCTTCTATAGTGAGCCCAAATATGAATCTAGGGAGCCGATTTGAACAAAATAGAATCAGATCCACCCCACAATGTTGCATACCCAATATCAAAAGATTCTGTCTGCTGGATCTGGAGAAGAAGATTTTTTAAGAAATTTGCCTGAAATGCACTAAGTTCAAATTTGGGCTCCTATACTGAGCCCAAATATAAACCCAAGGGGCCGATTTGAACAAACTTGAATCAGATCCACCCCACAATGTTGCATACCCAATATCAAAAGATTCTGCCTGCTGGATCTTGAGAAGAAGATTTTCAAAGAAATTTGCCTGAAATGCACTAAGTTCAAATTTGGGCTCCTATACTGAGCCCAAATATAAACCCAAGGGAAAGATTTGAACAAACTTGAATCAGATCCACCCCACAATGTTGCATACCAAATATCAAAAGATTCTGCCTGCTGGATCTGGAGAAGAAGATTTTCAAAGAAATTTGCCTGAAATGCAGTAAGTTCAAATTTGGGCTCCTATACTGAGCCCAAATATAAACCCAGGGGGCGATTTGAACAAACTTGAATCAGATCCACCCCACAATGTTGCATACCAAATATCAAAAGATTCTCCCTGCTGGATCTGGAGAAGAAGATTTTTTTAGAAATTTGCCTGAAATGCACTAAGTTCGAAATCGGGCTCCTATATTGAGCCCAAATATGAACCCAGGGGGCCGATTTGAACAAACTTGAATCAGATCCACCCTCCAATGTTGCATACCAAATATCAAAAGATTCTGCCTGCTGGATCTGGAGAAGAAGATTTTTTAATGTTTTTCCCATTGCCTACAGTGTTAAAAAGTGCTGACTCAGCACTTTTTCAATGTCCCGAAACTGTACCCTATGATAAAACCGATGGCAATTTTTTTTTACAAATTCTTTCTGTTGGTCCTAAGGAAGCTTCACACCAAATAAAAATTCTCTGTGCCGTGCAGTTTTGGAGATATGGGCGTTTTAATTTTTTTCTATTTTTAGCTCCTGCGGTTCCCATGGGGCTACGGGAAAAAAAAATCAGCATAAATTAGGTACTTATGACCCAATAAACCCTCACATAAAATTTGGTTCAAATCAGCCTCTCGGTTTGGAAAATAGAAATTTTGGGCGGGGCCAAAAATTTTGCCCCTCCCATAACGACGCCAAGTATAGCCCCACAAACTTCTCTTGAACAAATCTGAGTCTACACCTCAAAAGGAAGCTGCACACCATATATCAAGTCTCTGCTACTGCTGGTTCATGAGAAGAAGATTTTTTAAGATTTCAGCACACTTTTTGGGTGTGGCCCTACCCACGGGCGGGGCAACTTGATTTGAACAAAATCAAATTGCGATGTCATAACAAACTATTATCTCAAATATCAATTAAATTGGTTCAGCGGTTTGGGAGGAGAAGACGCAAACACCATGTTCACGGACGACGGACGCCGGACGATGAGTGATCACTATAGCTCTCCTGCCAATATGACGCTGTCCCACATATGAAAAGGTTTCCCAAAGCATGGACCTGTACCCTTAGATGGTAACAGGCTGAGGACCCTGAGAATCAAACAGATATACCAGAAAACTGTTATTGAAGGATTGGCCTAATCAACAGAGTGATCGGCACACCATTGACAGAAGGCCTTCCACTTAGCTGCATAGGCTAAACCAGTGGAGTGCCTCCTTGAAGAAATGAAAGTGTCAATGACACTGTAGCTCAACTTGTCAAGACAAAGACATGTACATGTACAGTATGTGACACAGCAATGACAAACATCTAGGTAATGACCTGATAACAAAGGTACATATAAAGTATTGTAACGGTCTGTACATAAATACTGACCGTTGCCTGTAACAAATGTATAGGTAAAGTATTGTAAAGGTGAGTGACAGTCAGATGCTAAACTAGAAAAAAATCTTTGAGTCCCAGAGTAGGTCTGACTGAACCCCAAAATATTTGTTCTCATAGCACAGTGATAACAAAGGCACCCCAAAAGACACTCGTTCCTGTCCCAAGGTGAAAACAAAGGTACCCAAGAAGTTTTGTGAAGATCAGTTCATAAATACGAGCTGTATAGAACTTGTGACAAAAAACTGATTGGACCTAATTTTGGTACAAAAAGGCCACTGGCAGCCATCTTGAATTTTGGACCGTACCCAGAAACACTCATCCTCATCCCAAGGTGATAACAAAGGTACCCAAGAAGTTTTGTGAAGATCGGTTTATAAACAGAGCCTCTACCCTGAGCCGTATTGACATGTGTGCTTACATTGTATAAATAGCACTGAATAAATCAAAGTTCATCTAATTTGCATAATTTCTGCACGAAAAAAAACCCCTTACAATATGTGATGTATTCCATGTTACTAAACATTCATACAAAAATTTATTCAAATCAGAACTTTCATACAGAAGTTCTGTACAAAAGACTGATTGCACTAATTTTGGTACAAAATGGCTGCTGGTGGCCATCTTGAATTTTGGATCACACCCAAAAACACTCGCTCTCATCCCACGATGATAACAAAGGTACCCAAGAAGTTTCGTAAAGATTGGTTCATAAATATGGCCTCTAGTCTGAGCTGTATAGAAGTTGTGTACAAAAAACTGATTAGATCTAATTTCGGTACAAAATGGCCACTGGCAGCCATCTTGAATTTTAGACCACATCCAGAAACACTCGTTCTTGTCCCAAGGTGATAACAAAGGTACCCAAGACATTTCGTGAAGATCAGTTCAGAAATACAGACTCTGGTCTGAGCCGTATTGACATGTGTACTTACTGTGTGTAAGTCGCACTGAAAAAATCAAAGTTCATCTAATTTGCATAATTTCTGCACGAGAAAAAAACCCATATTATATGTGATGTATCCCATGGTACTAAACATTCACACAAAAAATTATTCAAATCAGCGCTTTCATATGGAAGTTCTGTGCAAATATCTGATTGCACCTAATTTTGTACAAAATGGCTGCCATCGGCCATCTTGAATTTCGGACCGGACCCCAAAACACTCGTTCTCGTCCCACGGTGATACCAAAGGTACCCAAGAAGTTTTGTAAAGATCGGTTCATAAATACGGCCACTAGCCCAAGCCGTATTGGCATTTGCACTTACAGTGCTGAAAGTAACACCAAAAAACATCAAAATTAGTCTAATTTGCACAATTTACGCAAGAGAAAAAAACCTGTATTATATGTGATGTATCCCATGGTACTAAACATTCATACAAAAAATTATTCAAATCAGAGCTTTCATATGGAAGTTCTGTACAAAAAACAGATTTCTGCATCGTCGGTACAAAATGGCAGCTGGCAGCCATCTTGAATTTCGGACCGCACCCAAAAACACTTGTTCTCGTCCCACGGTCATAACAAAGGTACCCAAGAACTTTCGTAAAGATCGGTTCATAAATGCGGCCTCTAGTCCCGAGCCATATCTAATTGTTGATGTACGGACAGACGGACAGATGGCCAGACAGACGACGGGCCATGACAAAAGCTCAAATTTGGCTTCGCCAAAGTTGAGCTAAAAATGCACTCCACTGCTCGTCTCGAAAAACCTCTACAGAGGAGACAGGACCTGACAAAAGATATGCATGAAGGCACAATGAAGTCGGGTCGATGTGAAACCTCCTCGGGTGACCTTGGCAAAGAAGATCATGACATAGTGGGAGACGTGTCGAAACCGCCCCCAACAGAGAGCGAAGCTGATTGATCCACACCCGTTGAGGCGACAGGGGAGCGATCAGAGTGATTCAACAACTGCAGGTTCATATCTTGGCTAGAACCTGAGGCAGAATCGGAACTGGCGGGAAGGCGTAGCCAACAAGACCGTTCCAATCGAGTTACAGAGCGTCCACGGCAAAAGGCTGAGGATCTGGACACGGGGACATGAAAGTGTCCACCTGATGGTTCCAATGAGTCGCAAAGAGATCGATGTGGGGACAACCCAGAGATCACAAAGCAACTGGAACATAGTGTTGTGCGGTTTTATTTTTCTTCTTTCGGTTCAGTTTCTAAAAAAAACTCGGTTTATAGGTCGTATTTTTTTATAGTAAGACATCTGCAGTTTCGAACAGAAGCTATGTAGTGTCAATATAATGCCCATACTGTCATATTTTCAGTGATGATTTAATTGGCAGTGACTAGCATTGGACATTGGTACTAAGTGTATAAATGGCAGGCATTATCAAAACAAAAAAAAAATCGCAACATCGACGCCGTAGCTACGACGGGTGGTGCAATCTCAGAAAATTCTAAGTTCATCAAGGGCCATAAGCCCAAGAAAAATATTTGGAACAACACATGCATTGAACAGTGGCTAGATATCAATAAGATACACTTACATGCCAAATATAAAGTCATTCCATCAAGTATTTCAAAAGTTATTGAGTTTTGAAACTCATTGGTCACAGAGAGACAGACCGACTGACCGACCGACAGACAGACTGACCGACAGACAGACCGACAGACAGACCGACCGACATTGCCACTTATACAGCTGCTAGTCGCAGCTAAAAAATATGCCCCCCCCCTCACTCCTTCACCTCTGGTCTTTAAGTTCAGGCGTAAGAGAGTCTATGATGAATTGATATTAACACATGGGTGAAAAAAGAGCCAATTCACAATTTCCCAGGGCTCTGTTCAGTGTTCACTCCTGGGTGGAGCCCTGGACAGCCTAGTGAGCCCAGTGACCCTACCAGGCATTGCAAGAAATACCACGTGTTGCCAAGTGGGTCACCTGGACACCATCCTAAGGTATTTGATAATGAACTGGAGTATGGACTCCTTTCAGTACCATTCCCCCCCCCCCCCCCCCCCACACACACACACACTCACAGTGGTGGCTAATGCCACCGCCTGCCCTAGTAAGATAATCAGCAATAATTTCATGTCAGTCCGGAATGGGAAAGTCATATTGTTTGTAGCTAGTTGGGCTTCAAAACGAACCACTTTACCAAATACCTATGGTCTATCTACCCCCCACCCCTCCCCCCATCGCACGCACGCACGCACGCACGCACGCACGCACGCACGCACGCACGCACGCACGCAATGGTTTTAGCTCAATGAAATTGATTTTACAAATTCACTGGTGTACTGTTTTACATGTATACTGTAACTTTCTGCGTTTGCCATTCCACTTTCTATTTCTACCGCTGATGTGTTCCTTTGGTTGGCCCCCTTGGAATTAGTTGTGTGGGAATGCAACCGCGGCATGTTGACAAGAGTGATATTACGGAACGTGGATATGGATGATTTGGCCTTGGGACGTTTTGGCCTCAGGACATTTCAGTTCAAGACGTTTCGGCCTTCATATATTGAACTAAATAGAAAAAGAACTTGGGGTTTCGTGTTTTTAGTGGGCCGAAACATCCAAGACAAAATGTCTCCGGTCGGAACCTCCCAAGACTGAATCGCAGTAAAACCTCTTCCCGTTTTAAGCACAACAAAGGAGGCAACAGATTTACATCTGAAACACGTGGTGGGGAAACCCGTGACAAATGTTATTTTCGAATACGACAATGAAATACCAAGACATTTTTTCTGATATGATATTATTCACTGTCCAACAGATTGTAGATAAGTAATTTTAATTAAACTGATTGATTATTTCAGACAACCCTGTTCAAAAACGAAGCCAATGGCCCAAGGTATTTCCTGTAATCAGTGAAATGTAGGCGTGTTGGCTGTCTGTTTTGTCATTCTCACAGAAAATTCAATCCATTTTTACGTCAACGATGTGTGATTGACAACTTGTCATACATCATTCTGGAGTGATTGGGACATGCTGCAGTGACCCCTTTACATCCAGAATGTGGCACGCATTGACTACACTGTCATTTCTTGACAAAGCTTGACATTTCAGATGTTGTTAGTGTAAACTGAACAATGGAAACATCTCTTCCCGACGTTTTAGGAAAAAAAACAAAAACGTACTCTTTTATCAATTACACGGTTTCAGCTTTAAAGCAAAACCGAAATCGACTTATAAAACCGGTAAACTGCACAACACTACTGGAACACCACCCTGTGGAGCATCCACTCAGTGGAAATGACCCTGCTCCGTCGGGACAGGGAGTTGGCTAGGACGTTCAGACGACCAGAAATGTGACGAACCACCACTCTGGCACTGACATCCTGAGCGTGCAGTAGAAGATCCCGAGCCAATTCGTACATGCGAACTGAGTGCGTGCCGCACTGGTTCCGAATGTAAGCAACCACTGTTGAATTGTCAGTCAACAGAAGGACCTGGCGATTCGAAAGGTGGGGAATCCACTGCCGGAAACTCAGAAGAAGAGCATTAAGCTCCTTCTGGTTGATGTGAAGAGCTGCTTGATCCTGGTCCAATGCCCATGAAGGGAAGACCCAGAGGATCCAACGTCGCATCCGAGATTGCTGGCGTCTGCCATCAAAACATGATCGGATGTGGATAAGTCCAACGGAACTCCCTGCATAATCCACTGAACATCCATCCAGGGGAGAAGGTGACGATGAAGAGACTCTGGTAACTGAAGCACCAGATCCAGAGGATCAACATTGGGCCTCCAACGACTGAGCAGAAAGTGTTGGAGAGGTCTGACATGCAGCCGACCTAGAGGAATGAGATCCGTCACCGAACCGCAGAGACCGAGCAGCAGGAGAATACTCCGAGCTGTCGCGGACGTGGACTGGGACAGAGTCAGGGCAAAAGCTGAAAGAATCACAGCCCTTGCCCGGGGAACCGCCACCTTATTCATCTGAGTACGGAAGTCCATCCCCAGATGACAAAACGACTGAGAAGGGACCAGGTCCGATTTCTCCTCGTTGACTCGGAACTCTAGCGACATGAGCAGGCTCAACAGTGTGTTGACATCTGACTCCAGAAAGGCAGCATTGGAATGCCTCTGGAGGATATCGTCTAGATATGCCGAAGTAGTCACCCTGGACTGTGTGCGATGGAAGACTATCACATGTGACATCAGTCAGGTGAAGGCCCAAGGAGCAAGGCTGAGGCCGAAGGGCATGGCCTTGAACTGGTAAACTTGCCCTAGAAAAGTGAACCCCGAGATACTTCCGCGATGTCCAGTGAATCGGAACGTGAAAGTAAGCATCTTGCAGGTTGATGCTGGAAGCGAAATCTCCCTGGTGAATGGAGCAGCAAACCGACCTGAAAGTCTCCAAGCTGAACTTGGGATCAATGATAGACTGGTTCAGGATACTCGATAATCGATAACCGGTCGGAGTCGGCCGTCCTTCTTCGGCACCAAAAACAGGTGGGAATAAAATCCCACTGAATGAATGTTCTTGACGACCTCGATCGCCCCCTTTGAAGAGGATTGCCTATCTCCGTCATCAAAAGTTCCCGACGTGAAATGTTTGAAGAAACTTGTGTTGGTAGAGGAATCGAGGGGAGGACCTTCATTTCGAGCCCCGGCAAGGCCCGTGAGAGGAGAAACTGCCTCCTCTACCATATGAAGAATCCTGAGTCCTCCCTCTAGCCTGCCGACGCTTACCCTTACCCCGTGAGTAAGAAGTAGAAACGGCGGCAGGAAGATCAGCTCTTGGCTTCACAGAGGAATCAGAAGGGTGCTTGTTAGGCTTTGGACGGCCCCTGCCTCCAACAGAAGGCTGATCAAGCCGACGAAGCAGCAGCTAATCTTTGGAATGACATAGGACATCATCCCGGACCATCGCCATGGAACCATGGAATAGTCGCGAACCCGCCAAAGAAGCAGATCGAAGAGCAGCACACTGCCCCTCAGGAAGGGAATGGCTTGTGTCCAACACAGCGTCCCAGCGAACTAATTCCAAGTTAGCCATGTTACAGGCATGCGTGTGAGTAAGATGCATGGGCGCCTTGGACAGCACACGCAAAGGAGCCTGTATGTTGTCAAACTTATCTGAAGGCAGATAAGCAGCTAAAGCAGAGACAACCAGATCTGAGAAAGAAAGCATGCCCAGCATCTCTCTCGATAAGCCCAACAGGGACTCCAGAGTCGCCATAGGAATAATGGCAGACTTGGGCCTGGAAAGCCTGAGGGAGGTGGAGTCCTGATCCAAGACTGTCTGGGAGACTGACAGATTGGCAGAATCGTAGGAACAATAATGCACAGGAGGCAAAAAAAGTGTGAGCCCTGGTGAAGAACAAAGTCCTCATAGCCTTGGAACTCAGCTTCGAGTCCAAAGCTGTAAATGCCTCAACCACCTGTACCGATTGGCACAGTCGAAGGCGCCCAGAAGCAGGTTGCTCCACAGGCTGTAGGCACACAACCGATGATCGCGGCCTGGCTGACACTGTCTGATGGTTTGAGATCTGGAAGGAACTCAAACACAAAGTCAAGAGCTGCCCCCAAGTCAGAAGACTGTTGGCTCTCGACGTCAGGTATGTCTGACCCATCCCCTAAGTCGGAAGACACATAGCCCATCATGGGAAAACCAGTCGATGCCTCCCATGGTGTAGACACACCTGAGGGATCAGAAAGCAGCCTGCTTCCAATCCCGGGAGGCAGCGCCATGGGGGGCGCCTGGAAACCACTAGTAGCCTCGCTGGAGGCAACGGAAAGGCTCTTGGAACGAACCTGAGTGAGAAAGGAGAGGGCCTCCCTAAGTTCAGGGCCTGTGTCGGCCGGTTTGACGTGAGAATGAACCGGCAAAGTGGCCTCACTCCTGGCCCTTTTAACCAGTGAAGAGTCATGATCCTCAAATACAACTGACACGGGGCGATGGGTGGCAGCCAAAACACCTGAAGGCAGATGCGTAGAGGTGTACTAAATACCCCGAGGATCTACAGTGTGGGAACTCAGGAGAGTCGCCACGGACCTCTGAGGGACAGAGGGTCCAGGCTGCACAAAAAGCGTCATTCCTGCAAAACTGGCCATGGGACCAGAGTAGAGGACAGAAATGCAACAGAGTCCATGGTGACCCCATCATGAACATCCAAATCCAATGAGAATGAAAGTGTCAATGACACTGTAGCTTAACTTGTGTGATGTGTTTGATGAAAAGGATAATGTTCAATGTTTATGAAAGGATTATGAAATAAGACAAGAATTGTGATCATTGGGAATATGTTCATTTCTGTTACCTGTATGCTATGTTTTTGATAAAAAATAATATGAGGTGTACATTGTACAAAAGAGCTGAGGGGTGGGTTAATATGACCTCACAGTTAATGTATGTGGCCCTCACAGTTAACGTATATCAAGGAAAGTTACCAAGTTACAGCGAAATTATTCCAAAATGAGTCATCCTATCAAGTTACATTGAAATCCCTTCATAAATATGGCCTGTAGACTGTGCTGAAGGTTTTTGGCCTTCGGGCCCCTGTAGCCGTCAGTTTCCCATTTGTGTCCAAACGTTCTCATTTAGACATTATATGAAGTCAACCTACCAAGTTACAATGAAATCCCTTCATAAATATGCCCTGTAAACTGTGCTAAAGGTTTTTGGGCTTTGGGCTCGGGCAGCCATCATGGTTGAATGATCGCAACCAAAAGGGGACATTCTCATCTGGGCATCATCTGGAGTGATCCTACGAAGTTACAATGAAATCCCTTCATAAATTTGACCTGTAGACTGTGCTCAAGGTTTTTGGGCTTCGGGCCCCTGAAGCCGTCACATTTAACCAATCACGACCAAAAGGGGATGTCATCATCTAGGCATTATATGGAGTCAAACTAACAGGTTACAATGAAATCCTTCCATAAATGTGACCTATAGACTATGCTAAAGGTTTTGGGGTTTTGGGCTCAGGCAGCCATCAAGGCTGAATGATTGCAACCAAAAGGGGACGTTCTCATCTAGACATTATTTGGAGTCATCCTACCAAGGTAGTATGAAATCCCTTCATAAATATCACCTATAGACTGTGCTCAAGGTTTTCGGGCTTCAAGCCGCTGTATTTATTTATTTATTTATTTATTGGTGTTTAAGGTCACATATTTCTGCACAATGGCTAACCATGACCGTGACAGTTTTGCGGGTGGAGGAAGCCGGAGTACCCGGAGAGAACCACCGAGCAACAGCGTGCAACTGTCAGCTCCCCAACATATCAACTCCACACAAGCAGGGTTAGCATTGGTTGAAGACTGGTGCACCATCGACGTGCAGTATGCCTTAGTACACAACGTCACCGTGCCCCCTCAAGCCCCTGTAGCCGTCACAGTTGCCTAATGGTGTACAAAAGGGGCTGTTCTCATGTAGACATTATATGAAGTCAACCTACCAAGTTACAATGAAATCCCTTCATAAATATGGACTGTAGACTGTGCTAAAGGTTTTCGGGCTTCAGGCCCCTGTAGCCGTTAGTTTTCCCAATTCCCAATTCCAAATGGACGTTCTCATCTAGACATTATATGAAGTCAACCTACCAAGTTACAATGAAATCCCTTCATAAATATGACCTGTAGACTGTGCTAAAGGTTTTCGGGGTTTGGGCTTGGGCAGCCATCATGGCTGAATGATCGCAACCAAAAGGGGACACTCTCATCTGGGCATCATCTGGAGTGATCTAACGAAGTTACAATGAAACCCCTTCATAAATATGACCTGTAAACTGTGCTCAAGATTTTCGGGCTTCGGGCACCTGTAGCCATCACAGTTGACCAATCACGACCAAAAGGGGATGTCATCATCTAGGCATTATATGGAGTCAACCAAACAAGTTACAATGACATCCTCCATAAATACGACCTATAGACTATACTAATGGTTTTTAGGCTCAGGCATCAAGGCTGAATGATCGCGACCAAAAGGGGACGTTCTCATCTAGACATTATTTGGAGTCATCCTACCAAGCTACAATGAAATCCCTTCATAATTATGACCTGTAGACTGCTCTAAAGTTTTTCAGGCTTTGGGCCCCTGTGGGTGTCACAGTTGCCCAATTGTGTCCAAAAGGGGACGTTCTCATCTAGACATTATATGAAGTCAAACCTACCAAGTTACAATGAAATCCCTTCGGGCTTCGGGCCCCTGTAGCCGTCAGTTTCCCAATTGCGTCCAAAGGGGACGTTCTGATCTAGACATTATATGAAGTCAACCTACCAAGTTACAATGAAATTCCTTCATAGATATGACCTGTAGACTGTGCTAAAGGTATTCGGGCTTCGGCAGCCATCGTGGTTGATTGATCACAACCAAAAGGGGACATTCTCATCTGGGCATCATCTGGAGTGATCCTACGAAGTTACAATGAAATCCCTTCATAAATATGATCTGTAGACTGTGCTCAAGATTTTCGGGCTTCGAGCACCTGTAGCCATCACTGTTGACCAATCACGACCAAAAGGGGATGTCATCATCTAGGCATTATATGGAGTCAACCTAACAGGTTACAATGAAATCCTTCCATAAATATGACCTTTTGCCTATGCTAAAGGTTTTTGGGCTCGGGCACCCATCAAAAGCTGAATGATCGCGATCAAAATGGGACGTTCTCATCTAGACATTATTTGGAGTCATCCTACCAAGTTACAATGAAATCCCTTCATAAATATGACCTGTAGACTGTGCTAAAGGTTTTCAGCCTTCAGGCCTCTGTAGCCGTCACAGTTGCCCAATGATGTCCAAAAGGGGACTTTCTCATCTAGACATTATATGAAGTCAACCCACCAAGTTACAATGAAATTCCTCAATAAATATGACCTGTACACTGTGCTAAAGGTTTTTGTGTTTTGGGCTCGGGCAGTCGTCAAGGTTGGCAGATCACGCCCAAATGGGGAGGGAAATTCTCATCTAGACATCATAAGGAGTCATCCTACCAAGTTACAATGAAATCCCTCCATATTAAACATGACCTGCAGACTGTGCTAAAAGTTTTTGGGTTTCGGGCTTGGGCAGCCATTGTGGTGGACAGATCATGCCCAAAAGGGGACGTTCTCATCTAGGTATTATACAGAGGCATCCTACCAAGTTACAATGAAATCCCTTCATAAATACGACCTGTAGACTGTGCTAATGGTTTTCGGGTTTTGGGCTCAGGCAGCCATACCGGTTGACCGATCGCGACCAAAAAGGGATGTTCTCATCTAGACATGACCCCAAACCTGCATATGAAATTTCGTAACGATCAGACAAGAACTGCGGGGTGTAGCCCGTGCTAAAGGAAAATGTGAACAGACTCACAGATTCACAAACTAATGGACTTCTGCACACATGATGGCAATAGCTTATCTTGACTTTTGTCAAGTTAACCCTTTACCTAACATGAAAAGCAGACGACACTTGCAAAAAAAATTCTTGAATAACTAAATTTTTTTATTTTTTGTCTCAAAAACATAGGTTATGACCCCTCGTTGGAATGAGCTCGACGAGCTCGTTCCAACGAGGGGTCATAACCTATGTTTTTGAGACAAAAAATGAAAATATTTTGAAAATTAATTGGCGATTTTTGAGAATAGCGCTGGCCGGTTTTGGCCGTTACGTTGGGTAAAGGGTTAAGCAAAAAACTGCTGGGCTCGATGGCTGAGAGACCACAGCAGAGGGTTTGGCCAAGTTGAAGTCAGGGAAGGCTGAGGCCGATATCCCATGTCTACACTACCAGACATCTCTGCAGACCCCTGTAGGGATAAGCCGAGGCCATCTGAAACACTGACCAATGATGCAGCAGACGGAACAGCAGTAGCAGCAGATACGATGAAAGCTGTTGAAACAGGTGGAGAGAGCAATCAAGCTCGGCTCCAAAGGAGAAGTCACAACACTAGTGACAGCCTCAGATGTTGACTGGAGAGGGTCCACGGTCCCATAACCAGGCATCTCTTCACCAGACAACTCAACAGCTCCTGCAGTATCCACCACAGTTAAAGACTGCACATCCCCCATGGAGGGGGTATAACTCTCATCAGATGTGGTCGTGTCGGGAGGCCCCGAATGACAGCGTTTCCCCTCCCTGCAGGTGCGGGACGAACGACCACGAGAATGCATCACATGCTTGGGCAAAAGGCATTGTCCTCAAGGAACAGAGCTGGGCATAACAGAGGTGAGAGCAGTAGAAGAAAAGGTGAACTCAACAGATGTAGAAAGTAGAACACCCCCAACTACAAGAGAAAGGTGGCAGAAAATAAAGGACCGGCGGGAACACAACTGAACCCAGACGGCCGACAGGGATCCAAAAAATAGAAATTCTGCCCTCAACAGAGAGGAGAAGTCCTGTCCATACAGCCCCCCCCCCCCTCCCCCCCACTGACACCTAACATTATATGTCCGAACCGCATGGTACGCGAAAGTCGCGCGCGAACACAGAGAATATATAAAATACAATAATGTGGTTGAAAATAATAACAAGAATATACAAGGGCAATGCCCCTGGTCCCCCGACCAAGATGGCAAATTCAAGGGAGCTGTTAGGATGCAATTTGTTCACAGAGCATGGCCATTTTTTAACTTGACCTGTATTTCCCACCAATTAAACCACATACTTAGTTTCGTTTCAATCAAATGATCCAAAGTAAAGTTATCATCCGGACAACACAAAAACCGTATTTTCCAAGTCGAAAAAAGGGAATAAATCCAGTAAAAATCAGTGGAGGGTGCCCATTTTCGAACTTGACCTGCATTTCCACCCAAATAAGCGGCATACTAAATTTCATTTCAATCAAATGATCCTAACTAAAGTTATCATCCGGACAACACAAAAACTGTATTTTTTAAGTCGAAAAAAGGGGAATAAATCCAGTAGAAATCAGTGGAGCGTGCCCATTTTCGAACTTGACCTGCATTTCTACCCAAGTAAGACACATACCAAATTTAGTTTCAGTAAAATCATCCAAACTAAAGTTATCATCTGGACAAGGGTGTGACGGACGGACGCACGGACGCACGGACAGACGGACGGACGGACGGACGGACAGACACTGCTGATTACAATAGTCCCCCGAAGGGTCGGGGGACAATAAAACACAGTACTGTTATTATACGATATTCAGATCCATAATTCCAGTCACAGGTAACCATTATCAACGAGTTGAATTATTAGTGTTTCTGAATGCAAATGGACGTCTCGCCACGCAGGTGGATGAAAAAAAAATGATTCATTAGTTATTGCCTGTGCACTGGTACCAGAAGCCATGGATCTGTACTTGGAGAAGAGCGTTCCCAACTGGGTGTGTGCTGGTAGCACTCAACCAAGTTTTGGCTTATTTTTTCTTGGTGCTTTTGCACCACTTTTCTTTCCCAAATCTCTTGGGAAAGATCAAAATAGAGAGTATATTTTCTGAGTTAGAGTCTTCCACTGTATTGCAAGCCTGTAGTAAACAATTGTAAGGTAGGTCGATAAGAAACACCTGTTAGCATGACAGGTGAGTTTAGCCGCCTGCAATGTATTAGGAGTTACCTCTGTGGTAAAGGCTTTTTAAATACAGCAGCCTCACAGATCTCAGCCTCCTGGAGGCAAAGTACCAACAAACAATATGAACATGCCTGGCAAAGATGGGTCCTTTGGTGTAGTCAGTAGAAAAATATTATACAGGCTTTTGTATTAGACTCATAGAATATTTGACTGACTTGACCAGTTCTGGCCATTCCTATTCTGTTTTAAATACTCATAAGGCCATGTTTGTACAGACACTGTGGTTATTGGATTGTGACCCACCTGATTCTCCTTTATTATCACGGTTTATGAAGGGGGCATTTAATACCAACCCACCGCTTCCACGATATACATATTTTTGGGATGCTTCTCGGGTTTTACAATATTTTTCTACTTTACACCCTTTCAACACCTTGAGTCTAAAACATCTTTCAGAAAAGCTTGTATGTCTTGCTGCTATGGTTACATACGCTCGTGTTCGGACACTTGCGGCATTAGATATCAATCCCTTGACTTTTCAGGACCATTCGGCTGTTTTTTGTATCAATTCACTTATCAAAACTACAAATAATTAAGACATCAACCGCCAACAAAACTGAGAAAAATTCACAATCCATCCCTGTGTGTCTATTCTGTTACGAAACATTATCTAAAAAGAACAAAACCAATCAGAAAAAGTTCTCAACTTTTTATTTCATATAAGACATTTACCTCTGTTTCTAATGTCACCCTATCCAGGTGGATATGTAATGTTGTGCAGGATTCTGGAATTGATGTCATCAGTTTAAGGCTCATAGCACTGGGGGAGCTCGTGTCTTCTGCCGCCTTTAAGTTTGGGGTTTCTGTTGAGAAAATTATGTCGACTGCCAACTGGAACTCCTCACAAACTTTTTACAGTTTTTATTGCAAACCCGTTAGATGAGAGGTTTGCTCCCCGTTTACTGATGGAAGAGAAGCAACAGTTTCAATATTTTTGTCATTCTCTCAATGTACAAATATTAAATAAGTAGTGCAGTTCTTCTTTGTTGTTATTTCTTTCTCCCTATTATATGGTCTGTACCATTGAAGTCAGTTATTTGCTTTGAACAGTTCATGCGTATTAAGGAGGACAAACAGACAAACTGAAAAAATAATGCCCCAGCTCATCCGAACGAATGTGTCAGGATGAGCGGCATTCTTTCCAATGAAGCCTGTGTAGGTCGTAGTAATAAGCATCCCATCCTAGGTGGAGTGTGTTCTTCCCACCCTTTGTTACTACAGACACTGACTTCAATTACTTTAGGAACTGATGACTTGCCATAATTAGCTGTGACTTTTATACCCTAGCTCAGCAGCTCACTCAGCACGTTTTTCTTATTACTTTGAAATGAGGTCAGCCATGACAGGACTCTGTCAGTGCATGCTTATTACTACGGCCTACACAGGCTTCATTGGAAAGAATGCCACTCATTCTGACACATTCATTTAGATGAGCTGGGTCATTTTCTTCCTTTTATTTAATAAAATTCTAAATTCGCTACCTTTCCTTCATAGTTACGTTAAAAAATCTCCCTTGTATATACACATTCAATCTTTATTCCAACATGTGGACTGCACATCATGGTACTAATGATAGTTGTCAACTCGCTCAAAAAAAATCAAAATGCATTCTAGGATAAGTGATTCATAAAAATTAGATTGTCAAGCAGACCAATCAGAAGACATCTTACATGGTGGATTATAGAATTATCGCGGTATACACCGTAAGCTCATTTTTACCTTGCTCAAAAGAAATTTTTATTTTAAACAACAATAAATTTCAATGATGGTTACGAGAAACTTTCAATACCCAATTGCTAATTGGTCACACGCGACAGAGTATAAACGCCGGTGTTCTTTAAAACATACCAGACACAGGTTTAAAAAATGATCGCTTCCAGCATATTTTCTGTCAATTCAACTTCCTGGTTCCCGAAAATTCTTCTGAGATCAAATTTCAGTCATTATACAAATAAAATAAATGTTATTTTGGCCAGGTATTTTGGGCACATTTTGGGAATTTGGGTACACTGTTTACCGGTGTGAATTTGGGGGCATCTAAAGGCCTGAAGCGCTAAATTTAGACAAGTTTGCATTCAGGTCAAGGTCACCAAAGGTTAACTTCGATGTAGTTCCACTGTAGGTGTAAATTTTTACTATTGAAATCACATTGCTTCACCATGGTTGGTGTGTAAAACTAAAATTTATGTCATAGCATTTTATATATTGTAGAAAAGGTAATCATGGTATAAATCATGATTAAACTTGAATTAAGTGAAAAAAAATATCACCTTAATTGATAACTTTCTTGCTTGACACTGTCTTTTGTGTTGAAGCATTTCATTCACATCATAACAACATCACTCATATGCTAACGTCCAATGAGATGCATTCTTACATGAAGTTCTTATGTGTAATCCAGATCCCATGTGTTGCATACCTAGAACATTTCCCAATATCTGCATTGTAATGCGTAAAGTTGAATATGCACAGCAATAAGGTATAGTGCAAAATAAAACAGAATCAAGAAAAACAAATTAAAATTGTACCTGAGTTTTAATGTTATTTTGAGATTGTACAGTGTGAAAGACATGAAAACATACAGAAACTTTAACCAGATCTTGTCGAAGTTGTCTGTCTGCTTTTGTAATTACAGTATAGTAACTAAAACTAAAAAAAAAATATCAAACTATTTAAAGGTTGAGTTAAGATGTATGTTTATATGTCACATTTCCAAAGAGGAGATATTCTAAAAGATTTGTTGAACTTGAAGACAATAGTATTTGCAAAAGGAAAATGACAACAACTGAGAAATTGTGAACAGAATGACAATCTAATCCATCCATCATATGCCAATGTTGTATTATAACAGAGAAATTCCATATCCCATAAAATTTGATTCAATTATATAATTTTTCTGCAGCAACTCCTCTTGTTATTTATTTATTTATTTATTGTCTTATATCACAAACATAGTGACATGACATAGAGAATATATGACACACATGTGAACAATAAAAGTAAAAGTCTACTTGTCTCACAGCACCTGCACCCACCTCCCCCCTCCCTCACACATACCTATCTCACTGCATTTGCACACCACCTCCACACATGCACGCTCATCTTCACACGATCAGTCAGAGGTTTCGAATCCAATTTGCAAACGTCCACACCAAACAATCACAACTTCGCACACGGTTCTCCCACACACATTATAAAATATCAAAAATGGAGTTATGTCTTCATGCATATAGCCTATATGATTTGGTCATTGTCCGTTAACTCAAAATATCTTTAGGCAGGCTTCCAACACTACCTGCTACCTTTTTTTCTCATCCACGTTTTTGATATATCATATGGGGTGCAGTGGCATCGCGGTAACCGGTTCTGGTCAGATCACCGAAGTTCAGCAACATCGAGTGCAGTTAGTAGTTGGATGGGTGACTATTTCAGCGACAGATTCGCACTCCCACTTTGTGTCCTTGGGCAAGGCACTTAACCCCCGATTGCCTACATGGGGGCACGATGATGCTGTGTACTAAGGCGTACTGCACGTTGAAGGTGCACATCTTCAACCAATCTAACCCTGCCTGTACCGCGGTGCAGAGTTCAGAGTTACGATGTTGGAGAGCTGAGAGCTGCTCGTTGTTGCTTGTTGTTGCTCGGTGGTTCTCTCCGGATACTCTGGCTTCCTCCACCCGTAAAACTGTCACCGACATGATATGACCCTGCTGTTAATGTCGTTAAACCCTAATAAAAAAAAAAAAGAAAAAAGAAAAAGATATATCATATGTGCATATGACATAGCCATGGGAGTTATGTCATAATCAAAGGAGGATATCAACATGTGGGATAGATCTGAATCATTCATAGAGGCTACTCCTGGGGCAATCTCCTGGATTTTGATCATGAATTCTGCTCTATCCACATTATGTAGGGGACATTCCATAAAAAGGTGAAATTCATCCGCAACCTTCTCCCAAACAATGGAAGCACCACCTTTCAGTCCGAAATGGGAGGTTTTTTGTATCTCCTAGCTCGACATTTAAGCCGATGCGCACTTATTCTTAACTTCGCAAAAGTGAATTTTTCTTCTGAGTCACCCCCAATCTGTAAATATTCTTCCAGGTTGAATTCTTGTTTGACACTGCTGTATAAGGAAGATTTTGTCGAAGCAGAAATTTTGTCCCCCACCATTTATGGTATACTTCTTGCAGGGTGTTTGAAAGCGCCATTAAACTTGCTTTGGTATTGAATGTGGATTTGTTTTCCCCAAAATGTCCAAAATTTATATTATATAACAAATTTTTAACCCTGAACCCCATATAGAATTTTTCGATTCGCATGCCTGAACACAACATTTGTATGCGAGGCACTCAGTATCTAAACTGTGGAGATGTAGCCAGAATTTAATAATATGACTGATGACAGAAATACTTAGAGGGTATATACCTAGTTCCCCTCTTACAGCAAGGGTACTTGAATATTTTGTAACACCTAGAATTTGTTTAAAAAATCTTGCCAGCACCTGGTCGGGATTCAGTTTATCATACTTGTCACAAAGATTATTGGAATACCGAAGGTGAGGTAGCTGCAAGGCAGTAACCCCCCAAACTTTACATCCGTATGTGAGGATCGGTGTTATCAATGAATTAAAAAGTTTTATACATGTACAGGCACTAAGCTCATTTAAAGGGCGGTTTTGTCTCAGAAGATAGATAGATGGCTTTCAGATTTTTATTAGTCAAATGATCAAAACAGATATTTCCAGAAGGCTTGAAATAAACACCTAAGTATTTACACTCTTTACATGTTTTAACCACACTACCTTTATAGAAAAATGATTTCTGAAGTAACTTTCCAGATTTATTAAATATGATGATTTTTGTCTTCTCCGCATTCAACGTTAATGCCCATTTGTCCAAGAACAAGCCTAATTTATTCAGTTTGTGTTGGAGTTCATTATCAGTATTCGGGAAAAAGACTAAATCATCAGCATACATCAGACAGTGAATTTGATCACCACGCAAATCTATGTAATTTGTATCGCTATTGAAAATTCCAGGTAATACAGGTAAAACAATTTGGGACTGAGGACACACCCTTGTTTAACACCGGTGGTCGAGGGAAAGGCCTCCGTTATAACACCAGCGAGTTTTACTGAAAAGTTCACCTCCTCATACATGCTTTCTATTGTTTTAAGAAACTTGCCCCCATTCCACAATTTTGTAGTTTTTGGAACATACCTCCCCACCACACCGTATCGAAAGCCTTTCTGAGATCGACAAAGCAAGCATACAGGTATTTTCCCGACTTTAGGTATTTGTCAATAATATGCCGAAGAGTTAAAATATGATCGGTTGTTATACAGTTGGGCCGGAAACCAATTTGGCTTTGATGAATTATATTGTTCGTTTCCAGATACTGTTGTAGTCTGTTATCGAGAATCTTACAGAACAGTTAGCTTATGCAACTTGATATTACGATACCCCTATAGTTGGAAGTATCATCAGCGGGACCTCCCTTGTATAAAGGTTTTATGAGATTGTACCGCCAAAGAGTTGTGAAAGCACTGTTGTCAAGAATCCTATTGAATAATTTGAGGCAACAGTCCCCCATAAGAGGCATAGAACACTTAATCATTTCACTTGTGACCCTATCCATCCCATCCGATTTTTTGTTTTTCAGGGATGCAACAACTCGGTGTAATTCTTCAGCTGCTATCTCGAAATCTAATGCACTATTTGCCATCTCTATTTGTATATTAGTTTGTGAGGTAGAGGCTTTTTGCATCAAACTCTGAAAGTGTTGCAGCCATTTGTCAGGTGAAATTAGATGGCATCTATCCTCAATGCCAGTGTCTGATTCGTTCAGGTTGTTGTGTCCCAAAAATTTCCAGAATCTTTTAGTTCAATCGAAGATAATTTGTTAAGTAGGTCGTTTTTATATTGCCTATGTTTTTGTCGAATGAGTGTTTTATATTTCTTTTTTGCCATGTAGTATCAAATAAGAGTGTCCTCACCCCCACTGGATGACCTAATCTCCCTGGCATGTTTATTCATAATTCTTTAGTATCCCAGGCAATCCTCGTCGAACAACTTTTTGGTTTCGTGTACAAGTTCTTTACGGTTTTTTGCTTTTGTTTTGTCCTCTGATTTTGATGTTTCCGAGAGAGCCAAAAGAAGTAATGACGTTAATTCCTTGCAAAGAACACCAACATAATACCAAGTTAATAGCAAGGAATTTCTTGCATCCTTCAATAATTTCTCTTGAGCCTAGGCATTGCTTGTAACTGCACTCAAGCCTAGGGACCCATCTGATTTGGTTGGGAAGATGCTTTAGGGTTACGCTTCCTTCAGCTTTCTGGGGCTTAATGGCCTGCAATGTGAATGTTATTGGACAGTGGTCGGATAGACTACAGAATTCAGTGACCTCAAAACATAAGATTGTGGAGGCAGAAGCTACACCCCAATCAACAAGTGAAGCGCCATTGTATCTGTAGCAGGTAAATTCCCCCTGGGAATTGCCAAGAATTCTCCCATTTAACAACTTGAGACCAGATGATATGCACAGATCTAAAAGTATACATGTGGATGTTAATCCAGAGTCCTTAAACCTTTTGAAGTAAACAACGTAACTGGCATAGTAAATCGATGTCCGATTGTTTATTGTGTCCAGAGTTTTGAACAGGCAGGTTACAACTGTGATTTTGTGTACCGGTGTGTCAATAATCTTTTTGCCCTCTGGCTCTACAATAATTACTCTTGGAATGAGAGACACCACATGCATCTACCCGAGGGCTATTGTGCGAGTAATATGATCCGGAGTTTTTACGTGGAAGAAAGTTTAGACAAGAAATTAGATTTCCTGCAAGTTTGCCTGTTCCCTGTTGTGACAGGTGTCATCTGTCCCTAGCAAAGAAATTGTGATTTATCTCTCCTCGAACTACAAGGTTACTGTTGTCACACACAGTCACTTTTGGGTGATGTTTCAAAACTGCGGCTACATGATCATTAAAGAGAGCTGATCTGTGTTTTAACTGTGGGTCATGCACATTGTCGCTGGATGTTATCAGTGACACAACATTTTTTGCCTTTTTTGCTGCCCCCGAGATCACTTCTATGAAATCCTGCGAATGTTTTTGATGCTCGTAAAAGTTCTCTTCTTTTATGCCATATATCCCAACATGTCTAATCAATGTATGACAAGATTCTAATGACCTAGTGCTTTCTCGTAAGTCCGTTGTTGTGTAAACAGTTTCTTGTGTGAAATCATCCCCTTTGAATTTTTTCTTAAGCTTTTGACCACTGATATTTTTGCTGAGAGTCATGCATAAATATCACATTCATCGGTATTGGGGAGTTTTCAGCTGATGGGAAAGAATTGGTTAAGACTTTCTGGGGATATATGTTGCTGACAGGAGGGTGTCACTGGCTGGCTTTGTTGATAGGAAACTGAAGGTCTGGCCTGAGAATGTGTCTGTGACTTGTGAGTAATGGCTCTCCATGCTCCACCTGTCATATGGTTTTGTATATTTGTCAGTCTGTAGAGGAGGGAGCTTATAACCGAGCCTTTCTCAGCTACAACTGCTTCCACACAGGTGTATCTCATTGCTAGTTCATTATTTTCATCGGACAGTTTGCCTGTATATCTAGTTCTTTCTGGTGTCTCTTTTGTAGCAATTCAGTTCCCTTGTGGTGAAGAGAAATCTGCTTTTCTAGCTTTTGTGAAAACTCTTACTGTCGTTGTGCCAAATATAGAACCTTAGTGAGCGTGCTCACATACCCCACGCCCCCCCCCCCCCTCCCCCCGATATTTCAATCATTTTTTAAAAATAAACATAGATTCTAGGAATACCGGTACTGCAGAAAACAGTGTTCTGTAGTTTCAATGGTATTGAAAGAATTCAAGCAGAATTAATTTTAATTGAAATATGGAGCCACGTTAAGATTTAATGATACCAACCTTTTTAAATCCAATTAGATCTTTCCAACACACATTGTAAATAATGTAAGGTCACACTAGGTCTTTGCTGATAAAATTACTTTAGTGTATGCTTGTTTATAAAAAAAAGGTGTCAGATTTAGAATTGCTATCCCAAATAACAGTCTTTATACACAAAAAGTGAAATAGATTATTGTTTTACTTCATGAACAAATTCGAAGTTGCTTCATATTCTAATCCTGACTTGAATAACTGCATGCTGGGAATATGGAACCGGGATTATTCTTGTGTCACAAGCTATGTCTTTTTTTATGTACACATGGTCAATACAGGAGCCAGAAATGTAAGTCGGTGAGCAAATAACTTGGCTTTAACACTTTGGAGACAATGTTTTTACTAATACGTTGCTTGGTTCTTTCAAAGTATTGACATTTAAGTCACCAACAATTACAGTAGAAGGTTTATCTAATTTATCCATAACTTGAACTAAGTTTTTCAGCCGAGCAGAACGAAACGCGAACTTCATCTGTATGTCATTGTGGTAGACTGACATACTAAAATGGCCGTAATTTAGATAATAACTGGAAGCATGTAGAAAAAAAGTCCGGAAAACTGTAATTTTTAGAAAAGTGACCCGGAAATCTGTTACTTGTATTTTTCAGAGTCCAGGGCCCGTAATTTCCGCAAAAATCAGACGAGCAGAACGAAACGCAAACTTGATCTGTAAGTCATTGTGGTAGACTCACATACTAAAATGGATGTAATTTCGATAATATCTGAAAGCGTGTAGAAAAAAAGTCTGGAAAACTGTAATTTTGATGAACTTTTCAAAGTCGAAGGGCCATAATTTCAGTAAAAATCAGTGGAGCAGAACAAAATGCAAACTTGATCTGTAGGCCACCATATTAGACAAACATACCAAAAAAAAAAAAAAAAAAATCAGCTCAATATCTGGAAGCATGTAGAGAAAAAGCCCGGAAAACTGTAATTTTGATGAACTTTTCAAAATCTATGGGGCCGTAATTTTGGTAAAAATCAGTGGAGCGGAACAAAACTCAAACTTGTTCTGTAGGTCACCATGTTAGACTAACATAACAAAAATCAGCTCAATATCTGGAAGCATGTAGGAAAAAAGTCTGCAAAACTGTAATTTTGATGAACTTTTCAAAGTTCAAGGGCCGTAATTTTGATAAAAATCAGTGGAGCGGAACAAAATGCGAACTTGATCTGTAGGTCACCATGTCAGACTAACATACCCAAAATCAGCCCATTATCTGGAAGCGTGTAGAAAAAAAGTCCGGAAAACTGTAATTTTGATGCTTTTTTCAGAGTCCAAGGGCCGTAATTTCGGTAAAAATCAGTGGAGTGGAACAAAATGCAAACTTGTTCTGTAGGCCACCATGTTAGACTAACAAACCGAAAATCAGCTCAATATCTGGAAGCGTGTAGGAAAAAAGTCTGCAAAACTGAAATTTTGATGAACTTTTCAAAGTTCAAGGGTCGTAATTTTGATAAAAATCAGTGGAGCGGAACAAAATGCAAACTTGATCTGTAGGCCACCATGTCAGACTAACATACCAAAAATCAGCTCAATATCTGGAAGCGTGTAGAAAAAAAGTCTGGAAACTGTAATTTTGATGAATTTTTCAGAGTCCAAGGGCAGTAATTTTGGTAAAAATCAGTGGAGCGGAACAAAATGCAAACTTGATCTGTAGGCCACCATGTCAGACTCACATACCAAAAATCAGCTCAATATCTGGAAGTGTGTAGAAAAAAAGTCCGGAAAACAAGTAGGACTGACAGACTGACGGACTGATGGACTGACGGACGGACCAGTCAAAAACATTAACATTATACCCCCGCAACTCCGTTGCGTGGGGTATAATAATTTCGAATATCTACATTCTACGTCTTTTAGTTTTAGCTCATACTGCTGAGACAGTTTCATCTCTTGTTCCTTCAGGGCATTATTGGACGTTCTCGTTAGCATTACTTAGTTTTGTTTGCATCAATTCAGATTTAGAATATTTGTCTAAGCAGCGGATTAAATTGTCTAACTTGAAGGAATGTTCATCAGCTGTTGAGATAGCCCATTGGTTGTATGTATTGAGGGCTGATGAAACATTGGAGAGTTCATTTACTATTTTTACCATGAATGTCTAAACTATTAGTGTATGAATCCACATGTTCCTGCAGTTGAATGATGCAGATGCAGTATCTTCACACATTGAATTCCCTTGGGAGTTGGATGGTAAAAGAATGTTTGTCACTGCGCTGTGTGCATTGTCCGAAACCCTCAAATCGAATGAATTACTTTCAGAGAGGCTGGAAATGAAATTCACAATTTGCAACAAAACAGGGAATTCTTCCTGGCACCATTTTTCGAATTTATTACCCTGCACAGTAACTAAATGAGTGCAGATATAAAGTCGAAGAGTAAAAAGCGTTTCCAAATCTTGCCATACTTGAATATAAATACTGGAAATGTCATCCTCATTTTCACTTTCGCTTGAAGATTCATCAAACCAGTCACACTCCAAGTGATCCGCATTCCCAGCCTGCACAAAGTACCAGATACACAGTGCCTGGATCCATGTCAGTATATTCTTGGAGCCATTTTCCAATTCAAACGATATCATCTTTGCTGGCATTTTGTAGGCTTCTGGATCTATTTCCTCATATAAAGCCAACCTTGCTTTACCAGAAGATGTGTTTTGTGGAAGATCTGTAATGTTTGTGTATTCCTCAAATGCTGAATAGCTTCACTGTAATCTTCAGTGTCTGGGAATGGCAGGTTACACATGGTGTTGCTGCTGTCGGCCATTTTGAATTAGATTCTTGTTGATTCACGGTGGCTTCCACAAACAAAATTGTTTATGTTCATAAAAATGGCACAAGTACAATAACCAACTGTTTTCCTATATGAGGCACACTACTTTTTCATTGTGCATGGATTTTTACTGGTTAACATCCAGATGTTTTTCTCTCAGAAAATCATGTTTTTAGAAAGAACTGAAAATGATGCTTCTCTTTTGATTGTGTCCTAACATGCTATTCATATAGTTCTTGTTGAACTATATGAATAGCAAATTTGGGTTGAAGCTCTTGGTTCATTTAGCTGGTGGCTCAAAATACCATAACATGTCATTTTTGAGGGGCATATACAAGTACAATGGAGCCCACTTAATTGGATATCTCTTAACTAAATAACCCTGTTAATTAATTAACTGGTTGAGCGCAACAATTCTTACACTGTGCAGATGAAATGTGTATATTTTTTTTCAGAAGTTTTACAAATGATGTATGATTCATGTATCTTGACTTTTTTACCCTTTCTTTTGATGAAACCCATCAACATGTATACATATTTTTTAAGGTAATTAAATTTTCTTCAAGGCTTCATTTTTTATTTTACCGTATATTGTATTAATTACAGGTAACACAGGTAAAAAGGTAACTAATTAACAAGAAAAATGGTAAAAATTGAAAACATAAGGGAAAATAAAGATTTTTGACTTTGTTGTTGTTTACTTTCCACTCCCAAAACATACCCTTTTATCAAAGGTAACCCTATTGGTTGATTGTGGTGCATAGTAGGTGTATAACAGGAATATTATCATTAACGAGCAAACTGGTAAGAACCATCATAAAAGTCAATTTTTAAAGAAAATTTGTTTTGAAGTTTTTCACAAGCCTCTTACAAAACGTATCCATTGACATATGATACCATGGCAGCTAACAACAATGTTTGCTGTGCATTGTTTCAGAGGTATGCCACAACAGGTATTACCTGTACTAAATGAGCAAACAGGTAACTGGAAAAAATAATCGCAAATTATTGTAACCATTGTGGAAAAGTTCTACCAGGATATATGTTAACACAAACAGTTGAAACTTCATTACCAAAGGCCACATTTTATCGTCTGAAGATGGTCACATTAAAGGTGTGTTACAGGTGTCCCAGATAGCTAATTAGCAACCAGGTAAAAAATGAAAAAAACAAATTATCATTTTTTTTTTTTATTGGGAGTCCCACAAGATACCGCCCTAGCACATATCCTGTATAAATAACACTAGCATAATAACTTGTCACATTATGACAGGTAAATTACAGGTAAAATATGTGAATGAATCAAATAAGTTGTAGGATAACAGGTTGTGACCCTATCTGCACACTGCATTTGCTAACCTGCAGACACACACAGAGTTCCTCCTCAAATATATTGGATAACCACAAAAAATTTGGGTTATCAACTTATCTCTTATTTTTGCCAACAGTTCCGACACAATTTTATTGTGGTTATCCTACAACTTATATGAGGAGGTACTGTACAAGAACAGCACATGGTATGTGACCCAAAACGTCTAGAGAAGAGGCCGAAACGTCCCACTCCCAGGGGCAAAATGTCCAAGTGCCTTGAGAACAAGTGTAAGTATTCACAGGGCCTTCATTGGGTTATTCACTCTTTCAAAATACACAAGACCCAGGAAAGTATGAGGGGTGGGGATGGGGGATGAGCATCTCGACATATTTTTAAATGATATATCTGAACGGCAGTGTAAAAGAACTGTTGACAATTTACCTTGGATTCTGATGCGGGTACACGTGTTTGACTCAATTTGTATTGTATTTGTAAACAAGATGGCTGGCTCGCTTCAATTAAACAAAAATATATCTTACATAATGTTTCACATAATGTTCCTGGCATTGGGGGAGGGGATCCTTTCTTTTATTGTGTTCTCCGTTGGACATGTCAATTCTACATTTTTAATGCATGAATAAATATGAGTGAATGAACGCTAAACAGGCACAACAGACTTGAACAGTGCAATGACGCCATTGCAAATTTCCTGCATAAATTAACTCAGATTTCGATCATCACTTCTGTCTGGATAATTCTCGAATTTGGTATTGTTTTTGATGAAATAATCCACCCTCTATCATATTTATTTGGTTAACAATAAAATTTGCTAAAATTCTTGATTTTAACAACTTTTATGGACAAAACTTGTCTTGTTATTTACTGCTAAAAAATAGTCCAAAATATCCGGGACAGACATTCGCACGTGCGTTTCAACATTCATTCTTCGAGTTTACAATAAAAATGAAAGTGTCAATGACACTGTAGCTCAACTTGTCAAGACAAAGACATGTACATGTATAGTATGTGACACAGAAATGACAAACATCTAGGTAATGACCTGATAACAAAGGTACATATAAAGTATTGTAATGGTCTAAATACTGATCGTTGCCTGTAACAAATGTATAGGTAAAGTATTGTAAAGGTGGGTGACAGTCAGATGCAAAACTAGAAAAAAATCTTTGAGTCCCAGAGTGGATCTGACTGAACCCCAAAATATTTGTTCTCATTGCACAGTGATAACAAAGGCACCCCAAAACACACTCGTTCCTGACCCAAGGTGAAGACAAAGGTACCCAAGAAGTTTTGTGAAGATCAGTTCATAAATACGAGCTGTATAGAACTTGTGACAAAAAACTGATTGGACCTAATTTCGGTACAAAATGGCCACTGGCAGCCATCTTGAATTTTGGACCGTACCCAGAAACCCTCATTCTCATCCCAAGGTGATAACAAAGGTACCCAAGAAGTTTTGTGAAGATCGGTTCATAAATACAGCCTCTACCCTGAGCCGTATTGACATGTGTGCTTACATTGTGTAAGTAGCACTGAATAAATCAAAGTTCATCTAATTTGCATAATTTCTGCACGAAAAAAAACCCCTTAGAATATGTGATGTATTCCATGTTACTAAACATTCATACAAATATTTATTCAAATCAGAACTTTCATACAGAAGTTCTGTACAAAAGACTGATTGCGCTAATTTTGGTACAAAATGGCTGCTGGTGGCCATCTTGAATTTCGGACCACACCCAAAAACACTCACTCTCATCCCACGGTGATAACAAAGGTACCCAAGAAGTTTCGTAAAGATTGGTTCATAAATATGGCCTCTAGTCTGAGCTATATATAAGTTGTGTACAAAAAACTGATTAGACCTAATTTCAGTACAAAATGGCCACTGGCAGCCATCTTGAATTTTAGACCGCACCCAGAAACACTCGTTCTCGTCCCAAGGTGATAACAAAGGTACCCAAGACATTTCGTGAAGATCAGTTCATAAATACAGACTCTAGTCTGAGCCGTATTGACATGTGTACTTCTGTGTGTAAGTCGCACTGAAAAAATCAAAGTTCATCTAATTTGCATAATTTCTGCACGAGAAAAAAACCCGTATTATATGTGATGTATCCCTTGGTACTAAACATTCACACAAAAAATTATTCAAATCAGCGCTTTCATATGGAAGTTCTGTGCAAAAATCTGATTGCCATGTACAAAATGGCTGCCATCGGCCATCTTGAATTTCGGACCGGACCCCAAAACACTCGTTCTCGTCCCACGGTGATACCAAAGGTACCCAAGAAGTTTCGTAAAGATCGGTTCATAAATACGGCCTCTAGCCCGAGCCGTATTGGCATTTGCACTTACAGTGCTGAAAGTAACCCCAAAAAACATCAAAATTAGTCTAATTTGCACAATTTACGCACGAGAAAAAAACCCGTATTATATGTGATGTATCCCATGGTACTAAACATTCATACAAAAAATTATTCAAATCAGAGCTTTCATATGAAAGTTCTGTACAAAAAACAGATTTCTGCATCGTCGGTACAAAATGGCGGCTGGCAGCCATCTTGAATTTCAGACCACACCCAAAAACACTCGTTCTCGTCCCACGGTCATAACAAAGGTACCCAAGAAGTTTCGTAAAGATCGGTTCATAAATACGGCCTCTAGCCCGAGCCATAGCAGCTTGGCACTTACAGCTCTGAAAGTAACACTAAATAAATCAAAGTCAGTCTAATTTGCATAATTTACGCACGAGAAAAAAACCTGTATTATATGTGATGTATCCCATGGTACTAAACATTTATACAAAACTTTATTCAAATCAGAACTTTCATACAGAAGTTCTGTACAAAAAACTGATTTTTGCATCATCGGTACAAAATGGCCGCTGGCAGCCATCTTGAATTTCGGACCACACCTAAAACACTCGTTCCCGTCCCAGGGTCATAACAAAGGTACACAAGAAGTTTCGTAAAGATCGGTTCATAAATACGACCTCTAGCCCGAGCCATAGCCAATTGTTGACGTACGGACAGACGGACGACGGGCCATGACAATAGCTCAAATTTGACTTCGTCAAAGTTGAGCTAAAAATGACAACTAAATCATCAAAACGGGATATTCACACAAGAATGCATTATTTTATTTAACTACGGATGTATTAAAACTGACAAGGGGGTAAAATTATTTCTATCTCTTACAGAACACCCCATTCGAAAATTTTTGACAACAGCAAACAAACTTGGATCAAGTTGGGGATTTCCCCATTTCATTTTTATGAAAAATTACTTGAAAATTAATCATTTAATTTAGATTAACACAGACCATTGGTCAATTTCCGCATGTGCAATTTGGTGAACTTACCAGTGGTCAATCTTATAAACACCAACCGTTTCAAACCGGTCACTATTAATTGTGATTTATATGTAAATACAAGGGTCAATAAAATCACATTACCGAAAGCCACGATCGTGGCTCCCCGCAGTTTACAGGAGAGCCACGATCATGGCTTCCTGCACCCAACCAGTTAAAAATAATTTCCCAACACAAAACCATTTGCCATACAAATAAAAAGTATCCAACATGATTTTACTCATCACCCCAGGACATTTTTGATAAATGAGTATATTTCAATTGCTGTGATCTTGTTGAGTAAAGGCTTCCTAAATATTTTTAAGCAATTTGGACATGCTTTTTTTAGTAATACCTTGGATACCTCCCGACTGAATAAGCCTGTTAACTGAATACAACTTCTAAATACAAAACCATTATACATACAAATTTGACCTATTAATTGAGTATAGGTTATAGAGAAAACTCCTCTTAATTGAATAAAAAAATCTTGTGTAAAGTGTCGAGAAATTACCCGGACTCTCTCATGTTTTCCTTTGTTTAAGACCAATTTGGCCTCAGTACATCCAAAACAGGCATTTAATCCATGAGCAAACAAGATATAATAGAATAAATGCTAAGTTTATCTCTGCAATATAGGAAAGTGACACAATCCCTGTTAACTGAATACTCCCATTAATTGAATGATTTTCCTTGGCAAAGTGGCTCTTCTATTAACAGGGTTCCACTGTATTTCCATTAAAAATTATAATGGTTAACTCTGCACACTGATGTTGAAATATCAAATTTTCAAGAAGCACATCTGGGCAACTGAACTGTTTAAAAATTTGCTGCCTGAAATTTATTTTACTTTGACATGAGTTTGTAGAGGGTTAACTGATAGCCTTTATTGATAACATAACTAGAAGTGAGTGTCAAGTATTCTGGTGAAAGTCATTTGGGACTCACTTTTGTAACTTGGCTATGTGATTTGTTTCCTTAACTGGTTGAGTGCTGGAAGCTACTATCATGGCTCTATTGATAAGTGTTGGAAGCCACTTTAGTGGCTTTACACTGTATGCATTATCTTGATGTTTATTCAGCAAAAGAAATTTTTTTATATAAAATTGTTTGGTTGCAATTTATTGGAGAGTGCCCATTGGCACTCTCCAATAAATTGAAACAAAACAATGATTTATGAACAAAATCTTGCTAAACTAAGGCAACTCTTGCTGGTAGTATGGTATCATTGAAAAACTCGAGGTGTGACTGTCCCAGATGGGCCTGTCCATACCCCACGCTGCCATTATTCTAAGATGAAAAGGGGCATAACTGTAGCAAAAAAAGTCTGATCAAAACTATAATCGCAGGTGCACAGGTTCCCATGGTAGTGAACATCCATACTAAGTTTCAAAGGAATCAACCGTTAAACATCTGAGAAAATCTCCAGATAAAATTCACGCATTCTGCGACGAAAAAGGGCAAAAATGGTCTGATCAAAACTAAAATCACAGGTGCACAAGCTCCCATGATAATGAACATCCATACCAAGTTTCAAAGGAATTAACCTTTAAACATGTGAGAAAATCTCCGGACAAAATTCATGCATTTTAAGACAAAAAGGGGCATAACACTGGCAAAAAAGGTCCTATCAAATCTATAATTGCAGGTGCACAGGTTCCCATGGTAGTAAACATCCATAACAAGTTTCAGAGGAATCGACCCATAAACATCTGAGAAAATCTCCGGACAAAATTCCGTCATTCTAAGACAAAAAGGGGCATAACTCTGGCAAAAAAGGTTCGATCAAAACTATAATTGCAAGTGTACAGGTTCCCATGGTAGTAAATACCCATTCCAAGTTTCAAAGGAATCCACCCATAAATATCTGAGAAAATCTCCGGACAAAATTCTAGGCAATTCAGGCATTCTAAGACTAAAGGGGGCATAACTCTGTCAAAATAAGTCTGATTGAAACTATAATCGCAGGTGCAGAGGAACCAATGGTAGTAAAAATCCATACCAAGTTTCAAAAGAATCGACCCATGAACATCTCAGAAAATCTCTGGACAATATTCGTACATTCAATGATGAAAAGGGGCATAACTCTGGCAAAAAAAAAAAGGTCTGATCAAAACTACGATCGCAGGTGCACAGGTTCCCATGGTAGTAAACATCCATACCAAGTTTCAAAGGAATCGACACATACACATCTGAGAAAATCTCCAGACAAAATTCTAGGCCTGCTATTTCAAGTTGAAAAGAGGCATAATTCTGGAAAAAATAATCCGACTGGAACTATAATCGCAGGTGCACAGGTTCCTATTGTAGTGAACATTCATACCATGTTTTGAGCAGATTGGTCTGTGAACGTACAAGAAAATCCCCAGACAAAATTATGTACAGATGGATGGGCAGATGGATGGATGGATGGACAGATGGATAGAGGGGCAGAAAAGGTGATTTCAGTATAACAGACCCACCACCACCCCCCCCCCCACCCCACCCACCCCCAACTACTCGTATAAAAATACCCATGTTTCAAATCACCTTTAAAAAATAATTTAGCACTCAACCAGTTGAACTAACGAAAACAAGCTTCCAAATATTTTTTTCTTTAGTGTCTAAAATGTCAGACAGAGAATGAATTGTAACTGACATCTCAAAATGGTGTCTGACATTCAGAAAGGTCTCTCCAGCCTGGAAATAAAGAGCATATATCATAATGTGTTAGCAGGTTAAGCTACACATGGTGGTAACCTATGGGAAAAAATGTTCTAATGCTTTTTAACTTTCTCTGTTTTTACTGCACAAGTCATGTTGTTTATGTTTGGAGACTTTCTGCAAAAATAAATATCAACCACTAATACGCAATCTCACTTTGGTGGGATCATGTGTTAGTTTTACTGTTTATTTTGACAGAAATTGTCGTAAGATGTAAACAGCATGCCACTCTGGTCATATGTGCATGCAATGTGCAACCTTTGCATCGAGTTTGTTCCAAAAGATTGTCATATCTGACCGGAAAAACAAGCGGGATTAGGAAGTTAATTTATAGTGGGTTGATTTATTGCAACTTGCACTGCGTTCGTGTATTTAATATTTGACATAGCCACCCTGTAACCTGAACAATCATCCGCATGTTATTTCCAGGCCTGGTCTCTGAAATTTCATACAGCATTGTGATTTCCAAGGTGGACAGAGATTGAGAGTGGGTAATGATCAGGTCGAAATTCTTGGTCTACTTTCCTCAACACTCCACAGAGGGATCTCTCTCCTGTCAGAAAAGAATTGTTAACTCCCAAATTGAAAATGGTATTTTCTTGATTCAGTCTTTGATTTCACATTATTTTATCTGTCAAGCCTTCACTTAATGGTTTAAATGCTCAATGCAAGATGCAGAAGATTTTGTACTAAATGCAGTCAAGAAAGAAAAGCAGGCAGCAGTGACACTTTTGGGTTTATGACATATAATTTAGCCATTATGATGCTCAGGGTTATTGCAAAGATGACCGATTGTAAGGGAAGGGAGGGGGAGAGAAAGTAAACTAGATTTATCCCAACTGTGTTGCTAAGGTCCTGTTTGACAGAATATTCTGACTACATCCAGGGTGTCTTGATGATCTAGTTAGAATATTTTTCAGTTGGTATTATAGTTTAACCCTTTACCTAACACGAAAAGCAGACAATACTTGCCAACTTTTTTTTTTGATTAACTGTTTATTTTATTTTTTGCGAAAAAAAACATAGCTTATGACTCTTCACTGGAACGAGCTTAACAACATAAGCTGTCTTTTTGAGAAAAAAAAAATTAATTAAATGGGAATTTTTAGAATAGCGCTGGCCGGATTTGGCTGTTAAGTTGGGTAAAGGGTTAAACTCAAAAAGTTCTTGGAAATTCATTTGTGGATAAAAACATGTCATGACACATGGGCTTCATAACTTATTTGATTAACATGTACCATGCACCAAATTGCTGCCGAAAACAGCCCAAATCAGATATATGTCCTCTGTTTGTATGATCAGCGGGTACCACAGCCCTCCATTTATATGTGTGGTACAGGTCCAAGTATCAAACCATATCTCAGTAGAAAGTGTATGATTAGTAGCAAGAGCAAAATTTTTTAGTAAAGTCCAAATTTCAACACTTCAACACTACCCCAAAATCAGAAGAAGCAAAAAAGTTGGGAAAAAAATGAAATTAGGGTGTTCATTTTGAAGTGAAACCTTTTCCTCCTTACTTGGTTTCATCCATGAAGATTCACCTGAATCTGGCCAACAGAGGCAGATGCCGACCTCTTCTTCCTGCACACAAGTCAGAAATGAAAAACAACTCTTGCTAATATTTTAAGGGAGGGGCATCCATTCTTCCACTGGGTGTTCCCCATGCTAATGTGGAATTGGGTAATCATTCATTCCAAACCAACAAATATTGGCAAAGTTAGAAAATTGATATATTCTGGACAGACAATAAAACAGAAAATAATTCCTCTGTGAAACAAAGGGAGTCTAAAAATATTTCAGGAAGGGAATCCTCTGTGCATTAGGAGCAGTTCCCCTTGCTACCCAGGTTAACAACTCAACTGGTTGTCCATATGAGTGAAAATGATAACCTGTCATCTGCCAGATATGCAGATTTCTTAACCCTTTACCCAACGAATCAGCCACATCCGCCCACGTAATATGCAAATTCAGCATCTGAAAACTACTATTTTTCAAAATATTTAAAAAAAATCATATCATGTGACCCCTCTTTGGAACGAGCTCTTTGAGCACGTTCCAATGAGGGGTCACATGATATGGTTTTGTTGAAATTTTTAAAAAATGATATTTAAAGTAATAAATTTTAATATCCTCTGCGTTGGGTAAAGGATTCCAGTTTTGTTTATTCATTTTTAAAAAAAGAAAATAAAGAGAAAAAGACTCTATATACAATGGATCCCTGTTAACAGAAGAGCCACTTTTCCAGAGAAAATATACAATAAACAGGAGTATACATTTAACAGAAATTTGGTTATTTTCCTTATCTTACAGTTATAAACTGGGCATTTATTCTATTATAGTCAATTGGTTTCTATCAAACAACATATAAGATATATTGGATGTACTGAGGCAAAAAAGTCTGTAAATAATGGGAATTCGATCCAATTAAGAGGGCTTCATTTTACTAAAAAAAGCATGTCCAACATGCTTAAAAATATTTAGGAAGCCTCTACTCAACAAGATCACAGCAATTGAAATATACTCATTTATCAAAAATGTCCTGGGGTGATGAGTAAAATCATGTTGGATGCTTATTTTCAGAGAGGCATTTTGCAAACAATGCCGGGTAATCCTAGAACAAACTTGGGTGGTAAACTTTTAACTGAGTGCTAGAAATCACTATCATGACTCTATTGAACAGTACTGAAAGGGGTGGGGGGGGGGGGGGGGGGTTACTTACACTGTATTCTCTCTTGTTTGGTCAGAAGTCAGAAAAAAGGTTTATATAAAATTGTAATAGAACAATTATTTATGAACAAAATCTCACTAATCTAAGGCTCATGTAGCCAGTGTTTGCATGGGTTTTTGGATAAAATTACTCCTGTCACATATCACCTTTGAAAAATAATTTAGTACTTTACCAGTTAATTCTGTAAGGAATTTGAGGCTGTTGTGGCCAGGAACCAGTCTAGTCCTAGTCCATTGCCTATTTTCAGATTAAATCATCTGGAATATTTCAGTGGTTGGAAAAAATACAAACCAATGCAATATTCCAGACGATCTAAAAATATTATCAACATTCATTTTCTTTGAATCAACGCAAGAAATGTTTCTCACTCATGACTTGATTTCACCGAATTTTTAATGAAATTATCATTATGAATGAAGAGTCACCACAGCTGTAGCTTTATGATTAAGCCACATAGTACCACTAATTAAGTTCATATTTTGCCTGTTAAAATACTAATTGATGAGAATATCTACAACTGTATCATGAAAGAATATCTGTGTATTTTTGTGAGTAAAGAGATATCACATTACATGAATAATAGTCTGTTTACGAACTCCACAAAAAGTGGGTAAACAAATGCCCCATAACAGCCTTGAATACAGACAAATGTAATTAAATGTACCCTTCTTTTTGCAAAAAAAATGTTAGACAAAGGGGTTAACTGTTTCATTGTAATTATCACAATGATAAATGTTTGTGTTATAATTGTTATAATTAGCCAATATGGGCTGTTAGTTGCCACATCTACCTTTGTACCTCAATATCGAGAAATCTGATGACAGATTTTCAATGGAAATGTGTTTCCATTCAGATGATAAATTAACAACAAATCCAGATGAATATTTACATGTTATAGTAAATTTCCTTTCTTATTATACCTACCGCAATTGTTTACTACAGGCTTGCACTACAGTGGAAGACCCTAACTCGGAAAATATACTCTCTATTTGATCTTTCCCAAGAGATTTGGGAAAGAAAAGTGGTGCAAAAACACCACAAAAAAATAAGACAAAACTGGGTTGAGCGCCATCGGCGAACACCCAGTAGGGGACGCTCTTCTCTTAGTACAATTCCACAACTTCCGTTAACCAGTACGCAAAGCAGTCATCAAATCATTCTTTTAAGTCCGCCAACATAGGAGTTATGTGATCAGCGGGGAGGAAGGATTATTACCTGAATAAGAAGACGGGAGGGCCTCCATGTAAACAATTGCGGTAGGTACAATAAGAAAGGAAATTTACTATAAAATTTAAATTTCTTATTAACCTACCTTACAATTGTTTACTACAGGCTGAATAGACAATAGGATGGAGGGAATCACATAACCAACCCACACATAACCAAATTGCACTGGAACCGTGGACAGAGGAAGAGGTCCCTAGGCCTATCAAACCATGGCATCACAAACATTAGTAAAAGACAATGAGAGATGAGGTGTATGGTTTTGTGCAATGCACAGACAGAAAGGGCAGTAACAGCACAGAGCTGGAACTGACCTTGTAAGAAGCCAAATGGCTGGGATAGACAACAGCCTGAGCAGAAGAAAGAGGGCCCGTAGAATAAAGGTCCTCTGCCTGCTCCTGCAACTGTCGCAGATAAGTGGAAAAAGTAGCATTTCTCCAGTAGGCTGCCAGCAGAACATCCGACAACATGACAGAGTTAGTTTCAGCCCCAAGAGGTAGACAATGCACGCACCTCATGGCAGAAATAGAATTGGTAATAATCACCAGTCACTAGACGAGCAGAAGCAGCATGAATAGCAAGACAAATCCATCGAGAAATGGATTCAGGAGAGATCTTCTGTCAACCAGGAATAAGAGACAGAAAATCGATCCTACCCTTCCAAATGATCAGAGCAAAGGGTGTTTACCCTCAACAGAAGGAAGAGTCCCGATACAGATAGAAGGCGGAGTAGTTTCCGGTATCTGATTCTTGGCCAGAAAGGAGCAATCACTGGTAAACATAACACTGGTGGGAGAACTACAGAAAAAGCCTGGGTCAACCGAGAGGGCGTGAAGCTCACTAACCCGTCTGGCTGAGGCAAAAGCCATCAGAAAAGCCGTCTTGTATGTGAGAAAACGCATATCTACCTGGGATAAAGGCTCAAACGGCACCCCCCTCCCTCCCCAAGCAGATCAGCACCCAAGAAAAATTCCATCTTAGGGTAAGCTGCAAAGTCCTAGGCCTTTTCGAGGAAAAGTGCCGAACAAGCTTGGAGAGGCATGGATTAGTGCTGATACAACGCTGTCCCACATACGAAAAGGTCTCCGAAGCAAGGACCTGTACCTATTGATGGAAGCAGACTGGAGACCCTCAGAATCAAACATATACCAGAAACTCCGCAATCTGTGTGATCGAAGGAGTGACAGAAGCAACAGAGTGATCCGCACACCATCTTCAGAAGACCTTCCACTTAGCCGCATAGGCTAAACCAGTGGAGTGCCTCCTTGAAGAAGAAAAGCAACTCCACTGCTAGTCTCGAAAAAAAAAAAAAAAACGCTACAGAGGAGACAGGACCTATCGGGTCGACGTGAAACCTCCTCAGACGACCTTGGCAAAGAAGGTCACGACGTAGACGGAGATGTGCCGGAACCGCCGCGAACAGAGAGCGGAGCAGATTGATCCACACCCACTGAGGCGGCAGGGGTGCGATCGAAATGATTCGACAACTGCAGGTTCTTATCTGGGCTAGAACCTGAGGCAGAATCAGAACCAGCTAGAAGGCATAGCTGACAAGACTGTTCCAAAGGAGGGACAGAGCGTCCAGAGTGTCCACCTGATGGTTCCAACGAGTCGCAAAGAGATCGATGTGGGGACGACCCCAGAGATCGCAAAGAGACTGGAACACCGCCATGTGGAGCATCCACTCGGTGGAAAAGAACCTGCCCCCGTCAACAGACAACAGAAGGACCTGACAATTCAAAAGGCAGGGGATCCACTGCCAGAAACTCAGAAGAAGAGCACAAAGCTCCTTCTGGTTGACGTGAAGAGCAGCTGGATCCTGGTCCCATGACCCATGAAGGGAAAGACCTAGAGGATCGAACATCACACCCCATCCGAGATCGCTGGCGACTGCCGTCAGAACCTGATCGGACGTGGGGAAGTCCATCGGAACTCCCTGCATAATCCACTGAACATCTGTCAGGGGAGGGGAGACAGTGACGAGGAAGAGACTCCGGTAACTGAAGCCCAGATCCAGAGGATTAACATTCAGCCTCCAACAACTGAGCAGAAAGTGTTGGAAAGGTCTGACATGCAGCCGACCTAGAGGAATGAGATCCGTCACCGAACCACAGAGACCGAGCAGCAAAGGGAAGACTCTGAGCTGGTGCAGATGTGGACTGGGTCACTGTCAGGGCAAAAGGCTGAGAAAATCACAGCCCTTGCCCGGGAAACCACCACCGTATCCAGCTGAGTATGGAAGCCCATCCCAGATGACGGAGAAGGGACCAGGTCCGACTTCTCCTCGTTGACTCTGAACCCTAGTGATGTGAGCAGGCTCAACAGTGTGTCGACATCCGACTCCAGAAAGGCAGCATTGGAATGCCTCTGGAGGATATCGACTAGATATGCCAAAGAAGACACCCTGGACTGTGTGCGATGTAAGACTAACACATGCAACATCAGACGGGTGAAGGCCCAAGGATCCAGGTCGAGGCCGAAGGGCATGGTCTTGAATTGGCAAACTCCCTGGTGAATGGCAAACTAATTCCAAGTCAGCTGTGTTACAGGCATGCGTGTGAGAAGATGCATGAGTGCCTTGGACAGCACACCCAAAAAGCCTGTTCGCCGTCAAAATTATCTGGGGGCAGGTAAGCAGCAACGGATTGGCAGAATTGTAGGAACGATAGTGCACCGGAGGCAAAAAAGAGTCAACCCTGATGAAGAACGACGTCTTCATCGCCTTGGAACTCAGCTTAGAGTCCAAAGCTGTGAACGCTTCAACCACCTGTACCGACAGGCGTGGTTGAAGGCGCCCAGAAGCAGGTTGCGCCACAGGCTGTAGGTGCATGACCGATGATCGCGGCCAGGAGGACACTTCGGCTGGTTTGACGGTTTGAGATCTGGAAGGAACCCAAACACAAAGTCAAGAGCTGCCCCAAGTCAGAAGACTGTTGGCTCTCGACGTCAGGTATGTCGAACTCATCCCCTGAATCGGAAGACACATAGCCCATCATGGGCAAACCAGCCGACGCCTCCCATGGTGTAGGCACACCGGGGGATCAAAAAGTGGCCTGTTTCCAATCCCGGGAGGTGGCGCCACAGGGGGTGCCTAGAAACCACTCGTAGCCTCGCTGGAAGCAACGGAAAAGGTTCTTGGACAGAACCTAAGTGAGCAAGGAGAGGGCCTCCCTTAGCTCACTGACTGTGTCAGACCGGTTCAACATGGTTACGAACCGACAAAGTGGCTTCCTTCCTGACCCATTTAACTAGCAAAGGGTCATGATCCTCAAATACACCCGACACGGGGCGACGGGCTGCAGCCGAAACATCTGAAGGCAGATGTGTATTGGGGTATGACATACCCCGAGGATCTACAGAGTGGAAACACAGGAGTCGCCGTGGACTTCTGCGGGACAGAAGGTCCAGGCTGCACGGAACAGCAGTAGCAGCAGATATGACAGGAGCTGTTAAAACTGGCAGAAAAGGGGAGAGAGCAACCAAGCTTGGCCTCCAAAGGAGGAATCACAACCCTAGTGACAGCCTCAGATGTTGACTGGAGAGGGACCATAGTCCCGGAACCAGGCATCCCTTCACCAGACAACTCAACAGCTCCCGCAGTATCCACCATGGTTAAAAAACTGCACATCCCCCCACAGAGGGGGTATAACTCTCACCAGATGTGTTTGTGTCGGGAGGCCCGAAACAACAGCATTCCTCCCCCTCTCCCCCCCCCCCCCCCTCCACGGGAACGGGAGGAACTGCACACCCCACACGGAGGAGGTATAACTCTCACCAGACGTGGTCGCGTTGGGATGTCCCAAAAATGACAGTGTTCCCCCCCTTCCCACAGGTGGGGGAGGAACAACCATGAGAACACACCAAAGCAAGGGCAAAAGGAATTGCTCTAAACGAACCGTACTGTACCTAACTGAGGTGAGAGCAGTAGAAGAAAAAGGTGAACTCAACAGATATAGACAGTAGAACACCCCCAACTATGAGAGAAAGGTGGCAGAAAAAGTACCGGCGGGAACACAACTGAACCCAGATGGCAGACAGGGACCTAAAAAACAGAAATTCTGCTCTCAACAGAGTGGAGAAATCCTGTCCATACAGTCCCCCATTGACACCTAACTCCAATAATAAAATTCATCAACCGAAAAATTTTATGTACGAACCGCACGGTACGCGAAAGACACGTAAAATATATAAAGTACAATGAAAACGTGGTTGAAAATAATAACAAGAATATATAAAACACAGTCCTGTTATTATACGATCCTCAGATCCATAATTCCAGTCACAGGAAACAGTTGTCAACAAGTTGAATTATCACTGTTTCTGAATTTGCAAATGGCCGTCCTACTCACGAGGACGGATGAAAAAAGAATGATTTGATGACTGTGGAAGTCGTAGAATTGTACTAAGAGAAGAGCGTCCCCTACTGGGTGTGCGCCGATGGCGCTCGACCCAGTTTTGGCTTATTTTTTTTCGTGGTGTTTTTGCACCACTTTTATTTCCCAAACAGTAGTAAACAATTGTAAGGTAGGTTGATAAGAAATATAATTTTTGAAGACATGCTTTAATGGCAATTCTTTATTATGATAAGCTGCTAATTTTTCTCATTTCTGTCCTATGTCATTATCCCTGATGGGTGAGGGTGTGAGATATGGGAAATTTCACCCGAGGGCAAGATATTTGGGCCAAATACAAGGCTTGCCAAGTGTCTGGACCAAATATCTTGTCCCGAGGGTGAGATTTCCCCATCTCACCCCCACCCCCATTAGGGATAATCCCCCCCCCCCCCCCCCGCCCCCCCACCGAAACACCTTGAGGTCATCAAACGTAATTCAGGGGCACATGCAGCTATATCAAACAATTACTACTCCAAATGAATTTAGGGGTTTTTGGGCACTACCCCCTGACCATTGGGTTTAGCTACTTTTTATGAAGAAATTTGGAAGGCTATCCATCAAAGATAATTTAGGCCAAGTTTGTTTGGGTTTGGTCCAGTGGTTTTGTTGGAGAAGACTGATATGCAAAGTTAACAGAAGAAGGACGTCTGTTAACTTAATTTGCATGGCATTTGCTCACCCTGACTTGCAATCTCTAGAATGATTTTAAAAATATATAGAGGATATCTACGCTGTTTTAGTGAATATCGAAGCGCGAGTGAAAAATAATATTTTCAGGTCCACATGAATGAGATAATTCCCAGTCTTCTCTAAAATAGTGCAGATTTTCTTTTTATTATATGCTACATGACATTTTACTGTGCAACATTAAGCCCAATTCAACTGCAAATGTGTACATTTTCAAACAGTAACAAACATCAACTGATCGTTCCTTCAAGGCAACGTTCAAGGCGATGTCATGCGCCAAAGCATGATGTCATTTAGGAGGCTACTGAGGGATATTCCTCATTATCCATCAAGTCAAACGATATCAAGAAATATCTTCTACATAATTTGCAATAATTCACAGGGTAGCATATAATAAAACCCTTTAGTCTAATAACTCATACATTGGTAAAATTCCTAACAAATATTACATGCTTAGAATTTCTGCTTCTCAGAAAATTCTGCATCAAAAGAGTTGAAAGACCTGGTATAATTACAGCCACTGAAATATGCATGTGCAGAAATTGCAGGTAATTTAAAATCGGTGAAAACAGAAACTTAACACTATCTTTTCCAATAATTTCTACATATGTTGTGCATTATCTCTTGTATGTTGACAGGCTTATATTATGTCAAAAGTGGAGTCTTACTGCAGGACATAATGCCGATAAATATAGATAGCTGCTAATCATTGCAGGAGGAACGGTAATAAAATCTATTTCTTAATACCTCTGTCTATAGGATGCAGTGCATTTCCCAATTCAATCTTATCATTGATTCTGCAATGTTTCTCTCCCATGGAACATTACCGTTCTACAGTTTTTGAAATGATTACTGCTCAGACCGAGATGTACCAATCAGACAGAGACATACAAAAGATGCTCAGGGAAATGTCTTCCATCCTTGACATTCTAAAATGAATCAGAGAAGTACCTCAATAGTTACAGTCTGTGAATGCTGGGCTAGTATAGGTTTCCAGGGCTTATATTTCATCACTGGGAGAATCCATTTGGATTCTTGTGAAAATGGTTGTGAGAATTCATACCTACTATGAGTGTCCCCAGATCCCTTTAGACCACCATGGTTGAACCACTTTTTTATACTGATAACATGTTAGCCCTTTACCCAACACAATATTTTAATTTTTAAAATATAAACTGAATGTGATAATTTAAAAAAAAAAACAATGTTTATCAATAAAACTTTATAAGTATGGATGCCATTGGAACTTGCTCACTGAGCTGGTTCCAAGGACAACCATATTTGTAAAATTTTATTGACAATATGTCCGGATATTTCCGGTCATGTTAGCCTTGTATTGGTTAACCCTTTATCCAACATAACAGCCAAAACCGGCCAGCGCTATTCTAAAAAATCGCCAATTAATTTTCATCATTTTTTCATTTTTTGTCTCAAAAACATAGGTTATGACCCCTCACTGGAACGAGCTCGTTCCAACGAGGGGTCATAACCTATGTTTTTGAGACAAAAAATGAAAAAAAATTAGTTATTCAAAAAAAAAGAATTATTTTTGCAAGCGTCGTCTGCTTTTCAGGTTAGGTAAAGGGTTAACTGGCTGCTACTATGGGTTAAATTGACTCAATTTAACCCATAGTAGCAGCCAGTTAACCCTTTACCTAACCTAGCAGAGGTGCAGCGATAATCTACCTGGATTCTCGGTGGCTTTTGTTCCGTGAATCTATGCGTGAATGGATTCTCAGATTCTACTCAAAATATAAGATCTGGTTTTACATCTGAGACTAGAGCTAGTGCTGATCACAATTCATACACCTGATGCAGTGGTGGCCCTAGAGTTCTGGACCTTTGAAAGGAAGCTTGAACGAATTGACAAAAACTTTATAGTAATACTGATTTGAACAAACTTGAATCGCCATGCAGCAGGGGATGTATCTACTACATTTGGTTAAAACTGATCCACATGTTCTACAAGAAATCATCTTCCCTTTGGGAACTTGAAATAGAACACAGCACACATACATGATGCACTAACAAAACAAACCAAAATATTATCAAAAAATTACAACTGTTGTTTTTTGAAGCCCAAAAGAACTTTAGGCTTCAAAAATGAGCCCAAATATGCAGAGAAACTTTACTTGAATAAACTGAAAGGAATATGAGTGAAACATACTACTTGCCCAAAATCATGATCACAAACTGCATGAATTTCACAAAAATTTCAAGCTTTTGTTTTAATTTAAAAAAAAATAAAAGTTTTTATTTCAATTGATAATCCCAAAAATCAGGCATGGCACACATATTTTAATGCAGTAACATCAGGAATCATAGCCCAATTTAGTTTAAAATTCAAGGACATTTCATGACCTTCAAAGACCTGAATCACAAATTTCCAGGCCCTACATTTCTATCTGTAGAGCTGAATACATGTAGCATACCAGGGTATACGTGTTCTATTTTGATAATGTTCTTTTTTTCATTTGAAAGGGCAAGTGATGTGGTTGGTTAGAGTAGAGTGGGAACATTCTGATTAATGCCTGGGAACATTCTGGCAAACATGTGAGGATGTTTTCACCAAAAGTGGAGACATTTGCACCAACCACTCAAGGTGCATTTTCACTCAGGGGTCATTTCGATCACCACCCAGGGTAATCAGAGTCCAAAAAATTTCCAGGTGGAACTGATTGTGTTTAAGTTGACATTCAGGGTGTTCTGATGAAGCCAAATGAAGCAGAAACACAGTCACTGGTATCAGACACAGCTTGAATCATTTTTACATTGCCAGTGGTCAAAGTGCATTGAACAGGCTGATCAGTGGGAAAAAATTTGTTAAGCCATTGTCAATGACCATTTTTATACTCGTAAAAGTTTCTTGCAATATTTATGAGTACAGATTCCCCCATGTATGTATTTCCAATCTTGCCAGACTTCACACAATTTGCTTGATGGCCAACTTTCAAGTCATGTTCGGGCTTCTCAAACCTCTTTTTACTTCAGCCACTTTTCTCTTACAAGACACATCTGACATTTTGTACATTCTATTCATGTAAAACATGAATGGAAAACTAAAGTAGACTGTCACTGAGAAAATCCAACAGTATCAGATGAAACTACAAAGCACACAGTGACTTTGACTGTTGTGCAATGGTGCCCCTGAAATTTTGGCCTGTTTTCCACAGTGTTCCAGAACTTTCAAGGATCAACATAACAAAATGTGTGTTTTTCTTGGACTGGAATTTCCAGGTCCCACATGCACATCCTGAAAGCATTTGCTACTGTGTAATTAACCAAGTCGTATAAAAACAAAAACCAGAGGCTCAAGTGAGCCTAAAACGCTCACCTGGCTCAAGTTGCCAAATGAGATGAGTGTATCTGTAAGTGATTGGCATACGGAGCCCAAATATTAACCCAGGTACTCAATTTGAACAGATTTGAATCTGACACCCCTAGAGATTTCACACCCTAAATATAAAAAGATGCTAACTGGTGGATCTGAAGAAGAAGATTTTTCAAGAAATTTTCTCACATTGCACCGAGTTAAACCATGGGCCCCAATAAAGAGCCCAAATATTAACCCAAGGGCCCGACTTGAACAAACTTGAATCTGCCCCCTCCCCCCCCCCCCCCCCCCCCTAGAGATGTTGGATACCAAAATGAAAGAATTCTGACTGGTGGATCTGAAGAAGATTTTAAAAGAAATTTTCTCATATTGCACTAGGTTAAACTTTGGGCTTCAATAAAGAGTCCAAATATCAACCCAGGGATCTGATTTGAACAAACTTGAATTTGACCCCCCCACATCCCCACTAGAGATGTTGTATACCAAATATCAAAATAATCTGACTGGTGGATCTGAAGAAGATTTTTAAAGATTATTCCCCATATTGCACTAAGTTAAAATTTGGACTCCCATGGGGAGCCCAAAAATTAACCCAGGGACTCGATTTGAACAAACTTGAATCTGACCCTCCCTACAGATGTTGTATACCAAATATGAAAGGATTCTTGCTGGTGGATCTGAAGAAGATTTTAAAAGAAATTTTCTCATATTGCACTAAGTTCAACAATAAAGAGCCCAAATGCCAACCCAGGGATCCGATTTGAACAAACTTGAATCTGACCCCCCTAGAGATGTTGTATACCAAATATCAAAAGAATCTGACTGGTGGATCTGAAGAAGAAGATTTTTAAAGATTATTCCCCATATTACACTAAACACTTTATGATCCAAACATTGTAAGGTTTAAGGGAGGTAACACAAAATGGCACCTATCGAAAAACCATACGTAGCATGGGTTCATCATTGTATATAGGCCTAGTCGGTTTTGTTTGTTACGTTGGGTAAAGGGTTCATGCTGTAAATCATCAACGGTATGACAATTATTCAGATATTCAAGGTTAATCCATGTGATTAATTGATCAAGAAAACCCCTTAACCGTTTCAGCTCTAATTGAGATGACTGGCAATGCAAAGTTCAACAAGGGCAATGGTGGCAATATTGTGCATTATTTACCGAGAATCAGCAATTGAGTCGCAAGATAGGTAGAGGTAAACACTTTATGATTCAAAACATTCTAAGGTTTAAGGGAGGTAACTTGAAATGGCACCTATCGAAAAACCATATGTAGTGTGGGTCCATCTACGAGTATATTAAATTTGATGAAAAAAATCTTCAATGGTTTTCTTTGATAGGTGATGACAATAAATGGTAATGTGATGACAAGCAATTCTTCGTCTAACAAAGGCAATAACTCTCAAAGAAATACTTGGAGAGAGCTGCTTGCTATACCCTTCGTGAAGTTTTCACTAAAAAGTCATGAATTAAATTTGGGAAAAATAATTTGAACAGTTTTCTTTGAAATGTGAGGACAAAAAGAATTTTATTGAGATGACTAGCTATGTAAAGTTCAACAAGGGCAATCACTCTTGAAGAAATGATTGAACCCAGCTGGATCACAATGCACTTCATGATATTATCACCAAAAAAGCTAAATATATAATTTAAAAAATATTTTAATCAGTTTTCTTTGAAATGTGATGCCAAGAAGTGGGGAAGGACAAATGGATGGAAGGATAGATGGACAGAACTCATTCCTACATTCTCCTTTGACAATTTGACTGAGGATAAAAAAAATGATTGGGACAAGAGGAACAGAGCAACTCCCCTTGAAACCATCATCTCCCTTGGCTAATGCATCAGGAGGTAATGGTTACTCGTGAATACAATACATGATGTTCACTTCAAGCCAAGTCAGCAATTTAAAAATGTCCAATATAATCAGGTTATTACTCTACATATTATGTAACTTTTTAAAATTAACTCTTACCGTGCTGAATATTTTCAAATTATTTTTAATTAAATCTAGTCATTTTTAGTCCTATTTTACCAGTAAAACAGAGCTTGCTTACCACAGTACACAAGCACTGCTTTATTTCCCTGGGTTCCCAAGGGAAAATATTCTTTTTTTGACATAAATCCTCCAAATACCCATTAATGATGCACACATAACTTGGATCAAATTGGTAAATAAGTTGCACAAATTAAGGAGGTGGGTGGTGAGGGGGCAAATTAAGGAGGTTGGTGGTGAGGGGGCTGTCAATTTTATCCCTCCTGGACCAAGTTCAAACTAGAGTGATGTCACGCATACAGTCCGACTGTCCCAGCAATGGCATGCTTAGACACAAAATAGTTAGAGCCATTTTTTGTTAACCGTTTACCTAACGAATCTGCCATATCTGCACTCGTGGTGTACAAAATTTGCTATTCAAATTTTATTTTTTCATTTCTCTACTCAAAAACACACCTCATGACCTATTAATGGAACAAGCTTGATGAGCTTAATAAGGAATAATAAGCCATAAATCTGATTTTTCAGAAAAATAATTTGTAATGTTGGCTTCAACTTGTGTTAGGTAGAGGATTAAAGATGCAGTACATAAAGCAATGTTGGGCTATAGGATTCAATGTTCTTCTCTTTTTTTGCATGTAATAACTCCCAATCCTTCAAAATGCATTTTGGGAATTTGGGAATAATTGCCTAAATGACATGTGTGGTGTGTGTGTGAGGGGGGGGGGGGGGGGGGGGCAGGAGTCGTGGAACCTATATTCAAACCTGGCCTGTATTATAAATACAATTAATTTCAACAATTTTCATTGGCTGGACCTAGAGACATGTCCTGATAAGAATTGAAATCTGCTAACTTTTGTTTAAGTTATGGCATAAAGAAAGATCGGACAGACGGATGGACTGATGGATGGACAGACAGACTGACAGATAGATGGACGGAGCGAGCTCTGTGCTATATCCCTCACTTGTGGGAGAGGATAAAAAGTAATAAAGCATGTGGTAGAAGCCCAATTTGAAATTTAGAGAAACTAAGTTCAAAAAGCATTGTGAAAAGGGTTAAATGAATGCCAATATTATTTGAAACCACTGTGTACAGCTTCAGTAGACCTTGCCCGAAATGAAAAAAAGAAATGACACTGTGTTTGGAGAATGAAATTGATTGAAAAAAGGGGTGTGTGTGGTGTTTGTCTGGATTTTTAACCACAAACTTTTAAGTAAAAACTGTAAAAATGCATTTTTCACAAAAGAAAAAAAAAGTTCCTAATTGACCCCCATTGAGGGGTGGCATAGGGGGGGGGGGGGAGTTACGTGAAAAGTTACGCATGTAGTGACTGTAAATAGTTCAAAATGCATATTGGAGGAAAGGAAGAAAAAAAAAATGCCCAATTGGCGGGGGCTGGGCAGGGCAATAACTTCAACAATTTTCATTGGATGATTGTGGTCATCAAACTTGGCCTAGAGACCTGTACGGAAAAGAATTGAAATCCGTTAACTTTTGTTTAAGTTATGGAATAAAGAAAGTTCGGACAGACAGATGGACTGACGAACGAATGGACGGACTGACGGATGGACTAACAGATAGACAGACGGAGCGAGCTCTGCATTACATCCCTCCCTTGTGAGCGAGCTCTGCGCTATATCCCTCCCTTGTGGGAAGGGATAATGAAAGTGTCAATGACACTGTAGCTTAACTTGTCTGTGTGTTGTGTTTGATGAAAAGGATAATGTTCAATGTTTACAAAAGGATTATAAAATAAGACAAGAATTGTGATAATTGGGAATATGTTAATTTCTGTTCCCTGTATGCTATGTTTTTAATAAAAATATTATGAGGTGTACACGGTACTAAAGAGTTGAGGGGTGGGTTAATATGACCTCACAGTTAATGTATGTGGCCCTCACAGTTAATGTATGTCAATGAAAGTTACCCAGTCACAGTGAAATTATTTAAAAATGAGTCATCCTATCAAGTTACATTGAAATCCCTTCATAAATATGGCCTGTAGACTGTGCTGAAAGTTTTCAGGCTTCAGGCCTGTGTAGCCATGACGGTAGACCGATTGCAACTAAAAGGGAATGTCCTCATCTCGACGTTATATTGAGTCATTCTACTAAGTTACAATGAAATTCCCTTCACGAATACGACCTGTAGTCTGTACTGTAGTTTTTGGCTCGGGAAGCCATCATGGTTGAATGATCGCGACCAAAAGTGGGCGTTGTCATCTGAGCATAATCTGGAGTGATCCTACGAAGTTACAATGAAACCCCTTCATATATATGACCTGTAGACTGTGCTCAAGGTTTTCGGGCTTCGGGGCCTTGAAGCAATCACAGTTAACCAAACACAACCAAAAGGGAATGTCATCATCTAGGCATTATATGGAGTCAACCTAACAAGTTACAATGAAATCCTTCCATAAATATGACCTATAGACTATGCTAAAGGTTTTGGGGGTTTGGGCCCGGGCAGCCATCAAGGCTAAATGATCGCGACCAAAAGGGGACGTTCTCATCTAGACATTATTTGGAGTCATCCTATCAAGTTACATTGAAATCCCTTCATAACTATGACCTCTAGACCGTGCTTAAGGTTTTCGGGCTTTGGGCCTCTGTAGCCGTCAAAGTTGCCCAATTGCATCGAAAAGGAGATGTTTTCATCTAGACATTATATGAAGTCAACCTACCAAGTTACAATGAAATCCCTTCATAAATGTGACTTGTAGACTGTGCTATAGGTTTTCGGGCTTTGGGCTCAGGCAGCCATCATGATTGAATTAGCACAACCAAAAGGGGACATTATCATCTGGGCATCATCTGGAGTGATCCTACGAAGTTACAATGAAATCCCTTCATAAATATGACCTGTAGACTGTGCTCAAGGTTTTCGGGCTTCGGGCCCCTGTAGCGGTCACAATTGACCAATCATGACAAAAGAGGATGTCATCATCTAGGCATTATATGGAGTCAACCTAACAAGTTACAATGAAATCCTTCCATAAATATGACCTATAGACTATGATAAACGTTTTTGGGTTTTGGGCCCGGGCAGCCATCAAGGCTAAATGATCACGACCAAAAGGGGCGTTCTCATCTAGACATTATTTGGAGTCATCCTACCAAGTTACATTGAAATCCCTTTATAAATATGACCTCTAGACCGTGCTTAAGATTTTCGGGCTTCGGGCCCCTGTAGCCATCACAGTTGCCCAATTGCATTGAAAAGGAGATGTTTTCATCTAGACATTATATGAAGTCAACCTACCAAGTTACAATGAAATCCCTTCATAAATATGACCTGTAGTCTGTTCTATAGGTTTTCGGGCTTTGGGCTCAGGCAGCCATCATGGTTGAATTAGCCCAACCAAAAAGGGATATTATCATCTGGGCATCATCTGGAGTGATCCGACGAAGTTACAATGAAATCCCTTAAAAAATATGACCTGTAGACTGTGCTCAAGGTTTTTGGGCCCGAAGCCCCTGTAGCGGTCACAGCTGACCAATCATGACAAAAGGGGATGTCATCATCTAGGCATTATATGGAGTCAACCTAACAAGTTACAATGAAATCCCTTCATAAATATGACCTGTAGACTATGCTAAAGGTTTTTGGGCTTGGGCAGCCATCAAGGCTGAATGATCGCAACCAAAAGAGGATGTCATCATCTAGGCATGATATGGAGTCAACCTAACAAGTTACAATGCAATCCCTTCATAAATATGACCTGTAGACTATGCTAAAGGTTTTTGGGCTCGGGCAGCCATCAAGGCTGAATGATCGCGACCAAAAGAGGATGTTATCATCTAGGCATATGGAGTCAACCTAACAAGTTGCAGTGAAATCCCTTCATAAATATGACCTGTAGACTATGCTAAAGGTTTTTGGGCTTGGGCAGCCATCAAGGCTGAATGATCGCAACCAAAAGAGGATGTCATCATCTAGGCATGATATGGAGTCAACCTAACAAGTTACAATGCAATCCCTTCATAAATATGACCTGTAGACTATGCTAAAGGTTTTTGGGCTCGGGCAGCCATCAAGGCTGAATGATCGCGACCAAAAGAGGATGTTATCATCTAGGCATATGGAGTCAACCTAACAAGTTGCAATGAAATCCCTTCATAAATATGACCTGTAGACTGTGCTAAAGGTTTTTGGGCTCGGGTAGCCATCAAGGCTGAATGATCATGACCAAAAGAGGATGTCATCATCTAGGCATGATATGGAGTCAACCTAATAAGTTGCAATGAAATCCCTTCATAAATATGACCTGTAGACTGTGCTGAAGGTTTTCGGGCTTAGGGCAGCCATCATGGTTGAATGATCGCAACCAAAAGGGGACATTGTCATCTGGGCATCATCTGGAGTGATCCTATGAAGTTACAATGAAATCCCTTCATAAATATGACCTGTAGACTGTGCTCAAAATTTTTGGGCTTCGGATGCCTGTAGCCATCACAGTTGACCAATCACAACAAGAAGGTGATGTCATCATCTAGGCATTATATGGAGTCAGCCTAACAAGTTACAATGAAATCCTTCCATAAATACGACCTATTGACTATGCTAAAGGTTTTTGGGCTGGGGCAGCCATCAAGGCTGAATGATCATGACCAAAAGGGGACGTTCTCATCTAGACATTATTTGGAGTCATCCTACCAAGCTACAATTAAATCCCTTCATAATTATGACCTGTAGACTGTTCTAAAGGTTTTCGGGCTTCGGGCACCTGTTGCCGTCACAGTCGCCCAATCGTGCCCTAAAGGGGACATTCTCATCTAGACATTATATGAAGTCAACCTACCAAGTTACCATGAAATCCCTTCATAAATATGACCTGTAGACTGTGCTAAAGGTTTTCAGCCTTCAGGCTCGGGCAGCCATCATGGTTGAATAATCGCAAGCAAAAGGGCACATTCTCATCTGGCATCATCTGGAGTGATCTTACGAAGTTACAATGAAAACCCTTCATAAATATGACCTGTAGACTGTGCTCAAAGTTTTCAGGCTTCGGGCACCTGTAGCCGTCACAGTTAACCAATCATGACCAAAAGAGGATGTCATCACCTAGGCATTATATGGAGTCAACCTAACAAGTTACAATGAAATCCCTTCAGAAATATGACCTTTTGACTATGCTAAAGGTTTTTGGGCTCGGGCAGCCATCAAAGCTGAATGATCGAGATCAAAATGGGACGTTCTCATCTAGACAATATTTGGAGTCATCCTACCAAGTTACAATGAAATCCTTTCATAAATATGACCTGTAGACTGTGCTAAATGTTTTTGGGCTTCGGGCCCCTGTAGCCGTCACAGTTGCCCAATCACATCCAAAAGGTGACTTTCTCATCTAGACATAATATGAAGTCAACCTATCAAGATACAATGAAATCCCTTCATAAATATGACCTGCAGACTGTGCTAAAGGTTTTCGGGTTTTGGGCTCGGGCAGACATCACCGTTGACAGATCACGCCCAAATGGGGAAATTCTCATCTAGACATCAAACGGAGTCATCGTAGCAAGTTACAATGAAATCCCTCCATATCAAACATGACCTGCAGACTGTGCTAAAAAATATTGGCTTTCGGGCTTGGGCAGCCATCACGGTTGACAGATCATGCCCAAAAGGGGACGTTCTGATCTAGGCATTATACAGAGGCATCCTACCAAGTTACAATGAAATCCCTTCATAAATATGACCTGTAGACTGTGCTAATGGTTTTCGGGCTCAGGCAGCCATACTGTTAGACCGATCACGACCAAAAGGGGATGTTCTCATCTAGACATGATCCAAAACCTGCATATGAAATTTCGTGACGATCAGACAAGAACTGCGGGGTGTAGCCTGTACTTGAAGGTTGAATAAAAAACTGTAACCACAAACTTTAACCAAAACTCTAAATGTTAACAGATGGACAGATGGACGGACGGATGGACAAAAGTCATGACTATAGCCCTCACTGTAAACAGTCAGGCTAATAATGCCATGGAAATTTTCTTGGAACAAATTTGAACATGTACACCATTAATTATGACTGCATACCATGTATCAAATTAATGCAGCCAGAAGTTCATTCCAATGAAGGTTCATAAGCTGTGTTTTGGATTCAAAAACTGAAAAATTAAAATCTGAATAGTGATTTTTGTTAATACCACTGAGCAGGAGCGCTGTGGCTCAGTGGTAGACTGTTGGACTTCTATGCTAGAGGTCCCGAGTTCGATCCCCATCTGGGACGACCCGCAAGGCTCCTTGGGCAAGGCACTTTATCCCAGTTGCCTACATGGGTGCACGATGAGGCAGCATACTAAGGCGTACTGCACGTCGATGGTGCACATGTCTTCAACTGCTGTAACTCTGCTTAAGTGGAGCTTGAACAGAGTTAGAATGTTGAGCAGCTGACAGTTGCTTGTCGATGCTCAGTGGTTCTCTCCAGGTACTCCGGCTTCCTCCACCCATAAAACTGTCACTGTCAGGATTAGCCATTGTGCATAAGTATGTATGTGACCTTAAATGCCAATAAATAAATAAATAATTAATACCACTGAGCAGATTTGGGTGTTACATTAGGTAAAAGGTTAGGATAAAAAAAGTGAACAGGTTACTTTACAAACCTGTTTTTATTGCAGCATAATTCAGAAAGCCCCTTTAACAAATAATAAATAAATATTCACATGCCGTGGATGTCTCCAGTAGAAACTGAATACTGCTTGAAAATGGCAATCAACACAAAGCCACAGCTGTGTTCTGTGTTTCCAGTTTGTTGATTATGTAACATAATAGAGCACCACTCAATCCTGACTGAAAATTCAAGATGGATGCATGATAAATCGGAGCTTGTGTTGGAAAAATATAGCTGGATGAGTGTGCTTGTTTTGTCAGAAAACTTCATAAAATTATCTTTGATAATCCCCTTGAAACCAACATAAGTTTTCTATCATCCAAAGATGTTTTTTTAATCACCCCAATGGATTTTCAATGCAGTGATGTCTGCTGGGTAGTAATCAGCAGTACTTGTGTGGCAAAATGCATTCTCTGTGACATAAGTTTGAGAATCAACAGCTTTTCTATGTATCTGGTTATTAATTTAATGTTGCAAGAAAAAATATATTTTTAACCCTATTTTGCTGAGCTACATTATAATATAGCAGAGCCAACTTAATGGTATATCTTTCAATTGAATAACCATGTTAATTATATATAACTTACAAACATCAAACCATTTATCATACTTTCAGGACAAATTTTACCTGTTAAATGCATACAGCTTACAGCAGGATATTTTTTATTTTAAACCTTTGATTAGCAGTTTCCATCTTGGTTTCAAAAAGTGATGATAAATAGTGAATATAAGGCCAATATGAAAGAAAAATGGTGAGCATTTGGACATTTTTTGTATAGCATTTTGCGATGCAAATCCATCCAGTCATCAAATACCCTGTTATAGAGTCAACTCCTGTTAATTGAACAAAAAGTCGCGTAACCTGTCATTTAATTACTCTGACATCTCCTGAATTCCTAACAGTTATAAACAATTTGGCCTCAATACAGCCAATGTAAGCATTTAATCTATTATATTTTGTTTGATAGAGCTCAATGAGCTCTGCAGGCTTCCTGCAGGCAAGGACTGATGAAACTCAAGGCTATACAAGGCTGTTTCTCTATATATTTCAGCATTTTTCAAGGTTCTACAGCAGCCAAATTCAAGAATTTTCAAGGCCCTGCCTTCTATAATCCCAATACTTCCAGTCATTACCCCCTCCTCCCTTGTCGCCGCTTAGAGGGAAGTGGAAGGAGGGGATAAGAATCAGAGGGTCCTTGTAGAGACTGTGCTTTCACCTACTCTGGCATATAAAAGTATATAGTTATGATTAAGTGTTTCATCAGCATTTTTATTTCCTGACTGTTCAAGATATTTCAAGGCCTCCAGACACATTTTCAAGGATTTCAAGGCCTTGAATGATTGTCAAATTCAAGGCCATTCTTTGAATCCAAGGACCCGTGAGAATTCTGCTCTGTCAAACAAGATATAATAAAAGAAATGTTCAGTTTAAAACAAGGAGGTAGAAAAATGATCCGTTTTCCATTAACTGAATACTCCTGTTAGCTGAATATTTTTCTCTGCCAAAGTGGCAGTTCTATTAACAGGGTTGCACTGTATCTCAAACATTTTACAAGGAAGTGCTGCATAGTGAACTCACTACTTCAAGTAAAACACAATAAGCAAACCTAATTATACATTCAATGACATTACATGTATACACATAAACATACAGATGTACATATCTCTGACTTCTCAACTCTCTCTAAACATAGACAAAATAAATTTCCTAACAGTATACAGTGGAACCCTGTTAACTGAATATATAGCCACTTTGCCAGTGAGAATTATTCAATTAACAGAAGAATTCAATTAACAGGTATTTGCTCACATTCCGGTATTGTAGAAATAAACTGGGCATTTATTCTATTACATCATGTTTGACTATGCTCGTGGAACTCTGTCAAACAAGATATAATAGATTAATTATGTTCTGTACTGGCTTTACTGAGGACAAATAGGTCTATAAAGAAGGTAAGTTCAGTGACTATCAGGGTAATTTCTTGACATATTTCAAAGTTTTTATTCAATTAATAGGAGTTTGCTGTATAACTGCTAGAGTACTGGAAGACCATATATGGGCTTTACTAAATAACACAGGCTGTGAATTTAACATCTACACTGTGTTGGTGGAGGTTTCATATTGACACGGGAAAGAATCAGATTTTGTTTTTTGTTTGACACATGGCTCAGTTGTTCCGTTTGATTGGATAGTGCCTGTTGGCACTATCCAATCAAAAGTAACAGAGCAATATATGATAAAAAGAAATCTGTGCTCAAGAAAATTTAGCACTCTACCAGATAACCCATATCCAATTACAAAGTAAAATTTGTACTGAAGGTTTAGTAAATGATTTTTGTGTTTGGAAATTATATTCAATTCACAGCATTATTCAGTGAAGAGATGTCTAGTTAAGTGGCCTCCACTCAGACATGTTAACCTCCAGAATAATTTTTCAGGGAACCTGAGGGTGATTTTCAGGGAAATGGGATAGATTTCATGGAAAAGTTCACACGGGGACAAAACATAAGAAAAAACTTGCGAATTTTCAGTTCATGGACCATCAATAACACCAGGCTATATCCAGATCTAGTTGTCAATAATGCTGATGCATTTATGTTATGTTAAAAAATCATAAAATAATTGTTGATTTGCCCCCCTTGCACCCCCCCCCCCCCTATCATCCTCTTCTTCATGACCCCCCACCCACAGAGCACCACCACCTGTGGTTTGCTTTTATCAAAGTCTACTAAGCTAATTATTTCCCAAGTTTGGAAATGTTAACAGGGAAAGATGTCGTAATGTTCAGTTACTTCAAGAAGATTAGTACTTGGAAAGTATCTTTGGGTACGTTCCGTGGGCCATTCCGAATATATTCAGAATTCACCAGACTAGTGTGTCATGCGCAGTTCAATGACAGAATGTTATTCTCAAGGAAACGTTCATTTGACATTTTGACATTACAGGTATTTCAGAATAATCGATGTTCAAGATTGCACTTCTCGTCGAAGAATTAAAAGGCGACACGGAAAAAGCTGGTTGCGTTATCGGCAGCTAACATGAATTATTCTGTGCACAGGCTATCGACGAATTATCAGATTTTATCATTTTTAATAAAATATATATTACATTATCAATACTAAACAAACTGTGTATTGATAATATGATACACATTTTATTAAAATTGCTAACATCTGATAATACGTCGAGTGCCTGTGAATGAAAGTCGATTCGACACTTTATGTCACCGCAATGTGCAAAACTTGGAAGCTTTGAACCTTGCAATAACCTTCAACAAGGTTTTATTTTATGGTAGAGTGAGATGTGGCTGATACAAATTGGTCTCAACACTGACATGGAATTACAAAGATAGTCTCAATTTATTTTTCTATGAAATTAGAGAACCAAAGTATAGGCCTAGGTACCAGGCGATTAGGCCTCGCCTCACAAAAACTTGGATTGCATATATATGTGGGGCCAACAGGAGTCACGGGTTATGGCTTACTTCTAAAAAGGCCAGTGGCGCTGTGTGCATTTGGGGCAAGAGGGGCGGGGGAGTTCTGGTCAAAATGGCAAGTTGCATAATTTAATCAACTACTGGATGAAAATTTTATGCAGGTGACTGTGTTGTGCCGTTGAACAGGGGGAATTTAAGAGTCCGAAAGATTTCCCGTATGATAAAAGTCGCAAAAAGAAACGGAGGTAAGGCGTGCTTGTTTGGACACCAGTCTAAAATAGTCGACTGGGTCGACTGAAAGTTCAGGTGGCTGTCAAATGTTTGCGCCTGGTGTATAAAGTCGGTAGAACTGCATGGAGTTTGTCCCAAGGCCTCGCATATTAAAACAAATGGGCAGTGGCAGTACAGTATCACATGGGGTAAAGCATGATAAGGTCCATTTGGGTCGTGCACAATTCGATAGTCACGGTTGAGTCAAAGAGGCATTATACTAGAGTGACGTCACAAAAGAGCCATGTGCATGAGCATCGTCAGGACGAGAGGACGGCTGTGTGCTGAGAATGTTCCAGTCATTCTGACAACGGTGTGTCTGTGCGTGTGTGTGTGTGTGTGTGTGTGTGTGTGTGTGTGTGTGTGTATGGGGGGGGGGGGGTACAGTGTAATATAGGGAGGCCTTGGTGTAAATGAAATGTTTTCAGTGGCCATTGACCTTCTTCAGAGACCCTTACCACAGGCATGGGGACACACGTGGGTCCTAGCCCTATAATGTACCACCACATACCGCTCTACTATTATACATGGTCTGTACCTAATCACATAAGCCTTGAAATCCCATTCTAATACCATATCCGGTAGTCATGAAGGTTTTATTTGCACAATCGCGTACGAAAAGGATGATGGTTGCACCGATGATGGAACTTGTAAATCCTTTTCTTAAAGTGCACAAGTGTAACATGAAGGGGGTAGGAGGCAGGCAAAACATCCCCACATTACCTTTATTTGCACCCAGTTTTACAAATGGAGGAAGCCAGAGTACCCAGAGAGAACCATTGCACAGCAACAAGTAACTGCTAGACTCTCCAACGTACGGTACTAACCAGACACAAGTCAGATGAACACTGGCTGAATGCACGTGTGTCACTTACTTGCCGCGCATTTAAGCTCACTTTGCAGCTGTGCCCCTATGCGAGTAGTTAGGATTAAGTGACTTGCTCAGGGTCACAACGCAAGTGGCATGGACTACTTTCAAACTGGTCATAAGTCCGACATGCCAGTTAAAGAGCCACCACGCTCCCCATTAGTTGGTTTCAAAAGATTACTATAACAGATCATTAATTGGTTAAACAAGAGGCCCCAGGGGGCCTGGGGGTGCTTACCTGATATGGTAGCTTAAATATCAACCCAGAGAATTGATTTCAACAAGTTGCATCTGCTCCTCCTAAGAAAAGCCTATACCAAATATCCAAAGATTCTGACTGGTGTATCTAAAAAAAAAAGATTTTTAAAGAATATTCCTCATATTGAACTAAGTTATAATTCGGGCTCCCACAGGGAGCCCATATATGAACCCAGGGACTTGGTTTTAACAAACTTGAATCTCACCCCCCTAAGGATGCTGCACACCAAATATCAAAACATTCCGTCTGCTGGATCTGAAGAAGAAGATTTTTAAAGAAAATTCCTCATTTTGAACTCAGTTACAATTCGAGCTCCCACAGTTAGCCCAAATATGGACCTAGGGACATGGCTTGAACAAACTTGAATCTTACCCCCCTAAGGATGCAGCATACCAAATATCAACAGCATTCAACAGCATTCATCTGCTGGATCTGAAGAAAATTTTTAAAGAAAATTCCTCATTTTGAACTAAGTTATCATTTGGGCTCCCACATGGAACCCAAATATGAACCCAGGGACTTGGCTTGAACAAACTTGAATCTCACCCCACTGAGGATGCTGCATGCCAAATATCAAAACATTCCGACTGCTGAATCTGAAGAAGAAGATTTTTAAAGAAAAATTCCTCATATTGACTAAGTTATAATTTGGGCTCCCACGTGGAGCCCAAATATGAACCCAGGGACTTGGCTTTAACAAACTTGAATCCCAACCCCTAAGGATGCTGCACACCACATATCAAAACATTCTGACTCCTGGATCTGAAGAAGATTTTTTAAGAAAATTTCTCATTTCGAACTAAGTTACAATTCAAGCTCCCACAGTGAGCCCAAATATGGACCTAGGGACATGGCTTGAACAATCTTGAATCTCACCTCCCTGGGGATGCTGCATACCAAATATCAAAAATTCCGACCGCTGGATCTGAAGAAGAAGATTTTTAAAGAAAATTCTTCATTTTGAACTAAGTTATCATTCAGGCTCCCACAGTGAGCCTAAATATGAACCCGGGGACTTGGCTTCAACAAATTTGAATCTCACCCCCCTAAGCATGCTGCATACCCAATATCAAAAGATTCTGCCTGCTGGATCTTGAGAAGAAGATTTTTTTTAGCCTAAATATGAACCCAGGGGGGCCGATTTGAACAAACTTGAATCAGATCCACCCCAGAATGTTGCACACCAAATATCAAAAGATTCTGCCTGCTGGATCTGGAGAAGAAGATTTTTTAAGAAATTTGCCTGAAATGCACTAAGTTCAAATTCAGGCTTCTATAGTGAGCCCAAATATGAACCCAGGGGGCCGATTTGAACAAACTTGAATCATCCACCCCATAATGCTGTATACCAAATATCAAATGATTCTGCCCACTTGTGCTGCAGAAGAAGATTTTTTAGTAATTTCTCTAATATACATAGGGTGCTATTGGAGTCATGCCCCCATATGGAGCCCCAAGTGGGCATGTCCATTTCATTTGAACAAACTTGAATTGACATATGGTAATGAACATCCATACCAAGTTTCGAGCAAATCAACCTAGCGGTTTCAGATGAGAAGTCGTTTGAAAAATGTTCGCGACGCCGGACGGACGACAGACAGCAGGTGATAAGTTTAGCTCCCTTCAGTGAGCTAAAAAAGATAAGGCCTACTTAATCTGTTACTGTATAATAGATTATTAGTTGTTTATAACTGAATAAAAACTGTTAAAACAGGTTATTAGTTGGTTATAACACATTACTAATCTGTTAAAACAAATTATGAATCTGTTATAAAAGTTTATTAATCTGTTGTAACAGATAAATAACTGGAGACGGATTGGCACTAATATGCCACCGTTGAAAATAAATTTCGACCTTAAGATTTGCGGTGTGCAAAACTTTATAAGGCAGTGCACATGTCTAGAATAAAGTTTATTTCTCCTCGTGAAGTGGACTAACACAATACATTCCAAATAGTATTCCAGAGTCCACTTGAACAAAACGACACGAATCGCATTCTGCCTTATCTGCGCATGTCCAGAATAACACTAGTATTCTCAAATGGCCCACGGAAACATACCCTTTATCAAAATCCTTCATACATGTGTGGATGCTTGTGTCCTGCACAAAACTTTTCTTTTTATCTTTGAAGCATTTTTTTTCTTTTTGTTTTTTCAATTCCATTCGAAATTTTCTGGGTACAGTTAACAGTTCTGTAGTCAGCACAAGGGAATAAATGTAGTGTTTGAAAATAAGTCCATTGTGTATAAATATGTGGTCATAATTTTTCGGCATCCTAAGAGACTTTAACTTATTTTTAAACTGTGTTAAATAGTTGAGGTCAAGGTGTTGTTTACATTTTGATTTGGAAAAGGGATGAGAATTAAAGCCATTCTTTGGATAAATAAATTTTTATTATTTAATTCCTTTTCATATATTTTATTTACCAAAAACCTGCATTTAAATGAAGGAGGGGTTTTAAATTTTTTGAAAGTAAGTCACCTATTTTCAGTTTGACACTCGCACATTGATCACGAATCTCCGATTACGAAGAAAAAAACAGAAATAAACATGAACACAGTTGAAATATATATCATAAAATACCTTTTTCTTAAATAAATTTAACTTAAATCCACATTTTACTTTTACCAGAGTTTGAAATGCATGTGATTCGACTCCGAATGTTTTACATAAGTTACAACGGGAAAGAAATATTTGACTGTTGTTTTCCGGGATTTTTGGTCCAAAACAGATTCCCATCCGGGAGGCTAGGAACAACACTGAAATTTGGGGATTTTCCCGGGCATTCTGGGAGAGTTAACATGTCTGCCTCCACTGTACTAGGAAATAATAAGTAAAGAAAACAAAATGAAACCATTTAACTGCCGAAGCACTATATTGAATTTTACTCAAATGTTGTACTGTGAAAGGTTTATCCCTTTACCTAAAGTTACAGTCATATCAGATGAGAGCTATTCACAGCAGGTTTTATTCAGTTTTTGTCTAAAAACATAGTTTATGATCCCTCACTGGAACAAGCTTATTGAGGGGGTATAAACAATATTTTTGAGGAAAAAAAGAAAAAAATGTCAGTCGTTCAAGATTTGTTTATGCATGGGTCAGTCAGCCCTAGTCATGTTAGGAAAAGGGATAAAACATTAATTATTGGGTGCCAGATAGAAAAAAATTTAAACCATGAGCAGTGGAAGGCAAGTGTGATTTGGGCTAAAGCAACAGGCGGGAATGGATTGGTGCAAGATGAAGATTTTTTCTGAGAAAACTATGAGTGGGCACTGAAATACATACTTGGTGTTTTTCAGTTCGGTTTCATTTCCAAAACCAAAACACCAAACCGTCCAAGAAAATACCACGATTTCATTAATTTAACATTTTTACCAACTACAGATGCTATTTTGACACAAGATCACATCGATAGATGAATCAATACATCAAGGGATGTACTTAAAAATGAAAATAATCCCAGAGATCACAGATAAGAGCATGGATTACAATGATACAGGTTTAATGCGATTTATTTTTGTTTTACACTAAATAAGTTTTACACTAAATAAGTTGAAAACAGGTTACATATAATACCAGATGGCAATGAGCTTGGCAGCTGCAATTTCTGCTATTGCAAACTGTACCTGCAATAATTTTTTACTTCTTCCAAATACCTCCTTCCAAAAAGCAGGTCATCCAACCAATTTTGTATGCAATATGTACAAACTCTTCCCATATACCTCAATATTCTATTTTGTTTTACCCACAAACTGGGCACTTCACTGAAATGAAGTTGAATTAATATAGAAACATGAGAAGCTGGTGGGAGAAGTGTCACATACTCTAGCTGACAACAAAAAATATTTTATAAAACATCTTAGTGCTTGAAGGGACAACATAGGATCTGCTTCAAGAACCAGAATCGTTTAAAATGTCTCAACACTCTACATGTTCACAACATTTACCTAGCAAAAGAAGGCTGTTATTACTTTTTAATCTCTACCCAGACCAAATTTTTTTGGAGAGTTTACAAGTACTCTCTTACACGGTTTAACAACTTAACGTTCTTACTCTGTAGGATGATTTTTAACCACAACAGAATCATGCAAGTTTCAAATTAAGGAATAACATTTAAAATTAATTGTGTCTGCAAAAAACTACATTCAGGATCTTATTAACTCCTCAAGTGCTAAATGCTCACAACTGGGCTCCACTGAAAACAACTGGTACAGCGATTAATGGGCTCAAGAATTTTTGGACGACCTTAACTCTTTCTCTATCCAGTATAAAATAGAGAAGCCAGAAATTGGAATTTTGAGTTTCGTATCGGTTTTGGTATTTTTAGGGAAGTATACCATGGTATAAGTTTGGTATTTGGTATCCAATTTAAATCACAACTGGAAAATACAGAATATATTGTTCTTGTATCATTCTAACACTGCACAAACAACACTCCCAATTGGCATTCTTTTTGCCAACACCATGCATATCGACAATAAGTTTGTGACTTGCTCCAGACACACTTTAAGGCCTAACCCATTTCCAGGCCCTCTCACATGGTCCTTTAGGCTGCCACATGCTCTCTTTTTAAAACCAATGCAAACTTAAAAAAAAATAAAAATTAAATGGTTTATGTCTGATATTTTACCCAAGTTAATAAAAATGATAAATTTGCATTGAAAAGCCATCTTGCACTCAAGGTACGAAATACGCCACCACCCATGCTATTCTGTAGATTATGAGGCTCAAAACATAAAACAAATGACGAACATGTACTTTCAATGGCAAAGAAATAATTACAAAAATAAACCTGAGGTCCAAGTGAGCTTAAAATGCTCACCTGGCTCAAATTATCAAAAGAGATGAGTGTATCAGTAAGCGATCAGCAGCAAAAGCAATTTTTTGATTTGCTATGACACAACCTAAGGCAACTTTTTTGGCCATTCATTTCTGCTGGTCCTAAGAAAGCTTCCTAGCAAGCTCTGTTCTGTGAAGTATTAAAAAAACAATCGAACAAAATTTTTGTTTTGTTTTCAACTACTGTGGTTCTCTCTAGCCCCCCCCCCCCCCCACCCCTCCTCCCCCCTCCTGCAATAAATAAAAACTTTTTTTAAAAAAGACAAGAAAAAACAAGAGACTCGATTTGAACAAAACTTGAATTTGATGCACCTAGTGATGTTACATACCAAACATGAAAGGTTTCTCACTGGTGGACCTGAAGAAGAAGAATTTTCAAGAAATTTTCTCATATTGCACTAAGTTAAACTTTGGGCTTCAATAAAAAGCCCAAATATTAACCCAGGGACCTGATTTGAACAACCTTCAATCTAACCCTCCTAGAGGTGTTGTATACCAAATATCAAAAGAATCTGAAGGAGATGATTTTAAACGATAATTCCCCATATTGCACTAAGTAAATATTTGGGCTCCCTTGGGGAGCCCAAATATTAACCCATGAACTCGATTTGAACAAATCTGAACCTTACCCCTCTAGAGATGTCACAAATTAAATATGAAAGGATTCTCACAAGTGGGTCTGAAAAAGAAGATTTTTAAATAAGTTAAAATTTGGGCTCCAATAAAGAGCCCAAATATTCATCCAGGGAACCCATTTGAACAAACTTGAATCTAACCCCCCTAGAGATGATGCATACCAAATATCAAGAGAATCTGACTGGTGGATCTGAAGAAGAATATTTTTAAAGATTATTGCCCATATTGCACAAATTTAATATTCAGGATCCCATAGGAAGCCCAAATATTAACCCAGGGCCTCGATTTGAACAAATTCAAGTCTTACACCTCTAGAGATGTCACATACCAAATATGAAAGGATTCTCACTAGTGGGTCTGAAAAAAAAGATTTTTTAAGAAATTTTCTCATATTGCACTAAGTTGATATTTGGGCTCCAATAAAGAGCCCAAATATTCATCCTGGGATCCCATTTGAACAAAAACTTGAATCTACCCCCCCCCCCCCCCACCCCCCCCCCAGAAATGCTGCATACCAAATATCAAAAGAATCTGACTGGTGGATCTGAAGAAGAAGATTTTTAAAGATTATTCCCCATATTGCACCAAGTTAATATTCGGGCTCCCATAGGAAGCCCAAATATTAACCCAGGGTCTCAATTTGAACAAACTTCAATCTGATGTTGTATACCAAGTATCAAAAAAATCTGACTGTTTGATCTGAAGAAGAAGACTTTTAAAGGTTATTCCCCATAGCATCCCAAGTTAATTGAACCGAGGGGCTCAATTTGAACACACTTGTATTTGACCATCCTATGGATGCTGTATACCAAGTATCAAAAGATTCCGATCAGTGGTTGTAAGAAATATTTTTTTTCCAATTTTTGCAAATATGCTGACTCAGCATTTTTTCAAACGACCCTACAGAACACCCTGGCACAATCGATGGCCATTTTTTTTTTTTAATCCATTCTACTGGTCAAAAGGATGATTCATACCAAATAACAGTTCTCTGTTCTGTGTAGTTTGGGAAATATGGGCATTTTAATTTTTTTCTATTTTTAGCCCCTGGGGTACCCACAGAGCTACGAAAAAAAAAATTTCAGGCATCAATCAAGTACTTTGGACCCACTTATACTACACGCCAAATTTGGTTCAAATCGGCCCATCAGTTCTTGAAATAGAAATTTGGGGCGGAGCCCAAAATGGGTATGTGCCCACAGGGAGCCCAAATATTGATCTACCAATTTCCCTTGAACAAATTTTGATATTCAACATCAAAGAGTGTTCCATACCATATATCAAAGCAATCTCTCTGGTGGTTCATGTGAAGAGCCCAAAGAAGGCAGTCGCTTCATTTGAACAGAATAGAAAGGGTATACTCCAGGGATGGTTTGTGCAATATATGTTTGAATTAGGCTGAATGGCTGTGAAGAAGAAGTCAAGTTTGCAAAAGTTAATGGACGACAGATGACGGACGTCAAGTGATGGCAATAGCTCACACTGACTTGCAGTCAGGTGAGCTAAAAATAAAATGAAAAAGCACCCACCCACATGCAATGTTACAAAAAATGGCCTGGAGAAACAGCAGATGTACTTTGTCGGGCCTAACCTTTAAATATCTATTTTTAGGCTTTTGCAATCTCACAGCATGTGCCTTTAACATGCGATCATTAGGAAGTCCTGCTGAAGATAGGCAAGGCAGTGATTTCTAGTCAAGTCTTGACTGTCTGTTAAGTGTCATTGTGTAGAAATCACTGAGCAGCTGGGCATGTTCTGATTGTAGTCTAGTGGTAATTTAGGACAATTACCCTGTCCCTTGAGGGTTATCAAATCACAAAAGAAAACAGTCACTTCTTTCATGAAAACACTTCAACAGCTATCAAGCCTCTCAATAGGGCCTTATAAATAGTGAATGTTGGAAAAAACAGACAGTTTCAACACTGAATGATTAGTTTGGTTTGGTTTTTCTGTATATCCATGATATCAGTTTGGATTTGGTTTTTCAGTACATTGCCCATCTCCAGTGCAAAAACAATGTTACTAAAGTAGAGATGTGTAGTCTTTAACAAAAAAAAACCCCCAAAAGTCCGCTTATAAATGACTGTTTGATGCCAGTCTCATTTAAAGTTTTCATCAAATCAAATGTTGGCTGCTTTACATCAACCATGACTTAATTTTATGAAAAGAAAATACTTAGCATGTTAACCCCTTACCTAACGAATCAGCCACATCTGCCTGCGTAATTTTCAAATTGAGCTGTTGAAGCAAATCTATTTTTCAAAACATTTCATATGAACCATATCATTTGACCCCCCCCCCCCCTCCCCATTGGAATGCGCCCCTTGAGCTCATTCCAATGTGTGATTATATGAAATTTTTTGAATAATTAATAAAAAAAAAAAAGAAAAAGATAATTAAAATAATAAATTTTGACATCCAGTGCTTTGGGTACAGGGTTACGAGTTAATATTATGTACAATTCAGTAAAAGTTTGTCTAATGTATTTGTCCTCTTAACATTTATTGCAGAGTGCCAATAGGTATAAACCAATAAAAAGCAAGCAGAAATTCGTCTAGTACTTGATCAGTTACCAGTATGGCCTTATCCCTTTACCCAATGTAAAGCCAAAAACCGGCCAGTGCTATTCTCAAAAATTGCCAATTAATTTTCATTATATTTTCATTTTTTGTCTTAAAAACATAGGTTATGACCCCTCTTTGAAACGAGATCGTCGTGCTCATTCCAATGAGGGGTCATACATAACCTATGTTTTTGCGACAAAAAATGAAAAAAATTAAGTTATTCAAGAATTTTGTTTGCAAGTGTCGTGTGCTTTTCATGTTAGGTAAAGGGTTAAACCCATTGTATGTGCTTCTTCATATGCAGCTAGAAAATAATGTTTTATGAAGTTTGTATTGTTACTATTCAATATAAACAGCCTAAAGATACTCTGCAATAAATTGTAACAAACAATAATTGACAAATAACTAGCCACGAGAACATATTAATCCTTCACCATTGTGTTGGAATGTGATGAATGCATTATATTCTATGCATGTGCTGTGTACATATCTGGAAGCACCAGCATTTCTTTTGTTAATTCAGTGTTATTTTATTACAAACAAGGTGCAATGCCACCAGTACAGTACCCCCTGCCAAGAGAAGTGGTTTACTAACCAGAAACCATAAAAAGTAAAAAAAAAATCAAAAAAGGCCTATAACTCTAGAAAAAATGATTGGCCAAAACCCATTACAATTACATGTTAATGTCCTTTCCCCTTTCATGGTCTATCAGCATACCAAAGATCATTTAAATCCAACATCGACTGACTGAGATAAGAAGGTCCAAAGTTGTTACAGATGGACAAATTGACGGATGGATGGATGAACAGAACCAATTTCTATATCCCCCACAAACTTCGTTTTGGCAGGGGCTAATTAAAGGATAGTTTTTAGACACACTGCAATAAATTTTAACAAAATAATTATCAATAAACAAATAAATTCTGGTTGCAAATATGCAGTAGTAAAAAGTGAAAGAATGGCAATGAAGTGTTCATATTTTTTGCATGTTTTTTATGTATAGCTTGACACTTGACTTGTTAACCCTTTACCTAACAAAACGGCCACATCTGCCTTCATAATATGCAAATTTAGCAGATGAAAATATATTTTTCAGACAATTTCAATAAAACCATATCATGTGACCCCTCACTGGAATGAACTTGACAAGCTGAAGGGTCACATGAAATGGTTTGGGTAAAATTTTTCGCAAAATTGGAAAAAATAATATTTAAAATAATAAATTTTGATATCGTCTGCATTGGGTAAAGATTTTTTATCAGAATTTTTGAGAGTGTATTTACATACTCTCATGTAAATTATAACAAAACAATCAAATTATGTCTACCAGAACAAGTCTGGCCTTCTGTTAAGACTCTGCATGCTAATTTTTAATTTACATAATTTCATGCTGCAAATGTTTCACTCAGTACATCTACATCTGGGAATCCAACCAATCCAATCTTGTTTGACAGAGCTCAGTTGCATTATTGGAAAAATTTGTTTGAAATATTGATATTTTGACAGCGTGAATAGAGTTAACAATCAGCAATATTGACCTCTTGGAGACTTGGCAATGTAGAAGAATTAATGACTGCAAGTGGTTTACTTACAACTTATTTTGTCTGATGTGGCAACTGGTCAAAGTTTGACTTTCAATTTTGAGATGAGCTGGAGCAGCAGACAGTGAGACCTCCTCAAATCCATAATCTGTGTTTACTTTTGCCTTCATTAAGTGAAATCCATTCATTATTAATGAGAAATATGTGTTGAAATGGACAACTGACAATCCTGAATTATGACATCTGAACAATTTACCACCATACCAAATCCCCAGTTTCATGAAAACTCAGCAGAAAAGGACACCATGAAAGACAATCCAATGCCCCTCCTTAAGAACTCACTAACCTGCCTAAGCTTGATGGCTATAATGAAACTGTCACCCAGTTCCATGGTGTTTCCATTCAACATCAGTATGCCCTTAATGAAACCCACACATTGCAATCTGGAGTTGCTGATTTTCTCTTCCTCTGCATGCTTCCTCCAATTAAAGATTTGAAATCTTACATAAACCAAAATCTTTGCAAAACAGACTGTAGAAATTAAGATAACCCATTTTGTCTGAAGTATATGACTGAATGTGTTTTGAAGTAGGACATAATATTATGGTCATTTTCTTTCTTTTAACTGGTTGAGAGCCGCTATCTGGGCTACACTGAAAAGTGCTGAAAACCACTCTAGTGGCTTTACACTGTTTGCATTAATTTGTTGTTGGCTTAGCAGTGAAAGACAAATAAATTATAAACAAGCAAATTCAGTGAATTCATGTCTCCCGCTGGGCTGCAGTTTCAAGGGGAATTAAAGCATCCAATGGAATATAGTTCAGTTGCAAGTGGAAGTTATTTAGAAGAGATGGAACAGACAGTGCTTCAGACAGTGGTTATCAGATTTATTTTCATGGAGGTCACTGTCAAAGCAAGTAAAGTGATGTGGAGTATAACTGTGAGAATCACTAAAAACTAAGACTGTATGATAAGACATTACATTAAACTGATGTGAAAAGTGTTAACCAACCTGTAAAGCTTGTGACTGGAAGTTAATGAAATCTTGGAAGTGATGTCCAGATAATATGGTGGTCAGTATATGGTACTGGGAGAGTCTGACTTTGTTGAGTTGCAAAAGAAATAATGATGAGGACATATTCTGGTCTCACAATGATAACAAAGATACACAAGAAGTTTCGTGAAGATCGGTTCAAAAATAAGGCTTTTAGTTCGAGGTGCGTTGATGCATGAGCAGGCAGACAGACAGACAGATATTCGGTACAAAATTTCCCACATTCGAACTTGACCTAGGTATTGATAAAAGTAATCCATATATGAAATTTCATTGAAATCGGTTGATTTTAAGGAAAGTTAGAGTCTGGAAACCATCAGCCAATCAAATTTAAGCAACCTAATTAAATATGCACAAAAAATGCCCATGTTCGAACTTGGACCCACAATTGATGAAAGTGATCTACTACCCAAATTTCATCGAAATCGACTGACTGTAAGGAAAGTTAGAGTCTGGAAACAAAAAACATGGAAGGTGTGCACTTACTGTGTATTAGTAGTAGCACTGAATAAATCAAAGTTTCCCTGATTTGCATAATTTTTGCACGTGAACAAAACCCGTATTATATGTAATGTATTGCATGTTACTAAACATTCATACAAAAATTTATTCAAATCCAAACTTTCATATAGAAGTTCTGTACAAAAAACTGATTACACCCAATTTCGGAACAAAATGGCCACTGGCGGCCATCTTGAATTTTGGACCAAACCTCAAAACACATATTCTGGTCTCATAATGATAACAAATATACCCAAGAAGTTTCGTGAAGATCGGTTCATAAATACAGATTAGTCCAAAGTGCGTTGATGCACAGGGCAGACGGACAGATTTTCGGTACAAAATTCCCCAGATTTGAACTTGACCTAGGTATTGATGAAAGTAATCCATATATGAAATTTCATCAAAATCGGTTGATTTTAAGGAAAGTTAGAGTCCGGAAAACGTCAGCCAATCAAATTTCAGCAACCTAATTAAATATGCACGGAAAATGTCCATATTCGAACTTGGACCCACAATTGATGAAAGTGATCTACTACCCAAATTTCATCGAAATCCGGTCACTGTAAGGAAAGTTAGAGTCTGGAAATGAAAAACACGGAAGGACAGAAGGACGGAAGGACACCCCAAATTTAATATCTCCTGTTTTTTTCAAAAAGCAGGAGACAAAAAAAAAACATTTATTTATTCGCAATATCATGCTAGACAAAGTCTCCTTTTGCTGGAAGTGTGATATCTTTGAAAAAAAATATTCACATTACAAATGACCATCGAAAAGTAGTTAAAGCCATAAAATTATTAGCAACCGCTATACTCCCCCCCTCCCCCACCCCCCTCCTGATTTTTTATTGCATGATACACCCAAGAATCCCAGTAGTTGAATCAGTTTGGGTATTAGTGGGTCATTACCTCTGTATTCCTCTTATAAGGCAGTTATGCTCGCTGTTGCTCGGTGGTTCTCTCTGGGTACTCCGGCTTCCTCCACCCGTAAAATACTTTTTTTCTAAGTCGAAAGAGTGAAAAAGTGCCATAACCCTGGGAAAAATTATTGGACGGAATCCGTTCCTTGTGCATATCCGTTCCCCCATGCGGGTCTATCAGCATACTAAAGGAGATCCAAATCTGACTGATGGCTTTAAAATTACAATGCAAAAATTTGTAAGGACAGACGAAGGGCTTTACTAGATACCCCTGAATCCTCCTTTGGAGGTCAGGGGCATAATAAATTGGCATCGATTATTACACATGTTAAGGCCATCATTTTTGATAACGGTAATTAAATGATAAAATATAGAACCTTAGTGAGCACGCTCACATACCCCACGCACCCGATATTTCAAGCTCTAATCATTTTTTAAAAATAAACATAGATTCTAGGAATACTGCAGAAAACAGTGTTCTGTAGTTTCAACGGTATTGAAAGAATTCAAGCAGAGAAAAAGCCCGGAAAACTGTAATTTTGATGAACTTTTCAAAGTCTATGGGGCCGTAATTTTGGTAAAAATTAGTGGAGCGGAACAACACCCAAACTTGTTCTGTAGGCCATCATGTTAGACTAACATATCAAAAATCAGCTCAATATCTGGAAGCGTGTAGGAAAAAAGCCTGGAAAACTGTAATTTTGATGAACTTTTCAAAGTTCAAGGGCCGTAATTTCGGTAAAAATCAGTGGAGCGGAACAAAATACAAACTTGATCTGTAGGCCACCATGTCAGACTAACATACCAAACATCAGCTCAATATCTGGATGCGTGTAGAAAAAAAGTCAGGAAAACTGTAATTTTAATGCATTTTTCAGAGTCCAAGGGTCGTAATTTCGGTAAAAATCAGTGGAGCGAAACAAAACGCAAACTTGTTCTGTAGGCCACCATGTTAGACTAACATACCAAAAATCAGCTCAATATCTGGAAGCGTGTAGGAAAAAAAGTCTGCAAAACTGTAATTTTGATGAACTTTTCAAAGTTCAAGGGCCGTAATTTCGGTAAAAATCAGTGGAGCGGAACAAAATGCAAACTTGATCTGTAGGCCACTATGTTAGACTAACATACCAAAAATCAGTTCAATATCTGGAAGCATGTAGAAAAAAAGTCTGGAAAACTGTAATTTTGATGAATTTTTCAGAGACCAAGGCCCGTAATTTCGGTAAAAATCAGTGGAGCACAAAAAAATGCAAACTTGATCTGTAGGCCACCATGTTAGACTCACATACCAAAAAGCAGCTCAATATCTGGAAGCGTGTAGAAAAAAAAGTCCGGAAAACAAGTAGGACCGACTGACGGACTGACAGACGGACCAGTCAAAAACATTATACCCCTGCAACTTCGTTGTGTGGGGTATAATAATTCACCAAAATGATAAACAAATCACCAGCTCAACGAAATAATTTCTAGACTTTTTGGCATGATGATAATTTTTATAGGCTTACCATGCATTAAACATGAAGAATAAAACAAAGAAACGCACCGCTGAAACACTACTATGAACTTCAGCGGTTCAAGTACAAACGTTTTGAAAGTGGTTCACTCTCATATCTCAGACAGGGTATGACCTATGGACCTGAGATCAACACTTATCAAGTCAAACTCCATGGAGGTTCAAAATATTGGTCAAGGTCATTGATGTCCCCCAGGGGTCAATGAGTGCACTTTTCATGATTGCTGGAAATTACAGATGTTACCTCCAATGCATTCCCGGAGTTCAAACATGCATTTCATAACGCCACATATGCTAGTGACCAATTCTCAAAATACCTGAAAGTTGTTATGAGCTGAGTGCAGCTCACCTTGCCTCACACAACCAACTTGGCCCCTGGAAGCCCTAGCATTCTAGATGCTCTGAGGTTGATTCTAAGCCTCTCCTGGCTCTTTTTTGTCATACACAGCAAACCATATTTTCATGAGTCAATTTACAAAAAGGAGCCAGGATAGGCTTAGAATCAACCATAGAGCATCTAGAATGCTAGGGCTTCCAGGGGCCTGAAATAGGAGACCACAAAAATGTTAGATTCACCAAGAAATGAATCTTACTTGGTTACGAAAACGCACCTAACTTTGCCGAGCCAATTCAGTTTTCGGATAAAGTCTGAATAAAAATCTCCGTTTTCATCTTTCTCCTGTAGTCATTTCGAGCAAAATTTAATTTTAATTCCTTTCTCAATATCTGACACATCTTCCTGTCTCTTTAACTCCATTGGTTGTTTTAAAATAATTACTATTATGCTTCATATAACTGTTGAATTGAACACACCAATAAGCTTAAATGTACCACAAAAACCTAAATTATTGCAATCAAAAATAAAAAAAGCATTTCGATTGGCTCACATATCTTCATAATTCACTGAATCACTACAGTTATCCAATCAATGCATGGCTTACAAACCAATAGGCATGCATTACAACACATGTTAAAAACGGATACCAGAATGCACTAAAAACCAGAATAAAGTTAACAACTGGGTTTCATGAAAAACAAATAAATGGAATGCAAAAAACAGACCCAGAAATAGCGGAAATCCAGTAAATACCAGAAAAATAGCACCTCTGAAACTCTGTAAAATGGGCAGAGCCAAACATTTTGAAAGTAGCCCACTTTCAAAACTTTGAGCCCCTGTCCACTTTTTTAGAGAATGGTTTATCCTAAGGCTAAAAAAATAAACAGTGTTATAGATCTGGAAAGATGGTCATGTTGATATCTCAAGCATAGTATAGCATTGTCAACTTGGAACCTTTGATAAGTTGAGAAACTCACTGAAGGTTCAAACTATGTGCAAAGTTCTCTTGAGTCACCATATTCGAGTCACCATGTGGTTATTGATTGCATAGTTCAGATGTAGGTAATCACAATTTAGACCCTCTAATGCATTCCTAAACTTCACCTGTAAATTTGAATGCCACAAAAGTCGGCGGGGCCAAAAATTCTGAAAGGAGGCAGAGTCAAAAGTTTGAAAGCAGGACACACTTGTGTATCCGACATACTGACCTTGGACAAATACAAGATTTGTTAATATGTGGGGTATGGGGGTCACTCATTGCAGAATTTTAGTCTTCTGCAAATCACAATGCTTTGTGTTTTTGTGAGAAGCTCTTCAAATACAGTACAGAGCAATGTACTTCAGATTTCTTCAGCATCCATTTCGGATTCCTTTATAGAACATGTTAAATGGTGTGCACAGATATTATTTCAAATTTCTTGAAAATTTTTTATTTAATTCCTGTAAGAAAATCTTTGAATGCTTTTTTAACCTATTTCTGATTTCCTTACTTTAAAGACATTTTACTCCAAAAAATAAGTCTCCAAAAAATCCCTTTCTATATAGTTTTGTTCTGATGCCTTCACCATTTTTACATGGACTTGAATTTACAGATCACAGTAAATTCTGTTTCTCTAGTTTGATGCTGTTTGTACATCCACCTTGAATTCTGAGAACATTTCTGTGAATTCATGAACCCCTATTAATGGAATAGCCACAGCGAAACCAATTCAATAAATCCCTTACCTAATGAATCAGCTATATCCATCTATGCAACTGGGGGTGTGGTGACTCAGTAGGTAGAGGTGCAGGCTGCAAGCCGAGAGGTACTCGGTCTGAATCCCACCTACGGCAACCTAATTGTGTCCTTGGGCAAGACCCTTCACCCCCATTGCCCACATGGGGACACAGCGGCATTGTGTACTAAGGTGTACTGCACATTGATGATGCACTTGTCTTCAACCAATGCTAATCCTCCTTGAGTGGAGTTAGTATATTGGAGAGTCTGACAGTTGCTTGCCGTTGCTTTGTGGTTCTCTCCGGGTACTCTGGTTTCCTCCACCCATAAAACTGTCCGACACGAGGGTGACCCTGGATGTTGAAAGTGTAATTAAACCCCAATAATTAAATAAATCTATGCAATTTACAAATTGTGCAGTTGAATAAAAACAGTTCAAAGTAAATCAACAAAACTATACCATGTGACCCATCTTTGAAACAAGCTTGTTACCCTTCAACAAACTTGTTTCAATCAGGCATTATAAATTATGTTTTCAAGGCAAAAATTGAAAAAAATAATCAAGATTTGAATGTCAACTTTTATGAGCAGCAATGGCCAGATAAGGTCATTATGTACTGAGTCAGGGGAGCGCGGTGGCTCAGTGGTAGACTGTTGGACTTCTAAGCTAGAGGTCCCGAGTTCGATCCCCGTCCGGGACGACCCGCGTTGTGTCCTTGGGCAAGGCACTTTATCCCCGTTGCCTACGTGGGGGCACGATGACGCCGTGTACTAAGGCGTACTGCACGTCGATGGTGTACATGTCTTCAACCGCTGTAACCCTGCTTGAGCGGAGCTTGAACAGAGTTAGATTGTTGGGGAGCTGACAGTTGCTCGTCGTTGCTCGGTGGTTCTCTCCGGGTACTCCGGCTTCCTCCACCCGTAAAACTGTCACGGTCACGATTAGCCATTGTGCATAAGTATGTGACCTTAAACCTCAATAAATAAATAAATAAATAAATGTACTGAGTCAAAAAAGAAAGTACAATAAACTTCGAGGATTCATATTTCGAGTCCAGCTGTATGAATTTGCATAATTTCATGTTCTTACTGTTGCCAACTTCATGTCAGGACGTCGCAAATCAGACATGGGGTGAAATGAAAAGTTTGCACATGCAGTCAATAGCATGTATGTCCACCGTTTGCCTCTTGGATGACAAGACATCGACGACGCATGAACCTGATAAGTCTCTAGATGTCACCCTGTGGCACTGCGTTCCACTCCTGCCTTAGAACTTTACGTAAATCGCCTAACGCAGACTTGGCAATTTCAGGAGAGCGATTTTTTAGCTCTCCTTACTGCCCTCCTGAATGAATTAACGAGAGCGAAAAATTGCCCTCCTAAATACTTTGGTCTGGGATGATTGAGATTACATGTATTATGCTCACATTAAATTTTTGTTGCAAAGCAAAAATGTAATTTAACTTCAAAGTCACATATCATCACGTAATTTCATTTTGAATGTGGTTTAGTGGTAAAAGGTAATGGCTGCAACTGTGTTTGGGTATGTACTTTGTTGGGTCACAGCAATATTTTTTTTTCTGTCAGTTTCAACAACTGACATCACAGTCTGAAAGGGTTATTATTCAAGGAATATTGACACTATACACTATAATATACTACCATTACTTCTATCCTGTCACTTGAAGCACGTGCACCAGGAAGTGACTGTAGATTCAAGCAGACCTGTTGTCCAATAAAGTCATACGCCTACCACTACCACCTTCAACCCGCCCCCCCCCCCCCCAACTTGGGCACACACACAGGTCTTCAGGTCTTGTCAAGTGTGTGTTCGGTTGTTGAGCGAGACATCTAGATGCGTAAGAGATTTCGCTTAACCTTAGTAAAAAGTTAATAAAATCACTGATGTAATAATCTGTTAGTTTCAGTTTCAATGAGTTCGTTCAACTGAATACTTAAAATGCTGTGTAAAGCTAATTGCTCTCCTAAGCTGATTGAGGAGAGCGATTTTTTGCCCTCCTGCATTTTTCAGAATGCCAGGCCTGCTAACATCTGAAGATCATAAAGTAGTACCCGATGGTCCAATTGATCCCAAAGCTGCTCGACTGGCAACAAATCTGGCAAAAGTGGGGGCCAGGGAAGAAGTTCAGTGCTCTGCCTCTCAAGAAAGTCATGACAAATATGTGCCACATGACATCGTGCATTGTCTTGCTGGAATAACTGCAATCTAACATTAGCGTTGAACAACGCTAACTGCATTCAGTGGTACAAGGAAATTCCTGTCCAAACCATTACACTACCACCGCTGAAATGGTCGCATTCCCGCACGCATAAGAAAACCATTCTCCTTGTCGGCGATAAACACTGTTGACCTACCATCAGCGCACAGTAGACAAAATCATGATTCCTCACTAAAAAGAACTGTGTTCCAATGCTGCTGAGTCCAGCGAACATGCTGACATACCCATTCCATTCTTACAGTACGATGACGTGGGTAAGAATTCATCCGTGGTAAGGACGCCTACTTCGGATGCCGTGTTGTGCACTGATTCTATTGTTAGTTCTACCAGGAGTAATTGCTGCTGTCCTCGTACCTGGAAGGAAGCGATCCCGCAAGTGAAACATCCTGATGTGCCGGTCTTGTGCAGGGGTCATAACTGTTGGTCGACCTGGACGCGATCGGTTGGCAGTAGATCCAGTGGTTCTATACCTTTCAATGAGATGGCAAATAGTGGCCACAGTGACTCCGAACTCAGTAGTGAGCTGACCTGGAGGTATCCTAGCCTCATGCATACCAATGGCACGCAACCTCTGATTTTCGGTTAACCTTGGCATTTTTAAAATGTCATAAGACAAAAACTAGCGTGTTTTCTCAATAACCCAGGCTCTCTACCACAACCTAACACAAAGAAAATCGTCAGTCACCCATTCAATTCGATATTCTCGGGTAGCACATGCTATTTTGAAATCCATAGCAAAATTGTACACGGTTGTGTGAACAAAAAACAACATGTCATTAAACTCTTTGCACGATTTCTTGTCCACAGACATGCAACATTAGAATTATTATATTTCATCCTTTATGCTATTTTTTCATATTTGTTTCTATTATACTTTCTTTTTTGACTCAGTATATATTATGCAAAGGGTTGATTAATCACAATAACTCTTTTTGCGAACCACAGGAAGTGAAGCAGTGCTTGTTTACTGTCATAAACAAGCTCTGTTTTGCTGGAAAAATAAGACCTGGTAACCAATGCCTGGAGTGGAAGTACTCTAAAATGGGCAACATGGGTATAAACAATTGGCTGGACTTGACTTTATATTTGCTTTTTGCAGTCATGCTTAGACATTGTGCAGAAATGTGTGACCCTAAACATAAATAAATAAATAAATAAATAAATAAATAAATAAATAAATAAATAAATAAATAACGGTTGAAAAAGGAAGGGGAATGTATGATTATAGAGACCACTCCCACCCCAACACAAATGCAGCAAGGGGTATTAAATGCTGCAGCAAGAGGAAAGGTATATGATTATGTTCACCATTCCCATCCCCCACCCCAACACAAATGCAGCAAGGGATATGTCTTCCACATATGCCTCCCTCGAATCCAGAATTTATGCTCAATATCATAGACTATGATCTAAGAGGAAAAAAAAATTCTGCCATTTTGTATATATTGTGCTAGGCACATTTGAGCAACTCATTCTAAAGACAAAGAGTTAATCACACCCTTTACCAAACGTAACAGCCATATCTTGCAAGTGGTCTTCAGTGCTATTCACAAAAATCACAGTTGAAATTTTACTTTTTTTTAAAAATTTTTCTCTCCATAGTCGATGACCTCGAATTGAAACCATTACACTTGTTCCTCTAAAGGGTTTGAGGCCATAAAAAATAAATATCTTGATAGATTATCATCAGATTTTGTTTTAAAAATAGAGGTGGAGTGAAGGGTATTATATATTATTATTTATTTTCAGGGAATCAAACTTTGACCAAGATATGTCCCTCCCTGTATGCATTAACCCTCTGCACGCTGATGTCAGAATAATAAAATTTCAAGTCGCAGCTTTTTCTCATAATGCAACTAGCTGGGAATTTAATCAATTCAATCTCGTTTGACAGAGCTCATTGAGCTCTGTCAAACAAGACTGATTGGTTAACTTCAAAGTTGCATTATGGGAGAAATGGGACAGGTTCTTTTCCACCAAGTGGATGCTCCACATGGCGGTGTTCCAGTTGCTTTGCGATCTCTGGGGTTATCCTCACATCGATATCTTTGCGACTCGTTGGAACCATCAGGTGGACACTTTCGTGTCCCTGTGTCCAGATGCTCTGGCTTTTGCCGTGGACACTCTGTCACTCCATTGGATCGGTCGTGTCGGCTATGCCTTCCTGCTGGTTCCAATTCAGCCTCAGGTTCTAACCAAGATGCAAACCTGCAGTTGTTGAATCATTTTGATTGCACCCGCCGCCTTAGTGGGTGTGGATCAATCTGCACCGCTCTTTGTTGGCTGCGGTTCCGGCATGTCTCTCTTTACATCGCGACCTTCTTTGCAAAGCTCACCCGAGGAGGTTTCACATCGACCCGACATATCTTTTGTCTGGTCCTGTCTCCTCAGTAGAGGTTTTTACGAGATGAGCAGTGGAGTTGCTTTTCTTCTTCAAGGAGACACTCCACTGGTTTAGCCTATGCGGCTAAGTGGAAGATCTTCTGTCGATGGTGTGCAGATCACTCTGTTGATTATGCCAATCCTTCGATCACACAGATTGCAGAGTTTCTGGTACATCTGTTTGATTCTCGGGGTCTCCAGCCTGCTACCATCAAAGGGTACAGGACCATGCTTTGGAGACCTTTTTCGTATGTGGGCCAGCGTCATATCGGCACTATTCCATACCTCTCCAAGCTTGTTTGGCACTTTTCCTTGAAAAGGCCTAGGACTTTGCAGCTTACCCCAAGATGGAATCTTTCTTGGGCGCTGCTCTGCTTGGGGGGAGGGGAGGGGTGGGGCATTCGAGCCTTTATCCCAGGTGGATATGCGTTTTCTCACATACAAGACAGCTTTTTTGATGGCTTCTGCCTCAGTCAGACAGGTTAGTGAGCTTCACGCCCCCTCGGTTGACCCAGTCTTTTTCAGGAGCTTTCCCAACAGTGTTATGTTTACCACTGATTGCTCCTTTCTGGCCAAGAATCAGATACCAGAAACTACTCCGCCTCATATCTGTATCGGGCTCTTCCTTCTGTTGAGGGTAAACGCCCTTTGCTCTGTTCGGTTCGAGCAATTCAATTTTATCTCAATCAGACGCTGTTCATTAGTTAGGGTAGGAACGATGTTTCTTATTCCTGGTCGACAGAAGATCTCTCCTCAATCCATTTTGCGGTGGATTTGTCTTGCTATTCGTGCAGCTTACGCTCGTCTAGCGACTGGCGATTGTATTACCAATCGTTTTTTCTGCCCACGAGGTGCATGTATTGTCTACCTCTTGGGGCTTATACTGACTCTGTCATGTTGTCAGATCTTATGCTGGTAACCTACTGGAGAAATGCTACTTTCTCCAGTTATCTGCAACAGTTGCAGGAGCAGGCAGAGGACCTTGTACTTCGGGCCCTCTTTCTTCTGCTCAGGCTGTTGTCTACCCCAGCCATTCGGCTTCTTACAGCTCTGTGCTGTTACTGCCCTTTCTGAACCATACACCTCATTTCTCATTGTCTTTTACTAATGTTTGTGATGCTATGGTTTGATAGGCGTAGGGACCTCTTCCTCTGTCCACGGTTCCAGTGCAGTTGGGTTATGTGTGGGTTGGTTATGTGACTCCCTCCATCCTACTGTCTATTCAGCCTGTAGTAAACAATTGTAAGGTAGGTTGATAAGAAATTTAAATTTTATAGTAAATCTCCTTTCTTATTATACCTACCACAATTGTTTACATGGAGGCTCTCCGTCTTCTTATTCGGGTAAGAATCCTTCCTCACTGCTGATCACATAACTCCTATGTTGGCAGACTCAAAAGAATGATTCATTGATTACTGCCTTGCGCACTGGTTTCCGGAAGTCGAGGAATTGTACTAAGAGAAGACCGTCCCCTTCTGGGTGTGCGCCGATGGTGCTCGACCCAGTTTTGGCTTATTTTTTCTTGGTGCTTTTGCACCACTTTTCTTTCCCAAATCTCTTGGGAAAGATCAAAATAGAGAGTATATTTTCCGAGTTAGGGTCTTGCCCTGTAGTGCAAGCCTGTAGTAAACAATTGCAGTAGGTATAATAAGAAAGGAAATTTACTGTAAAATTTTAATTTCTGTAAGTCTAAAAATGGGCATAACTGTGACAACTGTGGTAAGTATGCATGGACATGGACGTAACTCACAATATGCAGATATACTTTCCCCCAGAATGGTCTAATGCCACATCAAAGGACATCAAATCAAAATTCAACAACCCATGCCAGAGTTATAATGCAAAATGTTCAGATGTAAAGTTTTAGAAGTGTAACAAGGGCCAAAATTCTGATCTGTATGTATAGATGTAACCAGAATTTATGGGTGTCTTCTCCCACATTCTTGTGTCTCACCATACCAAAGGTCATCAAAATCCACACACATAATGCAAAACATTCATACACTTAGTTTTCTAAGTGTAACAAGGGCCATAACTCTGGTAGGAATGTACGGACATAACAAACGATATGCAGGTCTATCCGCATACTAAAGGACATCAAAATCTGACAACTGATACCAGAGTTTTAATTCAAAACGTTCATTTTACTATTTTGCTAATTCCTGCAAGGGTCATAACTCTGGTATGAATGTGTGGACAACACCCGTTATTTGTGGATATCCTTTCCCCATGCTGGTCTATCACCAAACCAAAGGACATCAAAATCCAACAACCAATGCCAGAGTTATTATACAAAATGTTTGTACATATGGACAGACAGACATATAAACAAAGACATTGACTATATACCCAGCAAATATCCTAAAGAGGTTGGGGGCATAATAAAATGATAGGATTACTGTTCATATAGCTGTCCCATATACTGAATTATACACAAGTGATGGTCAACAGATACCCAAACCAAATCAACCATTGGGGCTCTTGGTGCATGATTGCAAAAGAAAAATCTGGGGTGCAACCTAAAAGGTTTTGTGGTTTTTTATGGACTTACCTATGTTTTTAGCACAACAAAATCTTTTTAAGTCATTCAAGAAGTGTTTTCACAAGTGTTGTCTGCAAAATGTGTTACGAGTTAATCAGATTCATTCATCTTTTGTTTGTTCAAATAATTTTTTTGCACTAACTCATCTCCAGAAAAATAGTTGCATCAGGGTGAAGTTGCATTTGATGCATACCCCTGGGTTTAATACTAGAAACGGGAATTTTCCAGCTCTCATTTTTGAAAAGTCAGTCACGATACCGGGATTTTTCTGGTTTTTGTTTCTGAATATCAGTCCCAATACCTGGGAAATTAAGAGGACAGAACCAGGAATCAAACTGAAACCTTTGATTCACAATTCTAATCTACGAATTCCCATTCATTGGGACTGATTCTCAGAACCGGTAACCGGGAAATTCCCATTCACAAGATTAAACCATAGCGCTAACGGCACTGCTGGTCTCAGAAGAAGGTGAAGAAGTTGATATTCGCCATAATCGCATAAACTATAATAAAACTATAACATGCAATCATTGATACCATGGTCTGTGAAATTCCGGTTTCCAGGATTAAACCTTATTGATGCACCTGATAGAACAGGTGATTTGAGAGATTTACTGGGAAATTTATTGCATGACCCAACCAGTTCAGAATATTTCCTCCATGAGTTTTATGGTACTGTGTTTTTTTTCTCAATCCAATACAGATCTGATCATGACACACTTTTTTTATTGGGAGTTTAACAACACTTTCCACAGTGAAGGTCACCTAGGGTCATGCAGTTTTACAAGTGGATGAAGCTGGAGTACCCACAGAGAACCACCAAGCAGTGGTGAGCAAGTCCACAACATACTAACGTAGACTGCACAAGCAGGGTAAGCATTGGTTGAGGGCAACTGCACCATTGAAATGAAGTTCACCTTAGTGCAAAACAAAAACATGGGTAATCAGAAATAAGTGCCTTTCCCAAGGCAATGTTCTAATCACTTATACTGCACTGGTTTAGTACATTTGATTTGTTTTTAACCCTTTACCTAAAAAACTGGTCGCAGAAGTTAAAAATAAAACTTTTTCAAAACATTTTAAAATGAAAGTGTCAATGACACTGTAGCTCAACTTGTGTAAGACATGTACATGTATAGTATGTGACACAGCAAATCGCTTGGGAAAGATCAAAATAGAGAGTATATTTTCCGAGTCAGGGTCTTCCACTGTAGTGCAAGCCTGTAGTAAACAATTGTAAGGTAGGCTGATAAGAAACCAATTGTTTATGCCCGCCCACCCAACCGCCATTCACCAAACTAATAGTCGAGTTTGACTTCGTCACAACTCGACTAAAAGAAATACTGTGGCCAATCATTTTGTTGGAAAATGTATGAACAGAAAAAAGTCTTAATTATACAAAACTGAAGTGGTTAAATTACTAGTAACATTATGGATGACAAGATGTAATCTATTGTTTACTTCTCATATGACAGGTAGACAAAATATTTCTTTGCGTGAATGAATTATTTAACTCTTTACTGAACAAACCAGCTACAGCCCACCCCTGCTTAACTTACAAATTGACCTGTTAAAAAGAAAAGAAAATTAATTTTCAAAAAATTTCAACAAGCTTGTTCTAATGAAGGGTCACATGGTTTTGTTGAAATGTTTTGAAAAAGTTTTAAAAAAATAATCAAAATAACTAATTTTGATATCAAATGCATTGGGTAAAGGGTTACAACCCATCTCATAAGGGTCTGCTGTTCGATAGTGTCTCCACAACTGTTGGTTCCTGTCACCATGGCAGACACAAAAAAAAAACCTTCTATTTTTAGGCTTGTATACCACAAATTTAATCCCAATTGCCAACATGGGAGCACAGTGGCAATGTGTACTGAGGTTTACTGCACATCGATGGTGCAGTTGTCTTCAACCAATACCAATACTAACCCTGCTTGTGCTGAGTTAGTATGCTGGGGAGAGTGACAGTAGCTCTCCACTGCTGGTTGGTTCTCTCCACCTACACAAGCTTCCACCACCTGTTAAACTGTCTGACATGTGGTGACCCTGGCTGTTGAAAGTGTCATTAAACCTCAGTAAATAAATATCACAGATAAAATTTATGGTTTGTATAAGAAAACCCAGTCTCATCAAACTTTAGAGCTCTGGTGTGAAAATATTTAGCTGAAAAATATTCGCACAATGCACTTGAAAATACTCTATTACCTATATGCAATCAACAGATCCAATTTATTCTGAAAGTATACAAAATGGTTTAGTGCTTAAAAGTTATATGCAATATGCAATTAACAGGGATTTTTCATTAAAAAATACACAATTGAATGGCCCTTATGGTATATTTGAAGGAATTTTGTCTATAACCTAAAAAAAAAAGTTATCAAAAGTTTTTTTTAGCTGACATAACATGGATATTTTGAATAGAAAAAAAAACTGGTTCGACTAGATTTTCAAGGTGTGAGGAAAAGTTGACGAGATTTTTTTTGTGTACCAATCCATCAAAGCTCAGACAAAAACAACGATGTGTCTGGTTTTTCCTGTTGAATGGCCTCAATAATTGCATTTTCTTCTTGGGGCACAAACATTAATTGACACAAATATGAATGCAGATGACAAACCTGCATTTATCAAAATTATCTTGGTTAAAAGATGGAGGCATGCATGTGATTAAATTCTATTTTACCCATTCGTAGCTGTACTGCAAAAACAGGTTCAGTGAGAGATATTCAGTTGTCTATAACCTGATAGGATGTTTATTTATTGGTGTTCAGGGTCACTCTAAGCATATATGGCTATATCATGATTGCAACACAAGTATAAAACCAAGTGAATTACTTTTGTTAACTCTTAACCCGCTGAGCATTTTCAAAATATTTTTCATCAAATCTTGTCATGGCTGCTGTGAAGCAGCCATGACTAGATTTGGTGAAAAATTCATCCAAATTTATGTAAAGAAATCATTGGTCAAAAAGTTCATTCAATTTACAGGGAAGAAATTTGGTTAAATATGCCAAAATTTTACTTATTTCAGTGGCACAGGATTTTGTATACTGGGCATGAATATCCGCCAGCAGCATGCGAAGAGTTCAATATTAACAGGGCACTCCCACAATCTCGGGAATCACATTCAAGGACTTTCAAGGGCCTTTTGGGATTCAAATCAAAGATTTTCAAGAACCACACTGCACCAATTTTAAGGACTTGGCTTTCAAGAACCACCGATATATGACTTTTATAAAATTAAGGTACATATAGAGTACCTGCTGAAATAAGTTGCGGAATAACCATTAGAATATTTCTCTCACAATTTGTCCCTTGAGTGGAATAAGACATCATCTGCAATGCTTTAGCATTACAGATGGTGCCTTAATTGTTCCAATTATAGGACAATTCATTCTTTATTAATGCTACACAGGCTTTAGAGTACTGGCTAACCACAAATATTTTCAAGTACATTCAAAGGTGAGCGTGGTAGTCACATTTTTTTTCTTGGTTTTTTTTTCTTGACGTTTTTTTCTTGAGGTTCAGACTGATCTTAGGCACCGGCACCATACTATATGAGACCAAGGGAATAATTCATTACTGTGCCCCGCCATGAGTGCAAAGATTAGAAAAAGAGGCCCTGACTACAGAGCAACCTCCTTACCAAATTCTAGTATCTTATCCATCATGACCCTTCACAAATTAACGTAGTAGGCCATCACACAGAACTTGGGTAATGATTCTATATTTAACCCTTTACCTAACATGAAAAGCAGACGACACTTAAAACAAAATTCTTGAATAACTATTTTTTTTCATTTTTTGTCTCAAAAACAAAGGTTATGACCCTTCGTTGGAATGAGCTCAACAAGCTCATTCCAAAGAGAGGTCACAACCTATGTTTTTGAGAAAAAAAATGAAAAAAATAATGAAAATTAATCGCCGATTTTTGTGAATAGCACTGGCCGGTTTTGGCCGCTACATTGGGTAAAGCGTCAAGTTGAAACAGGGACTGTGGCATCCTGCCTACAGCAAAAAGTCTGCTCCAAGAAAGAGTTATTGTAATATGGAGACACCAGGAAGACAGTCAATCCAGATATGATGTCTCCAAACATTGTGCCTACTCACATTCACTGTGTGTAATGTAACCCACTGTACCTTTATATGCTCACTTCCCCAATTTTCGACTGCTCATTCTGTTATTATTAATTTTTGATATTATTTGTGAGATGGTATATTGTTGAATGAATTTTATTTCAAGGATCTTTGGGATTTCAGGCCTATTCAAGTACATTCAAGGCCTTGAAAATAAATTTCTGAATTCAAGTGCTTTCAAGAACATTTAAGAATGCAACTACCCTGGTAAAGAAGTATTGATTTCAAGTGTTAAGTCATGTGAATTACTTTTGTTAAACGAAACTAATTCTTTGAAATAGTTATAATACTAACTGAATGTTTTTAGCCCATTTCATTTATCATTGTTTTAAAGAAGTATATCGAGTTAGGTTTCAAGTTCATACCGATGTTAAATGGCCCAGGAACTTTATTGGAAAATTTTAACTCAACAGGCTAAGAGTTAAAAATAATAAGTATTGTTTTCCCAACTAAACAGGTCTAATCCATAAATACAGTAGGGCATAAAATTCCACGGGAATCTACGAATCAATTCACGTAACTATTCGCAAGCATAAATACACGCGAATCCAAGCAAATTCATAATGGTTATTGTGTAGACTCACATTATTATACTTCATTCATATAGTGGAAAACTGTTGGCAATTTAGAATATTCTAAAAACATTGTACCCAATGAATACAATAATCTTTAAGTTTGGAAACATCAACATTTACCCACCTTTAACTGTTATTAACAAGAGCAACGCGAAGCATGGCATATGCCCCTTCCTGCAATACCATGGATAGCATTATGCCATCAAAAGCATGACATGTGCCTGCAGCAATCTGTACTAATATAAACAAGCATGACAAAAATTATTTCAATCCAACGTATGATGACAGAGCTAGAGCAGCAAATATGTTGGACAGACACATTTTTCAATCACCCCCTAAGTTAAACAAGGGCAAATAACACTGTAAATGCTCATGCGAAGATATTAATTCTACTGTAGGATCTGTTCCCCCATGCTGAGGAACAAGTATGGTAAAAATTATTTGAATTCAACATATGATGACAGAGCTAGAGCAGCAAATATGTTTGACGGACACATTTTTCAATAATAATCCCTTAAGTTAAACAAGGGAAAATAACTCTGTAAATGTTAACGCAAAGATGTTAATTCTGCTGTAGAATCCGTTCCCCCATGTTGACGAACAAGCATGGCAAAAATTATTTGAATCCGACAAATAATGACCGTGCTAGGGCAGCAAATATGTTGGACGGACAGTCGGACAAATTTGCATTACTCACGAACGTATGCAGCTTTCCACTAGATACCACCTCTGACCAAGTCGGGGGCATAACTCCTCAGAAGTTTACAATTTTGAGTGTAGTAGCTGCAGAATAATTAAAGCCCATAACAAACTGACCCAAAACAGATTCCATCATTTCAACAAAACACTTTCAGGCCATGGATATTCTGCATCTGTCCAAAAATGTCACTCTTGCCTCAAATGAAATGTACACACTCATTCTTTATCTCTATTCTGTCTTCTCCAGTTTCCGTACGGGATGCCATGAGATTGCACGAGTTCACCGAGAGGTCATGTGTTAGTTCACCTTCTTTGGCACTGCACATAAGATTTAGGTCATCGATTAAATCTCTTACTATTCATACAAACGAAAGTTATTTTCCACCACAATATTCAAATTATATTCTTTGGACGATCGTCACTATGTGGAAGATACAATGGAAGGACAGAATTTTTCTGGAGGACTGGTGAGGCACAAGAATTTGGCGTCTGACTCTGTGATTTCGGGACTGCAACAAACTTTTACAACCAAGTTTGATAAGTTGTCTGCTGCTCTTACAGGACCGCCTTCGACAAAAACATCACAGCTTGGAGATGATGAGGATTACAAAACGGCGCCAGGACAGGAGTTCGGATCGCCAGTCAGAATCACTGGCCGACCAAGAGAGCTATCTTTCATTGATTTACAAGCAACTGGAGTTTGAGGAGACAGCTGGTTAAGCTCTGGATGCTCAACTGGTGAAAATTACCAACAGTTTGACTGACAAAGGCCTCAGTGAAGGCCGTTTAAAAACTGTTCAACAACGGTATACTCAACCTCAGAATGTCAACAATCTCCTGGTCCCAAAGTTAATAGAGAAATTTGGAGCAAGGTGAAATCATCAACACGCTCCAGGGACGAGAAGCTTCAGAGGGCCCAGTTAAAATTGACGCAGGGCAATTATGCAACTCTTCAAGTTCTTAATAATTTGGTGAAGGGGAAATCTCAACAGTCACCACTTGACACTGAAAACAACATTAAAATGTTGGTGCACTCTGTCAGCCTGTCCATAGCTGCACACCATGACATGCGAAGAAAAGAATTGCTCAAGCCAGATTTGAATAGTCAGTATGCTCCACTTTGTTTGGTGGTCAAAAATGACTCACAGATGTTGTTTGGCAAAGATCTGGCAAAGTCCATCAAAGACATTAATGAGACAGACAAAGTTGGTAATGACGTCACCAACTGCTATCACAAAGGCAGCAGTTTCCACTTCAAAGGCAACAGCAAATTAACTGGCAAGGGTAAAGGGCGGTTTTTTTTGGAAGGCCGGCCACAACACCTTACCACAAAGCCATCAAATGTTATTAAGCAAGCCACATACCTGTACCAGTTCTCCTGCCTCGGTGATGATGACTTCACCTGCCAACCGGACAACACACATGGAAACAACAGAACAGATAAGCACCAATTTTCTTTCTTGGTCTTTATTTATCAATGGTCTCAAATCCAAGTTGCAGAGCCTAGTGAATAATTCAGGGCCGGTCAGTTGAAGTTCCATGTCCACAATTGGCGGAAAATCACAGCTCACCATTGGATATTGAACAATAGTACTGGCATTAACACTGAGTTGTCGGGCCAACCAGCACAGTGCTCCCTACCAAGCACAATTAACTTCAGTCTTCCAAGAACATGAAATCATTTCTCAAGAAATTAAGAAACTTTTGGCGAGAGGCATTATAAAATCAGCAACATCCAATTGCATTGGAGAATATATTTCGACTGTCTTTATTCGACCTAAAAAGATGGATCATTCCGACTCATTTTGAACTTGAAACAATTTAATGAACATGTCGACAAGAAACATTTCAAAATGCAGAGTCTACAATCTGCCCTCAGTCTCATGACACCGGGGTGTTACATGGCATCTGTTGATTGGAAAGACGCCTATTATTCCTTACCAATAAAGGAGTCATCAAAAATTTTTTAGATTTTTTGGGGGGAAGGAATGAAATACCAATTTTGCATTCTCCTAAATGGGCTCTCTTCAGGACCTCGTTTTTTCACAAAAATTTCTAATGTGTTTTATTCTCATCTTCGATCTCTTGATCATTTAAATGCATCTTACATAGATGACTCCTGTCTGGTGGGTGAAGATTATGAAGATTGTTGCAATAACATTCGGGACACTGTCAATCAGGGCCTCGAAGCCGGGTTTATAATTCACCCTGAAAATGTCATGTGGACCCCTCACACACACTTCAATACTTGGGGTTCATTTTGGATTCCACTACAATGACTGTCTCACTGACACCTGAGAAAGCTCCCGACATTTGAATGTAATGCATCCAGTTATTACACAGTGATAAGGCTACAATTCAGAGTGTAGCTGAATTGGTAGGCAAAATGGTTGCAAATTTTCTGGGGTTTCAGTTCAGAAAACTATTTTATCGTAATTTAGACAATGCTAAAACTCATGCACTAAAACAAGCACTCAGATGCTTCAAATCTTGCATGGGGTGGTGTTTTTGGAACACAAACAAGAGGCCCCAGGGGGCCTGAGGGTGCTCACCTGACATGGTAGCCTAAATATCAACCCAGGGAATTGAGTTGAACAAGTTGCATCTGCCCCTCCTAAGAAAAGCTTATACCAAATATCCAAGATTCTGACCAGTGGATCTAAGAAAAAAGATTTTTAAAGAATATTCCTCATATTGAACCAAGTAATAATTCAAGCTCCCACAGGAAGCCCAAATATGAACCCACAGAGAGCCCAAATATGGACTCAGGGATTTGATTTCAATAAACGTGTGAATGAATCTTCCAAAGATGTTATATGTGAAATTTGAAAGCTTTTGGAGCAGTGGTTTGGAGGAAGAAGAGTCTTAAATGTTTTTCCCATTACCCACAGTAATGTTACCCAAAGTGTTAAAAAATGCTGACTCAGCACTTTTTCAAAAGTCCTGGAAAAGTACCCTATGATAAAATCGATTGCAAATTTTTTTGGCCCATTCCTTTCTGCTGTTCTTCAGGAAGCTTCACACAAAATAAAATTATCAGTGCCGTGTAGTTTTGAAGATATGGGTGTTTTAAATTTGTTCTATTTTTAGGTTCTGCAGTTCCCATGGAGCGACGAGAAAAGATTTTTTGGCATAAATTAGGTACTTATGACCCAATAAGCCCTCATATCAAATTTGGTTCAAATCAGCCTCTCAGTTCTGAAAATAGAAATTTTGGTACAATTTGGGCTCCCACAGGAAGCCCAAATATGAACCCAGGAACTTGACTTTAACAAACTTATATCTCACCTCCCTAAGAATACTGTATACCATATATCAAACGACTCTAACTGGTGGATGTGAAGAAGATTTTTGAAGAATATGCCTCATATTGAACTAAGTTATAATTCAGGTTCCCACAGGGAGCCCAAATATGAACCCAGGGACTTGGCTTGAACAAACTTGAATCTCACCCCCTAAGGATGCTGCATACCAAATATCAAAACATTCCGACTGCTGGATCTGAAGAAGATTTTTAAAGAAAATTCCTCATTATATTTATTTATTTATCGATGTTTAAGGTCACATATTTATGCACAACGGCTAATCATGACCGTGACAGTTTTATGAGTGGAGGAAGCCGGAGTACCCGGAGAGAACCACCGAGCAACGACGAGCAGCTGCCAGCTCCCCAACATCGTAACACCGCACTGCAGCATAGGCAGGGTTAGATTGGTTGAAGACATGCGTACCATCGACGTGCAGTACGGCTTAGTACACGGCGTCATCGTGCCCCCACGCGGGCAATGGAGATGAAGTGCCTTGCCCAAGGACACAACGCGGTAAATTCCTCATTTTGGAGTAAGTTATAATTCTGGTCCCACAGTGAGCCCAAATATGAACCCAGGGACTTGGCTTGAACAAACTTGAATCTCACCCCCCTAAGGATGCTGCATACCAAATATCAAAATATTCCAACTGCTGGATCTAAAGAAGAAGATTTTTAAAGAAAATTCCTCATTTTGAACTAAGTTATAATTCTGGCTCCCACAGTGAGCCCAAAACTGAACCCAGGGACTTGGCTTGAACAAACTTCAATCTCACCCCCTACGGATGTTGCATACCAAATATCAAAAGATTCTGATTGGTGGATCTGAAGAAGATTTTTAAAGAATATTCCTCCTACTGCACTAATTTAAACATTTGGGCTCCCATAGAGAGCCAAAATATGGACCCAGAGATTTGATTTCAATAAACATGTGAAACAATCTTCCAAAGATATTATATGTGAAATTTGAAAGCTTTTGGAGCAGTCGTTTGGGAGAAGTGTAGTCTTAAATGTTTTTCCCATTACCCACAGTTAAAAAAATGCTGACTCAGCACTTTTTCAAAGTCCCCAAAAAGTAAGTACCCTAGGATAAAACCGATGGCAATTTTTTTGGACCTTTCTATTCTGTTGGTCCAAAGGAAGCTTCACACCAAATAAGAATTCTCAGTGCCATGTAGTTTTGGAGATATGGGCGTTCTAAATGTTTTCTATTTTTAGCTACTGTGGTTCACATGGGGTGACAGAAATTTTTTTTTTGCCATAAATTAAGTACTTATGATCCAATAAGCCCTCATATCAAATTTGGTTAAAATCAGCCTCTCGGTTTGGAAAACAGAAATTTTGGGCGGGGCGAAAATTCTTGCCCCTCCCATAACGAAGGCAAATAGAGCTCCTCAAACTTCTTTTGAACAAATCTGAGTCTACGCCTCAAAAGGAAGCTGCACACCATATATCAAGTCTCTGCTACTTCTGGTTCAAGAGAAGAAGATTTTTTAAGATTTAAGCACACTTTTTGGGCCTGGCCCTACTGAGGGCCGAGGCAACTTGATTTGAACAAAATCAAAATGCGATGTCATAACAAACTATTATCTCAAATTTCAATTAAATCGGTTCAGCGGTTTGGGAGGAAAAGACGCAAACACCATGTTCACAGACGACAGACGGCGAGTGATCACTATAGCTCCCCTGACAAAGTCAGGCAAGCTAAAAACAGGGGGGTGGTGGTCAGACGAGGAAGCAGGCCTCCACATAAATGTTAAAGAGCTTTTAGCAGTTTGGCTAACTTTGCAATCATTCTTCAACATGTTCACCAACAAGCATATTCAAATTCAGAGTGACAACACACCCACAGTAGCATATATCAATAACATGGGTGGAACCAAACATACTTGTAATCATCTGGCTCAAAAAATATGGCACTGGGCTTTAATAGAAATGTGTGGTTATCGGGTATCCCAGGTGCTCTTAATGTCGATGTGGATCACCAAAGTCGACTTCATCATGATAATACTGAATGGAAATTAGATCCACTCATTTTTCGCAAACTTACTCTAATATGGGGCATCCCAGAGACTAACCTTTTTGCATCCAGACTAAATTATCAGGTGGCACAATATGCTACCTGGCAGCCAGACCCAGGGGCAGTTGCCATTGATGCATTTTCCTTCCCATGGTATCATACATTGGTCTACTTCTTTCCATCATTTAACTTGTTGGGAAAAATTTTGCCAAAAATTGACCGGGATGAAACGGAGGCTTTGGTGATAGCCCCTTTTTGGACCACAATTTATGGTTCTTTGGTTCTCAAAACTCACTAGAAAACTTATAGACTGCCCTTTTCTTTTGCTTAGGGGAAAATACACACTGATACTGCCCTACAAGAACGAACGTCGCCCATTGATGAAGATGTCAGGAAAACCCTCCAAAGTAAGAAGATTTCGACACGAGCTGCTGACATCCTCATGTCGTCATGGTGACACTCAACAAAGAAACAGTATCAAACTTACATTGGTTAGTGGCAAAAATTTTGTGGTGAAAGGGGTGTCAATATACTGTTACCACTTATAGGTATGGTCTTGGAATTTCTTACTGTATTATTTGACAAAGGTTTACAATATAGTGTAATTAATACAGATCCGGTGTTTTGCATACCAACATTGACAGTCATAAATATGCCATTAACAGATTCATTCAGTTGTGCACTGTCAACTTTTTTTCTAACTGACAAGGGGAAAACTGTTGGCAGTCACCCTTTAGTAAGGTATTTTTTTGTGGAGTTTTCCAACTCAGACCAGCTGTTTCCAAAAATTTGGGGGTCTGGGACGTACAACCAGTTTTGAACTGGATACAATCAATCACTATTACTGACAGCATATCGCTAAAATTGTTAACCATTAAGTTAGCTGTTCTTTTGGCCTTATTAACAGCACAGAGGGTTCAAACCTTACATTTATTGAAAATAAGTAATATTATACAGTTTGACACTTACTATGTGATACACATTACAGACTTAGTTAAACAAAATCGGCCAGGCAAACACATCAGACTCATAGAACTTCATCAGTTTCCGGATGATAAGAACTTGTGTGTATTCACCACATTACAAAAATATTTACTGAATACTTGTCAGTTGAGAAGGGATATACAACAACTGTTCATAAGCTATGTACAGCCACACAAACCAGTCACAAAATCGACCATTGCATGTTGGATCAAAACAGGACTTGCAATGGCTGGAGTGGACATGTCATTGTTTACACCACACAGTACAAGATCGGCCTCTTCCTCATCGGCGGCACACAATTTGGTGCCTTTTTTCAACTATACTGTCTACTGTAGGCTGGTTCAGAGAAACCACCTTCACAAAGTTTTACAAAAAGCCTATTACCAAGTGAGGAGAATTTGCATCCTCCTTGTTATCAACATTCAAACAAAATTAGATTGGATACAATATATAGTGGCAGCAAATGCAATACTATACATGAAATTACTCTCAAACACTGATATAATTATGTTAGGTGTTTCTTGAGTTTTTCCACCGTTTTTTATTTGAGTAACTTCGAGGACAGCGTTAAACATCTCGTGGCATCCCGTACTGAGACGGGAGAAGACAGAATTGTTCAGTTAAGCGAGACTTACCTGAAGGGTAAGGTGCTGTTTGACTGTAATTCTGTCGTCTTCTGTCATAGGGTATGATAATATGCCCTCCCTTCCCGACCCCATGCATGTCATCCATACTAGCACTATGTGTCATAACTACAACTCATGCTGTTGAATATAAACACATATAAAACATACACTTACAATAAATGCCAGTTGATATCAGATTGGGGCTTAATTGTACATGTACACATACATGCAGGTTACCGTCCTCTCGTTATGTTAAAGTGTAACCTCTCAGTGAACTCTTGCAATCTCGTGTTATCCCTCCCTACGACAGAAGAAGACAGAATTACAGTCAAACAGCGCCTTACCCTTCAGGTAAGTCTCGTTTAACTAGGCAATTATATTCTCATAAGAAGAAATATACGAAAATTGATGGGATCGGATATTTTTAAATAAATTGCAATCCTCTATTCTACATCTTTAGCCAAAACAGATAGTTCTCTGTTGCAGAAAAGGGTGCAAGTCAGCCAGCCACCTCCCCCCTCCACCCCACAACTTATGTGGATTGAGTCCCCATACTATTATTGTTACCACACTTAATATATATGACTAGCCATTTTGAATGAGGTTTAGCTTCTAGAAGTCATATCGGCTAGTCAAAGTCATAATCAAATCGGCAGCTGCAATTTCGGATAGATTGTCCATGACAGTTTTTAATAATTTGACCTTTGATGTATTCTTTTATCTAAAAGAAGAAAACTATAACAAACTTTTCAAAACTTACATGATGACTTGGCCCATTGCAGATAATTTTCAGTGCTCCATTTCTTTGATAAGGCTACTTTATTAACCCTTTGAACATGCTTTTCTGGCCCAGGAACATGGTAAGTCAAATTTCATTAAGGAGTATGGCTGCTAAGTGAATGTGTGGGGTAGACCAATCACTATTTTCAATGTGCTGACTTAAGGCTGCATGCTGAAATATTAATTGGTCTACCCCCTAGGGTTCAAAAGACTAGTCAACTAGTCAACATCGACTTCTGTGGAATTGACTGTGGACGCCGAAATCCACATTTGACTAGTCGCTACTTGTAGTATTGAAAGAGTCAATTGTCCATCATGGGAAAAAGTGGGTTAAAATTCGGCCTAAAATGCATTCACAGATTCGTACACCAAACACAATGTGCAAATGGGACATTAAAGCAAAGCTTGTGCACCTATGTGGATACGCTTCATTTCTGTGCAGTTTTGTGCGAGTTGCGACTCCAACAACATCAGAGGCAAATGCCAACTCTCCGTCTTTGAAATGTAACGCACGTGTTTTGAGTAGAATTCAGGTGGTTAAATCAACCAACATAACTCCAGGACATTAAATTCATAGCTATCAATAAACATGCATCATCCCATATTACACCTGTGTGGGATAAAGGCAAAGTTTATATCACACACCCTTTATCTCAAACAGGTATAAGATAAATATCAACATCATTTCATTGTGGTCCGAGCAATGTAGAAGCGGAATTAAGCCTGTACTCCTTGCCGGAGTACCAGTTGAGATTCGCAATTTGTGACGAACAAGATCTTCAATTGTTTAAATACCTATACCTCCGATGGAAGCACATAAGAGTTTATGATGGGCTTTGTGTTTATATGCACACAGGAATTTGTGAGTTCTGAGGTGCTAGATGCCGATTGCCGAGTGGACTTGTGGCCTGGAAAAATACACTTGATTTTTTGTACATCTGATGATCAACTTTAAAATTTAAATTTACGGGGACAGGAAAGCCTCGATTAGTCGACGTCGACTCGACTTTGGGTTACCGACTAACCAACCTTGGAACTCCAGTCGTTTGAACCCTACTACCCCCAAATAATTAATATGGACTCTTCCAATTGTTGCTACCGAATAGACATGGAAGATACCACCAGGGTTCAAAGGGTTAAGTGGAAAAGTGCTATATTACTTTTCAATGATTATGTGTAACATGAGAATTATTTTTTTAAAATACCACACTACTGGCAAAAGTTTATCAAGATATTGCTCATAAATAATTGTTTTGTTGCAGTTTATTGTAGAGTTCCAATTGGCACTGTTCAGTAAATTGTAACAAAACAATTTAAAATTAATATTTTTCTTCCACTGCTGAGCCAACAACAAATTAGTGCAAACAGTGTAAAGCCACTATAGTGGCTTTTAGCACTTTTCAGAAGGGCCCTGGCAGTGACTTCTAGCACTCAACCAGTTAAGTCTAATGTGATGCAGGAAATCCAACACTGCATTTGAATTCCCATGATCTTATTTATGAGAGATTCTATGTGAACAGATTTTACAGCATGTTCAGTTTACCTCGTTGGAGTGCATACTGGTTAATGAGAAATCCCTGTTAATTGCATATATCTCTAATCAATCCAACCATTAACTATCTGTTCTATCTAGAAAATTTTACCGGTTAAATCATTAAAAGAGCATTAAATTTCTTTTGATTGTCAATATTTGTTCACTTGTCTTTGGCTAATTACAGTTTATAGGAGAGTGCCCTCGGACACTTTCCTGTAGACTGTGAAGAGGAAAATCCATAGAGACTGAATAATTTCACTCTCATTGTCAGGGCAAAGCCAGCCTAAATATAGGGGCAAAGGGCCTCATATTTAAAGATACTGTAAGTTCAAAATATATTCCGCATCAAGGCGAAAAACCTACATGAATTTCACTTCTCTGTAAAGCTGGAAAAACACACGTGGTGTATATCCAGCTTTAGCGCAGGGACCCAGGGGAGAAACGGTATGTTAGATAAGGTCTGATCTCATTTAATTTATACAGTAGTCGGAGTCTTACGAGACGTAATCGGTTTTCGTCACAGCCAATTGAGAAACGAGATTTTAAAACGATAGAAATGTCTGTCGTGTCGTCACCTGATCATTAGTTATAGCAATGCGTGTCAGGAACGAATCATCGTTAAGTCACGCGTGAGATGACTTGTATTGATTCTGCCTCGATATACGTCATCTCCCACCGTTTTGACAGGTGGACAGATGAGCGTCGGTCCACCTGACAGTTTAGGGTAAAAAGTATATATATACCTGGAAGGGCAGAGCATTAGACACACACTTGGGGTCACACACACGTTGGTGAAGTCCAGGACAGGCGGACTCTGTTTCCTGGCATAAGGGTACCTTCGATCACAGGACCCTGAAACGGCTGGAATCGCCAGAGAGGGCATTCCATGATTGATTTAGCTTAACATTGATAGATGGCTACGGGGCCGAATTCGTGAGAAGGAACACCCCAGGTGGAACGTTAAAGTTTAGATTGTCGAGTAGCATGTATCGTCCTGCAATAGTCAGAAGTGTAGGTTAATTGTATTGTGCGTATTAACCCTTTGAAGCGTCAGCCTGATTGCGTTCTGAGTAGTTTATTTTGCTGTCGGAACATCGTAATACCGACTGGAGATCGGTGTGAGTGACAATTTCGCCCTAGCACAAAAAGGGGCATCTGTGAATCGTGAATTCAACCAGGAACGGTGGATATTTCAATAGGACTTTCACGGAGGACTTTCAAAAGGCACATAAGGTATGAGTAGACAATATCTGACCCAAATCAGAAGTACGGTGGTTTATAGATGACGAACATTGCTGGTCGGAACCCTCCGACAGCCAGAGGTACAGTTACGCGCAGACGTTGACATTTGAGCCTAAGCGGGTGAAGCTCTTATGGCGAGCTCACAGTAATAACATTTCAGATTTGTGAAGCTCTTATGGCGAGCTCACGGTAGTAACATTTCCAGTGTGTAGACTATAGTGCCAGTACAGGGCCATAGAATGACTATATGATTGTTTAGAATTATTTAACCGTAGTGACCCATTTTCTGTGAAAAGAATTGAATTGTTGATTGTTGAAATATTGAAACGGATTTATTTTTATGTGTAAATAAAAGAATCGTTGTTACTTTAAATCATTCTTTCCATTATACAGCCTGAAGTGATTAGGAATCACACCTAACGGAAATCGAACCTATTTCAGGACAATTTGGCAGAGAAGGAATCACGGCGTCGGTCTAACTCAGCTCTCTGCGCCGAGTTCGCGACACTTGGATTCCGACCCTCCACGTTGGTCTAACTTTCCCGCAACTTCATCGGCGGGACTAAATAACCCCACGTCAGCCCAGGCCTTACGGGGCCTCAGGTGTCCCTGACATTGATTGGCGAGTGCTACCAGGATATTTCTAAAAGGTAAAAAATGGCTATATGGAAATTTTGTTTTATTTTAACGGCGGTTCTGTTTAGGTTTTGTGCGTTCGGTCAGTTGATGCCGTTCAAGGGTTTAATATCGCAATACAGTAGTCCCCAAAAGGATACTTAATAGCCACTATAACTGCGTTAGGTTTCAGAATATTTGGTGCGTTTAATTACGTTAAATTACAGAGGTAAATTAGGATCAATTGCCATATTTTTTTTTTCTTTCTTTCTTTTCCTTCTTCATTCTTTCTGGCGAGTGTTGAAGATAGAAAGAAAAAATCAAAATGGATGTTGTTACACCCCTCGCCCAACTGGTATCATTAGGCAAGGAAATGGGCCTTGAGGGAGCTGAACTTCAGAAGTTCGTTAAAGATAAGCAGAAACGTGAGGCCAAGGAGATTGCCTTACGCAACGAGGCGAGGGAGAGAGAAGCCCAATTAGAACGAGAGCGTGAAAAAGACGCAAGAGAGGCGAAAGAGAGAGAGATTCAATTAACAAATGAGGCGAGGGAGAGAGAAGCCCAATTAGAACGAGAGCGTGAGAAAGACGCAAGAGAGGCGAAAGAGAGAGAGATTCAATTAACAAACGAGGAGAGGGAGAGAGAAGCCCAATTAGAACGAGAGCGTGAGAAAGACGCAAGAGAGGCGAAAGAGAGAGAGATTCAATTAGCAAATGAGGCGAGAGAGAGGGAAGCCCAATTAGCAAGGGAGGCAAGGGAGGCAGAACGGGAGCTCGAACAACAGAGGCACGAGAGAGAATTAGAGCTCCTCAGAGCAAGGGCCGATGTGGAGAATGAAAGTCGGCGCTCAGGGGATGGGAGTGCAGGGGTAGCAATTCATGCCCCACGCCCCCATCTCGCTCATTTCAATGAAAACACAGATGACTTGGACTCGTACTTGGAGAGGTTCGAGCGTTTTGCCTCCAGTCAAATGTGGCCAGAAGACACATGGGCTATGTGCTTGAGCCCTTTGTTGTCAGGTAAAGCCCTCGAGGCTTATACCAGTATGCCTCCTGCACTTCTTAATGACTACGGTGAGCTGAAGAATGCCATCCTTCGGAGATACCAGCTCACTGAAGAAGGATTCCGGACCAAGTTCCGAGAGATTAAGCAGGAGAAGGGAGAAACAGTACCTCAGTATTTTGCCCGAGCTAGGCGGTACTTTGACCGCTGGACTGATCTCGCAGAAGTGAATGAGTCATATGGAGCCCTGCGAGATCTATTTCTCCGGGAGCAGTTTTTAACTACATGCTCCAAGGAGTTGGGCCTGTTCATCAAGGAAAGGGGTCCGCCCACCTATGATGAAATGGCAACTGTGGCAGAACGCTACATCGAGGCCCACGGTGGGAGTGTAAACGCACCCAAATTGGCTAGGGGTGGGGCAAACGGGTTGGCAATGGCACCCGTAAGGCAACACCACCCCGACCCTCCTGCGTCGCAGACCAGCCGGAAGGGGAGCGCTCCCAAGGACACCACTTGTTTTATCTGCAACAAGCGGGGTCATATTGCCAGGGACTGCTGGCAGAAGCAGGTAAGGACCACTGGGAACATTAGACCACCTCAGCAGGGGGCCGGGAATGCAGCGCCAAGGGGTTGGAAGCAAGGTGACCGCATAAATCCAGGGCCCAGTAGGCAGACGGCAGCGTTCTGTCAAACTATCGGTCCAGAACACAGTCCCCTCCGGGAATGTATACAAGAGGGAGAATTAAGGCAGGAAGGCGGGAAGGTTGTCCCGATAATAAGTGGCATGTGTGAGAGGCTCACAACTTCGCAGGAGAAGATTTATATGCCAGTGTACCCAGGGTATGTGGGACAAAGGGAGATCCGTCTGCTCCGGGATTCTGGGTGCTCCTCTGCAGCGGTTAGAAGGCAACTGGTTGACGACAAGCAATTGTTGGGTCGTGACCATTTGTGTATTTTGATAGATGGGACCGCTAGAAGGTTCCCCATCGCGAGGATAACGGTGGATACCCCATTTTATCGTGGCGAAGTGGAAGCCATGTGCATTGAATCACCTGTGTATGACCTGGTCATAGGTAATATCCCAGGGGTGAGGGCAAGCCCTGATGAGTTATGGTCCAGGGGTAGGGGGCCAAGTTATGGCCCAACGAGGGCAAAGGAAGTTCAAGTCGGTGGGCAAGGACCCCCGGCGGTTGCACTCGGTAACGTACCGAGTAAGGAAGGGAAGGTTCCCAGGGGGAACCAGTCCGATAGTCCAGGGGATGGCCCCTACACGACGAAATGTCGCAAAGTTTCAAGGGAGACGACTCCTGTCCAATTAGGGAGAAGGGGCCGCAGGCGGTCCAGGCTAAACGCCAAACGGCGAGGGAACCCAATGGGGTCATTGGGGAAAGACCCTCAAGCAAATTTATGTGGGGGAGTTGAGCTCCCCCAGAAGTCGGTGTCACCTGTGTGGAGAGGGGAGGCCAGACCCACGCAAATGGCTGGGCAAACTCCTCCAGAATTGAGAGGGCACGGGTCAACACAAGTTGAGTATGTTAAAGTGGATGGGACCGCTAAGGTGGGCGCCCAGGTGACCGAGAAAAGGGTCCACAAATCAAAGGAGAAGCATCCTAGGTGGCGGAGACCACGTAGAGAGTGCCGGGGGCGCACAGCGCCCAATGTGCGCAAGAAGTCGTCGCAATGGACCGGGGGGTCGACGGCACAAGGGCCAAGGACGGCCAGTGTCGTTCGAACGATGGTAATCGCCGGGACGAGTGAGCCTGGGGGATATAGCGCCAAGGGAAGCTCTTGGGAATGCGACAACGACAGGGTATGGGGACCCTGGTGGAATACCCGTAGAAATGGCGGGGCGAGAAGTAGGGGTGTGTCAAGGGTTACCCAAGGGGATACTGGGAACCGGGCCCCTACCAATGGTCGGTGGTTATAAAGAAGCAATAGTTGGGTGGCTGTGGGCCTGGTGTCTGGGACGGGGGCTCCAGTCGCAAATATTTTTGTTGGTGAGGTGATGGGCTTCGTAAACTCGGTGTTAAGGCCCGGAAGGAATTTTCTTATTTTAGTATTATTATTGCTCTGACTGCTGACTCGAGTTGTTTGTGAGTGCGAATGTGAGATACACTGCCTCGTCTGTCGCGTGTGCGTGGACGGGGAGCCTGTGTGTCGAGTTTTTGTAAGTGTGGGATACACTAACCCCATCTGTCGCAAAGGCGCGGTCGGGAAATCTGTGTGTTGAATGTGTGAGTGTGTGCGTCACAATTTTAATCCCCTGGTTGAGCTTTGCGAGGGTGAGGCTCAACATAATGCAGGGGTCGTTTGCCCCTTCACAAGACATAGGGGAACGGGAGGCGAAGTTACACTCCGTTGGACGGTGTTACTCGTCGGAGTGAGTGCCAAGTGAACTGTTTGCAAAATGGGCGAACGTGTATAAAAATGTGTATGTTTAGGTGTAAATATATAATATTACAGAGAGAGAGTGCTGCAAATCTAAGAGCAAGGCTACTCTCCATATGTAAACCCGCAAGACGGGAGCATGTGGTAGCGTGTGTGTCGTGGGAATCGGTATGGCCGACGCATGAGCCCGGTCATGAACCCCACGACCACTAGGGCACGGTTTTGTAGTCTTGAACATGATGGGTAGATTGTAAAAAGGTGTGAGAGGCGAACGTGCGTGGCTTTGCCCCTCGTGTTTTAAGAGATACACAGGGTGTTTCTCTCAGGAAGGGAGTTGTCAGGGCAAAGCCAGCCTAAATATAGGGGCAAGGGGCCTCATATTTAAAGATACTGTAAGTTCAAAATATATTCCGCATCAAGGCGAAAAACCTACATGAATTTCACTTCTCTGTAAAGCTGGAAAAACACACGTGGTGTATATCCAGCTTTAGCGCAGGGACCCAGGGGAGAAACGGTATGTTAGATAAGGTCTGATCTCATTTAATTTATACAGTAGTCGGAGTCTTACGAGACGTAATCGGTTTTCGTCACGGCCAATTGAGAAACGAGATTTTAAAACGATAGAAATGTCTGTCGTGTCGTCACCTGATCATTAGTTATAGCAATGCGTGTCAGGAACGAATCATCGTTAAGTCACGCGTGAGATGACTTGTATTGATTCTGCCTCGATATACGTCATCTCCCACCGTTTTGACAGGTGGACAGATGAGCGTCGGTCCACCTGACAGTTTAGGGTAAAAAGTATATATATACCTGGAAGGGCAGAGCATTAGACACACACTTGGGGTCACACACACGTTGGTGAAGTCCAGGACAGGCGGACTCTGTTTCCTGGCATAAGGGTACCTTCGATCACAGGACCCTGAAACGGCTGGAATCGCCAGAGAGGGCATTCCATGATTGATTTAGCTTAACATTGATAGGCGGCTACGGGGCCGAATTCGTGAGAAGGAACACCCCAGGTGGAACGTTAAAGTTTAGATTGTCGAGTAGCAGGTATCGTCCTGCAATAGTCAGAAGTGTAGGTTAATTGTATTGTGCGTATTAACCCTTTGAAGCGTCAGCCTGATTGCGTTCTGAGTAGTTTATTTTGCTGTCGGAACATCGTAATACCGACTGGAGAACGGTATGAGTGACAATTTCGCCCTAGCACAAAAAGGGGCATCTGTGAATCGTGAATTCAACCAGGAACGGTGGATATTTCAATAGGACTTTCACAGAGGACTTTCAAAAGGCACATAAGGTATGAGTAGACAATATCTGACCCAAATCAGAAGTACGGTGGTTTATAGATGGCGAACATTGCTGGTCGGAACCCTCCGACAGCCAGAGGTACAGTTACGTGCAGACGTTGACATTTGAGCCTAAGCGGGTGAAGCTCTTATGGCGAGCTCACAGTAATAACATTTCAGATTTGTGAAGCTCTTATGGCGCGCTCACGGTAGTAACATTTCCAGTGTGTAGACTATAGTGCCAGTACAGGGCTATAGAATGACTATATGATTGTTTAGAATTATTTAACCGTAGTGACCCATTTTCTGTGAAAAGAATTGAATTGTTGATTGTTGAAATATTGAAACGGATTTATTTTTATGTGTAAATAAAAGAATCGTTGTTACTTTAAATCATTCTTTCCATTATACAGCCTGAAGTGATTAGGAATCACACCTAACGGAAATCGAACCTATTTCAGGACAATTTGGCAGAGAAGGAATCACGGCGTCGGTCTAACTCAGCTCTCTGCGCCGAGTTCGCGACACTTGGATTCCGACCCTCCACGTTGGTCTAACTTTCCCGCAACTTCATCGGCGGGACTAAATAACCCCACGTCAGCCCAGGCCTTACGGGGCCTCAGGTGTCCCTGACACTCATGATAATTCAAACTCGATCCACACAACATGAAACCTTTTAAAGTTGTGGTACCTGCACTTCAGAATAAAGCCCAAATATGGGCTTCTAGCACTCAACCAGTAAACTGCATATTAGTTATAGAGGGGAATCTGGTTAAGTGAATACTCCTGACTTCTTGTGTTCTGTTATTTTTCATGGGCACGGCTTAAGTCAAATGATAGATTATAGATGCACCAGCTCTCGAATACGATGAATTTTTATCTCAAGTTAAGACAATTTATTTATTTATATTTATTTATTGGTGTTTAAGGTCACTTTTGGCATCTTTGGCTATCTCATGACTGCATAAGAATGAAGTCAAGTTAGCCAATTGTTATTACCTATGCTGTCCACTTTAGAGAACTTCTGCCCCAACCAATGGTTCCAGGTCCTATTTCACCAGTAAAGCAGAACTTGTTTACAGCACTAAACAAGCACTGCTCCTCTTCTCAATGTAACCATGGAGGAATGTTAAGACAATTAAAGGAGATTTTAAAACCACAGATGATATTTGTAACTTTATCCCATATGGCAGTTGAGAAAATGTATGACAATATGTGATTATAGAAGGGCAGACAGAGAAGTGTAAGAAACTGACAATGCATTAATTGTTTAAAAATAACAACCCATCCCCTGTAGATTACGTAAAAATATGTGATTACAGATGGGCCATCAGAGAAGCACATGTAACAACTGATAAAAAAAATATTTGTTAATAACAGCCCTCCCAAGTCATTTAAGTCTTAACCCACTAAGTATTTTCAAGATATTTTTCATCAAATCTGGTCATAGCTGCTGCAAAGCAGCCATGGCTAGATTTAATGGCTAGATTTGATGAAACATTCATCTAAATTTCACTCAAGGAATCATTGCTGAAAAATCTATTCAATTTACTGGGAAGAAATTTGATTACATATACCCATATTATACTTATTTCTGTGGCAAGAATAATTATGTCCTGGGTGGGAATATCCATCAGCAGCATTCAAGGAGTTAAGGTACAGTGAATGAAAACATTTATGTGGAGTGCATTGAATATTATAATGAAAATTTATTTGCATGAGCAATCAGTGTTATGGTACTCCTACCATTCATATTACATATTTATTTGTGCTTCCTGTGTCCTTGATTATCTGCAGGAGCATTATAATGTAACAAAGAAGATGCGCATAAATGTTAACATAGGATTATACAAATATGTTTTTACTGTGTAACTTTGTTAATTCAATAGCCACTTTGCCAGTGCAAATTATTCAACTGGAATATTCATTTAACTGGTAAAGTGGTAAATTATTTTATGGTCATCCAAATTTATCCACGTGTATTTGCCTTTGTTACAATTTATAGTTGAGTGACGACAAGCACAAACTGTAACAAGACAAATCCATAAAGACTAAATGTCACTTCCAGACCTTTGTGGGAATAATAAACAGTGGCACAAAAGAACATACTTCTCATTTTCAACCCAGAGGTGTGATAGCACTCCTGGAAACTGTGATTGATGACTGGCAAAAGAAAACTAATTTTCCTGGAGTAAAATAACCAAGCCATTATTTGTTTAAGATGAATAAAATTAAAAAGTCAGCTGTTAGTGTATTTTTGCAATCTTCATAAGGAGATATTCAAAAGAATATGAAGTACATCCACAGAAAATGAAGTCTTAAAGTTGTGATACCTGAGCTTCAGGGTAAAACCCAACCCAAATATGGTCTTCCAACACTCTATCTGTTAACAGGAATTTGGTCACTTTCTATTGTATTATGGAGATAATCTGAGCATTTATTTTATTGTATCTCAGAATTTCGTCAAACAAGGTATAATAGATTAAATTTAATGCTTGTATTGGATGTACTGAGGACAAATTATTATCCCGGATAGGTGAGGGTGTGAGATAGGGAAATCTCACCTGAGGGCAAGCCTCGTGTCTGGACCAAATATCTTCTCCCGAGGTTGAGATTTCCCCATCTCACACCCACCCCCATCAGTGATAATTTTTCTCAACCCCTGCTCCCCCCCCTCCCCCACCAAAACATTGTTGAGCTCATTCCAACAAGGGGTCATAAGCTATGTTTTTGACACAAAATGTTATTGAGAAAATAGTTATTCAAGAATATTTTTGCAAGTGTCATCTGCCTTTCGTGTTAGGTAAAGAGTTAAATTAGGATCAGATGTGAAGAGCCTGTATCTGTTTTTGAACAGTCAGTGTCTGAGAAACAAAGTATGTTTGTTCTGAGTTATGATTGGTTAAAAATAACAAAAGATGCCTCAAATGTAAAGCTACAATAAAGCTACAATAAAGGCTCCCTTCGCATTTCTCTAAGCTTGGATAGATACTCTCTTCAGCCTGGATAGTAGCTCCTAACACTGAGAAATTTGAAAAAGAAAATATTCATTGAATTAGGACTTAATGACTAAAAACCTAAGAAGCTCTCAGGCCACCAGTCTAATTCTGTAAGAAACTTCATGTTGTTATGGCCTGACACATGTCTAGCCCTCAAATAGGCCATTGCCTGTGTTTATATGTTCACTCATCTGGAATATTTCAGTTGATTGGAAAAGTGAACCTATGGTTTGCTTTTCTGACCAAGTGATATATTCTGGACGATTGAATCTGAAACAATTCATAAAGATTCATTCTCTGTGAATCAAAGCTAGTGATATTGTAGAAATGAGGGTATCAGAGCAAAAATCTATGTTTCCTCGCTCATGTTTCATATTCAGTCCAATGCAAATAATATTTTGTTTATACAAATTTGTTCTATTCCAAATTATTTGAGAGTGCCTCTGGGCAATCTCCAATAATTTGTAATAAAATATTTTGAACTACAAATTCAGACCATCAAAAATAATCTAACCCTCAACCAGTTAAGTAATATAACAATAACATGATTTTCAAGGGTATTACGGTTCTTTAGCGGCCCAACAGAAATGATTACCAGCCCGAGGTCTTATCAGCACTCCGAGATGAAGTTGATAATAAGACAGAGGGATGGTAATAATTTCTGGCAGGTCGCTAATAGAACCATAATGCCTATAAACATTGGAGAAAATCTCTGGACAAACTTATGTCTAGAGACAGATGTATGGACAAACCGATGGATGGATGGATGGATGGATGGATGGGTGGATGGATGGATGGATGGATGGATGGATGGATAGATGGATGGACATTTGGACGGACAAATGGATGGCCAGATGGATGGACAAGATGATTTCAGTATAACCCCCAAAATGCTTCTCTGATGGCCATTCATAATCACATATTTTTGTCATGCATAATCTACTGGGGATGGGATGTTATTTTTAAACAATTAATTTTTGTCAGTTTCTTATGCTTCTCTGTCTGCCCATCTATAATTACAAATGTGAGGACAAGAAATGATAATGAGATGACAATAAATTCCAAGTCCAACAAATGCAATAACTCTTGAAGGAATACCTGGACAAAGCTGGTTTGCAATCCCATTCTTATTATCACCAAAAAGCTATATTTTAAATTTGGGAAACATATTTTGAACTGTTTTCTTGTAAATGTGAAGAAATGGAGAAAGATGGATGGACAGAAGGATGAAAGGATTGATAAAAACTTGGACAGATAAAAGAAAAGATGAATAGAATCCATTCCTATATCCCTCTCATCACGTGGCTGGGGATAAAAATAAAAAAAAAACTGAATGGTAATTTTTATGTACAGCACTGGGTGGATTTGGGCAATCTTTGAGATAAAAAAAATTAAGAAAAAGAAAGGCATTCAGAGTTTTACAGATCCACAAACAATATTTATGTTGAGAAAGGGATATATATTATGTTGCTGAAGAATACAGAAAAATTTTCCAGCAGCTTTTTCAAAAGGAAGGTGAAATAAATCAAGGGAGATCACTCTCAAACCATAGCTCACAATCAATACATTGAATTCAGCTGAAATTCAATTTCATCTCACAATGTAGAGAAGAGCCAAATATCAGTATAACATCCATTGTCATCAGCAATATGTCTCTTATCTTTCACACAAAATTGTTCATGTTACCTTTGCATTTCTTGATGATAGCCTTCCGAGGTGATTTGATTCCAAGCCAAAGACAAAGTTACATAACTGCAAAATAATCAGAGGATTTCTAATGAGCCATGATTTGATATGAAATTTCTTAGCCAAGATCACTAAAATTACTGAGCTGAGGTTTAGAGGCGTCAGATCGATTTTAGTGAAAGATGTTCAGAAATTTTATTTTTAATCCTTACATATATCAGCTTCTTTTTATCACATAATATGTAATTCAATCCTTTAGCTAATGTAACAGACAAAACCGGCAACACTATTTCCAAAAATCGACCAACAAATTTTACTATTTTTTTAATTTTTGTCTTGAAAACATAGTTTATGATCCCTAATTAGAACAAGCTCATTGAGCTCATTCCAATGAGGGGTCAAAGGATATGGTTTTGTTGAAATGTTTTGAAAAATATATTTTTTCAACTACTTCATTTGCATCTGATTCTTTTGGTAAAGGGTTAAATCAGATAATGTCACATTTATTTCAAATATGGTATCAGAAAATTTATTAACTGTTACAGTGCTAGAAGCCACTAGAAAAAACAGTAAGCCACTATCTGGACTCTATCACAGAACACTATAAGCCACTAAAGTAGCTTTACATTTCAATCAAGTTTCTATATTCTCAGTTGATATAAATTCTTTTTCAAACAATTTATCCAATAATCAAACCATCTGAAAGCAAAAAGTATAATAAATTATGGATATCAATGCCTGCCAGAGGCAGCTGAACTAAAATGAAAGGGTTAGACAACACTGGCGACTAAGCTCACATTCCAGACTTTGAACCTTCTAACTGGGCTCATGGTTACAAACAGGGTGGCCCCATAAAGACCACTAGAGCAGGCGAGTTTATCATAGAAAAATCAACCTTTGAGAGAGACCCCTGTTGAACATTTTTTTTAGTACAAAAGGGCTCAACCTATTTGTCAACAGTGAGCATGGTTTGAAAGTTCCAAGTCTTGTGTATATACCCAATCATCAGTCTTTACTCTCCCCACACATAGACACACACAAACACTGACAGAAACTGATTCCGGTCCGTGACCTTTTGGCAAAATGAGCCTGGTCGATACACATTACAAGTAATTTATTTATTGGTGTTTAAGGTCACATATTTCTGCACAATGGCTAATCATGACCACGACAGTTTTACGGGTGGAGGAAGCCAGAGTACCCGGAGAGAACCACCGAGCAACGGTGAGCAACTGTCAGCTCCCCAACATACTAACTCCACACAAGCAGGGTTAGCATTAGTTGAAGACAGGTGCACCATCGATGTGCAGTACGCCTTAGTGCACAGCATCACCGTGCCCCCACATGGGCAATGGGGGTGAAGTGTCTTGCCCAAGGACACAACACGGTTGCCGCTGGTGGGATTCGAACCGAGGACCTCTCGGCTTGCAGCCTGCACCTCTACCCACTGAGCCACCGCCCCCCCCCCCCCCATTACAAGTAAAGATGTGTCTGTGTGTTTGAGGGGTGGGGAGATAGGAGGGTGGCACAAACACAACAAGATCATCTCAGATGATCAGTAAATATTGTGAGATACTTTATCTCAAATAAAAATGAAAGTGTCAAAGACACTGTAGCTCAACTTGTTTAAGACAAGTACATGTATAGTATGTGACATAGCAATGATAAACATCAAGGTAATGACCTGATAACAAAGGTACATGTAAAGTATTGTAACGGTCTGTACATAAATACTGACCTTAGCCTGTAACAAATATATAGGTAAAGTATTGTAAAGGTGGGGTGACAGTTAGATGCTAAACTAGAAAAGAAATCTTCAGAGTGGGTCTGACTCATAGCACAGTGATAACAAAGGCACCCCAAAACACTTGTTCCTGTCACAAGGAGATAACAAAGGTACCCTAAGAAGTTTCGTGAAGATCGGTTCATAAATACAGACTCTAACCCGAGCCGTATTGACGTGTGCACTTACTGAGTGTGTATAAGTAGCACTGAACAAATCAAAGTTCATCTAATTTGCATAATTTCTGAACGAGAAAAAAAACCTGTATTGTATGTGATGTATTCCTTGTTACTAAACATTTTTTTTATTCAAATCAGAACTTTCATACAGAAGTTCTGTACAAAAAACTGATTGCACTAACTAAAGTACAAAATGGCTGCTGGTGGCCATCTTGAATTTTGGACCGCACCCAAAAACACTCGTTCTAGGCCCATGGTGATAACAAAGGTACCCAAGAAGTTTCGTAAAGATTGGTTCATAAATACGGCCTCTAGCCTGAGCCATATAGAAGTTGTGTACAAAAAACTGATTGGACCTAATTTCGGTACAAAATGGCCACTTGCAGCATCTTGAATTTTGGACCGCACCCAGAAACACTCCTTCTCATCCCAAGGTGATAATAAAGGTACCCAAGAAGTTTTGTGAAGATTGGTTCATAAATACAGCCTCTAGCCCGAGCCGTATTGACACATGCACTTACTGTGCATAAGTAGCACTGAATAAATCAAAGTTCATCTAATTTGCATAATTTCTGCTCGAGAAAAAAACCCGTATTATATGTGATGTATTCCATGTTACTAAACATTCATACAAAATTTATTCAAATCAGAACTTTCATACAGAAGTTCTGTACAAAAAAACTGATTGTACCTAATTTTGGTACAAAATGGCTGCTGGTGGCCATCTTGAATTTCAGACTGCACCCAAAAACACCCGTTCTTGTCCCACGGTGATAACAAAGGTACCCAAGAAGTTTTGTAAAGATCGGTTCATAAATACAGCCTCCAGCCTGAGCCATATAGAAGTTGTGTACAAAAAACTGACTGGACCTAATTTCAGTACAAAATGGCCACTGGCAGCCATCTCGAATTTTTGACCGCACACAGGAACACTCATTCTCATCCCAAGGTGATAACAAAGGTACCCAAGAAGTTTTGTGAAGATCGGTTATAAATACAGACTCTAGCCCGAGCCGTATTGACATGTGCACTAAGTGTGTATAAGTTGCACTGAATAAATCAAAGTTCATCAAATTTGCATAATTTCTGCACGAGAAAAAAACCCGTATTATATGTGATGTATTGCATATTACTAAACACTCATACAAAAGTTTATTCAAATCAGAACTTTCATACAGAAGTTCTGTACAAAAAACTGATTGCACTAACTAAAGTACAACTAAAGTTTCGTAAAGATCGGTTCATAAATATGGCCTCTAGCCCGAGCTGTGTTGATGGCACGACAGACGAACAGACGGATGGACAGACAGACGGACGGACAGACGACAGACGATGGGTCATGACAATACCTCAAATTTGCCGTTGCCAAAGTTGAGCTAATTACATTTGGCATTTCTTTAATTTCAATTTATCTATCATATTTCAAAACTTATTTTTGGAAAGAACACATTATTGTTACAAGAGGGGGCCAACGCCCCGGGGCATACCCCCACGGAGCATACCGCCAAACAATGAGATGAGAAGAAATGAACTATGATACTGTGAAAGTCCAAATTTCACTGAGAGCCGCTAACCCCAAACCAGAAATAAGAGCCGAACAGGCCAAAAATTGGCTATTTTATGAGAAAACAGCAAAATTATTGTCTTTGTTTTACAGCAAGGTAATTGTGAAGGCCAAAAACATCTGTTGCTGAAAGTCTTGTGACCACATAAGAGATGAGATATGAAGAACAAAGACATAATGCCACATGTGGGGAGGTGATTTGTACTTTCTTTGTTTTACTGCAGGGACATGACTCATTTGAAAGTCTTTCCCCAAAACAATCTTCATTCCAGATTTCATTGAAATCTGATAACCCAAACCTGAAATATGAGACGAACAGACAAAAAATTGGCTATTTTACAAGGCAAACAGCGAATTTTCAAAGTTAAAAAGGGGGATAAGTCTAAATAGTGAAAAGTAAGAAATATTATTCGAGACTCATTTGGAAGCCTTTCCCATAAACAATCTTCATTCCAAATTTCATTGAGATCCAATAACCCAAACCTGAGATACGTAGCAAACAGGCAAAAAATAGCCTATTTTTGTATATTCAAAGGGCCGTAACTCACAGAAAAAATATTCCAACAGCAAAATGGCTGATGCTCCTTAAAGATCTCATGATAGTAAATATCTGTATGAACTAGTAATGTTGAAGTTATAATGCGAACAGACATCTGAGTGCAGACGGGTACACGGACAGACACACGGATGGACCAGACCTGTTAACTCTCCCGGTTTCACCGTGAGTCTCCCGATTTGAGACACCAACTCATGCTCTCACGGTCACATCCTATTTTCTCCCAATTTGACACTTTTCAAAATAGTTGTCCTGAAATCCATCACATTTTACTGTTTACAAATTTCTGAAATCTCAGACAAGCGAGATTACGAACATTTGTGTGAATGTGTTCAATGACGTCAGATTCGGCTGTGATCGACTCAGTTTCTGCAAAATTCTGCATCTTTCAATGGCGAGTCTTGTGTTCTATTTTGAAAATTAAAGAAGTTGTCAAGTTGGTCACGATATATAAATTTATGACGCAGAATACTTGTTGCAAACGATAATTTATCAAAGATACACATTTACTTGACACAATATAAATAAATTGTGTTTGATGGTAAAACAGAATGAAAGTTATGGGCGATTGAAGTGTGAAGTAAATACTGCAAACATTTGATTTTCAGTCGGTTTTAAAAAATTTTAAATATCATTTGCCGATGAAATATTGACTGGAATGTATCATGGTAATTGTGAATAAATTGGAGAAAAAAATATAGATTTACGATTTTATAAGGTAGGTGAGTTTGGAATCGTATTCTTTGTGAAATAAATCACTGAAGTTGTAATTTACATGAATAAATGGCATGAACGAAGAAGGAATGCTTGTGTTGGTTTTTGAACGTTATGGTCCTGGGATGTTTTGGCCCAAGATGTTTCAGCCTCCATGTATTGAAGCACCGGGATGGGCTTGCATGAGCAAGGAAAAATGGCCGGACTGGGGGCGCGGGGGGGAGGGGGGGGGTTGGTACAGGCAAAGGCTAGATAGGCAACCACTCACATTTGTGGGGGGGGGGGGGGGGGGGTCATTGTCCTTGGGGGGGGGGGGGGGGGGGCTTGGACCAGTGATATCCATATTTGTATGCTTTTACTGACAAATACCATTAAAAGTGTTAAAACAAATTATTAAAATGAAATATAATGCATTTGGGTTGGGGGGGGGGGTGCCTGGGTGGGACTGTGGGAGGCATAACAAGGAGAATATTGATGTATTGGAGACATGGAAAAATCTCACTGACAAGCATCCAAATCTCACTGAGAGCTCATCAAAATCTCACTGACAGTCACCTTCAGAGGTTAACAGGTCTGGAATGGACACACAGATGGATGCACAGACAGGCACAATCCAGTATACCCCACTAAAAAAGTGGGGGCATAATAAAGTAAAAATTAACCTTGTGAGCCTCAAAAAGATAGCTAATGACTCCTCATTGGCATCCGTTCATTCCAGAGAGGCTTCATTGGCTTGGATTTTAAGGCAAAAATTGATAAATTAATTGTTTAATTAGGCCCCAACAAAGAAGATCTGCTGTTTCTCAGGTTATTTTTGTAAAACTGCATGCAGGAGGACAGGCATTTTTTTATTTTATTTTTAATTTTTGTAATTATTTCTCTGCCATCAAAAGTTCACGTCCTTGGTTTGTTTTATGTTTAAGCCTTATAATCTACAGAATAGCATGGTTGGTGGTGCATTTCATCCCTTGAGTGCAAGACGGCTTTCCATTGCAAGCCTTGTTGCACTCAAGGGACAAATTTATCAATTTTATTATGAACTTGGGTAAAATATCAGACACAAACCATTTCAGTTTTATTTTTTTTAAGTTCAAATTGGTTATAAAAAGAGAGCATGTGGCAGCCAAAATGAACAGGCTGGAGGGCCTGAGAAACAGATTTTTACCCTTTTTAGGCCTTATTTAAGAAATTTTACTGCAAGTATGGTCTGCTACTTGTGTTTTGGTTAAATAATAATGATCATTATGCACTGAGTAAAACAACATCCATGGGTAAATTTTCATTCATCAAAAGTAGGAGTGTGAAAAACTATTGGATCTGAAAAAAGTGGAAGGGCCACGCCCCCCTTTTCCATCACCACTGAAGCTTACACAAAGTCATTTTGTTCACAAAAATTAAAATTAGAATTTTTTCCATTTCAAGACAGTTTGGGACCCATCACAGAAACAATCCAAAAAGCTCATTCCACTGACAATCATATGTAATATTTTGGAAATAAAAATTGAAAAAGTAAAATTGTGAATTGAAATTGGTGTGTACGACAGGGTAAATTCAATTCAAATATATATATACATTATGTAACTGTATACTGCAAATAAAAACATTACTTACTTAAGGGTAAAAGTTTTTAAAAAGTACACTCGTAAAACTATAAGTCAAACTTGCTACTACAAATATCACCAGACTGTAACAGATGAAACAAGAGGCCCCAGGGGGCATGAGGTGCTCACCTGACATGGTAGTCTAAATATCAAACCAGGGACTTGAATTGAATAAGCTGTATACGCCCCTCCTGAGAATAGCAAAAACCATCTAGATGAAGCGATTGTGTCCACACAATACACAGGATTTTCCTTCTAATTTCAGTTGGTGCACTTTTACGTCCCAAAATTGAGATAAACGCATAAAAAACAGATTTTTTATTTTTTTCGGAAATTTTCGAAGTCCCAAACAAAATAATTTTAGACTAAATTTTTTTTTTCTTCTTCTTAAAGTTGACCAAAACGCATAAAATCAAAAAAAAACTAACTTCCGGATTTTTGTCAAAAAACCCGTCCAACCTGGCCCGCAAATTTTCAGTGTAAAAAAAAATAATTTTTTTTTGTCTTAAAATTGACCGAAACGCATAAAAAACAAAAAAATTTTTTAAGGATTTTGGTCCAAAATTTCTAAGTCCAGAACAGTACCCCAAATTTTCAGCCTAAATATGAACCCAGGGACTTGGCTTGAACAAACTTGAATCTCACCCCCCTAAGGATGCTGCATACCAAATATCAAAAGATTCTTATTGGTAGATCTGAAGAAGATTTTTAAAGAATATTCCTCATACTGTACTAATTTAAACATTTGGGCTCCCATAGAAAGCCCAAATATGGACCCAGGGAATTGATTTCAATAAACATGTGAAACAATCTTCCAAAGATGTTATATGAGAAATTTGAAAGCTTTTGGAGCAGTGGTTTGGGAGAAAAGTAGTGTTAAATGTTTTTCCCATTACCCACAGTGTTAAAAAATGCTGACTCAGCACTTTTTCAAAGTCCCCAAAAAGTACCCCATGATAAAACCGATAGCAATTTTTTTTTATCAATCCATTTTGTTGGTCCTAAGGAAGCTTCACACGAAATAAGAATTCTCAGTGCCGTGTAGTTTTGGAGATATGGGCGTTTTAATTTTTTTCTATTTTTAGCTCCTGCGGTTCCCATGGGGCGACAGGAAAAAATTTTTTGCATAAATTAAGCACTTATGACCCAATAAGCCCTCATATCAAATTTGGTTCAAATTTGCCTCTCGGTTTGGAAAATACAAATTTTGGGCTTGGCGAAAATTCTTGCCCCTCCCATAACGAAGGCAAATATAGCTCCTCGAACTTCTCTTGAACAAATCTGAGTCTACACCTCAAAAGGATGCTGCACACCAAATATCAAGTCTCTGCTACTGCTGGTTCATGAGAAGAAGATTTTTTAAAATTTAAGCACACTTTTTGGGCATGGCCTTACTGAGGGGCAGGTCAACCTGATTTGAACAAACATAAATTGACATATGATAGGGAACATGCACAGCAAATTTTGTTAAATTTGGTCCAGCAGTTCGTGAGAAGAAGTCGCTAATGTAAAGTTAACGACGGACGAGGGATTCCGGACGACAGACAGAACATGATCAGTTAAGCTCCCCTTGAGCTTCGCTCAGGTGAGCTTAAAAAGGCAATGACTGGGATTCTGAAGAAAGAGGAAGTAGCCAAGTATTTTACTTTTATAAAGCTTTCAGGAATGTTCAAGAGGTTTTCACATATGATTAGTCTATATTTTGATAACTTTATTTATGAAACTCAATCATATTAACTGTTAAAATGATTATACCATAATTTTTTGTGGTCAATGAGCTAACGACACAATCAGCTTTAAATCAATAGGGAGGATCAATAATAATTTAATCCAAAGCCACTATATTTCTACTGCACCCCTCTACAAATGCTTAATGGATACGCCATTTTCCTGTAGACAGCATTCTGTAACAATAGTATTCAGAAAGACATGACTGAAATGGTTAACCCTTTACCTAACAAACTTGGAACATCCACCGGCATAATTTGCAAATCGAGCAGTTTAAAAGAAATTATTTCTAAAAAAATTTCAACGAAACCATATCCTGTGCTCCCTCATTGGAACAAGCTCATTCCAATTAGTGGTCACATGACAGGGTTTTGTTATTTGTTGAAAAAAAATAATATCAAAAATTTTGATATTGTGTGTGTCGGGTAAAGGGATAACTAGGCCTGGAATTTTCAGGCGAGCGATTTATTTGCTTGCCTAATGCTCCCCTTAAAAAAATTAAGTAGGGCAAACACTAGCCCTTCTGGCCTTAGAAAATAATGATTACCATAACGGCCTGTTTCTAAAACCCACATCTTTTCAGATCACAGCTATGTTAATGGTCTCTGTAAATTGGCCACACTGCCCCTCCCACACCTTCGGGCTTTGTCGAGGCATGCAGGTGTGGGAGGGGCAGTGTAGCTGTCTCATAGAGACTACTTTGTTATCCACACCAAATAAGATGTACAAAGCCCACAAGGCAGAATTCATTGATAGTAAAATTTAATTTTGCCACTTTTAGCCTTTGTAAGCTTGAGGAGAGCTAATAGCTCCCCTAGGCCATGCGAGGGGAGCAATTTTTAACCTTCCTGTATTTTTAAGAATGCCAGACCTGGATAACCATCTGCACACTAAAGTCAAAATACAGTGGAGCCCATTTGATTGGATATTTCTTAATTGCATAATCTTGACCTATTGTTGCATATAGGTTATGGAGTAAACTCCTATTAATTGAATAAAAAAATCTTGTAACATGCACAAACACGGGAAAAACAGGTAAAAATAACAGAGGAATAAAACAGTTTCTATTCCGATGTTTTTGTACTGGAAAATAAAAATAAAAATAAACCTACTCTAGCCTCCCCCATCCCTGGGAATGTTTCTAAAAAGATATGCGGCTTATGATACTATCTGGGAACATTTTGAGTTCCAACAAAAATATAGTGGAATGGGGCAACATCCCGCCAAATTTGTATATTTCTCTTTTCCACGCAGTATTAACTGCCCCTCAACACAGATTATAGTGAGCCATTTTCCCCAACTGTGTACAATAGCAAGAAATTAGATTGGTAATACAATTTTTGTTGACTGCAGCATTCATTCTACATGAAGAATGACCAAGAGAAAATGTTAAATGAAGAAGGGATCACTTTATTTTAGTCGACCATATTCTGGACTCACTTTAAAAAGTCACTTAGTTTTTGTTTATTGCTTAGCTTGATAGTTTTTCGTTAGTTTCTCAGGAAATAAATCAACCTAAACATCTCATCCTTGAATAAACCCTGCATACGTGCAGAATTAAGAAGGTAGAGAAAATGAAGAAATGAATATCTATATTCTGATGGGCGGCATCTGTGGTATTAACTGGTGGAGTGATGGAAGCCACTATCAGGGCTTTCAAAATGAAAGTGTCAATGACACTGTAGCTTAACTTGATTGCGTGCTGTGTTTGATGAAAAGGATGATGTTCAATGTTTATGAAGGATTATGAAATACGACAAGAATTGTGATAATTGAGAATATGTTAATTTCTGTTCCCTGAATGCTATGTTTTCACTAAAAATAATTTGAGGTGTAGACTGTACTAAAGAAGTGAGGAGTGGGTTAATGTGGCTCTCACAGTTAATGTATGTCAGCCCAAATTACCAAGTTACAGTGAAATTATTCCAAAACGAGTCATCCTATCAAGTTACAATGAAATCCCTTCATAAATACAGCCTGTAGATTGTGCTAAAGGTTTTTGGGCTTCGGGCATGTGTAGCTATTACGGTTGACCCATCCCAACCAAAAGGGGGAGTCCTCATCTAAACATTATACTGAGTCATCATACAAAGTTACAATGAAATCCCTTCATAAATACGACCTGTAGACTGTGCTAAAGGTTTTTGGGATTCGAGCCCCTGTAACCGTCACAGTTGACCGATCACGACCAAAAGGGGACCTTCTCATCTAGACATTATATGGAGTCATCCTACCAGGTTACAATGAAATCCCTCCATAAATACGACCTGTAGACTGTGTTAAACGTTTTTGGGCTTGGCAGTCATCACGATTGACAGATCGCGACCAAATGGGGAAGATCTCATCTAGACATCATACGGAGTCATCCTACCAAGTTACAATGAAATCACTTCGTACGAAATATGACTTGCAGACTGTGCTAAAAGTTTTTGGGTTTTGGGCTTGGGCAGCCATCACGGTTGACAGATCATGACCAAAAGGGGATGTTCTCATCTAAATATTATACAGAGTCATCCTACCAAGTTACCATGAAATCCCTTCATAAATACGACATGAAGACTGTGCTAAAGGTTTTCAGGTTTTGGGTTTGGGTAGCCATTACGGTTGACCGATCGTGACCAAAAGGGGACTTTCTCATCTAGACATGGCCTCAAACCTGTAAATGAAATTTCGTGATGATCATGAACTGCAGGGTGTAGGCTGTGCTAAAGGAAAATGTGAACAGACTAACAGACTCACGTCACAAACTAACAGCCTTCCACATGCGTGATGGTAATAGCTTATCTTGACTTTGTCAAGTTAAGCTAAAAATTACAGTACCAGAGCAAAAGGCAATATTTTCCTTTCTCATATTTCATATTCAGTCAAATGCAAATAATATTTTGTTTATATAAATTGGTTTTATTACAAATTATTGGAATGCATGTGGGAACTCTCCAACAATTTGTAAAAAAAAAACAAATTTTGAATAAAAAATTCAGACCACCAAAAATAATCTAGTCCTCAATCAGTTAAGGAGGATTTAGGACATTAGATACTAGCTGGCTGACAAATCCCAGGACAGGTAGCCCCCAACCATACAATGGAAAATTTCTAGCTGCATTGCATATCAATTTCTAGTTGGACATGGAGGGAATCACAGAATCACACACTCCCCATTTATATAAGAGATTTAGTTTTGGTACATCTAGTATATCTTGTATGACAAAAGCTTTGTGAAACAAGATAAAATAATGATAGTGAGCATATGTATGAAATTTCATCGAAATCTTAGCAGTAATGTTGAAGTTATAAATCTGAGTGCAGATGGAGAGACGTTCGGATGGATGCACAGACACATGGACTTACGGACAAGCACAACCCAGTATATCCCACTTTCAAAATATGGGGGTATAATAAGTGGCTATCCAATGAATAGGGTTCCACTGTACCAAAATTTCAAGCAGCAAAGTTTTCCCAAAAATACAGCTAGGAAATGAATAAATTTAATTTTGTTCAACAGAGCTCATTGAGCTCGACAAGATTAAATTTGTTAACTTCCAATTTACATAATAGGAAAAATTTGCAAGTTAAATTTTGATATTTATGAGCAGAGCCTTAAACCTTCACAGCTCCCCAGACAAGCATTTTCTTATAAAATAAAAAGAACTGTCAAACTGTTTTATTCACATTATGGTCCATCCATTCTTGCTAGAAATAAATGACAGTTGTCAATCAGACTCAAAGAGATTATGCAATTATCTTTAACCCTCTGTGCACAGATGATAAAAAATAAAAATTTCAAACTGCAAATTTTCCCCACGATGATGAAACTAGGAGTTAAACCAATTCAATCTTGTTTGACAGAGCTCATGGAGCTCTAAGTTGTCATACAAGATAGAAATGGTTAAATTTCTAGTTGCATGATGAAAAAAAATTTACAGTTGGAAATTTTGGCTTCAGTATGAAGGGGATTAACCCTTTACCTAATATAATAGTATTATCCAGCCAGTGCTGTTGATAGAAATTGCCATTCAATTTTTTATTTTCCAATTTTCCCCTTCGAAAAATTGAGCTTGCAACAAATAAGGAATCATAAACCATGTTTTTGAAAATAAAAAAGGTGGTCATGAGATAGCCATAGATACTGAAAGTGGCTTTTAACACCAATAAGTTAATAAATAAATTTTAAGGCAAAAAATAATGAATTTAGTTATACCAGAAAACAGTTTTCGAGTGTCATCTTCTAATAATGTTAGGTAAGGGTTAAATAAGTGCCAATTCCAGAGGGGCGCATCCACATTTAATATAGTGGGCAGAGACAATGCAGGGTACCCCCACAATTTCCAGAACCAAGTTCAAAGACTTTCAAGAACCTTTATGGGGGCTCAAATCAAGTATTTGATTGGCCAGACTGCACCAAATTCAAGGACTTTCAAGGTCCATTGATATATGAATTACAAAATTAGGGGTATATGTACAATACCAGAAGAAATAAGTTGCAGGATAAAGAATATTTCTCTCACATTTCTTACCTTGAGTGCAATAAGGCACCATCAGCAATGCTTTGTTGGTGCCACTGCTAATAAAGTTGTCTGTAGAATGACTTTATAGCACTGGCTAACCACAAACATTTTCAAGTAATTTCAAAGATATTTGGGATTTTAGGTCCATTTTCAAGCACTTACAAGGCCTTGATAATGAATTTTTGAATTCAAGGACTGTCAAAGACCCGTGGCTACCCTACCATTAGTTTTCTTACAAAAATCAGTACTTGTAGCAGTCTGCAAAGCTTTACTTCATTATTTGTTGTAAATTTTATAGTCTTGACCTTTTGACCTGATGACAACCATAGTACTATTTAATTTCAATTAGGATCAGTCTTCCAAATTTGAAAATGGGGGGCCCATTGTATACTGTCCGCTACAACTGGAAGTGAAGTGCTCTGTTGTTGAAAATGTTTTCAAGAAAAACATCAACGAACATCTGCACTCAGTTCACACCCATGTCGTGTACGCTGCCCATATGAACACAGAAATTGAGACCCCACTAATTACACTACGAGGTGGGGTCTCAAAACCCCACCACGTGACTTCAATTTATCTATAATTAACTTGCGTTTTTTGCAAGTGCGGTAATCAGGTTTATTCTTCCACCAAAAATAGTTTCAGTTCATTGTTGTTTAGTGATTGTTAGGTATTGCACTTAAGTATAAATTGAATACGTATGCTCCATACATGTTTTTTGATAATAAAAAGCATTAATATGGCAGAAAAAATAATCAAAATATGGAGTTTGAATTGTGTTTTTAATATCGCATGAATATGTCAAACTGTGTGATGGGATGTTCGGCTGACGTCGGTTTATCTTTTGATCTCTCAGTCACGGGCTCTTAATTAGATCAAATTTTTTCACAGTCAGTGAAATATTACTTTTATTTTTACTTGAAATATTAAAAAGATAGTTCAATATTTGAAAAGGTTATTGAAAACTTTTGCGATTCGTAATGTTGTTCATCAAAATCGATTTAGAACTCGAGGAATTACGAAAAAATAAATATTATACCGTACTGAAATCATGGATGTGAGTTGAAAAAATTATAACTTGACCAGTACAACATCTGGACATTTCCCCGACGGTCTTTTACCTAACTGTAGCTATTGACGGAGAAGAATCATGTTACCGGTATTGAATTTTGAATAAATTGTGGGTTGGGGAGGAAGGGAATCCGATTGACGATTTTAAAAGTTACGTTCAGAGTGAAATGTTAAAATGTAAATGTTGAGAGTGGAATTAACATAAATAAACTACATTAACGAAAAAGGAATGCTTGTGGTGGCCCTGGGATGTTTCAGCCCAAGACGCTTCGGAATCCATATATTGAAGCGCCTGCATGTACCAGCAAGGAAAACTGACCAAGATGGGGGGGGGGGGGGGGGGGGGGGGGGGGGGGGGGGGGGCAGATCGTCAAGCAATCAATGATATAGGCCTATTTGTGCGTGTGGGTTTATGGGAGTCTGGGGTCCAATTGCCTCGTTTCGGGGATGGGGAGGGAGGGGGAGGGCTATTTACTTCACCATTTAGGAGTGGTATGGATGACTGAATCTTACACTGCCAAGACACTGAAATTTTTGATATGCTGGCTGCACGCAAAAATCAGGGGTGGCGCCAGAAAATCTACGATAGAGGAACTAAAATCTCCTGTCTGAAAGACCTATTTTAATTTTTGGGGTTTCAAGACACGTGTGGGGGGGGGGGGGGACAAAACAAAAAAATTATAATACGAAATTTCGAGGCATGTTTGAGCTAGGGTTACGATGTATGGTGGTCTGGCTTGTCGATCGGCGTGTCATTATTGGAAATAAAAAAAAATATTATTTTCTATTGATTTTATTTACATATGGTTATAATTATGCTTACTGAATTAATAAAAAGTAATTATTATATTGATTTGTCTCTTATTTTTTCTCCAGCTTGTCATGTGCAGAGGTTTTAAAACAGATTTTGGTTTGAAGGACAGCCCTGTGCTTTGTCGCACCACTCAAATGTCATTTCACACCTTGTGCAATTGGTAGTTTAATCTACTGTACCTAATTAATCACTTCAATCCCGACTACTTTAATGTAGTAGCAGTAGAATAACATTTTATTTAAGTGTCACATTTCAATATGCATGCATAATATACATAGGGTATGTTCAAAATATTTATATGAAATCCAGCCTATGAAGGCTTATGAGACACAGGTAGGTCTTTTTTTACAGTAGTTCATAAAAAACAAAAAAAAACAACAACAACAACAAAAAAAACCCAAACCCGAAAAACTAAAACACATGCACGCACACCAAAATACACACCCTTGCGGACGCACCCCCCCCCCCCCACACACACACACAAACACACAGAGAGTAATATGAAGACATACGCCCACATGCACTTTCTCCCCCCCCCCCCCCCCCCATCACGTATATCTGTCTCTCTCTATCTCTTTCCCACTGAAGCGTACTCTCTCTTAGAATGGCACATTCGCAGATATTTTAATTCAGCATCTCCCTTATATTCACCCACGTATTTTTACATACACACAGGCTTAGCTATTTCAATTGATAATACAAATAACAACAATGTAGAGGAACGTTGAAAAATCTGCAAATGCAAAGAGTATAAAAGTATGTACAAACCCCTACAGAATTGGATGAAGGATATTTATTTCTGTATGCAAATATCTCCCGTCCAACCCCCTCCCCCCTGTGAAATAATCATTAGTTTCAGTCTCGAGTGAGATACTTTTTGTATCCATTCAAAAACACTATATTTTCTTTTTACTATATCCTTTTTATAAGAATCTTTAATTGCGTTGCCCGACAAGAGTAAGACAGGAAAGAGGATGTGCTGGTCGAGTTGACTCAATGTCGTGAACTGGTATCACTTCGATCATTAGCCGTGCGCCGTGGGCGCTTTCGTGGCGCAGGAGGCTTTTTCGCCCCCACTTCCCACCCAAGAAAAACACGGCTCATCACGTGTTGGCCTACAGCTGTAAACAAAATGTGAAATTGGGAACTTCGCGAATATTAGTTGTTTTTCTCAAGTCTGGTTTATTTATTTGCTCGATCAAATCGATCGCGCAAACACAACAGTTTAGTTTCGAAAGTGACGAGGACTTTGTACTTAACCAAATGGAACTGACTGTTCTATTGCCAATTTACAATTTCAAACCACAGCAATAGTCGTCGTCTGCCTCCTCCAAATTCCAATTTTAATTTAAAATAAATTATCTACTACCAGTAACAAACGCAGTAGTCTTGCCAGTTGACGTCACAAGACAGTATTTATTAATCAGCAGAGAAACTGACATGCGAAAGCAATTAAACTAATCGTTTCAATCCACGTTGAACGTACTGCAATGTTAGTTATAAGAAACCAAATGAAGTTAAAAATTAAAAAATTACAACTCATTTATGTAAATATCAATGTGTAAAAAACAAACTTATTTATGTTAATATCTATGTGCAATGTATTATGTTTCTATAGTTTATCGCTTGTTAAAAGTTAGAACACTTGAATGAAATAAAATATATCACAGCCAATGTTATTGTTATTGTTGCTCTGTTGTCAATGAAGATAAGTAATTAATTGTACACGCCCACTCATAAATAGTTCCTCTATAAATAGACAGCACTGATCTAAATTTAGCATCAATAACTGGGGTATTTATTGACCAGTCTCATATGGGTACTGTACACGTAATGTCTGATGCACAGTAAGTAGGTATTCCAAAAATATTGTCCGAACTTTTCATATAAGCTTTTAGTAGCAATAATCAAATTTATTAGAGTTTAGTATAACCCATGAAATGCAACTTTAATGGAGCAATTGTAAGTCAATCAGATGATTCTCCATGGAATGAGTGAGCAAAATGACGGCGAGTAGCATTACTAGCTTTGAAATCTGTTGAATTATGTTGTTTACGTACCATTTATCGGAAAGTGAAGTTTGATTAGTTTGAATTCTTGGTATGCTACAGCATATGATTCATTGTGTATATAGTGTTCACACTTTTGTGCACACATTGTATTATTTTGCCTATTTCCAACAAACAGATTTTTATCTTTTACAGAAAACACATCAAAATTTGTTATTTTAATTTTTTTCCCCCAATTCTTAAAAAAAATTTCAACAAACCATATCATGTGATCCCTCATTGGAATGAGCTCTGCACAACTGGTATATTATGCAAGGGATCAAGCCAGAAAATTAGCAAACTGTCATCTGCAAAATGAGGTCCCCAGAGGGTGAATTTAGTGATGCTACCCTGCAAAGCAGGGTTGCATCACTAAATTTACCCTCTGTGAACCTCAATCTGCATCCGGGTCTCAAAATTAAATAGAAAGAGGTACCCAGAGGATAAATTGGCTCACTGTATGAGATAGCATCATCAAATTCACCCTCTGGGGACCTCATTCTGCAAATGTCAGACTGCTTATTTTCAGGCAAGGGTTAATCACTTGCAAGGAGGAACCGATGCAAGCTTTTGTCTACTCACAAAAAGTAAAAATTACAGGTATGATGACACGCAAGAGCGACAGCTTGCCTCAAAAACAAGACTGATTAGGATTTAATTTTATCTAAAAAATACTTTTTGACCCCTTATTGGAATATTCTCAAAATTAACAAATTTAGTTTGGGCACTTTTTTAAATTCTGACATCATGTTTTGATAAAAGTACCATTTTGCAGATGAAAATACTGGTGTCTCTAACTTTTGCACTTACTATTTAGTACCTCCTTTCCACATTTTTTAAGAGATGCCCTCTATTCCCAACACCCTCCAATGAGAGCTAGTTTACACAAAAACCCACATCACTTTCAATCAGTTAAATTTCCAAACTGTGAGTTCTTCACCAAACTTTGTTAGCATCAAGCTGTAATGATATAATGTCATTACTCTGTAAGCTCTGAAGGTTTTATTGAAAATGAGGAGATAAAATCTGCCTTAATGTCTGGTTTAATGGCAGCATTTCTGGGTAGTTTGATATTAATGAGTAACTGAAGTCTGCACTTTACATTAGCATCAAGGTGTCACTGCACATAGCATAATATTTAACTTTCAATATGAGAGAACCCCACAGAAAAGTCTCACCAAGAGAAAATCAGTTTTACTGCTGTCTGATTTCCCAAGCCTTGTTGTAACTTTCTCACTGCCAAGTTAAGGTGGGTAACATTAAACTTTTCCATACATTCTAATAATCTTACTATAAGTTTGACATGCCACATCTCCTCAGCCTCTTAGGGCCTGATCAACTGTAAACCTGGCAGGTGTATGTATTTCTGCTCGATATCTGAACATGTCTGGTGGCAATATTTTTGCATAATTCCCCAAAATCAGCAACTGTGTTGCATCCTGTGCTAATCTGTATACAGACATGAATCACCATTAAAAACACTCATGTACTGCATGGATCCACATCCACTAGTCTGAGAATATATAATTTGTTTATGGATTTGCATATTTTAAAAAAACACAAAAAAATCATTTATTTAATCATTTTTTTACTGCCAAGTAGCAGTACAAAATGAAGGTCACTTGAGAAAAGGTTAACTTAGGCCTTTGAAACCTGATGATAAAGATTGAAGTTTCAGGTGATGGGTACTTTGTATCTCTTGAAAATATTGAATAAATAAATATTGTTTAAACTAATTCGGTGAAAACTGAGTTGGACCAGCCCTAGAAATAAGCCACAGCAATGCTACGATTCAAGACATGGCAGTTTGTCAAGGCTCTTACCACAACATTGCTGATTATTGTGGCTGATTATGGTGATTTTGACTCCTTGTCTGTTTTGCTTGCAGAGAAGCAAAGGTATCTTACTTAAGGACTGCTGGGCAAATTCCCCACCCCCTCCCTTTATTACATTCCTGGTTCAGAAGCAGGTTAACCCTTTATCCAACATAACGACCAAAACCGGCCAGCGCCATTCTAAAAAATTGCCAACTAATTTTCATTATTTTAAAAAATTTTGTCTCATAAACATAGGTTATGACCCCAAATTGGAATGAGCTCATTGAGCTCGTTCCAATGAGGGGTCATAACCTATGTTTTTAGACAAAAAATGAAAAAAATTAGTTATTCAAGAATTTTTTTTTGAAGATGTCGTCTGCTTTTCATGTTAGGTAAAGGGTTAACAAAAAGGACTAAATAGAAATTGACACAAGTATAATGACACAGATCATTTTACAACCAATAATCTTCAACATTTTTCTGGTAGAACTGTAGTTGCAGTTCAAAAAATAACATTGTTGAAGATTATGTTCAGTTTAATACTGACACAGGAGATGCACATCCCCAAAAATAGATCTGAAGAATTGACAGAATTTTTGTTGATATTCATTGAAATCTTTGGAATTGATCAACTGTTTGTGGAATGTTTCTGTATACATTATTTTCTAAGCTCACAGATCTGCAGTGCCAATGAACTAGCCTGTGAACATGCTATCCCCAGGAGATTTGCTTTAACTGCTGTAAAAATGCTTATTTGTGGAACCATGATGCAAAAGATATTTTGGAAATTCACTTCTTACTGTTCTTAATGTAGCTTGTAACACAAATGAGGAATGAAATTTCGACTGCAGAAAGAATTTACAATTAGTACATTTACTCCAAATCGTGCTAGTTTATGGTTGTCTGTTCGAGTTATGAAAACACCAAACAATTTATTTCTCTATCATAATACCTACCTTCAGCCCTCACCCTACCATAACTACATTTTGCATTCAAACTTTCAAACAACAAGTTCAACATGAAGTATGTTCAACAAGGTATCAGCAACTCTAAAGATTTTTAAAGAATGAAATTTGAAACACATTTTTAATTTTTGTACACGAAACAGAATTATTTTTGTTTTTTCAAGAAGACACTGAACCTCCTTTGACTTTCTTGGTGCCATGACTAATTTCTGCATAAATTACTTGAACTCCTTGCATGCTGCTGGTGGATATTCTCACCCAGGACAGAATTTCTCTTGCCACTAAAATAAGTGTAATATGGATACTTAATCAAATTTACCAAATATAATGTACTTTTTCAACAACAATTTCTTGAGTTAAATTTAGATGAATTTTTCATAAAATCTAGTCATGGCTGCTTCACAGCAGCCATGTCTAGGTTCTAGGTTATTTATTTATTGGTGTTTAAAGTCACATACTTATACACAATGCCTAATCATGACTGTGACAGTTTTACGGGTGGAGTAAGCCGGAGTACCCAGAGGGAACCACCGAGCATTGACGAGCAACTGTCAGCTCCTCAACATTCTAACTCTCTTCAAGCTCCGCTCAAGCAGGGTTACAGCGGTTGAAGACATGTGCACCATCGATGTGCAGTATGCCTTAGTACACGGTGTCATCGTGCCCCCATGCAGACAACTGGGATAAAGTGCCTTGCCCAAGGACACAACACGAGTCGTCCCAGATTGGGGTCGAACTCGGGGCCTCTAGCATAGAAGTCCAACAGTCTACCACTGAGCCACTGCACTCCCTCTAGGTTCTATGAAAAATATCTTGAAATACTCAGCGGGTTAAGAGTTAACCCTTTACCTAATGAATCAGCAGCATCTTCCTGTGTAATATACAAAGTGAGCAGTTGAAAGAAAGTATTTTTCAAAAAATCTCAACAAAATCATATATCGTTCCAATGAGGAGGGACTCATATAAGGTTTTGGTCAAATGTTCTAAACAATTACAAGAAAAAAAAAATAACAAATTATGACATCGTGTGCATTGGGTAATCCCTTTTTGGGGGTGTTGTGTTAAGAATTAATAAACAGAGAACTGCAAAGACCAACATACAGGAATGGTCAGGCAAAGCTAATAATAACTTCCTCTCTTATACAGGACTAGAGATTATAGTATTTTGGGCAGGAAAACAGTGAAATTTTACTTGATTTGAAAAAAATTATATCTGAGCCCAGTTAGGGCACTGTATACCAAATACCAAAACATTCTGAATGATGGTTCTCTTGAAAATTGTAAAAGAATATTCCTTCTTTGCACAGAGTTAAATACTAAGCCAGGGGCTTTGAACCAACTTCAAATTGGCTCCCTGAGATGTTGTATACCAACTATGAAATGATTCTGACTCGTGGTTCTGAAGAAGAAGAGTTTTAAAGATTATTCCTCATATTGGACTAAGTTAAAATAAAATTGGGGCGCCATTCAGAGGCCCAAATACTGACCCAGTGACTTAGTTTGAACAAACTTAGATTTGACCTCTTTAACCCATAGCACTCTGCTAACCCCATTGTGCCCAGTGTATTCAGCCACTGGGAAAATTTGAGGATTTTTATTCTTATAGGGGTACAATGATTACAGTTATATAACTTTAGTTGTGTATTAGATACAATGATATAATATATTATTTTATTGTTGGGTAATGGATGGAGAACAAATTGGTGTAGAGAAAAACTGATGCATCATTGGAAATAAAGAGTTATGCCCCTTGATATGAATGAATAATGTCTAAAATTGATGTGAAATAAAGATATACTTATTAGTTTGTATTGTTAACTGACTTTATTGTTGGTGTAATTGTTTGCTGCAACTGATTTCATACTTTTCTAGTTTATGACAACATTCAAAACAGGGATATGGACACATTGGCTTATTGCAAAGCTTGCAGATATATTGTGTCTGATGGCGGCCTCAAGGATTTCGCGATGAACACACAACACAGTCTGGGTATGACTGGCATCCTGCCTTTGTTTTCTTTTGGTTTATGCCAATGAAATGACCTGACTGTCTAAGAGAAAGCCAACTAGGAACATCATCCAGGCTATATCTGGGCTTTTTAGAATGTTGGCGCATGTAGCCAGCTGCCAACTGCTTTATCAACTCCATATCTAGCTTGTATTTATTGATGCGCTTTGTGCCTGTGTGAAGTTTAATCCACAGGACAGTAAAGTTTACAAATGCCAGTTCAAGTAAATATGCAAACACCTTCTTCCACCACTTTACTGTTCTGTGTGCAGTCAAATAAGTCCATATTTTTTGGTCCATTAGGTCCACACCACCCATTGCTTGGTGATAAGCTTCAATGACCATGGGTTTAGTAATTGTTCTTTTGTTATCATTAGCCGGATCTCTGCAACGGACAGTTTTTTGCATAGTTTTGGTATTGTGAACTGTTGAAATCACACTAACTTGTTTTTTGTCCGCCCAAGTACAGAATAACATATTGTTTTCCTTCTCAAAAAGGGGTGGGTCACCTTTCTTCAATTTCGCAGTCTTTATTTTATTTGGGACACCCCGCCGGTTGACACGAAGCATACCACACGCCCCAGTTTTGTTTTCAGCCAACGAACTAAATAAATGTGACGATGAAAAATAATTATCCATAAAAACATGATGGCCCTTGCCCTGTATACGTTTTGTAATGTCAGTTACCACCGAATAAGTCAAACCTTCCTCAGCATTTTCTTTTCATCCTGTATACAAAAGCAGATTTACACAATAACCGGTGGAGGCCTCGCAGAGTGCCCATGCCTTCAGGCCCCATTTATGCGGTTTATTTGGCATATATTGCAGCATCAATGTTCTTCCTTTGAATGCAATTAAACTTTCATCAACCGAGAGCTCTTTCTCAGGATAGTACACCTTTTGGGAATTTGAAATAAGTCTTTCGAGCACTGGTTGGACTTTTGCAATCCTGTCTTACCCCGAGTCATCGCTTGGAAGATTTACTTTTTCGTTATCCGATAGGTGAAAAAAGAGCCAAATAGTCTGCCACCTATCCCTGGACATTATATCCCTAAAGCCTTTCATTTCCTGCAAATTATTTGTAGACCAATAAGCATCATAAGTTGGAAGCTTGATGTTACCCATAAACAGAAGGATTGCATAAAATGCTTGCACTTCACTGTTGTCAACAGGTGTCCATTTGTGGGCGAGGGCATTTGGTTTGAGTGAAGTGGGCGGATTTTTATTTTGATACTGTTTAGCGAAACGATTAGTTTCAACCACACAATTGTCAACAAATTCGTCATCAATTAGTTTTGAAAATATTTCAAGTTCTGTTTCGTCATCCGATTCAAACAAAATACCAGTATTTTCTTCAAATGCAATGAGCCAGTCACAATTGAGCGCATCGGACAAAGAAACATTTTCGCGTGGACTCGCACATTTTTCAGTCTCATCCTGCGTATCACTATCACTCTCACTAATATTTAGAACAAAATTGTCTTCATCTGACTCCTTATCCCCAAATAGTTCATCAACTGTTGGTGAACAAGATCTTTTGTTTCCACTTTCAGCCATTTTATTGAACAACTTTCCCCTACCGGTTGGTATAATTTTAGAAATTGCATTCGTCAAAATCTTTAAATGGAAACATATTAATTATTCCTGACCAATCGCAAGCTAAGTAACCCCCACTGTTGATAAAAATAAACAGGGAAACCCATGCACTTCGGAATTTTGCCATGTGCGATTGTTATTTATAGGTAAGGTCAATGTCGTGCATACTCGACAATCGTGGTTACACTGAACTAAACCACTGTCGAGTGTGCTCGAAAACCGAGTCATGAGAGTTGAGGATCCTGTATATCAAATATCAAAAGATTCTGACTGGTGGATCTGAAGAAGATTTTTAAAGATTATTCCTCATTTTGCACTAAACTGAAATTCAAGCCACCATAGGGAGCACAGATATTAACTGAGGGACATGATTTGAACAATGGCAATTTTTTTTTACCATTCCATTCTACTGTTGCTAAGGATGCTTCCTGCCAAATAACAGGTCTCTATTCTGAGTGGCTTGGGAAATATGAGCATTTAAAAACTTTGCTACTTTGAGCTTCACAAGGATGCGAGAAAAGTTTTTTTGGCATGAATCACAAGTACTTATGGCTCAATAATACAACATACCAAATTTGGTTCAAATCAGTTCAGAAAATAGTAATTTTGGGCAGGGCCAAAAATCTTATCCCTCCCATTACAAAGGCAAATATTGCCCTATGAACTTTGATTGAACAATTATTCTATACCTCAAAAGGAAGCACTAACTGGTAAAAAGAGGTTCAACATCAATCACTTGTAAAAAAGGGTCTGGTTTCGACAGTTTTCTATTTCATTTCGATGATAACATACTTTAAGTGTCATAAATATTGAACAATCAACTTCGTAATTCTGTTACGTTGACTTTTCACATATTGACTGGTGAATGCAAAATAGATCAGAATATTTTAAGAGCCAACTTGCATGCCAAACAAGGTGGTTACCTCTGAGTGAACATTGAGATATACATACAGGAATTTAAAGCAAAAAAGGTGAAATGAACTTGACATTTGACCTCTAAACGCCTAAGCACCAGACATTCTTGGGCAATTCATGTCCAACCTGTGCAGTGAGTCTGACATTCTGGCTTCAATAGTTGCGAAGCCATTGTGCAAAAAGATGGGTGAGGAGACAGACAAACAAAAATGTCAGCATAGGTAAGCATATATACTTTGCAAGTATTATATATTAAAAATTTGAAGAAGCTTTTTCTTCGAAAAATAATATGGTGGAGTTGACCTGACAACAAAATGACATGAGAGTCCTTTTTATTAAATTCAACATGACTTGTCAGCCAAGAGACATCTACAAAATATATCTCAGTTCACAGACTCTTATAAGGCGAAGGGAAAACAATGTCGGGATTCAGGTGAGGTGTCAGCTGAAAATGATACTGTGAAGGCATAAGTGATAAAAAAAAATAAATTAAGACAGAGACACACCGGAAATGAATTCAGTGTTTTGAAAACAATTTTAAGGCTATATCCAGATAATGCTAACATGTTCTTGGCAAAACATCTTAATTTCAGAATTTCAACATTAATAGATATATCCTACTTCTAATGTTTTAGAAGCCTAAGAAAATGTGTATTTCACTTGAAAATAAGGTGCATTAAAGTTGTGTGAGAGAAACAGCAAGTCACAGCTATAAAATACTGATTATAAGAGAACAGAAAAATAATGCATCACAAAGCATTGCATATGTCCCTTCCTGCAATGGCAACACAGGCAATACAAACCATGGACAGTTTTTCAAGGTCTAACAAGAGCACCGCGTAGCGGGACAATATACGCCCGTTTTGTATTTTTGAAGGGTTGGGGTAAGGATGGGGGTGAGGGTGAAAATTGTTTGGACCAACCCCATATTCGAACTTTACCTGTATTTTGTTATGATTAAACAACATACCAAGTTTGGAACCAATCGGAAAACAAATAATAAGTTATCATCCGGAAACCAAATATTTGATGCATTCTATGTCCAACAGCTAGGCCATACTAAAGTTTTAATCAAAAAAGTTTGATGTCGAACCGTCAAGGCGTTCGACTTTAAATGAACGGAAACCAATTTGTTTAGAAAAATTGTGTTTTCAAAGGGCCATAACTCTGCAGTGGATGGACTGAGAAACACCAATATCGAACTTGACCTGTATTTTATTGCTAAAAACAACTTCTGAAAGTTTGATGTTGATCCGTCAAGGCGTTCACCTTTAACGAATGGAAACCATTTTTTTTAGAAAAATTGTGTTTTCAAAGGGCCATATCTCTGCAGCAGACGGACTGAGAAACACCAATATTGAACTTGACCTGTAGTTTAATGCTAAAAACAACTTCTGAAAGTTTGATGTCAATTCGTCAAGGCATTCGACTTTAAATGAATGGAAACCAAATTGTTTACGGACAGACAGATGGACAGACAGACAGACGGATAGACGGACAGACTGATAACATAATACGACCGTTTTTTAAACGGGCATATAAAAAGGGGCATAATTGTGATAACTGTGGTAAGTATGCATTAGTATAACCTGTAATATGCAGATATCCTTTCCCCCAGCATGGTCTATTACCACATCCAAGGACATCATATTCCAACAACCCATGCAGGAGTTATAATGCAAAATGTTCATAAGGAAAGTTATAGAAGTGTTACAAGGGCCCTAACTCTGATCTGTATGCATGGATGAAATCCACAATATGTGGAGGTCTTTTCTCCCCATGCTAGTCTCTCACCATATCAAAGGACACCAAATTCTGCACACAAATGACTGAGTTGTGATGCAAAACATTCATACCAAGAGTTTTCTAAGTTTAACAAGGGCCATAACTCTGGCAGGAATGTACAGACAAAACCAGCGGTATGTAGATATCATGTCCTTTACGCGGGTCTATCAGCATACCAAAAAGACATCCAAATCTGACAACCGATGCAAGAGTTATAATGCAACACATTAATTTTACTATTTTTCTAAGCCATACAAGGGCCATAACACTGGTATGAATATGAGGACAAAACCTGTGATTTGTGGATATCCTTTCCCCATGCTGATCTATCACCATACGAAAGGACATCAAAATCTGACAACCGATGCCTGAGTTATAATACAAAATGTTTGCATGGACGTACAGATGGAGGCCTTGCTTATATAAACACCAAACATCCGAAGGAGGTCAAGGGCATAATAAATAATGCCTTATATAATCCTCCTGGAACAGATTCCAGCTAGATCAAGTCTGTAATGAGTCCACACTTGAATCAAAAACTGTTTATCCGTTTTCAATAATGCAGATAAAATGCATACAGACACATAATTTATAACAGCTATACTATTTTATAACGCAGGTCATTTTGATGTGTGTTTATTATCATCACAGCAGATACTATATTAACATCTTTGATGGTATATTTAAAAGAAATATTAGGCCTAAAAAAATAAAAATCTGTTTCTCAGGCCCTCCCGCATGGTCCTTTTGGCTGCCGCATGCTCTTTTTTTATAACCAATCCAAACTTAAAAAAATCTAAATCAAATGGTTTATGTCCGATATTTTACCCAAGTTAATAAAATTGTCCCTTGTGTGCTTTAGCATTGCAAAGCCTTCTTGCACTCAAGGGATGTAATACACCACTACCCATGCTAGTCTGTGCGTTATGAGGACTAAAACATGAAAGAACGTGAACTTTTTAATGGTAAAGAAATAATTACAAAAATAAAAAATAAAATAAAAAAACGCCCACCTGCATGTAATTTTACAAAAAATGGCCCGAGAAACAGAAGATCAACTTTGTGAGGCCTTAACCCAACTTCTACACAATAAAAAATATTGGGGCAGGAACTATTTCATCAAAAAAAAAAACAAAATGGTGGACTTCACCAAACATTAATTCATGACTACTGAATTAACTCTATGATGTCCACAACGTCAACCAATATCTGCATAGTTGAGATTTTGTAAAGGCATAATTATGAACTTCTAACAATACTGCATTGAAAAGGGAAGAAAGGGTTATAAGTTGGTGGAAAATAATCTTTTGTCAATATGTTTTCCAACAGTTTTATATTCAGTATTTTGCAGAGCATATGTTTACAAATTTTTACTGTAATAATCTAGGGAAATGATAATGTTTGGTAGAGGTCATTAAAATATTTAGCTTATCTTAAAGGCATTGAATGTCTTTCCAAAATTCCGAAATCCAAGTATCTCTGAAATTTTGCAACTGTATTCAGATATTATAGTGTGATTATGTTTGTTTGTTTTGTTAAATTTGTTTCATTATAAACAAAAAAAATTAACTCCCACTGTCCTGAACTGCAAATCATAAATTGTTTCCAACAGACAGACCATTTAAAGGGTTTATGGTCTTAAGGATGAGTTGCCATCAGACAGGCCATTTACAGGATTCACTGTCTTAATGACGAGGGTAATTTCAACAGTTTTTGAGACTAGTCCAAGCGATATTCATATGGCTTTGAGTAAGACCTCTGATTAAGAATACAGATTCTAGGGAACATCTAGAAGCTCACCTTTGATGTTTTTCAGCAGGGATATAAGCTGACTTCTGAGTAATGGTGAACAAGAAAGTTTGTAAAAGGCCACACAAAGTAAATCTTCTGTTCCCTGGGTCATTTTTTACAAAAATGCATGTGGATAGGCATATTTTTTTTTATGTAATTATTATTTCTTTACCCTCAGAGGTTCATGTACTTGGTTTGTTTCATGTTTTAGTAGACCCATATGAATCCTAATTTTGGGCTCAAATCGAATACTGAATCAAATCTTACGGAAGATTTGAATCTGAATTGAATCTGACATTGTGTTAAATACCTACTAAAGTCAGCAAATTGCACGATTTTTCGTGATGGCAATGAAATACGAATGTACTATTGGGAGTGCCAGTGTAAATATATTATAAGATGGTTGATACTTTTACAAGCATGTGAGTATTATGCAATCAATGATTATTATCAATCCAACTGGACTGCACATTCTAGCTTGTTATATTGAAGCAGCAAATACAACACGATTGTGCCGAACATTCTTTACATACATATTTTTTGTCCACCTCTCGTATATCGAAAAGATAACGTATTTCCACCATTTTAACTTTTGTATTTTGGATTAGTCACATTCTACGGGGCTTTCAATTAATAGTCACGGAGTGTGAGCACATATTCATGCCATGACGTAGTATTAATGTAAATAAATTGAGGAACGCGTAAAGGCATGTGAGTTCCAACAGAAGGAATTGTGAGTCACATTTGCTGTTATTATTATATTGTAATTCTGTGCCGATTTAAAGATAACAGTCGCCGACTCGATGAGTACAGATTAAAATTCTATCAAGATGGACAAAAATGTTCTTGCACCTGGTTATTATATTACGATCATATATCAGTTTTTTTACAACTCTATTGGAGGGAATTCATCAATAAAATATTGTAGTAATAACTAGCAAGAACTGTGCCATGGATTTGAAATTTTGAATACCTGCCGATGAATTCAAATCAAATTGAATCTCACAGACGATTAGAATCCACATCGAATCTCGAAGCTTCACAGGGGTCTATGTTTTAGGCCTCATAAACTACAGAATAACATGGGCAGTGGTATCTGTTGTCTATTTTATTAACTTTGGTAATTTATCTGACTCAAACCAATTAATTTTTTTTCAAGTTTAAATTGGTAATAAACAGAGACCATGTAGCAGCCCAAATGACCATGTGAGAGGGCCTGAGAAACAGATATTTAACTTTTGTAGGCCTAACCCAAGCAGTTGTTTTTACTTAAGTGTGGTCTACCTATTCAGGCAGACCACATTTGACTACAATAACTGTTAGGCCACAAGTCTTCATACCATTTAATGTCCAATAATTTCTTTTTTCACTGAAGCATCCTTACTGCAGATATGATTTATGATTATGATAAAAGAATGCCACTGTTGAGCTCATTGGAAGTGTCATTTATAGCATTGTGGTAGAATGATACTACAACAACTTATTCTTTTTTTCCTAATGTGAACTCCTCTTTGGTACTTTCAGCAAGTATCAGTTAAGTCAGATACCGAATACCGAACCGTTATCGAGGTATACCCCCTAAAAATATCAAAACCAAACTGAAAATTCCAATACCACCCATCTCTAGAACCTGTTTTAACCAGGACAATGCACAAAAACCAGCCTTCAGATTCTGTAACTGTTAACAAAAACAATTGCTTTCAGCAAAATAATTCATGCCCTTCACTGCAACATGCTCATTGAGTCTGTTCCAGCAAGGGGTCATCCGCTGTGTTAGGTGAAGGTTCAGGGAGCACTTCCATCTATCTTCTGAATCTTTCTGTTTACATTAGCACAGAGGTCTATTGTAGAATGGGAACAACACAGAAACAGGCTTCTGGAGGTGAAAAAAAACTGCTCAACATCGTTAACTCTTTGCATGCTGCTGGTGGATATTTCTGCCCAGCACGGCGTTTCTCTTGTCATTAAAATTAGTATAACTTGGGTAGATTTAATCACATTTTCCCCTGTAAATTGAATAGCTTTTTTCACCAATGATTTCTTGTGTTATACTAAGATTAATTTTTTATCAAATCTAGTCATGGCTGCTTCATAGCAGCCATGACTAGATTTGATGGAAAATATCTTGAAAATACACAGCAGGTTAAGAGTTAAAGGCCCCTTAAAATGCTTTAGAAACACAATAACAGGCCTCTGGAAGTGAAAAAAAAAATGCTTAACATGATTAAAGATCCCATCAAATGTCCAAGCTTGTCTGTGTGACATGTTTTGAAAATGTGTCCTTCTGTTTATTAGGATTGATCACTGCAATTACAAAAGTGGACAGAATTACAAATGGGTCATGACCTGGCCAAAATTCTCTATTCAATCCACTTTCCTGGCTGCAACACTGTAGAATCTCACCTCTTGAAAAATATATGTGAAAATGTTACATCTCAGATACTAGTTTTGTTTGTTTTCCCCTATTCAGTCTTAACTGGTCCTCTGTTTGAATCCCACCTGGGGCAACCGCATTGTATCCTTGAGCAAGACACTTAATCCCATTTGCCCACAAGGGGGCACGGTTGCATTGTGTACTGAGGTGCACTGCATGTCAATGGTGCACTTGTCTTCAATGCTAACCTTGCTTGTGTAGAGTTCAGTACGTTGGGGAATCTGACAGTTGCTCGCCATTGCTCACTGGTTCTCTCCAGGTACTCTGGCTTCCTCCACCCATAAAACTGTCCAACACGAGGTGACCCTGGCTGTCAAAAGTGTCGTTAAACCCCAATCAATAAATTCACCATCTACAAACATGATTTTGGCACTCTGAAAATTACTGCAATGATCAAAATACATGGAAGACAAGTCAATAATACCATCATGTGATGATCACATGGTAAAATGTTTGTTGATATATATCTATTATACTAAAAGAATAGACCATTTTTCTTCTGGAATCTTCTTCTCTATTGTGGGAGCATATACACCAGACAGTGTTTTTCAAAGTGGCAGCACGCAGACTATATAGACGAGAAATTTCAAGTATCAGACATTGAAGTTCTTTCGTTTTGTTTTTAAATTTACAAAAAAGTGAGGGAATTTTGATGTAAACCGAGGGATTGGTTAATTTTTAAAGATGAGTGTGATGTCACATGAGTGTATGGAACATGTGTACAGCTGTTAAAAATTGTTACTTTGTCACAGTCCATCTGCAGCTCAGAGTTCTATTCAAAATGATGGCCATGTGCTCAATAAAGCCAAAAAGACTAAAAAAACCCAAAACAAACAGCAACTTTCAAGTAACTTACAATCAATAGTCAGACAACTTCACTTCTCAGACATTGTCAAAATTAACCTGTGATTACCAGTTTTGTTTTTAACCCTTTACCTTGAATAACTAATTTTTTTCATTTTTTGTCTCAAAAACATAGGTTTTGATCCCTCATTGGAACGAGCTTGATGAGTTTTGGCTGTTACGTTGGGTAAAGGGTTAAAACATAATACATCAGGAATCCTGGACGAACTTAACAAGAGTAAACAACAGCTAGAATGAAAACTGGTCATCACTATTTTGGGATTCCTCATTTTTTCATAGAATTATGTGGTCCATCTTAATATCACATCACAAGACATCAAACATCAGAATATATATATATTTTTTTCTTTATTAATACTGTCTACTTTATTCCATATTTGCACAGTTTATTCTAGACTCCACTATGAAATTTTCACAAAATATCACCGCATAAGTGCAAGTGCTATGCCCCCACTCTCCCCCCCCCCCCCACTCCCACACCACCCACTGCCAAGCATGAGTTTCTAGTTATTTACCTTTGCTGATATTGAATTAATAAATATCCTATCTTATCTCCATTAAACCATAGCACCAATACAGCAGGACACCAAATGTGTCCATAGGACACCAATGCCCCCGATTAAAAGGGATAATATCAAGTCTCTGCTACTGCTGGTTCATGAGAAGATTTTTTAAGATTTAGGCTTACTTTTGGGGCGTGGCCCTACCAAGGGGCGGGTCAACTTGATTTGAACAAACTTGAATTGACATATTATAAGGTACATGCACAGCAAATTTTGTTGAATTTGGTCCAGTAGTTTGTTAGAAGAAGTCAATAATGTAAAGTTAACGCTGGACGCCGGATGGACAGCCGACGGACAGAATTGATTAGTAAAGCTCCCCTTGACCTTCGTTCAGATGAGCTAAAAAATCAAAGTAAATTGGGGCTTCCTTCAGAAAAATATGTCAGGCGATGCTGGGATGTAAACTCATTTTATGTTATTGTCCTGTGAGGTTGCACACCAAAAATAACTTGAATTGGTTGGTAATCATTGGAAAAAACCGAGACAATCTTTCAAAATATGCCGATTTCCAATAAAAATAAAAGTTGAAGGACCATAACTCATAAAAAAACAAGTTAGGCGAAGCTGATATATGAACTTGTTTCATTTAAACATCTCATGAGCATGCATACCAAAAATATTTGAAATCTGTTGGTGATTGTTGAAATTAACCCGACAACTTTTGGTCATATGCTGACTTTCTTTAAAAATTCAAAGTTGAAAGGGCATAACTCCTATAAACTGGGTGAGCAAAGCTGATATGCGAACTCATTCCATTTAATCACCTTGTGAGCCCACATACCAGAAATGTTTGAAATCCATTGGTAATTGCTGAAAGTAACCCCTGGACAACTTTTGGATATATGCTGACTTACTTGGAAAATTTGAAGTCAAAGGGGCATAACTCCTGAAAAACTGGGTGAGCAATGTCGATATGTAAACTCACATCACTTAAAAATCTCATGAACCCACATACTGAAATGGTAATTGTTGAAATTAACCTCTAGACAACTTTTGGCCATGTGCTGACTTTCTTGAAAAAATTTAAGTCGAAGGGGAATAACTCTTGGAAGAATATGGGGATGAGGTCAATTTTTACTGGTCACCAGGGGATTATCCTATGATGTATGCATGTGAAGTTTCCTGGAAAACTGGCCATTGGTTATGAAGATATGAGCCTAGAGGGACAAATGGACAGATGGATGGAGCCTATGGCTGTATCCCCCACAAGCTTCACTTGCCAGGGAATAAAAACTGGATAACATTTGGTCAAGCTATCGTGCATCGTGCATGTTGGAAATTCAATCTAAGGGGCATAACAACTCCTGAAAAAAATGAAAAATAACAGGTGATTAATTCAATTCTACTTCCAAAAACCAACACGCTCACATTATCACATCAATGTTGACATTTCTGATATCATTTCGTATTAGACGTGTTGTGAATGATATTTTCTGCAATGAGCTATTTGATGGTGATTATGTGATCAATGTATGTATGTATCATATTACTGTAAAGAATGAAATCCATCATTTCAGATATAATGTCTCTAAAATGGAATAGTTACAGGAACCTCAGCTATACATACACAATATGACAGAACAATCCATCTGTCAGCATTTGACAGTTCAAATCTGTGATGGATGCCATCTATCTTGTAGGTATCACAGCACTAAATATTTTCCATAGGTGACGATTATAAGGTTTCAGCGAAAACACGCCAAGACCAATACCGGGTCTGGACCTGCGTCGCTGCATGCAAAGTATCGGCAAACAGGAAGTGGCTGCACGGCAGATCTGAAAATTAGATACACGATACAACTCATCATTATGAAGCAGCAGACCAAATATAAAATCATTCCCTTTCATAGAAGCCAAGAAAACTCTGACGGAAGAAGTGTTTCGGACGGACTGACGGACGGGTGGAGTCGAGCGGTTACTAGACCTGCTCTGCCACTGGCGACGCAGGTAAAAAATATGATAGCATCATTTTAATTTTGGCATTCAAATATCTTTGTCAAGTACAGCCATTCAGACAACTTTTTCTGACCAGAAAACAGGAGGTCATGCAACAAATAAGAGAGAAAAGCTGACAGAAAGGGAAGTAGTACCAGTCACATGCACATATTTTTCAAGGAATTCCCAACAAAACCACACCAGTAGTCTATTGTATTTTTTAGGTCCAAAAGTCATCAAATCACCCTCTTTATTTATCTGGAATATTCAACAATAATCCAAGATGTCATAAGAATGTTTCAAATGTTTATTGAAACAATATATTTTCCCAAGGTTGCTTATTTTTAGAGATTGCATCACATCCGAGTGCAACATTTCAAGGTAGGTAACTCTAATTCAAATATTTACAGCAGCAAAAACCTCATATGATGTACCTCAGTTTGATGGAATAATGGTTGTATATGCTATTTACCAACAGAATTATTCAAAGCAGTTAATCCCAATGAAACAAAATAATGAAGACAAACTGAGAACAAGACAAATACATTGGAACCATGTTAACTGAATATATACTTTGCCACTGAAAATTATTCAGTTAACAGGAGTATTCCATTAACAGGGATTTGATCACTTGTATTCTGGAGATAAACTAACTATCTGTCCTGTCATATTTCATCACTTGGATTGGGTGGTTTATGGATTCTGGAGATAAACTGACTATTTGTTCTGTCATATCTTGTTTGACAGAGCTTGGTGTTTAAGGTCACATATTTCTGCGCAATGGCTAATGATGACTCTGTCAGTTTTATGGGTGGAGGAAGCTGGAGTACCAGGAGAGAACCACCAAGCAATGGCAAGCAACTGTCAGCTCCTCAACATACTAACTCCTCACAAGCAGGTTTAGCATTGCTTGAAGACAGGTGCAACATTGATGTGTAGTATGCCTTAGTACACAATGTCACCGTGCCCCCACGTGGGCAATGGGGGGTGAAGTGTCTTGCTCAAGGACACAATGTGGTTGCCGCAGGTGGAATTTGAACCGGGGACCTCTCGGCTTGCAGTCTGCACCTCTACCACCTGAGCACCCCCCCCCACCCCCCACCATCAAACAAGATACAATAGGTTAAATGCCTGTATTGGTTGTACTGAGGCCAAATAGTTCTATAAACAATGGGAATTGGGTGACTGTCAGCGAAATTTCTCAACATATTACAAGATTGTTTATTCAACTAGCAGGAGTTTTCACTATAACTAATATAGAATTAACAGGTCAAATTTGTACTGAGGGTATGCTAAATCACTAAGGTTTTGCGTTTGGAGGTTATATTCAATTAACATGTCAGCTCCCCAACATACAAACTCCACACAAGCAGGGTCAGAAGAGTCCACATTCATTATTTGGGGTCGATCAATCAATGTTTTCCCAAGGCTGCATGTTGAAAATATTGATTGGTCTACCCCACACATTTACTGAACAGCCATCCTATTTAATGGCGTTATGACATATCATGTTTCTGGACAGAAAAGCGGCTACTCGGGTTCAAAGGGTTAAGAGATATCCATTTAAGTGCTGCACTGTATATCCTTCATAAAAATAATTTGACAGTGTGTACTGGTATTTCTAAGTTTACCTTGTCTCAAGAATTTTTACCATTATCAAAAACAGATATTTACTGAAACAAAAGATACCCTTCTTTACCTTTAACCTAATATGTTTGTTTGTTATTGAGGTTTAACTACACTTTCAACAGCCATGGTTAAATTGTCAGAAAGTTTCAATTTACTGGTGGACGAAGTTGAAGTACCTGGGGAGACCCACCAAGCAATTGCGAGTAACTGTCAGACTCTTCAACTTACTATCCTAACACAAGCAGGGTTAACATTGGCTGAAAGCATGTGTACCATCGGCATGCGGTATGTACTGGTACACACTGCCATCATGCTCCCACTGGGGCAATTCGGATTAAGTGTCCAGCTCATGAACACAACACAGATGATGCAGATCATGATCGTACTATCAACCTTCTGATTTGTAGTCCATTATGCTTCACAAAGAGTCATCGATCAGCCTGAACTAAGGTAATGATATTACTTTAGGTCGGGACCATTATGCTAGGTAAGGGTGTGCTGTGGCTTAATGGGCAGCACATGGGACTAAATTACTGAATTTTAGGGTTCTTGAAACTCAATGAACATGACTTCAAATTGGGTTCACAGGGCACTGGAAAATCTGATCAATTGTTTACAAACTCATGATACAGAGTTATTAAAGAAAAAATTAATGTTGCCAAATAACAGCTTCAAGCAGATGGTGCTATCAGTCAAACACAGTTATAATGAATTCTGGATTGAGGGTGGGGGTGAATGGGGTGTCACGAGTGCATAATTCTGCATACTACACTTCACTGAAAATCAGCAAGAACATTTTGTTATAAAGTTTCCTGTGTATCGTATGTATGTGAAATTAGAATGTGGAATTAAGTGATGCAATCTTTTGATATTAATAATTCATTGTCTGGGTATTCCATGTGTTCGGTACCAGTCCCATATACCATTGTTAACTAGCATTCCCTTATTAGTGTCTGTCAGTGGCTAAGTGGTGTGCATGGTTCTAGATTCGCAAGGTGGTTGGTGCTGAAGGAAACCCTCTTGGCATTGGTTCGAACCTCCGCTATGCCAGTTAGTATAAAAATTCAGTGCATTTCTTGATTCTATGGCAAAAAGGAAATTTGAAAAAGAGACGATTTTCAGTGAAGTATGGTATGGGGAAATTAAGTGATGTAATCTTCAGATATTCATGAATCATATGAGCGTGCTCTGTACTAGTCCTGTATATCACTGGTAACCAGCATTCCTTTATTAGAGGCTGTCAGTGGCTGAGTGGTATGCACAGTTTTGCTTGGCAGTTGATGCCGAAGGAAACTCTTGGCATGTGTTTGAACCCTCGCTATGCCAGATACTATAAAAAATAAGCATCCTTTCTTGATTCTACTGCCTTGGAAAATTTGAAAAAGAGATGTTCTCCCTGATTTCCTGTGAAGTGTAGTAAGCGGAATTGAGTAATGCAATTTTCTTAAGTAATATTTTACTGAGTGCCCCGCGTGTTCTGTACTAGTCACATACAGAATTGGTTAACTGGTAGAGTGCTGGAAGCCCATATTTGGGCTTTATTCTGAAGTGAAGGTGCTGCAACTTAATGGCTTCATATTCTATGGATGTGCATCATATAACTTTTGAATTGAAATTATTTAGTCTGTGAGGATTTGCCTTGTTACAATTTATGGGAGAGTGCCACTGGGCACTCTCCCATAAATTGTAACAAGACAAAGAGACATGGACAAATTTGAATGACCAAAAATAATTTAGCACTCTACCAGTTAATTAGCATTCCCTTATTCAAGTCTGTAGCTATAGGTTGCCGAGTGGTGTGCATGGTTAGTATAGTTTCACAAGGTGGTTGGTGCTATAGGAAGCTCTCTTGGTGTGGGTTTGGGCACCAGCTATTTATTTTCACCCTGACCCCCAAACCAGAAAATAAGCAATCTGTCATTTGCAGAATGAGGTTCCCAAAGGGTGAATTTGCTGATGCTATCCCATAGTTGGCCAATTTATCCTCTGGGTACCTCTTTCTGTTTAGGTTTGAGACCCCGATTCAGATTGAGGTTCACAGACAGTAAATTTAGTGATGCTACCCTGCAGAGCAGGGTTCACCCTCTGCGGATCTCATTTTGAAGATGACAGTCTGCTTATTTTCTGGCTTGCTGACCCCCCATTTCGAAAAGACAAAATATTATAATTTGATAATTTATAGTTTACAAGTTCTGTTACTTGAAGTGAGATTGGCATAAAGGTCTACTTTTGAGAGTTTTTTCTCGATGAGAACAACAGGAATCTACATCAGACAAATAGGGTAACCTGGTATGGACATACCAAGAGCAAACTCTCAGTTCCAGCTTTCAAAAAACCCTTTACCAAAACTATCAAATCAACATGATCATAATTGGAAATAAATCAACTGTATTTAAAAAATTGCAAATACAGTCATTCCTGAATTCCTAATCCTCAACCATATACTGTAACAACCCAGAGTGTTCATCACATTGGCCTTGACATCTGTTGCAGTTTAGTGGGCACCAAATGTGCGGAGATGTAAGTTGTAATTAATCAGAAAGCCAAAATTCATACATAAGAGTATGGGATGACAGGGACATGCATACAAAGTCTCTGTAAGATTTGGCGGCACTACCGGCATACCTGGGCTCAGCGGAGTTGGTCTGAGGTGAGGCCGAGTTTTAGAGGAGCTGGCATAAACAGGCATGTACCTTGTTTCACTTGTTTCTGTACAGTGAATTTCACTTAATTGTATATCTCTCAACTGAATAACCCTGATAGTTGAATATAATTTCCCAACACAAACCATTTACCATACCTCCTGGAGGCTCCAGAACAAATTTGACCTGTTAATTGAATATAGGTTATAGAGTAAACTCCTGTTAATTGAATGAAAAATCTTGTAACCTGCTGCAAAATTACCCTGATTCTCCCCAGTTTTCCTTTGTTTATAGATCTATTTGGACTCAGTACATGCAATACAGGCATTTAATCTATTATATTATTCATCAGAAAGTTGCCTCTAAGAACTTAATTCTACGAACTGCACTTCTCGAGAAATTTGAAAAAGACAAGTGTGTCGCTGATTTCTTCTGAGGTGCAGTTCGTAGAATTAAGTACTTAGATGCAACTTTCTGATGAATAATTAAATAATTGAGTGTTCCGTGTGTTCTGTACTGGCCTCGTATATACTTGGTTAACTAGCATTCCCTTTTGGGGTCTGTCGGTGGCCGAGTGGTGTGCGTGGTTCAGTACAGTTTCGCTAGGCGGTTGGTGCTGAAGGAAACTCTCTCGGCGTGGGTTCGAACCCCCGTCATGCCAATGTAATCTATTATATCTTGTTTGGAAGAGCTCATCAAGATATAATGGAATAAATGCTAAGTTTGAAAGAGCTCATCAAGATATAATAGAATAAATGCTAAGTTTATCTCTAGAATACAGGAAAACAATCTCTGTTAATTGAATACTCCTGTTAATTGAATAATTTCCATTGGCAAAGTGGCTATTCATTCAACAGGGTTCCATTGCATCAATAGTTTACCAGGCATAAGAGACCAGAAAAAAGCCAAATTTAATTATATTGGAAAACTCAGAATGGTTGAAAATTCTCTGGTTTTGTCATATTTCAGAATACAAATCATGGGCAAGAGCCCTCCAATCTGACAAGAAATTAAGAAGGCATAAATAAATCACAGAAAACAGGCATCACTAAATGTGGTATGGGCAATGTTGGTATGTTCTATGGATGCTGTTGGTAAGCTCCATGCCAATAACTAACGTTAAAACTCATACCTTGAGGATCTATATTCAAACTGATTATTAGAGGTGAGTGTGGACAAGCGTAAGTATTAATGAACTCATATAGAAGGGTAAAATATGTTACCACTAGCATTCCCCGGGTGTGCTGCTATCAAATTACCTTTATGGGTTCACAGGAAGACCGCTAATCTTGCTATGCTGCCTCCATACAATACTCATGTAACTCATGTAAAATGTTTCTGAAGAAGTTGTTTTAGCTTTAACATTTTTTTTTTTTTTTTTTTTTTTTTGGGGGGGGGGGGGGAGGATATAGCTCTATGCTGCCCTGTAAATTGTCCTGTTTACATCCCATCCTTTCAAAACCAAACAATTCAACTGTCATTTAAATGCCTAATTCTTATAAAATAAAGTTCTGAATTCAGTGAACTGTACAGGTACATGGCAGATGCCTTGTTTGTAGGGCACCACACTTGGCCAAATGAATTCTTAATACTCATGCAGGGCAGGATTCCTATATATTAAAATTTTAACCCCTGTTTGTGGGGCAGTTGATTGCCATGTTAGGCACAACATGTCCAATCACTGCTCTGTGAACAAATAGCTCAAGAATGTTGGGGGTGTAGCACCAAGCCCCACACACACCCCCAGGATTTACGCCGACTAGGAATTCAACCCATTTAATCTTGAAGCCTGTCAAACAAGATTGAATTGATTCAATTCCTAGTTGCATTATGGGAAAATATGCAGGGTAAAACTTTGATATTTCAACATCCATACAGTACACAGGGGGGGGGGGGGGGGGGGGGGTGGTAAGCACCCCCTGGCTATACCAAGTTTGCAACTAACCTTCAAATTAATGTCAGGCACCCAAAAAATATTGATTGTGCTGACAAAATATATTTTGTGTTGGACACAGAAATTTACAGAAAAATAGATATTTTAAAAGAAACATAGACTGAAGCATGCTCCCACACAGCATATGGACACAGGAGATTGAAGAACAAACTGTGATTTGTTACTCGTACATGAGCAGTGTCTGTAAGAAACATATGATGCCCCAGCAAAGTCTACTACACACAAACCATGCACCATATAGGTGAAATTCTACAAAAAAATGACTAAGTTCAACAAGCTGTAATTTTGTGAAATATTGAAGAAAATCAAAATCCTGACAATATGCACACCTCTGGTGTACAAACATCCTGTAAAATAAAAAAGTCATAGCTGGAAAACTGTGGGAGGAGTTAGCTGGACAAACAATGTACCCTAGATTTGAACAGATGGATGGACAGCAAATGGATAGACGGACAGCAGACAGATGGATGGAGAAGGGTAAAACAATAATATGCCCCTTCAAAGCGGGGCCACAATAATACTCATCCCTTGAATGCAACAAGGTGCCATCTGAAACATTAAAGCATTACAGATGGCATTATGCTGCTCTCAAGGGACAAATTCAATCTAATCACTAACATGCTATTAACCCTCAAGTCCTCAGATTAATTTTACCCTAATAATTACTGTACATACGTGTTCACAGCTTCAAATGACTTAACAGTGTTTCTACATTATTGTTGGCTGCTGGTACAGGCAGCCAACAACGATGTAAAAACACAGACAAGACAAATGCATCCGACCAGTACAGTTCTCAAGGAAGAATACACTTGGGGAAACTTTTTCTGAGCAATATACAAAGGGATTGATTTTGGCTGTATTGGGACTTAAAGGTTCATGTTTCAATGCAAGCAAAACAACCTTATGTAGCATGATTTAGAGCACATATGTTACCAAAATTCCTCACAGGAAGGATTTGGACCTCAAATCTTTCTAAGAAGCCATCCAACCTCAAGCCTATCTGAGCTCCGAGTGTCCAAGTAGGTCAGCAGTGGCAAGAAGTCTTAAAGAGACTTGACAGGTTGATAGATGCCTCCCTGGGGGGATGTGTAAGGCATCTTATAGCGAGTACCTCACCCTACCTATGGAAGGAGAACATAGGGGTCACAGACACACTGATAGTGGTCACATTGTCAGCATTTTTGTTGGACATCTGGCCAATTTGGACAGGATGCTATTTATGGCCTTGGCTGATACAAGATGAAATTCAAGGTTTCAAGGACTTTTTAATTTCGAGGGTAATAATATTTACTATTGTAGCTGTCTCATACCAAAAAGCAAGTATTGTATTTCACTGAAAGTATTTCTAACTCACATGCAGTTGGAACCTTTTGAAGTATTTTGAAAAACTATTCAGGAAATTTTTAAATTCAAGGAATTAGCAAGCCTCAATAAAAAATCTTTTGAAATGAAGTTTTTTTCACGGGTCCAAGGAAAAGCTGCTACAATACAGCCGTTACAAGTGTTAAATGTAAGTTAAACTGTACCTCAGTAAATGGCTAAAATTTGCAGAATTGTACATGGTGAAGTAAGACATCACTGAGATTACCTACACAAAATAAAACACATAGCAATGAAATAAATCAAAGAGAAAATAATTTACTCCATAGAACTAACATCCTGAAAATATCATATGCACACTGACTGTATAAATATATTGAATTAGGATTCAGGAAAAGTAGAAATTTGACAGATGACCTAAATATTTACATTCAGTTTCATAAAAAGTGACCAATGCATCATAAAAAGCAGAATGAATTGTTTGGATATTATTTAACCCATGTGCAACAGTGACCAAAACTTTGTTGCCTAGGAGCAAGTGCTCCATTCAAAAGAAACTAACTAGAAATATCACTAAGAGTGATTAATACTTCCATTTCAGGCTTTCTAGAAAACACCCCTAAATCTAGAGCTTCAAAATAAGTTTAACCCTTAAGGGCCTGGAGATTTTTGTACATTTCTGTTACACTTCGACATTTCATATCCTGTGGCTTTGCAGTCATTTCAAGGCATGTCTTGGCTACCTATATGGCAGGCAAGACTTGCCTAGATGCATGGACAGCATCCCTTAGAAAGTAACATGCAAACTTACCCCAAGACTGCACAGTGGGGCACCTGTTCTGTTGCCGTACAGGTGATCAAAGTCTGAATAAGGCCTTTAAGGGTTAATAAAAGGATATGCCTTGTTAAAACTGCTGTAGATTGAAAATTCTGAACTATGCACAAGTTCACCAGTTAGTAGTCATGTTTGGGAAGTTTAATGTGCAAGTCCACTGGTTTGTCATAATGTCTGAGAAATTTCATCAAAATTGGTTCATAGATATAGGAGGATTTGCACACACAAGAAATCAATATTAAATATTCAAAACTAAAGGGGAGATAATCTTGTTAAAATCATCACAGATTTTATTTTTTATTTATTTTATTTTTATTAAGGTTTAACGACACTTTAATATCCAGGGTCACATCATGTCGGTGACAGTTTTGCAGGTGGATGAAGCTGGAATACCCAGAGAGAACCACCAAGCAACGACGAGCAACTGCCAGCTCCCCAACATCGTAACTCTCCACTGCAGCACAGGCATGATTAGATTGGTTGAAGACATGCGCACCATTGACATGCAGTACGCCTTAGTACATGGTGTCATCATGCCCTCATGTGGACAATCGGGGTTAAGTGCCTTGCCCAAGGACACAACATGGGAATCCGAATGGATCGCTCAGACGGTCACCCACCCAAGGACTAACCGGGCTTGACGTTGCTTAACTTTAGTGATCTGACAAGAACCGGTTGCAGCAACACCACCGCACCCACCATCATTACAGATCAAAATTTATGAATCTGCACATTTCCACTTGTTAACCATTTATCTAGCATGAAAGGCAGATGACACTTGCAAACAGAATTTTTGAATAACTTTTCTCTTTTTGGCATCAAAAACATAGCTTATGACCCCTTGTTCAACCTCTTCCACTGAGGGGTCATAAGCTTTATTTTTGAGACAAAAAATTAAAAATTGAATGGCGATTTTTACTGAATAGTGCTGAACGGGTTTGGCTGTTGCATTGGGTATGGGGTTAATAACCTTGGAGATGTTTACTCAACATCTGTTAAAAAATGTAGGAGTTGTGCACACGGGAATCCCTTATAGAAATCTATATTAACTCTTCTAAGTTGAAGGGGAGATAACCGTACAACTGTCATATCAAAAATGTTGAAATATGCTTATCCTCTCGTTAGGTAAGCTGTTTTATATGTTTCATCTAAACTGGTTCAAAAATGTGGGAGGAGTTGCACACTCAAGAATCTCATAATCTATACTAAATCCTCTAAAGTTGACAGGAAGATATTCATGTTAAAATTAATGCAGATCAAAAATTTTGGATACTGAATCTGTTCAACTTGTTAGTCATAATGTCAGAGAAGTTTCATTAAAATCAATAAAAAAAAAATGTAGCAGGAGTTGTACACAAGAATCTTTAGTCTTCCACATTAAAGTGGAAATTTATTTATTTATTTATTGGAATTTAACACATCAGACAGCCAGGGTCACTTCGTGTCTGACAGTTTTACAGGTGGAAGAAGCTTGAGTACCCAGAGAGAACCACCGAGCAGTGGCAAGAAACTGTCACTTCCCAACTTACTAACTCCACACAAGCAGGGTTAGCATTGATTTAAGATAAGTGCACCATCGGCGTGCAGTATGCTTTAGTACACAGCGCCACCATGCCCCCACATGGGCAATTGGGATTGAGTGTCTTGCCCAAGGACACAATGCAGTTACCCCTATTGAATTAGAGATAACCCAGTTATAACTATCACAGCGCACTGTCACAGTGCCGAAGCTGTGATGATTCGTGCAACACCTATGATGTTTTAAAACTCGTTGGTGACAAAAAAAACTTGTAGGTGACAAAAAAACTTGGTGACAAGTCCATAAATGTGACAGAAATTATCCGAATGACATGGACTATTCAGAGGGTGTAGACATCATGAACATACACTTGCATACCAAGTATGGTGTCATTCCATCAAGTATTTTAGGAGTTATGGTGTTTTTTAAACTTGTTGGTGACAGACAGTCCGACCGACAGACCGACCGACCAACATTGCCACATATAGAGCTGCTCGTCGAAAGCTAAAAATATTGGAATATGTCCATGTACACTTGTTAGTCAAAATGTTTTATAAGTTTTATCAAAATTAGTTCAGGAGTTGAACTAAAATATCATAGAACTCAATATAAAATCTTCTAAGTCGTGATATAACCTGGTTAAAATTATCGAAGATCAATCATTTTTGAATAAATTTATAAATCCATCTGTTAAGTCATAATATTTGAGAAGTTTCATCAAAATCACTTCGAAAATGCATGAGCTGCACACACAAGAATCTTGTAGGTATAGATGGGTATACAGTCCAATGGATGGATGGGCATTCAGCACTTATAGGAAGTGGGGGCATAATTACGTTGTACAGACAAATGCCCAATTATCTTGACAGTGGTTGTCTTCAGTATCACCAGGATTCACTGACTCTCTGAAAGGCAAGTTCCAGCTAATTCGTGCCTCATTCTTGACTAATTCATTTTTAGGCTCACTCCACATTGCTCGCCTTCTGAAAATTTACCCACCCCACATCCGGAACACTGAATATAAAGTCAAACAAGGGCAACACAAAGTGTCAGCCACTGCCCCGACCTGTAGGTATGTTTGAAGTAGCCTTAAAGGTATTATGGGACATAAAATTTTTTTTAAATTTTGTGGGTATGTTTGAAGTAGCTCTAAAGGTATTGTGGGACATAAATTTTTTTTAAAAAGTCGAAAAAGTGAAATAGTGCCATAACTCTGGAAAACACTATTAGGCTGAACCCATTCCTTGTGCATATTCATTCCCCAATGCAGGTCTATCAACATACCAAAGGAAATCCAAATCTGACTGATGGCTTTGAAATTACAATGCAAAATGTTTGTACGGACAGAGACGTATGGATGGAGGGCTTCACTAGATACTTCCGAATTCTCCTTCGGAGATCTCTTTGGCATAATAACTGATGCCATATGGTGGTTACACAAATGAACAGAAACAAAGTCTAACAACTTCTGCATAGATTTATTGAGCTGGTGAGAGAACATTGACTCATGATTTTGTACCAATAGGCAATACTCAGGAATCTTGTATGTTCTTTTGTAATGTCCTAATTCTCCGGGTGTTTTTTCAATTAAATGTGCCAATACACCATAACCTGATGGATCACATAAATTATAATTCTAACATATGACCCAGACGGTAAAAAATATTTGTTGTTTTATGTTTCATGTTCTCTTTAAAATTGCATCTAAACTATCCCCTAGCCAGATCGACCCCGCAACTAGCAAATGACAGAATCGTCTTCTCATATTTGACACAAATCCATCCTTCAAGATTGTGACACAAATCATCACCTAGCACATTTTTCTCTTTTCTTTTTTTCTCTTGTTCTTGTGTGAACATTTTTATTTGTGTTTCTTCACAATACATATACACTTTTGAGTTTAGGTTTTGGTTTTAAGAATAACATGATTAAATTTAGCCTTTCGAATCTAGTTTATTATAACCCTCAGGTCCTCAGATAAATTTTACGATAAAAACTACCATACATATATGTACACAGTTGCAGATGACTTAACAGTGTTTCTTCATTATTGTTGGCTGCCTGTACAGGCAGTCAACAATGATGTAGAAAACACGTTCAAGATAAATGCATCCTACAGTTCCAAAGGTAGAATACACTTGGGACAACTTTATTAAAGCAATATACAAAGGAGTTGATTTTGGCTGTTTGGGGACTTAAAGGTTAATGCCTCCCTACAGGCAGTGAAAAATGATATAATAACACAGTCAAGATAAAAGCATCCTACAAGTAGAGTTACCAAGGAAGAATGCATTTGAGGCAACTTTTTAAGGGCAATATAAAAGGGGCAGTTTGCAGTTGTATGGTTAAATATCAGCACATCTCCCTAACCTATCATCTATTGAATCACTCATCTACATGCTATCAAGGTGAGCTGCTCTTCAAATACCCAAAGAGTTGTTCAGGTGAGCTCACCTTTGATTTGTTCATTAAGAGGACAGGTGTGGAATTCCATTCCTTATTGGGAATTTTCAAGTATTTTCCAAGACATTTACCATGGCATGATTCTCTTCCATCTTTGATATCTGTATAAAACTCAGCTAGCCCTTTACATACAAACACAACAGTGATGCATTGTCAATATAGAAGTGGGGGATGGTAAAATTGTTGCAAAGCAATGACCCAAGGTGGAATGTGTCAGTGGAAGAGAACACCAGAAAGGGGAAAACTTTTAAAATTCAGAACAAAAAAGCCACATTTTCCTTGAATTCGGATAACAAATTCAGTGCATAATATGTAACAACAAGAGCAATGCGAAGCATGGCATATGCCCCTGCGACGGTGTCATAAAAGGGTAGGTAAGTCTCTCGGGAGCATAACCAAAATCAAAAGGTGGCTTCATCTAGACACCAACAATGCATCACAAAAAGATAAAATTGATTCGAGTCAGCATTCATTAGTTATTTAAAGTTATATTGAATTGGCTAGCTGGACCAAAATCGAAAGGAAACTTCCTCAAGACACCAATAATGAATAACCAAAAATTGAAATTGATTCGAGTCAGTATTCATTAGGTATTGGATGGAAACCAAATTCAAGACGGCTGCCATGGAAGCCATAATGAATTGGCTACTGGCAGCCGTCTTGGTTAAGCTGACTGGTCCAAAATCAAAAGGAAGCTTCCTCTAGACACCAACAATGCATAATTAAAAAATAATGAAAGTGTCAAGGACACTGTAGCTCAACTTGACAAACTTGAACTTGGTAAGTGAATAAGTGAAATGTCAAAATTGAAGATCATTATTTATATTTATTTATTTATTGGTGTTTAAGGCCACATACTTATGCACATTGGCTAATCATGACCGTGACAATTTTACAGGTTGATGAAGCCGGAGTACCCGGAGAGAACCACCGAACAACGACGAGCAGCTGCCTTGAAGATCATTAGTTTCAATGTTATTTGGTGAAACTTCAACATAACAACATTATGTGTGCATAACGTCAAGCCAATCCATGCATTTTTAAATGTAAATTGTAAGGCTTTTTTCACAGAAATGAATGCAAATCGATAGTTCTGATTTAGAGGTCTCGTCTAATGAGCATACCAAGTTCAAAAACAATCCTATGATAAATGTGACCTGCAGACCATGTAAAAGAAGAATGAGGATGCACAAATGCAATAAATTCAAAGGTTGTTGCTACAGCAATAGTTTTTGATGAAATGAAAAGAAAATCGATAGCTCCTACCTTGGTCACCTTGAATAAGCATACACAGTTTCAAAACAACCTGATAATGAATGCGCACTCTGAGGCGTGCCAAAGGAAGATGTAATGCACAAATAAATGCACTAAGTTTGAAGGTCATTGCTAGTGGCAATGTTTTTTTCTTTCTTTTTTTCTGGAAATTTATAAATATGCCCTGTAGAGAGTGCAAAAGGATTAAGTTGTTGCACAAATGCACTAAGTTCAAAGGCTGGCACTAACGACAATAACGTTATATGGAAATGACAGAAAACCAATAGCTCCCATCTAGAGGTTACCTCATACATGCACACACAGTTTCAAAGTGATCTGATCATAAATGTGCCCTGTAGGGCATGCTAGAGGAATATATTGATGCCTGGCTAAATTAAGTTCAAAAATTGTTGCCAAGTTAATGCCAATGGCAACATTTTTTAACAGAAATGGAAGAATATTAATAGCTCCCATCTAGAGGTCACCCCAAACAAGCAAACTAAGGTTCAAAGTGATCTGATCATAAATGTGCCCTGTAGGGTGTGCCAAAGGGAAATATTGATGCCTAACTAAACTAAGTTCAAAGGGCATTGCCAATGGCAACATTTTTCAATGGAAATTGAAGAAAATGGATTGCTCCCATCTGGAGGTCACCCCAAACAAGCATACTAAGTTTCAAAGCAATCCAATCACAAATGTGCCCTGCAGTGTGTGCCAAAGGGAAATATTAATACATAACTGCACTAAGTTCATCAAAGGTCATTGTCAATGGCAACTATTTTTAACGGAAATGGAAAAAAATTGACAGCTCCCATCTGGAGGTTATCCCAAATAAGCATACCAAGTTTCAAAGTGACCTGATCATAAATGCCAAAGGAATATACTGATGCCTGACTAAACTTCAAAAGTCGTTGCCAGCGGCAACATTTTTTGATGGAAATGGAAGAAAATTGCTCACATCTGGAGGTCACCCCAAACAAGCATACCAGGTTTCAAAACAACCCGATCATAAATGTGCCCTCTAGGATGTACCAAAGGAAAATCTTGAGGCCTGACTTAAGTTCAAAGATCGTTGCCTGTGGCAACATTTTTTGACGGAAATGGAAGAAAATTGATAGCTTCCATCTAGATGTCACCCCAAACAAGCATACTAAGTTTCAAAGCGATCTGACCATAAATGCGACCTGTGCAGTGTGCCAAAGGAAATTGTGGACGTACACCGACGGACGAGAAGTGACAGCAATAGCTCAGCTTGACTTCAAGTTGAGCTAAAAATGATTCAAGTCAGCGTTCATTAGTTATTGGACGGAAACCAAATTCAATATGGCCACCATGGTGGCCATATTGAATTGGCTAGCTGGACCAAAATCGAAAGGAAACTTCCTCAAGACACCAATAATGAATAACCAAAAATTGAAATTGATTCGAGTCAGTATTCATTAGTTATTGGATGGAAACTAAATTCAAGATGGCTGCTATGGAAGCCATAATGAATTGTCCACTGGCGGCCATCTTGGTTCAGCTGACTGGTCCAAAATCAAAAAGGAAGCTTCCTCTAGACACCAACAATGCAGAATTAAAAAATAAAAATGATTCGAGCCAGCTTTTGTTAGTTATTGGACGGAAACCAAATGGAGGCATATTGAATTTGCTAGCTGGACCAAAATCGAAAAGAAGCATTGCCTGGCCATCCACAAGTTATTACTAAAATTATGATTTGATGAAATGAGCAGTTCTTTAGTTACTGGATGGAAACCCAAAGTTAACGAACGGACGATGGACACCATATGGCAGATTGACATGGTGAAAACAAAACAGCACCCAAGAAAGATTCCATCTTGGGGTAAGCTGCAAAGTCCTAGGCCTTTTCAAGGAAAAGTGCTGAACAAGCTTGGAGAGGCATGGAGTAGTGCCGATACGACACTGTTCCACATACGAAAAGGTCTCCGAAAGCATGGACCTGTACCCATTGATGGAAACAGGCTGGAGACCCCCAGAACCAAACATATACCAGAAACTCCGCAATCTGTGTGATTAAAGGAGTGACAGAAGCAACAGAGTGATCCACACACCATCGACAGAAGACCTTCCACTTAGCCGCAGAGGCTAAACCAGTGGAGTGCCTCCTTGAAGAGGAAAAGCAACTGCACTGCACGTCTCTAAAAAAACCACTACGGAAGAAGACATGCATGAAGGCACAAAGAAGTCGGCTCGACATGAAACCTCCTCGGGCGACCTTGGCAAAGAAGGTCGCGATGTAGAGGGAGACGTGCCGGAACCGCCACTAATAGAGAGCGGAGCAGATTGATCCACACCCACTGAGGTGACAGGGCTGTGATCGAATAATCGAAATGATTCGACAACTGCACACCCCATCCGAGACCGCTGGCGACTGCCATCAGAACACGATCGGATGTGCGGAAGTCCAACGGAACTTCCTGCATAACCCACTGACCATCTGTCAGGGGATACAATAACGAGGAAGAGACTCCAGTAAATGAAGCACCAGATCCAGAGGATCGACATTCAGCCTCCAACGACTGAGCAGAAAGTGTTTGGGGAGGTCAGACATGCAGCCGACCCAGAGGAATGAGACCCGTCACCGAACTGCAGAGACCGAGCAGCTGGGGAAGACTCTGAGCTGTTGCAGACGTGGACTGGGACAGAGTCAGGGCAAAAGGCTGAGAAAAGAACAACCCTTGCCTGGGAAGCCGCCACTGTATCCAGCTGAGTATGGAAGCCCATCCCAGATGACAAAACGACAGAGAAGGGACCAGGTCCAACTTCTTCCCAGTGACTCTGAACCCTAGTGACATGAGCAGGCTCAACAGTGTGACGACATCCGATTCCAGAAAGGCAGCATTGGAATGCCTCTGGAGGATATCAACTAGATATGCCGAAGAAGACACCCTGGACTGTGTGCGATGTAAGACTAACACATGCAACATCAGACGGGTGAAGGAAGGCCCAAGGATCCAGGTCGTGGCCAAAGGGCATGGCCTTGAACTGGAAAACATCCTGGGGAATGGAGCGGCGAACCAACCTGAAAGCCTCCATGCTGGGTCAGGAGACTCAGATTGATAACGTGTCTGAGTCAGCCGTCCTTTTTTGGCACCAAGAACAGGCGGGAATAAAATCCCACAGAAAGAATGTTCTTGATAACCTCGATCGCCCCCTTTGACAGGAGATTGCCTATCTCCGTGATCAAAAGTTCCGAATGTGTAAAGTTGAAAGGGACTTGTGTTGGAAGAAGCACTCTCGACTGAGTGGAATGCCTCAACCTGGGAGGAATTCAAGGTGACTACTGCCAACGCCTACTCTTACCCTGTGAGTGAGTAGAAGTGGCGGCAGAAGGATCAGCCCTTAGCTTTGCAGAGTAAGCAGGATACTTGTTAGGCTTTGGATGGCCCCTGCCTCCAACAAAAGGCTCATCAAGCTGACGAAGCAGCAGCTGATCTATGGAATGACATAGGGAGTCATCCCGGGCCATCGCCACGGAACCATGGAATAGTAGCGGACCCGCCGATAGAGGCAGATCGAAGAGCAGCAAACTGCCCCTCAAGAAGGGAATGGCATGTGTCCAGCACAGCATCCCTGTGAACTAACTCCAAGTTAGCCGTGTTACAGGCATGTGCGTGAGAAGATGCATGAGCGTCTTGGACAGCACTCACAAAAAACCTGTTTGTAGTCAAACTTATCTGGCAGAAGATAAGCAGCAAAGCAGAGACGACATGATCGAAAAGAGAAAGCATTCCAGCATCTCTCCCGATAAGCCCAACATGGACTCCAGAGTCTCCATATGAAAAATGGCCGGCTTAGGAGTTGGAGTCCCGATCCAAGACTGTCAAAGTCTGGCAGATTGACGGATTGGCGGAATCATAGGAATGATAACGCACCGGAGGCAAAAAAGTGTCAACGTCTTCATAGCCTTGGAACTCAGCTTAGAGTCCAAAGCTGTAAAAGCTTCAACAACCTGTACCGACAGGCACGTTCGAAGGCGCCCAGAAGCAGGTTGCTCCACAGGCTGTAGGTGCGTGACCAATGATCGCGGCCGGGCTGACACTGTCGGCTGGTTTGACGGTTTGAGATCTGGAAGGAACCCAAACACAAAGTCAAGAGCTGCCCCCAAGAGAAGGGTCTCGACGTCAGGTATGTCGGACTCATCCCATGAGTCTGAAGACACATAGCCCATCACGGGCAAACCAGCCGATGCCTCCCATCGTGTAGGCACACCAGGGGGATCAGAAAGTGGCCTCTTTCCAATCCCAGGAGGCGGCGCCACAGAGGGCGCCCAGAAACCACTCATAGCCTCGGCAGCCACTTCTGACTTTGCTGAGTTGAAGTCAGGGAAGGCTGAGGCCGATACCCCACATCCACACTACAGACATCACTGCAGGGATAAGCTGAGGCCGGCTAAAACAGTGACCAATGACATTGTAGACGGAAGAGCAGTAGCAGCAGATACGACGGGAGCTGTTGAAACTGGCGGAAAAGGGGAGAGAGCAACCTAGCTCGGCCTCCAAAGGAGGAGTCACAACCCTAGTGACAGCCTCAGATGTCGACTGGAGAGGGTGCATAGTCCCAGAACCAGGCATCTCTTCACCAGACATCCAACAGCTCCCACGGTAAAAAACTGCACATCCCCCATGGAGGGGGTATAACTCTTACCAGACATGGTTGTGTCAGGATGCCCCGAAACGACAGCATTCCCCCCCCCCCCCCCCACAGGTGCGGGAGGAGCTGCACATCCCCCACAGAGGGGGCATAACTCTCACCAGACATGGTCATGTAGAGAGGCCCCGAAACGACAGCGTTCCCTCCCCCCCCCCCCCCTGTGGGTGTGGGAGGAACAGCCACGAGAATGCATCAAAAGTGAAGGCAAAAGGCATTGCCCTAAAGGAACCGAACTGGACATAAGAGGTGAGAGCAGTAGAAGGAAAAGGTGAACTCAACAGATACAGAAAGTGGAAGAACTCCCCCGACTATGAGAGAAAGGTGGCAGAAAAAAGAACCAGTGGGTACACAACAGAACCCAGACAGCCGACAGGGACCTAAAAAACCGAGAAATTCAGCCTTCAACAGAGTGAAGAAATCCTGTCCATACAGTCCCTTATTGACACCTAACTCCAATAATAATAATAAAATTTATCAACCGAAAAATTTTATGTCCGAACCGCACAGAACGATTTCGAAAATCACATGCGATTTCGGAAAAAATATATAAAACTTGATGAAAATGTGGTTGAAAATATTAACGAGAATATATAAAACACAGTCCTGTTATTATATGATCTTCAGATCCATAATTCCAGTCACAGGAAACCATTATCGACGAGTTGAATTATCACTGTTTCGTAATGCAAATGGCGACACGTCCTTCACATGCAGCGGACAAAAAAAGAATGGTTTGATGACTGCTTGCGCACTGGTTAACAGAAGTCATGGAATTGTACTAAGAGAAGTGCGTCCCCTACTGGGTGTGTGCCGATGGCGCTCAACCCAGTTTTGGCTTACTTTTTTGTGGTGTTTTTACACCACTTTTCTTTCCCAAATCTCTTGGGAAAGATTAAAATAGAGAGTATTTTATCCGAGTTAGGGTCTTCCACTGTAGTGCAAGCCTGTAGTAAACAATTGTAAGGTAGGTTGATAAGAAATGTGTGTTCATGGCATTTTTTTTTTTTCATTTATCTCGAATAATTTTAGTTGGCTAGGAAAGTGAACTGTAGGTTCACTTTTCTGACCAACTGAAATATTCCAGATGATTTAATTTAAACATAAGCATTGGATTATTTAACTGTTAGAGTGCTGGAAGCCTGTATTTGGATTTTAATCTGAAGTGCAGGTAACATCTTAAAGACTTCATATTCAGTGGATGTACATCACATTATCCTTGAAGTGAAATTATTTGGTCTTTAAGTATCTACCTTGTTACAATTTAAGGGAGAGAGTACCCAATGGGCACTCTCCCATAAATTATAACAATGCAAAGACATGTCGACAAATTTTGATGACCAAAAATAATCTAGCACTCTACCAGTTAAGCACTAGACAGGTTCCAGGCCATAACAGTATCACATTCCTTAAAGAATTGGACTCATGCTTAAGAGCTTGACCTCCCTGATACGCCATGGACTGGTCACTTTCCACGGGTGGGCAATATTTCCATGGATGCAATAATATAAGATTCCAAACACTAATTACAGGAATAACCATCAAAAATTTAATTAATGAAGCACCGGGTACAAAGTGGTGCTTCATTAATTAAAATTTTTCTGCTGATGATTTTTATTACCTGGTACATGCATGCATGGGCATTACTGCCCATGCATGGATTATGACCAGTCCATGGCGACTGTACTGTACTCTCAGATATTGGGGAGGAGGGGAACCCATGTTTACCCAGGCATAATACCCACTTTCTTGACTGTTCTTGTGTACACACACCAATGCATCTCAGTGAGCTTCTTATACAAGCACTCTGCTGGCATTGCTGATTGCATGAGTTAATTTCTAGGGCTGGTTGACTTATATATAAAAAACTAGTAAGCACTTGTGATAGTTAGATACCTTCCATTTCAAGCTTTAAATTTATTATGTCTTATTAACAGAGCTTATACAAACAGAATATAGTGAGACCACTTAATTGAATATCTCTAAATTGAATATCCCTGTTAATTGTCTACAACTTCAAAACAGAGAACTATTTACCATCCAAACTGTTAATTTAGTACAGGATTTGGAAGAGTAAACTTCTGTTAACTGAATAAAAAATCTTGTTATCTGTCAAGGAAAATACTGACAACCACTTAATTCACTATTTACATCAAATATAGGCATTTAACACTCCGCACATGGATGTTAAAGTTCCAAAAGTTAAACCAGCAGATTTTTCCAATAATACAATTAGGAATTTAACCAATTGAATATTCTTTGGCAGAGCTGAATAAGCTCTGTCAAATAAGACTGAATTACTTAAATTCCTAGTTATAATAAGGGGAAAAAATTTGCAGCTTGTGATTTTGACATCAGTGTCCAGAGGGTTAATCTACTATATCTTGTTTTAAAGAGCTCAGGGAGCTCTGTCAAACAAGACGGAATAGAATAAATGCTCAGTGATCACCAGAGACAGGAAAAATGACACCACTCCTGTTAGCCCTTTATCTAACATGAAAAGCAGACGACACTTGCAAAAATAATTCTTGAACTCTTTTTTTTTCATTTTTTGTCTCAAAAACATAGGTTATGGCCCCTCATTGGAACCAGCTCAACAAGGGGTTATAACCTATGTTTTTGAGACAAAAAATGAAAAAATAATGAAAATTAGCTGGTGATTTTTGACAATAGGGGTCATAACCTATGTTTTTGAGACAAAAAATGAAAAAATAATGAAATTTAACTGGTGATTTTTTACAATAGCGCTGGCCAGTTTTGGCCGTTACATTGGGTAAAGGGTTAATTGAATATACACCTGTCAATTGGATAATTTTCACTCGCGAGTTGGCCATTCAATTATTAGGTTTACACCATACAAGGAATTGCTCCATTTATTTGGAAGTTGTATTAAAGTTCCCCAAAACAGATTACTGAACCTGCTGAATAGATTAAAAGGGAATATTGTTATTTGATTACCAGGGTTCAAAAGTCTCCCAGCCAACTGCTTTTACCTATCATCCTCAGTTTTTATGCCCATAATATTCTACGTTATGTCATGAAAATCTGACGAAGTCTTTTTTTGGCACGTCTACCACTCACACAAATTTTAATCCCCCAAAAGCATGTTTTGTGTGCCTAGTTTCAGTCAATATCGACATCGCTGATGTCTTGGACACTCCATCCACTCCCTTCGCGAAGGGTAAAGAATAAAGGCACTGCCCTCCAAAAGCATGTTATTAATTTGTTATCTATAATAACATTATTTCGCTTCAAACATACACAATGAAATACCAATTTTTGAAATTCAGATGGGATCATGATGCCCATTCTCCTCTCAGATACAATACCAGTGTAAAGACAGTTCTCATGCTTTAAACCTCAAACTCAACACCTTTTCAATGAAAGCAGAACAGACAGTAAAACTGTTGTATGATTCGAAACAAAATAAATGTACTTTAAATTCACCTATACCATATGCTGATATATGTGATCTGTATTTATTGATATATATGACAAAAAAATATCAAAAACCCCCAAAAATATTATTTCAGTTTTGCATGCAGCAGTATATGTTCTACAGGGAGAATTGTTTGAATTTTTACAAACCCCTCTACTTAGATTCCAGGCAGAACATTTTGCTCAATTGATTCATACTAAGGGTAGAAGGGTTTGTAAATGAAAGTGTCAATAACACAGTTGCCTAACTGAACTGTGTGTAGTGTTTGATGAAAAGGATAATGTTCAATGTTTATGAGAGGATTATGAGATAAGACAAGAATTGTGATAATTGAGAATATGTTAATTTCTGTTTCCTTCATGCTATGTTTTCAATAAGAATAATTAGAGGTGTGGACTGTACTAAAGAATTGAGGCCAGGGTTAAGGTGGCCCTCACAGTTAATATCTGTCAGCCAAAGTTACCAAGTTACAGTAAAATTATTCCAAAACGAGTCACCCTACCAAGATACAATGAAATCCCTTCATAAATATAACTCATAGACGCTGGACGAGGGGAATGAGGCCGTTCAGGGGATCCCAAGTCACCCTAAGGATAAGCAAAAGCTGCTACCCAGTGATGCCAAGGGTTCCAATTCAAGTTCATTTTGTAATTATTAGGAGGGGGTGGGGGAGTTAAAATATTGATAATTTCCGTAAGTTATCACAGTATGGTTACATACAAGATGATAATGAAAATGAAATAAATTTAATTGTTAAAAAAACAAGAAAGCGTTGAATTTCAATGAATTCAGATATCTGTATTCATTGAATTTCAATCCTTTTTGTTTGATTAATTTCAAGTGGCCCCTGAGATTGGAAATCACAATGTGTGTTCATTCAGATTGTTTTCAGTCATTAAATGTCTTGAAAACAGCTTGAATGAAAGCACTCTAAATACCTCAAGACCAACAAGGCTTTTAGGTCCTTCTGCCCCTTCACATTTTGGTCTGTCGTTTAACAGCCTTATGTATGGATGGTTTTGAAAACTTGAATGCATCAAGACCTGAGGCTGAAAAGAAAAATGGGACTAAAAGCAAAGCGCCAAAAAAAGAGTGGCGGAAAAATGATGACTGTCTTTTTGTCAAGATTGTCCTGCGTGGAAACTGATAACAATGTTAGCAAGTTAGGCCTGCAGATCTAATTACTACTCAGTTTAAATTAATGGTCAAAATTCTGATCTATTGTGGCAACATGGATAGGAATTAGTGTCCAATGCTATTACATGATGTCATGTTACATTCTTCAGGGCATATGTTTCGGACACCCCCAAACATGCATTCGTAATATTGAACTGGATCATCCGTGCCACCATGGACCGATATTGTCGGTAAGTACTGTGTAGCCTGTACGAATGTGTAGCCTGTACAAATGATTTTTCACCTGAATTTCTCCTCATTGGTCCTAATTCTTACACAGTTACCGGCTCTCAGAATGAGAAAACCTTTATAAATATCATTGTGAAAAACCTCAAAATATCCCTCAGCTGCAAGTAAATGGGGGGGTTGGGTGCCCGGAATTAAAATTTTTCCAACACTGTAACACGGGCCGAACCATGGTCAGCCTGTGGTAGCAATGAGTCTTCCCCATGGTTACCCCATTATACGATTTTCCCTCAATTACCGGTCCCAACATTTTTACCCTAGCAGAAACCCTGCATCAGGATATCATAACAAGTTATCCTACCAAGTTACAATGAAATCCCTCCATAAAAACAACCTGTAAGTAGTGCTAAAGGAATCTAGGTCACATCACCAGGCAGTGGTAATGGCTGACCAATCATGACCAAAATAGGACAGTCTCATCTAGATATGATACTAAGTTAACCATCCAAGTTACAATGAAATTGCTTCATAAATGTGAACTATAGACTGTACTAAACAAATCTAGGTCACATGTCTCTGCAGCCATCACAGTTGATCAATCACGGACAAAATTGGATGTTCTCATCTAGACATTATACCGAGTCATCCTACCAATTTACAGTGAAATCCCTTCATAAATGCAAGCTGTAGACTGTGATAAAGGAATCTAGGTAATTGTCCCCAGTGGCCGTCGCAGTTGACTGAACCCGACCAAAATAGGATGATCTCATCAAAACATCATACAAAGTCATCCTACCAAGTTACAATGAAATCCCTTCATAAGTATGACCTGTAGACTGTGCTAAAGGTTTTCAAGCCCGTGCAGCCATTTTGGTTTACCGATCATGACCAAAAGGGGACGTTCTTGTCTAGACATTATACGGAGTCATCCTACTAAGTTACAATGAAATCCCTTCACAAATACAACCTGCAGACTGTGCTAAAGGTTTTTGGGTCAAGGGCTCACGTAGCCATCACGGTTGATCAATCGCGACAGAAAGGTGAGGTTCTCATCTTGACATGACCTTGAACCTGCATATGAAATTTCGTCATGATTGGACAAGAACTATGGGGTATAGCCTGTGCTAAAGAAAAAGCGAACAGACTGACAGACTTACGTATGATGGCAATAGCTTACTTTGACTTTGTCAAGTTAAGCAAAAAATGAACACAGGTCCAACAGCAGTTTATTGGCATGTACTGGCATTTAGAGGATGTTTGTGAAGCAAAAGAATTAAAAACAAGTGCAACGCTAAGGGTGGCTATGCATGTCCCCCACTACCAAGCATGAGATTCTAGTCATTTAAATTTGTTGATATTGAATTAACTGGTAGAGTGCTAAGTTATTTTTGGTCATCAAAATTTGTTCCTGTGTCTTTGCCTTGTTACAATTTATGGGAGAGTGCCAAGAGGCACTCTCCCATAAACTGTAACAAGGCAAACCCATATAGACTAAGTAATTTCGTTTCTAAGATAATGTGAAGCACATCCACAGAATATGACACCTTTAGGCTGGGGTACCTGCTCTTCATATTACAGCCCTGATAGTGGCTTCTAGCACTCTACCAGTTAATAAATGTCTTATCTCCATTAAACCATAGCACCAATACAGCAGGCCACCAAATGTATCCATTGGACACTGATTTAGTGGTTAACAGAGTCCAAAAGGGGGCCATAACTCGGATTAAAAATTATCGCACCACTCTCAAAATCACACCTGCCTGGTATATTGTCTACAATAAACTATATTTCAAGTTTGATTGAAATCAGACACCTATAACTCAAGCTACCATCCGGAAATCAATATCAACATGTCTTCTGAGTTGGAAAAGGGCCATAACTCTACCCCAAAATATTGGACTAAGCCCACTAATAATCCAATCATAATCTGTATTATGTGGTAATAAGCCAATGCATAAAATTTTGTTTCAGTTCGTTTAGTCAAACTAAAGTTATTGTCAAGAAACCAATATCAACACGTTTTCTAAGTCGGAAAAAGGCCATACCTCTGCCACAAAATATTGGACCAAGCTCACTATCAATCCCAACCTGTATTATGTAGTTATAAACCTGTATATAATATTTTATTTCATTTCGTTTAGTCCAACTAAAGTTATTGTCCGGAAACCAATGTCAACATGTTTTCTAAGTCGGAAAAGGGCCGTAACTCTGCCAAAAAATATTGGACCAAGCCCTTCATCAATCCCAATCTGTATCAGGTGGTTATAAACCTACGACTAAAATTTTGTTTCATTTTGTTCTGTCAAACTTAAAGTTATCACGTGGAAACCATATTCAGGATGGACATTCTGATGGACGTATGTACAGACAGATAAGGGTAACACTTAATGCCCCTGCCAAAACTGGCAGGGGCATAAAAAGTTCAGACGAGCAATTACTCCCCTATAAGTGGCTGCAACGAGAGTGACTTTTTGCCACCCTGGCTTTTTCAAAAAGCGAAACCTGGATGTGACACTGGCTGTGTTAAAGTCCTTGTGATCACCTAACAACATTGAAAATTAGAAACCACAACTTTTTTTCTACCTTGCATGAGAAAAAATTCAATTCTAGCAGCAAAAAGTTAAAAGAGTTCCAATAACTAAAACTCAATTACCAGCAAAAAATGTTAATTAGCAATGAAAAAAATATAACTGCAGTTGTATCATAATTCATTGAGATACTGCTTACAGAATTTTCACAGCAATGTCATTAGATTCATTAGTGAGACTTTATATCTACATCATCGAGCTCATTAGCTCAACTAACTGTAATTTAGAAGGCACTGCCAAGTTATTTCTCAAAGTATAATTGTTATATAATGCATTACAATTCATCAGATGCCACAATCTTTCAACTACATATTTCAAATTAACTCTTTTTCTTCCCAATTAATTAATTTATAAAGTTCTTACCCAACAACATAGCAAATTCTGCCCCATGCACATATTGTATGTAGATAAAACCTAATATATTGTTTTTACTTTTTATTGTTTCCTTCTCAAACAGAGCTTATGACCCTGCAGTGGACAAGCTCATCAGTTTTTCCAAATATGCAGCGGAGCCCACAACATTGGATATTTCAAATAACCCTGTTAAATACACATGACTTCCCCCACACCAAACCATTTAGCATATCTTCAGTATAAGTTTGACCTGTTAATTGCATATATTATAGAATTTATTTATTTGAATGTTGGTTTGTTCATTGGGGTTTAATGACACATTCAACAGACAGGGTCATATCGTGTCAGGCAGTTGTGCAGGTCAATGAAGCCAGAGTATCCTGAGAAAAACCGAGCAATGGTGAGTAACTGTTGGACTCTGCAGATTACCAACCCTACATGAATAAAGTTGGGAACAGTTGGAAGGCAAGTGTAGAGTCATTGTGCCCTATGCATCACTGCACATAACCTATGTTTTTGAGAAAAAAAATGAAAAAATTAATGAAAATTAGTTGGCGATTTTTGTGAATAGCGCTGGCCGGTTTTGACCATCACGTTGGGTAAAGGGTTAAACTACATTTATTATTTATTATTATTATTCAGGATGAAGTGTCATACCCAAGGACACAATGCAGATGATGCAGGTCAGGCAGTGAGCAGGCGACTTAGGCAAATTCCAGATCAGCAAACTTTGCTCTGCTTTCAATAAAAAGCAACTCTGAAGTTGCCTTGTGAAAATTCAGTAAAACAGTTGAGTGATCAGTTAAACCCAACATGTTTATGCTTACAGTGAAAATAGGTGGCAACCATCAATACATGTGATTTTGTGTTCGAAAGTTCTTTCAAAACAAATATTCAAACCAAAAACCCTAAAAGAGGGCATTTTTCTAAAAAAAAAAAAAAAACCAACACTTTGGAGTGAAAACTTTAAATTCTCATTTTAAAAGTAAAGTGGGTAAAAAAACCCCATCTATCTTGTTAACATTAAAGGGGTGCACTCTGTTATTCAATATAAAACATTTTCAAGGCGGTAAAAAAACTCTGAATTGTACACCATGAAGGTGATCTGTACTTCATATACCTCCTAAAACTTTTTTGAAAGAATGTTTTTTCTAAATAAAGTATATAAACATATTTTTTTCTCTCTCTATTTCAGCTTTGGTAAGTTATTTGCATGTGAGAAAATTATACAATAGAGCAATCGTGCAAAACACCATTCTTGCATCTCCTTCTGGCCCACTTCTCTGTTTTCAGTTCACTTCTCCCTCAAGTCTGTGGAGTCAGAAGTGACAGCTCCCTCCATTTACACACTATACTGGTCAGGATTGAACTATCAATCCTTTGATATTAAGTCCAATGCTCTAACCAATGAGCCACCTCACTCCCAGGTAGGGTCCTGCGAATATTTGAGATTCGGTTTCATAACAATGTCATATGTCTGCTTTGAGATCGATGTCAAATCAATCTCAAGATTCAATTTTTTCAAATCTCTCCTGCTTAGTGCAATTTGTTACATTTCCAATGAAAATTGACATTTAACAATTTGTTCATGTAGGCTCAATTCATATTTAATTGAGTAACTGACAATGTTAAATTGTTAGGTTAGTAGTATAGACTACAGAAAGTCCATGGACCATGCACGACGTGCAGTTAGTTTCTCTGACCTACTTATCAATGAATAATGATCTTTGGTTAGAAAAGAATTCAGAATATCTAGTTTGATATGACTAATTGTGTATTTTTGTGATGATAGTAACACGTTAACACTGTGAATTATACAATCCTGTCCGCGAAAATAGACTCAAAATTAAGTCAGGCAGAATCAATGGTATTAACAAAGCGACGGGTTACAAAGACAATCAAAGCCTGAAAAACAAATAGGGTATCAGATCTTTTCATTCCTTTACCAGTTTGTCTCCTGGGTCATTTCGTTCCTTTACTATTTCGTACAGAATCGCTTCGCACTGAGTCGTTTCATACCCATATAAACAGACTGGAGTAAGAGAGTGATGCACTGACCGAGTAGATTTGTGTGCTGGCCTCTCATGCTTGAAGTCATGGGTCTGATCTCCAGTCTGGAGATTCCAAGATGACTGAACATTCTCTGGCAACATCAATTGCGGTATTGATTCTGCTACAACATTGAGCCAGATCGTACTATAAATACAAAGATGGATGGAATGCAGCATATATTGAAGAATGGAAGCAGCAGTGCACAATTTAATATACATCCCCAAACGTACCCCCCCCCCCCCCCTCCCCCACCTGCACTGTCTCATCTCTGGATATATCACTTTTCCATGTGCCGAATGAAAGGTACAATACTGATTGATACTAAGGAGGTGAAATTTTGCAAGTCTGGGTGGCTCATGTTGTCCAGAAGCAGCCGTTGTTCTCACAGATTGCAGTGGATAGTACGAAGCTTAGCCTTCAAAAACTAAAACTTTTAATAATAGGCCTGTCTGTTTCAGCGATGGTGCTACAGATAATATTTATTTATTGGTGTTCAAGGTGTTCAGTCTATTAAGGGTCATCACAGTGTTCTGCAACTTCCATTTGATGCAAAACGAAATAACATGCTTATTAAGATTCGATTCAAGATTCGATCCAATATCGATATCAGAGACAAGATTCGATTCAAGATTTGATTTTTAAAAAAAAGTGATTCGCAGATCCATACACCCAGATTATTAACTCCTATTAACTGAATAAAAAAAATCCTGTGATCTATCGAACTATTCGGAGTTCAACCACTGAATTTCTTATTTTTATAGATTATTTGGCATCACTGCATCCAATATAAGCATTTCATATATTATAACTTGTTTGACAGCACTAGCTCCATGAGTTACGTCAAACAAAATATTATATAATATAAATGCCAAGTTTATCATTAGAATACAGAAGTACCAAATTTCTGTTAATTACATATTCTTGTTAACTGAATATTTTTCACTGATAAAGTCACAATTCAATTAACAGGGCTTGACAATAATCTGTTTAATTCTATCCACAAACTGGGTGGTTTAACAAGATAGGTGGTAAATAAATGTTTTTAAAAGGTTGTTACCTTACAAAATTTATCCATTGTTTATCTTTTAGAACTGAAGTATAAACATACTTTTACACTGATTTACACTGAAAATTTTAGAAAAACAACTGTCTGGAAAGGATATGAGCACTTTACCATGAATGATACCTGCTCTTCTATAGCAGCTTAACTCTTGAAGAACCAATTGTGATTGACAAACTTCCTCACCCCAACAAGCAATCTTACATAAGTCATTTGGACTATATTTATTAATAAGTGCGCAAGGACAATGGTTTTTGTTAAGTCTTGCCAGCCTTTTAGACAGCAAGTACTCAACTATAGAAATCACTGCCTAACCACTAGACTTTGAGGTTGTGATGATTGCCACACTACATAGATGCACAAATTATTGTTTCCTTCCCAGAACATTCTCACAAAATTATTTTAGGGTGATCCTTTTATCATTCCCGCAACAAAAAACAACTTCACTGCTTAAGCCAATGTAGATGACCAGTCGCAAACATAAGTCACAACAATGGATTTCATATCAATTGGGTTGCTGACCGTGAAGTTCAACAACTGTAAACATAGATTCCTCTAAGTACAGAGATTGTTTAAAAGCATGTGGTTTAGTTATTTTCTGATTTCTATATAGGAAGTTTGTATGTGATGGCACCATTTCCGAGTATTGTGTGCACAACTTGAACAATCAATATAGTGGCTGTCTCGAAGCAGTCAATTTAAATGGAATAATTTTTCTGAGATAATCAAAATATTTTAATGTGAGATGTGAGATTCAGTCGTTCGAAGTTACTGTGAAGATTCATCTTCATTTGATATAAAAGTAACAAGTGCAATGTTGATCACCAGCGATCAGATAATAGTCCCCCACGGGTGTCACCAAATTGTTTATCTTATGCTGTTATACCTCCATATCAAACATTATTAAAATCGGGAATGTCATTTATAAGTTCTAGGCAGAAAACTAATTATACGAAATTTCCAATAAAAATGGCCGCCAGTCGGCCATCTTGAATTTTTTTTTCAAAACAATTTACATGTATCAATTTTGTATAATGTCTGATCATTGCTAAAAATTGGAAACAAAAGCATCAAAGCGTCACTGAAATACAGGTGGAAACAGGACACGCCAATATAATATATACAAAAGTGGCTAAAAAAGCTCAAGTTCATCAAATTTGCAGATTTTATGCCCAATAAAAACCCTGTATGTGTTATTTATTTCATGTTGCTACACCTCCATACAAAAAATTATTGAAATCGGAAAGGCTATTTAGAAGTACTAGGCAGAAAACTAATTACATGCAATTTTCAACAGAAATGGCGGGCAGTGGGCCATCTTGAATTTTTTTCGGAAAAATATTGACATGCATCAATTTTACATAATGTCTGATTATTGCTGAAAATTGTAAACAAAAGCATCAAAGGGTTTCTGAGATACAGGTGGTAACAGGACACACCAACATAATATATACAAAAATGGCTGAAAAAAAAGCTTAAGTTCATCTAATTTGCATAATTTATGCATGAGAAAAAACCTGTATGATATGTTCTTTATCTTAAGCTGCTACACCTCTATACTGAAAATTATTGAAATCAGAAAGGATGTTTAGAAGTTCTAGGTAGAAAACTAATTACATGCAATTTCCAACAAAAATGGCCACAAGTCGGTCATCTTGAATTTTTAAAAAAAAAATATTGACGGGCATCATCGTTCCATAATGTCTAATTAATGTTGAAAATTTGAAACACCAACATTTAACCATCTTGGAGATACAGGTGGTAACAGGTAAGAGGGACAGACAGACTGCCCGACAGATGCACGGAGTGCAATCCATAAGTCCCCTTCACGGTGAAATTGTGGGGGACTAATAATAGAGGTTGATGACTGATCACTAATTATAAATTATGTGCCATTGAAGTGGTAAACTGAGAGTACTGATTTACAATTTTATCGTTGGGTTGTGAAAGAATAAATTATACATTCGATGAAATAATTTTCTGAAAGTTGGTATTACCTAATTTCATCAATTAGTATAATTTAAAATGACTGAAGTGTTGGGTGCCATAGTGATATAAAAGTATGAACTCAATAAGACAATGAAAATTTAAAATCCTGGTCAAAGTCCTTGAAAAGTGCTTTAATTTTATTCTCAGATGTCAATGGGAATGCTGTAGATGGAAGAGAGTATATGTTTAATGCAGTATGTGTGCCACTGTAGTTCTTTAGTCCAAACATTAAAAATGCCGATAGGATCACTGATCCAATGTAGAGTTGTGACAGCACAAAAGTGGGTTTAATCATTATCAACTTATCGCCCGGAAACCAGTTGTTTACAATTTACTACGTGAAGGGTCTGTGACCTTGACCTATGACCTAGTGATTCCAAAATAAATAGGGCTCTTTCTTGCACCAATGCCAACCTACCTATGAAGTTTCATGAACGTGGGTGGAACCATTGTCAAATTATCATCTGGAAACGAATTGTTTAAGATTTATTATGCTCAAGGTCACTGTGACCTTGACCTAGCAAGTCCAAAATAAATAGGGTTCTTCCACTCGTCTAGGCCAACCTACCTATGAAGTTTCATGAAGGTGGGTCAAACCATTATCAAGTTATTATCTGGAAACCAATTGTTTGCGATTTACTATGTTGAAGGTCACTGTGACCTTGACCTTTCACCTAGCGAGTACAAAATAAATATGGTTCATTCTCTCACTGATGCCAACCTACCTATGAAGTTTCATGAATGTGGGTCAAACCATTATAAAGTTATCATCTGGAAACCAGTTGTTTTGATTTACTATGTTCAGGGTCATTGTGACCTTGACCTTTGACCTAGTGAGTCCAAAATAAATAGACTTCTTCCTCTCAAGAAGTCCAACCTACCTATAATGTTTCATCAATGTGGGTTCAACCATAGTCAAGTCATCATCTGGAAACAATTGTTTATGATTTACTAAATTCGAGGTCATTGTGACCTTGACCTTTGTACTAGCAAGTCCAAAATATATATCGGGTTCTTCCTTTCACCGATGCCGACCTACCTATGGCATTTCATGTGCATGGGTCAAACCATTATCAAGTTATCATCCGGAAACCAATTGTTTACAGATTTACTATGTTGAAGGCCACTGTGACCTTGACCTTTCACATAGCGAGTACAAAATAAAAAATGTTCTTCCTCTCATTGATGCCAACCTACCTATGAAGTTTCATGAACGTGGGTCGAACCATCAAGTTATCATCCGGAAACCAATTGTTTTGATTTACTATGTTCAGGGTCACTGTGACCTTGACCTTTGGCCTAGTGAGTCCAAAATAAATAAGGTTCTTCCTCTCATGAAGGCCAACCTACATATGAAGTTTAATGAATGTGGGTTCAACCATAGTCAAGTTATCATACGGAAACCAGTTGTTCATGATTTAGTATGTTCAAGGTCACTGTGACCTTCACATTGACCTAATGAGTCCAAAATAAATAGGGTTCTTCCTCTCACAGCAGCCAATCTACCTATGAAGTTTCAACAATGTGGGTCGAGCCATTATCAAGTTATCATCCAGAAACCAATTGTTGTGATTTATTATGTTCAGGATCACTGTGACCTTGACCTTTGACCTAGCAAGTCCAAAATAAATAGGTTTCTTCCTCTCATGAAGGCCAACCTACAGATGAAGTTTCATGAATGTGGGTTCACCCATAGTCAAGTCATCATCTGGAAATATACATTTTATAGTAAATTTCCTTTCTTATTATATCTACCGCAATTGTTTACTACAGGCTTGCACTACAGTGGAAGACCCTAACTCGGATAAAATACTCTCTATTTTAATCATTCCCAAGAGATTTGGGAAAGAAAACTGGTGTAAAAACACCACGAAAAAATAAGCCAAAACTGGGTCAAGTGCCATCGGCGCACACCCAGTAGGGGACGCTCTTCTCTTAGTACAATTCCACGACTTCCATGCGCAAAGCAGTCATCAAACCATTGTTTTGAGTCCGCCAACATAGGAGTTCTGTGATCAGCGGGGAGAAAGGATTCTTTCCCGAATAAGAAGACGGGAGGGCCTCCATGTAAACAATTGCAGTAGGTACAATAAGAAAGGATATCTACTATAAAATTTATATTTCTTATCAACCTACCTTACAATTGTTTACTACAGGCTGAATAGACAATAGGATGGAGGGAATCACATAACCAACCCACACATAACTCAACTGCACTGGAACTGTGGACAGAGGAAGAGGTCCCTAGGCCTATCAAACCATAGCATCACAAACATTAGTAAAAGACAGTGAGAGATGAGGCATATGGTTCTGTGCGATGCACAGACAGAAAGGGCAGTAAACAGCACAGAGCTGGAACTGACCTTGTAAGAAGCCAAATGGCTGGGATAGACAACAGCCTGAGCAAAAGAAAGAGGGCCCGTAGAACAAAGGTCCTCTGCCTGCTCCTGCAACTGTCGCAGATAAGCAGAGAAAGTAGTATTTCTCCAGTAGGCTGCCAGCATAACATCTGACAACATGACAGAGTTGGAATAAGCTCCAAGAGGTAGACAATGCACGCACCTTGTGGCAGAAAAAAGATTGGTAATACAATCGCATGTCACTAGACAAGTGGAAGCTGCACGAATAGCAAGACAAATTCATTGAGAAAAGGATTCAGGAGAGATCTCCTGTCGACCAGGAATAAGAGACAGAAAATCGATCCTACCTGTCCAAATAAACAGAGCAAAGGGTGTTTACCCTCAACAGAAGGAAGAGTCCCGATACAGATAAGAGGATGAGTAGTTTCTGGTTTCTAATTCCTGGCCAGAAAGGAGCAATCACTGGTAAACATAACACTGGTGGGAGAGCTCCAGAAAAAGGCCGGGTCAACCGAGAGGGCGTGAAGCTCACTAACCCATCTGGCTGAGGCAAAAATGAGAAAACGCATATCCACCTGGGATAAAGGCTCGATAGCCCCCCCCCCCTCCCCCCCCCCCCACCCAAGCAAAGCAGCACCCAAGAAAGAATCCATCTTGGGGTCAGCTGCAAAGTCCTAGTCCTTTTCAAGGAAAAGTGCCGAACAAGCTTGGAGTGGCTTGGAGAAGTGCCGATACAATGCTGTCCCACATACAAAAAGGTCTCCAAAGCATGGACCTGTACCCATTGCTGGAGACCCCCAGAATCAAACATATACCAGAAACTCCACAATCTGTGTGATCGAAGGAGTGACAGAAGCAACAGAGTGATCCGCACACCATCGACAGAAGACCTTCCACTTAGCCGCATAGGCTAAACCAGTGGAGTGCCTCCTTGAAGAAGAAAAGCAACTCCACTGCTCTCAAAAAAACCACTACGGAGGAGACAGGACCTGACAAAAGACATGTGTGAAGGCACAATGAAGTCAGGTCGACGTGACTCTTTCTTGGGCGCCCTTGGCAAAGAAGGTCACAACATAGCGGGAGACATGCCAGAACCGCCGCCAACAGAGAGCGGATCAGATGGATCCACACCCACTGAGGTGACAGGGGTGTGATCGAAAGGATTCAACAACTGCAGGTTCGTATCTGGGCTAGAACCTGAGGCAGAATCAGAACCAGCAGGAAGGCGTAGCCAACAAGACCGTTCCAAAGGAGGGACAGAGCATCCATGTCAAAAGCCAGAGCATTTGGACATGGGGACACCAAAATTTCCACCTAATGGTTCCAACGAGTCGCAAAGAGATCGATGTGGGGACGACCCCAGGGATCGCAATGAGACTGGAACACCGCTATGTGGAGCATCCACTCGGTGGAAATGAACTTGCCCCGTCAGGACAGGGAGTCGGCTAGGACGTTCAGATGACCGGGAAGGTGACGAACCACTACTCCGGCATTGACATCCTGAGAGAGCAGTAGAAGATCCTGAACCAATTCGAACATGGGAACATAGTGCGTGCCGTCCTGGTTCCGAATGTAAACAACCACCGTCGAATTGTCAGACAACAGAAGGACCTGACAATTCGAAAGGTGGGGGATCCACTGCCGGAAACTCAGAAGAAGAGCAAGAAGCTCCTTCTGGTTGATGTGAAGAGCTGCTAGAACCTGGTCCCATGACCCGTGAAGGAAAAGACCTCGAGGATCCAACATCACACCCCATCCGAGATCGCTGGCGACTGCCATCAGAACAAGATTGGATGTTGGGAAGTCCAGCAGAACTCCCTGCATAATTCACTGAACATCTTTCAGGGGAGACAGTGAAGAGGAAGAGACTCCGGTAACTGAAGCACCAGATCCAGAGGATCGACATTCGGCCTCCAACGACTGAGCAGAAAGTGTTGGAGAGGTCTGACATGCAGCCAACCTAGAGGAATGAGATCCGTCACCAAACCGCAGAGACCGAGCAGCCGGGGAAGACTCCGAGCTGTTGCGGACGTGGAATGGGACAGAGTCAGGGCAAAAGGCTGAGAAAATCACAGCCCTTGCCAGCGAAACTGCCACCGTATCCAGAGGAGTACGGAAGCCCATCCCAGATGACAAAACGATGGAGAAGAGACCAGGTCCGACTTCTCCACGTTGACTCTGAACCCTTGTGACATGAGTAGACTCAACAGTGTGATGACATCAGACTCCAGAAAGGCAGCATTGGAATGCCTCTGGAGGATATCGACTAGATATGCTGAAGAAGACACCCTGGACTGTGTGCGATGTAAGACTAACACATGCGACATCAGACAGGTGAAGGCCCAAGGATCCAGGTCAAGGCCAAAGGGCATGGCCTTGAACTGGGAAAACATCCTGGGGAAAGGGCGGCGAACCGACCTGAAAGCCTCCATGCTGAACTGAGGAGCAATGGTAGACTGCGTCAGGATACTCAGATCGATAACCTGTCTGAGTCGGCCCTCCTTCTTCGGCACCAAGAACAGGCAGGAATAAAATCCCACTGAAAGAATGTTCTTGATGACCTCGACACCCCCTTTGACAGGAGATTGCCTATCTCCATGACCAAAAGTTCCAAACGTGTAATGTTGAAAGGGACTTGTGTTGGAGGAGGCACTCTCGACTGAGTGGAATGCCTCAACCTGGGATGAATTTGAGGTGACTACTGGCGACGCCTACCCTTACACTGTGAGTGAGTAGAAGTGGCGGCAGGAAGATCAGCCCTTAGCTTTGCAGAGGAAGCAGAAGGGTACTTGTTAGGCTTTGGATGGCCCCTGCCTCCAACATAAGGCTGATCAAGCTGACGAAGCAGCAGCAGATCAATGGAATGATATAGGGAGTCATCGCGGACCGTCGCCATGGAACCATGGAATAGTTGCGGACCCGCTGACAGAGGCAGAACGAAGAGCAGCACACTGCTCCCCAAGAAGGGAACAGCTTGTGTCCAGCACAGCGTCCCTGCGAACTAATTCCAAGTTAGCCGTGTTACAGGCATGTGTGTGAGAAGATGCATGAGCACCTTGGACAGCACACGCAAAAAAAACCTGTTCGTCATCAAACTTATCTGGGAGCAGATAAGCAGCAAAGCAAAGACTACGTGATCGAAGAGAGAAAGCATTCCAGCATCTCTCCCGATAAGCCCAACACAGACTCCAGAGCCTCCATATGGGAGTTGGAGTCCTGATCCAAGACCGTCAAAGTCTGGCAGACTGACGGATTGGCAAAATCGTAGGAATGATAACGCACCGGAGGCAAAAAAGTGTCAACCCTGATGAGTCCAAAGCTGTAAATGCTTCAACCACCTGTACTGACAGGCACGGTCGAAGGTGCCCAGAAGCAGGTTGCTCCATAGGCTGTAGACACGTGACTGATGATCGCGGCCGGGCTGACACTGTCGGCTGGTTTGACGGTTTGAGATCTGGAAGGAACCCAAACACAAAGTCAAGAGCTGCCCCCAAGTCAGAAGACTGTTGGCTCTCGACGTCAGGTATGTCAAACTCATCCCCTGAGTCGGAAGACACATAGCCCATCATGGGCAAACCAGCCGACGCCTCCCATGGTGTAGGCACACCAGGGGGATCAAAAAGTGGCCTGTTTTTTTTTTTATTCTCAACCCAACCCCCTGACCACTCGAGAAAACAAAAATGGGGAAATGTTCAATAGTTGCAAAATTTGAGTAGAAGTGGGACTGACTTTTCATACTGATTACTTTAACCCTTTACCTAACATAGCGGCAAAAAACTGCCAGGAAACTGGCCAAAATAAGCTTACCACAGTCTAAAATATTGTAGAAATGTCTCGATAAAACCATACAAATATGGATATCATTAGAAACGGATCGTCAAGCCGGTTCTAATAATATCCATATTTGTATGGTTTTACTGAAAAACTGTGAGAATATTTTTTGAAAAATGTGAAATTTAATTTATTTTTTTAAAAAGCTGTGTTAGGTAAAGGGTTAAAAAATCATATTATGACAGTGGTTTTAATACTTCAGTGCAGCCTTGATACTGGCTGCAGCTGTAAAACAGTTAAAAACAAATCATAAGGATATGCCCTCCAGAGTCCTCCTCAGTTGGTGCAATACAACCCAAGATGATATAAGATAAATGCAGCAGGAAACATATTACACACATTATAAGTGAGCGAACAAGACAGCGTGGCACCAAATATTTCCATTGAAGTTGATTTATAGCACCGACAGAGTTTTATGAAGCGATTGTCTTTTGCTGTGATTTACGAGCATAGGCAATATCACTGCACACTAACAACTGTTTTCGTTTTCAAGCATTCAGCATAACTGATACTATCTCAATCCTTTTGAGACTGCAGAAGCCTTTGAAAAAGAAATGGGGAAAAAAATACAGTTACAAGTCAAAGTAAGACTCATGTCATGGATTTCTATATATTTTTTATTAAGTAAAATAGTACTTCAAGTGAGAAAAGGTTATATAAATATCTTGAATAAACATGGATTCCATTATTGCAAATTTTGAAACAACTTTAAAGAATCCAAACCCCAAACATATTTTGTCACTAATTATGAGCTGAGGATTTGACATAGAAACCCCAGAATATTTTAGGGGGGACTGCTGTATGAGGGTGGGAGAGTAAGAATGTTATTTATTTATCGGTGTTTAAGGTCACATATATTTGCAGAATGGCAAATCATGAATGCAACATGGAGATAAAGTCAAGTTTAGACAACTGTTTACACCCATGTTGCCCATTTTAGATGACGTCCACCCCAAGCATTGGTGACTGGGTCATATTTTACCAGTAAAACAGAGCTTGTTTAGCACAGTATACATGCACATTGTCACTTCTTGGAGTTCCCACAAGGACTGGGACGTAAGAATGTTATTTATTTATTGCGGTTTAACAACACTTTTGACAGTCGGGGTCACCTTGTGTTGGATGAAAGAATGTTGTGTGGTGTGGTAACGCTATGTGTGTAAATGGATTGGTGTGTGTATTTTTGTATTTACAGAGGAATTAGAAGCTAGCTAATTATTATTTATTAAATATATTTTAAAGTTGGTTGAATTGTAAATTGAATAGCTACTTATTTGGCCCAAAATATTCAATTAACCCTTTACCCAACGTAACGGCCAAAACCGGCCAGCGCTATTCTCAAAAATCGCCAATTAATTTTCACTATTTCTTTCATTTGTCTCAAAAACATAGGTTATGACCCCTCATTGGAACGAGCTCGAGGAGCTCGTTCCAATGAGGGGGTCATAACCTATGTTTTTGAGACAAAAAATGAAAAAAATTAGTTATTCAAGATTTTTTTTTCCAAGTGTCGTCTGCTTTTCATGTTAGGTAAAGGGTTAACAGATATATTCAATTAACCAGCAATTGGGCATTTATCTACAATTTTGGAAATAAATTGGATAATTATCGAAACAAGATACAATAGAATGAAAGACTTTCTATGAAACACTGATGCCAAAAGGTGCTGTGGAGCTTGGTTGTCAAAAGAATTTTTTGATTAACCACTATATATTTTATTCGACGGACTGGAATTTAGTTCATATAAAGAAAATACTATCACAGGCACTGCCGGCTTGAGAACAGATATGGGGAAGGCAGTTTTTACTTATTCATTTTCCAGTTTTTATGGGTGTTTTACCATGGATACAAATATAAAGTAAACATAAATTCTTCAATGATCTACTTCTTCTTGACATAGAAACAAAAACACATACAGAATTAATTGCATTTCTACCTTCTCACTCACACCACCACAGTAATACCTTCTCCAGAACCCTTTTGTAGATTCGAAAAATTGACAATGACTCACATTCCATTTGTAAAAATTTATAGGCACACATCATTTATCATTACCCAATTTTCACAAATTTTTCTGATTTAAACTCAGGTCGACATAGTTGATTTGAGTGGGGTTTATGCTGTAAATAACTTTGCCTACTGCGTCGATACGGTCAACATAAGATTCCATACCAGTATTGTCCACTTTCAGGAATTATGACTGGCTGCAACAGGTGGTCTATTTTTAGTGGGCACACTAACTCGCATCTTTCTCTCTTGGTTCGCATCAGTCTTCGCCTGCCCATATTAGGAGTCTGTCCCAGTAGTAGGTCAAAGATTTTATTTGAATAAATAATATCCAGATCTACATATAAGTTATTTCAGGCAAAAAACATGAGGTTTTTACAGTAGTGGGTACCCTTTTTCCTGTATCATATAAGGGACATATTTTCAACCTATTTATACTTAAAACAGATAATTTATTTGCTGATGATTTTCAGTGGTCAGTTGAAGAGGTGAAAGGTTGACTACAGTTGCCACTGGCTTGATTTATTTAAAATCTGGTTCTCAATCAAAAAGTTGTTAGTGGGTTTTCATTGCCTGGGGCAGTTTTTCTGATGGTGAAAACTGTACATGTATTTGTTGTGAACAATTCACACTGGGTGAAAGACAAAACTGAAATTAATCTTGCCAACTGTTAGTACAAAGAATAGGTAGGTACCAGGTAGGGCCTGCAGTAATCAGATTTAAACCAAACGTAAGATGAGGGTTTTTACCACTCGGCTTGCAGAGTGGTTAAAACCCTTCTTCTACAAGTGGTTTAAATCTGATTACCGGCCCTAGTACCTATTTGTTTTATTTATATCATGCTCTTAATAAATAATTGACTTTGTCACTTAAAATGGAGAAAAAACGACACCTTCTATCGCAAACACATGGGTTTGTTTTGTTCACATCTGCGCCGTTGGGCAGTACTACCAGCTGCATGTTAATGCTTGATTGACAGCTAGACACATCATGAAAGTTGATTGAATTTACCTTGCTTTTTCAGTCAAATGATTATTAACATTCTTCAATTTTATTTTAAATATTTAATTGTAGGTATTTTAAACTTCATAAGCCATTGCATGAAGTAGATGGTACCACAAAACATTGTATGTTTGAAGGAAATATTGCGAAGTGAATGTATCGAAGCTGGCAAATTGCATCATGTCAAAGGTCAAGTTGGATGAACTTCCTCCTGTAGGTGTAAATATTGGTTAACCGCCGTAGGAGCTTTACACCGGTAGTTGAGTTAAAAACCTAAAAAATTAACATAAGGCTTTTCACAGGTACTAACATAGGCGAGCATGGTATAAAAACGTATTAACCTCAAAATAATATGAAATGTTTTTCCATATTTGATGCTGATGACGTGTATTGGAGAATAGTATATGTCAAGTCTGAATGAGACTCTGGGACTCGATGTGCACAAACTTGAATCAGATCCTCCATTTTTTTAGGGGTCATGAGCAATGTTTTAAAAGCAAAAAAATTTTTAAAATAAGAAAAATTAAAAATGATGGGTTTTCATATATAGCACTGGGTATATTTAAGCCATTTGTTACATGCTTTCTAGTGTTTAAGGACATTTCTTCAACATTTATTACCAGCAGCAACACAAGAAAACCACAGGCTCAAGTGAGCCTAAAAATGCTTACCTAGATCAAGTTGTCTACAAGGAATAAGGGTATTAGTGTTGAAGGATCAGAAAGATGGAGGCAAAAAGGGAAGTGTCACCTTGTACATGTGTGCATGCTGCAATGATGGTCACCTAAAAAAAAGCTTTGAAAAATTGTCTGTTTTTTTAATCCCAACTCTCCACTCCAAGCACACATCTTAAGTTAGACTTGAGATTATGTTGTAAAAAAATAAAAAGGACTTTCCTCTGAAAAGACCACCTTGGTTAGAAGTTTGGGTTGAAATTCTGTGAAATATTCGGTGCTCCTGGAAGGCATCAGTTGTGTAAAGAAATGGAGTGAAATTCCAGTCAACAAGGACATGACTGAGACAAGTTTTTTGGAACACATTAGGGCTTTTTGGTTGTTTACCCTTACACACTCACAAACAGATATAATCACTAATGAAAACAAAACATTTGATTGAAATAAAATTTGTTTTCTCACCAAATATCAAAAGATTCTGTCTCATGGATCTGAAGAAGATCTTTTGAGGAATATTCATCATAATGCACTAAGTTCAAATTTGAGCTCTAAGAGAGCAAAAAGATGAACACATGGATTTGATTTGAACATTCTTGAATCTGCACCCACATGGATGGTATAAAGCAAACCTGAAAAGCTTCTGCAAGGTGGATCTGAAGATTTTTAAAGCATTTTATTCATATTGCACTGTGTTAAAATTTAGGTTCCCATAAAGAGCCCAACTATGAACTGAGGGACTTGGTTTGAAAAACTTGAATCTGGCCTCTATAAGGAAGCTGTATACAAACTATCAGATGATTCTTACGGGTGGATCTGAGGAAGATTTTAATAAATACTTCTCATATTACCATAGGTTAAAATTTAGGCTTCCAAATGAAGCCCACATATGAACCCATGGACGTGATTTGAACAAAGTCAAATCTGACCCCTTACCGATGTTTTATACCAAATACAAAAAGATTCTGACTGGTAGACCTAAAGAAGGCTTTCAAAGAATTTTCCTCATACTGCATAAAGTTACAATTTGGCTTCCTATAAGGAACCAAAATATGAATCCACAAACTTGATTTGTACAAATTTGAATCAAAATATCAAAAGAATGTGAGTTGTTTATCTGAAGAAGATTTTTAAATGATATTCTCATATTGCACAAAGTTGAAATCCAGGATCACTTGGGAAACCCAAATATGAACCCTTGGACTTAATTTTAACAAACTTAAATCTGAGTGTCCAACATATGCAGTACATGTACACCATATACGAAAAGTCTCTGACAGGTGGATCTGAAGAATAATATTTTTAAAAAATATTCCTCATATTTCAGATTGTTCACAGATCCCTTTGACCTTATTTGAACAGCTGAAATCTGCCTCACATAAGGATACTGTTTACCAAATATGAGAAGATTCTGACCAGTGGATCTGAAGATGATTTTTGAAGAATTTTCCCCATACTGCTATAAGTTAAAATTTGGGCTCCCATAGGTAGCCAAAATGATACTTCGGGACTCGATGTGCACAAACTTGAATCAGATCCTCCAAAGGATGTTGTGTACCAAATATTGAAAGAGTCTGATCGGTAGTTCTTGAAAAGAAAATTTTTAAAAAGTGCCGGCTCAGCATTTTTCCATTCCCTCCCCCCTCCCCACCCATATAGCAACCCATGACACAACCGCTTGAAGATTTTTTAAGTCCAATCGATTCTATTAGTCGAAAGGAAGCTGTATACAATACAACAATTCTTTGTTCCATGCATACTGGAAAAAGCTACTTTTAGCTCCTGGGGTTCCCAAAGGGGAGCAAAATACTTTTCCCAGGCCCTAACTCTACTGCATACCAGATTCAGTCAGAATTGGCCTACCAGTTCCAAAAGTAGAAATTTTGAGTGGGGCCAAAAATACTACCCCTACCAGCTCGAGCCCAAATATAGCTTGAGTATATAGGGAATGTGCACACAAAATTCCAAAGCATTGTGAATGGTGGTGTATGAGAAGATTTTTAAGAATTTGGGGTTTTTGAGACACTGCCCTCAGCCCATTGGGCTTAGCTCCTTCTATTGAACAAACGTGGAAGGTTATCCCCTCCAAGATAATTTATGCCAAGTTTCGTTGAATTTGGTTCAGTGGTTCAGAAGAAAAAGACTTGATTTTCAGTCAGGAGAGCTAAATAAATAAAGTTTAGGCTATTAAAAAAAAGGTTCATGTTTCTCAGGCACCTCTCTCATCACTGAAAATCTGCCTCATCACTTTTTTTTACCTGAAACTATCTCCAATGATGCTATTTTGTACTTGTAGAACTAAAAATTTAGTCAACTGAATTTTGTTTGACAGAGCTTGTTAGCTCTGTCAAACAAGAAAGAGTTGGTTAAATTTGCAACTGCATTATGGGGCATTTTCACCACTGAATACCTTGTTTTTGCACACAATAGTGTACGAAGTTAAATTTAGAATTCTAAATATTTTCTGAACTGTTTTGTGATGAAAAATTGCTTATTGCCAGAGAAACAAAGAATTTTTTTTTTAGAGGCCTTAGCCAAAAATGTATACCTATGTTGCCCACTTCCAAAGACTCTAACCACAGGGTTTGGTTACCAAAGCAAATCCATTAGCAGAACAGAACCTGTTTACCCAGTGATCAAGCACGCCTGCACCTCCTGGGGCTCCCACAGTGGATGGAGGTGAATTAAGGGTTAAAACTTAATTTCGATTGATACAGTTTGAACCAGATTTAATTTGACCATGATGTATGCTACATATATAATAGCCATATTATCAGTAGAGTTTCACCACCTCACCATAATCCCAATTACATCCAACATCTTCAAAGCCAGAAATCAGTAATGAAATGCTAAATTTTTATTCCAGATCCATCTGAGAAAATAATTTATCTATTGAATAATGTGTTTTTTATTATACACTGTGGTGCTGTTAGTGAAACATGTATAAATATTATTGTCATACTAACCAGCCCATGGATCCTTAAAACTGTTTTTTGGAAAGAAAAAACATCATTTTAATAAGACATTGTGAAACAACTGTTTTTATTTATCAGATGAACAACTGCTCTTACTTTATTATAGAATTGATGATTACAGCTTCACAGTAGGTGAAACTGTTTTGTTTGAAGATAGACAATTAATATCTGAAGTTATGTCTCACGTTTTTAACTGTGTCAGTGCAGGAAGCAACTCTGCAGACTCTTCAGAAAATAGTCGCCCTTCACCTCATGCATGCCATATTAGCTGTACAAAATTACACTCTACTTTGCTAGACTAGTGCTAGACTAATTTTAGTGCTCAAAAATTGTTCATCCTTACTTTTTTGTTACAATTTATTGGAGAGGGCCTAGAGACCCTCTAATTCGATCATGTCTTCAAATGGAAAGTTGATTTTCATGTAAAATTTTGGCAAGTCGTAAAAGTTGTGTGTGCATGCATATGTATGTGTATGAACCCTCACCAACACAGCCAAGCAAACATGAGTCCAATAACTTAAACTATTAAGATCAGCACACATCATCTAAAATTGATGGCTAGAATCTGGTATTTTGTGCACATGATTACTTGGTTTACATGTCCCTATGTCAGCTACATGCAAGTGTGAAACACACTGGCTACAATAATAAAGTACTTTGACTGGCTTCAGGCCGAGGCGGAGACTGGCATAGACCTGTATGTATATTTTGAAGGACACAATCATGGTTAAGAGGAATTTAGAATGTATTTTCTGACCCCCCACCCCCATGTGTCAATAAGGAGTTCAAACACAAACCACTAAGAGAAACATCATAAAAAAACAATCAATGCCTTTAGTCAAATATGTGGCCAGGTAATCATGCAGGGCTTAATCCAAGCCCTTTGTGGGAATCTGAATATCTGCTCCATTCCAAATGGGAAATAGAAAATAAAATTCCCAACGTTTGCCCTGATCTACCATCTATCATCAATGAAATTTAATTAGCTTAAAGTCCCAGTCCTAAACAATTTATATGCATACATAAGGGTTCCTTCTTAACTGCAATGGATTATGTTTTCACAGGAATTAATAAAGAGCAGCTTGACAGGGCTCAAATTTTACCGGTGTGCCATGATATCTCCCCCTCCACCTGAATAGTGGAAGAGGTCCTAGGATATCAGGGGCAAAGTTATCCTAGGATAGCTCCCCCTCACCCCGGATACCTCCCCCTCCCACCAAAACAATAGAACTACTTATAATAACATAACATTTATTTACTGAATTTTCATCACATTAACATTGAAAAAGTTGTTCAAACCCTTGAATACATACATTTATGCATTTCCTTTCAAGTTCATGTTAAAATATGATTATCTTCCCCTTCACCCATTCCCATAGCAACCATTTGAAAAAAAAATAAATAGGTTTTATTTACACCCTCACCCAACCAAACAATGGTTGTAAAGGTTGTATGAATGTCTACAGGACTTTGACAAGCTGACAGGGGGAAGGGGGAGATATCCAGGCCTGGTTATCTTCTCCCACCCATGTCAAAATATAATATAGAAAACTTGGAAGAAAAAAATTCTTCCAATTGTATTCTGTTAAATAACGAGAGCAGTGAATCTGAAATAGGCAATCTTAGAACCTTGCAGAAATTTTTTGGACAAAAATGGAAGAGGCTGGAGGGGAAGATGTCCAGGCCTGGATATCTTCCCCCTCACCCATTCAAAAACCATAGCAACCATTTGAAAAAAATAAATAGGTTTTATTTATACCCTCACCGAACCATAACAAAGTCCAAGCAATGACTGTAAAGGTTGTATGAATGTCTAGGTGGGGGGGGAGGGGGGGGGGGGGATATCCAGGCCTGGTTATCCCGCCTCCCATATTGTCAAAATATATCACAGTCATGAAAAAAGGAAGATATATATTTATTTTAATGAGTTACTATTAAATCTTACCTGCTGAATTAGAATTAGCCAATCTTATAATCTTTGTAACAGTTTTTCAGATTTTGACAGGGTGAGGGTGATGATGCCAAGGCCTGGATATCTTCCCCCTCACCTTGTCAAAATATTTCTCAACCATGAAAACAAAATTTTGGAGTGCTGTACTGATATTTGTACTAATGAATTGGAAACAGCCTATCTTAGAACCTCTGTAACTTTTTTGGGGAGATTTTGACAGTATGAGGAGGAAGATGAATTGTTTCTAAATTTCATTAAAAATATTTCTCTCCTTAACTTATTCCACATTTTGCTGTGTCTTTCTGAGTAATTTTATACAAGGATTTAGCTGTTTAATATCAAATGCAATCAAATATTGAAAAATAATAGTAAAAGAAACAAAATTAGATGAACACATTTAAAAATTTAGGTGGGGAAGATATCCAGGTTGGTGGGGGAAGATATACTAGGATATTTTCCTCCAAAGGGTGGGGGGGATGTCCAGGGGGGGGGGGAGGGGATGTCCAGAGGGGAGATATCCTGCTACACTGGTTTTGGCTCACCTAGTGGATCCTTTATCTCACCAAAATTCAACTTCCACTAATTAAACATGGTCATGATTACTCGATTCAATGGATCTTTTATGGCAGCCACAGGAATGTGTAAAATATACCAGCTGCAGTACAACGGAAGTGCTTTGGCTGCTAAAGCATGTAATTGCAATGTTTTCTTCGTGTTATTGTTGGGAGAAAAAACTAATGTATATATTAGTTAATTCCATCAATCTCAATAGAAACATAAATGTCTGGCAAATCCCCCCCCACACCCCACCCCCAGAAACAAATTTTTAAAAAAATGCTAAAACCAAATAAGGCATAATTGGAGACAACTAAAACACATTCCAAAAAGTCTCAAACAAAATTATCCAAATTTGATTTCCATATGTTCAAAAATGATGAAGTACACTTAACCAGAGCAGTCTTCAAGATAGGTGATATAGAATCTTTTTCTTCACAAATCATTGGATATTGCCATCAGGTACTCTCCAATAAACAGTGAAGAATTTTTTTTTATTTTTTAGAAAACCTATGTTTAGTCAAGTAAATTGATGCATTTTGGATGTCATATATCTTCAAAACTTTTTAGAGGCAAAATACGGGTTTCTAACATTGTCGAGTTAACAGAATGGAGTCCCCATTAAATGTAATAAAACTTAAAAGCTTTCAACGGAACAACGGAAAGAAAAAAGAACATTTTTTTCCAACAAACCAGGGTACATTTTTGTTGCCCATTTTTGGTTCATGTTAAAAGCCTCCAAGAGAAGAAGGACTACCATACTCCCTAGTTCGTAAACAGAAAATTAAACATTGCCACTATGAGTGGAAGTGAATACATGAGAGCACTGCTGTAGGTTGAATGAATACGCCTAATGTGATCATTCAATAAAGAGACTTGCAACAAGAAACCTGTGCAAGTATCACATGCTCTTGGTATTTTTGGAGAATATTTTCAAATTATGAAAGTCTGTGTTGTTTTCGTAACCAATAACTGCCACCACTCCACTTCTAATGAACAATCTTCTTGAGTTGTCTAAGTATAAAACATATGGTTATATGACAGCTGTAAAACAGCTGAACACTTGGCCTTGCACTGATGGGGAGAAACCCTACTTATGCAGTCCTGTTAATGTGCACAATTTTATCCACTTACAAGATTACTTTAACAGGCCTTGCCTTCTTGCAAAGCTTCAGCTAAGAGGCCACTGATCACTGTACAATTGGATTACTGAAATGTGATTGAAAAACGTTGCCATTCAATCTGCTCCCCCCCCCCCCCCCACACTCACACACAAGATGGCATCAAGGAATAGTTCTATAAAAATCATTCAGGCAGCCAAGACTTGACTAGAAATCACTGCTCAAGTGATTTATGTATTGTCAGCAGGACCTTCATATGATGGAATGTTAAGAGCACATGTTCTCAGATTACAAAAGCCTGAAATAGGCCTTTGATGGTTATGATGTGTTTAGTACAAGTCACAAAATTACTGTTGATATGAATTGTGTTGGCAAAAGAATGAAAATGTTGAGCTCATTGGCTGCGACATTTGTGGTGCTGTGGTAGAATGATACAAGAACAACTTATTCTGTATTTTCCTGATATAAATTCCCCTTTGGTACTATTACCAAATCGCAGTCAAGTCAGATACCGTATACCAAATCAATACCATGGTGTACCCACAACTCCTCCACCTAACAATACTGAAACCAATAGTGAATGCAATATTCCAACTCAACCCTCTCTAAACAAAGTAGATTCTGGATGGATGGATGGATGGATGGATGGATGGATGCAGGTGCATATCCTTTCTACAATGCCCAAGAATTTTTTGGAATAACAATGCAAAATGTTTTGTTTGAACAGATTTTTGGATGGACAGCTGTCCAAAATCACCTGATTAAGGCCCAATGATTCTTCACAAAGTGATTTAAGAATTTTTTTTTGACAGTAATTCATCACTTATTATTTGTTTTATTTTTTCCACAGACTGGGACAGTGGTCTGGGAAAACAAACACTGCCAAACAGCTCAGAGTTCCCACAAGTTGCATCATTACAAATAATTCATAGAAACAGAAAATTACCAATTTTCACAGAATACAGTGATAAAGTTGAAAGGGTTAAAATGACTGAAGGCCTGATTAACCAGCACTTGATTTGAACACGCATGAAACTGACCTCACTAGGGATATCATATACTAAGAATCAAAATAATCTGACTGGTGGATCTGAATAAGATTTTGAAAGAATCATACTCATGTTGCACCATAGGGAGCCCAACTATTAACAATGGGGCTTGATTTGAAGAAATCTGAATCTGACCGAAGCTGATTGGAAGATGCTGTATACCAAATAATGATTCTAACTGGTAGATCAGACAAAGAAGATTTTTAAAGAAATATTCCATGTATTGAACAAAGTTAAACTTTGGGGACCCATAGGGAGCCCAAACCTGAAAACAAGTGCATGATTTGAACTTGACTCAGATCCACACACTGATGCTGTACTCTAAATATTAAAGGATTCTGACTGGTAGACCTGAAGAATGCTTTTTTCAAAGAAATTTAAATCTGAGAGCCTGGGTTATTGAGAAAACATGCTAGTTTTTTGTCTTCCGACATTTTAAAAAATGTCAAGGTTAACCTAAAATCAGAGGTTGCGTGCCATTGGTATGCATGAGGCTGGGATACCTCCAGATGAGTTCGCTGCTGAGTTCAGAGGCACTGTGGCCACTATTTACCGTCTCATTGGAAGGTATAGAACCACTGGATCTACTGCTGAACGATCGCATTCAGGTTGACCAAGAGTTACGACCCCTGCACAAGACTGACACATCAGTACGTCTCACTTGTGGGATCGTTTTCTTCCGGCGACAAGGACAGCAGCAATTACTCCTGGTAGAACTAACAATAGAATCAGTGCACAAACTGTCCGCAACACACTCGATGAACACGGCATCCGAAGTAGGCATCCATACCACAGACCAATCCTTATGCAATATCATCGGACCGTCAGAATGGAATGGATACATCAGCGTGTTCGCTGGACTCAGCAGTGATGGAGCACAGTTCTTTTTAGTGATGAATCACGATTTTGTCTATGGCATGCTGATGGTAGGGCAAGAGTGTATCGCCGTCAAGGAGAACGGTTTTCTGATGCTTGCATGTGGGAATGTGACCGTTTTAGCAGGGTAGTGTAATAGTTTGGGCAGGAATTTCCTTGCACCATCGAATGCAGTTGATCTTCATCGATGGTAATCCGAATGGACAGCGATATAGGGACGAAATTCTTAACGCTGTTGTTGCCGTGTTGTTCAATGCTAATGTTGGATTGCAGTTATTCCAGCAAGACAATGCCCAATGTCACGTGGAGCGTATCTGTCGTGACTTTCTTGAGGAGCAGAGCATTGAACTTCTTCCCTGGCCCCCACTTTTGCCAGATTTGTCGCCAATCGAGTATCTTTGGGATCAATTGGACCATCGGCTACGACTTCATGATCTTCAAATGTTGAGCGATTTCCGTAATGTTCCAAGGCACGAGTGGAATGCAATACCACAGGGTAACATCCAGAGACTTATCAGGTCCATGCACCGTCGATGTCTTGTCATCCAAGAGGCAAACGGTGGACATACACGCTATTGACTGCATGTGTGAACTTTTCATTTCACCCCATGTCTGAACTGTGATGTCCTGACATGACGTGGGCAACAGTAACATGAAATTATGCAAATTCATACAGCTAGACTCGAAATATGAATTGACAATAATTTGTTTGGGATTAAAGTCGATAATACTAAAACAATTGCTCCTCAAAGTTTATTATACTTTCTTCTTTGACTCAGTATATATAAATTCATGCTGTCAACAAAAGTCAGACAGAGCACTGCATGTACACAACATGTGCTGGCAAATCCTAGATGCACCACAGGCACACTCGTGCCAAACTTTATGGAGGTACCCCAAGCACACACCAGACACTACACATGTAAGTATCCTAAGCATACCTTACAGTACATGGAAAATGGATTGTTACCAAATCACTCGTGGGATGGTGTCTCCACTCAGACAATAATTCCTTGTCTGGGAAAAAGCATTAGAATGATGAGCAAAGTTTCAGCCAAGGGAGCTCCGGGTAGAACCCAGAGATCCCTTGACTAAAACTGTGCTTTCCCTTTTCATGCATTACCACAGGAATCGACTGTCATTGTGACACCACCCCACAAGTGATTTAATAACAATCCACTGTCCACGTGCTGTAGGCATGCCGTAACCACACCCCAATGGTGGTACCCCAACCACACCCTTGATACACCTTCAGATGGTACCCTAAGCACATCTCAGACAAAGTCCAGACATACCTCATGGGGGCACCCTAAGCACACCCCAGACATACCTTAACCACACCTTTAGGATGACCTAATGGTGGTACCCCAACCATCCCCCAGGCACGCCTTATGGCAGTACCCTAACCACACCTCAGGCATAACCCAATCATACCTTATATTATTTATCCCAACCACACCTCTGAATGCATTTAAATTTTTGGCCCCACACCCTAACCATACCTGAACCATACCCCAGCTATCTGTTTGTAAAAAATATAGACCCACACCTCAGTTGGGGTGTCACACCTCAACCAATTTTATAACTCACACCTCAGGAGTACCCTATCCACACCTCAACCACACTGCAAAAATATAAGGGCAGGGACTCTGATTTGAACAAGCCTGAATCTGACCCGCATACCAAACATAAAAAAAGATTCTAACAGGCGAATCAGAAGATTTTCAACAATGTTTCTCATATTGCACCAAGTTAAAATTTGGGCTCCCATCAGTTGCAAAAATATGAACCCAGGGACTTGATTTAAACAACCTTCAATCTGTTCCTCCTAAGTATGTCATATATAAAATATTGAAAGATTATGTCTAGTACTTTTGCAGAAGATTTTTTCAATTCTGAAAATATGCTGACTGCATTCTTACAATTTCACTCCCGCCCCCTCCCACCCATAGGGTACACTGTGACAATTGATTTTCATTTTTTTTTGCCCATTAAATTTTACTGGTCCTAAGGATGCTTTACACCAGATAAAAGTTCTCTGTTCCGTGTGGTTTGGGAAAAGTGGATGCTTGAAAAAGTTTCTATTTTTAGCTCCTGAGGTTCCCACTGGGATGCAGAATTTCTTTTCTTTTATTTTTTGCATGAATCAAGTAGTTATGATCCAATAATGCCACAAACCAACTTTGATTTAAATCGGCTTATCATTTCTGAACATAAAAATTTTGGGTGGGAGCCAAAAATCTTGACTCCAAGAAAAACTTAAAATATCGCTCCTCAAACTTCTCCAGAACAAACTTTTGTGTAACCTCAACAGGAAGCTGAAAACTACATATCAAGTTATCCATCCATCGATCAGAAGATTTTTAAAAAAATCCAGCAAGAGGATCACAGATCCAGAAGCCGAGTTTTGATATTAAATTCTGAAGAAATAAGCTATTTATAGTAGCAGTGACCTTGACGTTGGACTCCCAGACTCCGAAATCAATAGGTGTCTTCCCTTCCTATAAGGTAACCTCTGGTATAAGTTTGGTAAAGGTGCATCAAAAAGAACTAAAGTTATTGCTCAGAAACCAATTTGTCACAAAATATTCTATTGATAGTAACAGTGACCTTGACCGTGGGGCCCCATACTCCGAAATCGATAAGTGTCTTCCCTTCCTATAGGGTAACCTGTGGTATAAGTTTGGTGAAGATACACGGAACAGAACTAAAGTTATTGCCCAGAAACCAATTTGTCCCAAAATATTCTTTTTATAGTAACAGTGACCTTGACCTTGGAGTCCCAGACTCTGAAATCAATAGGTGTCTTCCCTTCCTATAGGGTAACCTCTGGTATAAGTTTGGTAAAGGTGCATCAAATAGAACTAAAGTTATTGCCCGGAAACCAATTTGTCATAAAATATTCTATTTATAGTAACAGTGACCTTGACCTTGGAGTCCCAGACTCCAAAATCAATAGGTGTCTTCCCTTCCTATAGGGTAACCTCTGGTATAAGTTTGTTAAAGGTGCGTCAAATAGAACTAAAGTTATTGCCTGGAAACCAATTTGTCACAAAATATTCTATTTACAGTAACAGTGACCTTGACCTTGGGGCACGAGACTCTGAAATCGATAGGTGTCTTCCTTTCCTATAGAGTAACCTCTGGTATAATTTTGGTAAAGGTGCATCAAATAGAACTAAAGTTATTGCCCAGAAACCAATTGTTTATGCCCGCCGCCCGCCCACCACTTCATCAAACTATAAGTTGAGTTTGACTTCATCAGTGACCTTGAGCTTGGGGCGCAAGACTCTGAAATCGACAGGTGTCTTGCTTTCAAAGGTGCGTCAAATAGAACTAAAGTTATTGCCTGGAAACCAATTTGTCACAAAATATTCTATTTACAGTAACAGTGACCTTGACCTTGGGGCACGAGACTCTGAAATCGATAGGCGTCTTCCTTTCCTATAGGGTAACCTCTGGTATAATTTTGGTAAAGGTGCATCAAATAGAACTAAAGTTATTGCCCAGAAACCAACTGTTTATGCCTGCCACCCGCCCGCCACTTCATCAAACTATAAGTCGAGTTTGACTTCGTCAAAACTCGACTAAAAATTTGGGGTGATTTTCCTCCAAATGGGGCCAGCATATCAATTTTACTAAAACTGTATTGCCCCTCTCCAGTCATCATTCACATGAAATTTCATTGGAATTGGGCCAGCAGTTTGCAAGAAGAATGCCAAACATCTTTCACACAGGGGAGCTAATTAAAGAATGTGGCTGCGTAATTTATTTTCAAAAATTCACACTCCCTAATTTTCGTACTCATGAAATCAAAACTCCAAGTGCGATCTTTCACACACCTACATTTTTTTCCCCATATGTCACTGGTGTACATTCCTTTCCTCCAAAAATGATAAAAAAATGAAATTATTATGTAATTCCAATACTCAAGCACCCAAACACTTCAACACTGACCATCTGACATCTGCACTGACAATCGGCTGATTGCGTATTAAAAAAATTGGCATTCAACTAATGGGACTTTCTTCTTACTAGCTCATTAATGACTCTATTATCTTGAATGTGGAGGTATAAATATGTACCAGAACTATTTTTAACAGTAATGGGAGATCACTTTACTTGGTCCCTAAACCTATTGATCGGCACAAAGTTAAATGACAGGCACCAAGTTCGTGATGACATGCACAAAACTTTTCATACCCGTTTCATCAGGTAACAAAAAAAAAAAAATTTTTTGCAGGCTAATTAATTGGTTAAGTGCTAGAAGCCACTATCAGGGCTTTCCAAAAAATGAGGGTACCAGAGGAAGCCAACATTTTTCTTGCTCATTTTTTATATTCAGTCAAACGCAAATAATATTTTGTTTATATAAATTTGTTTTATCACAAATTATTGAAGAGTGACTATGGGCACTCTTCAATAATTTGTAATAAGACAAATTTTGATGAACAAACTCAGACCACCAAAAAAATGTAGCCCTCAACCAGTTAAGCATGGAGAGAGTTAACTGAAACTCCCTTTAGGATACCCAAGTTCAAGTGAGAAAAGACCAAAGAACAGAGAGTGTTGAGAATTACCTTTTTCCACAAAGTTGGCACTGGGTCATAGAATGTGATACTACTTCAGAAATTTCAATAATAGTTTCCCCACCTAGACTGATTAAGATTTTCACATTTATGTAACTCTACTATAACATGAAACAAACACAGAATCGTCACGTTTCATGTATTATATTGGTATGCTTTTGAAAAGAATGTACTGCAATGTTTGGGATTACTGTGAAGACACATGACTAATGAACTGCAGTACAAGAATCACAGTGTACATTAGCACGCTCAAGTTGAGCAACACTACATGTGTTAGAATGTATAACCGTTTACTTATTGGGATTTAAGGTCACATATTTCTGCACAATGGCTAATCCAGACTGTAACATTGATATAAAGTAAACTTCAGCAAACTGTTTATAACCCATAATACCCATTTTAGAGGACTTCCATCCCAGGCACTGGAGACCGGGCCCTATTTTACCAGTAAAACAGAGCTTGTTTACCACAGTAAACAAGCACTGCTTAACTTCCTTGGGGTTCCCACAGGTAGGTATAATTGTTATATCTTGTTAACACAAGCTATTAATTGAAAATCGAATACAATTTCATTTTGAAATTCACTTTAAAATATTTCCACAATACAGCATTAGTATTTCCATGATTTCCTTGAATCCTGCACCCTATGCAACATGCAACCAACTGACCCTGTGCATTTTTACAGCCTTTGTGTATATTTTCATGTTGTGTGTGATAGGACAGTAACCAACTTTTTCTAACCAGAACGTGTGACTAACCCTGTGCGCTGCACAAGGTTAGTCACACTTTTTGGTTGTAAAAAAAATATTCATTATGAACTGAGAAACTGTCTGTGTGCACTGTACAGCTTTAGTGCAGATCTCATCTATGTCAACTCTGTATCCAATGTAATGGACAAAGCCAGCCAGTACTATTCTCAAAAAGCATTCCAACACAGCTTATGATCAATCATTGGAATGGATTGTGGAAAGTTGTTTTTAGTGTATCCCAAAAATGAATACATATTCTATGTTCAACAAGAGCAACATGAAGTATGGCATATGCCCCCGACAGCGTCATAATACGATGGCGAAAAATTTTCCAAGTCAAAAGTGTGAGAAAGGGCTATAATTCTATGAAAAATTATTGGACAGAAACCGTTCCTTGTGCATATCTGTTTCCCCATGCAAGTCTATCACCATACCAAAGGAGATCCAAATCCAAACGATGGCTTCGGAATTACAATCCGATACGTTTGTATGGACAGAAGAATGGATGGACAGAGGTCTCCACAAGATACCCCGAATACTCTTTTGGAGGTTGGGGCATAATGAATAACTTGTTTTAACCCTTTGCTTAACTTAATAGCAATAGTCGACTCAGGACTAGTAACAAAATCAGCCATTCCCATTTTATTATTTTTTCAGTATTTACTTCCAAAACATAGATAAAGCCACTATTAACCTATTACCTAACAAATCGGCTGCATCTGTCCAAGTAATTTATAAACTAAGCAGCCGAGAAAACATATTTTTCCAATAATTTCAACAAAACCATATCATGTGACCGCTCACCGGATTGAGTGTCTCGACCTCATTCCAATAAGAGAGAATATGACATGGTTTTCTTGACATTTTTGGAAATTTCTTTTTTAAAAATATATTCAAAATAACAAATTTTGATATCAGGTGTTTTGGGTAAGAGATTAATACTACTTCTATACAAAGTCAATTCTTGGTTCTGATAGACTGATGCAAAATGCATTAATTGTTATCTTTTAATTATCTGCAGGCAAATATTGATGCTGTCATCTAATATCTGAGTTGTCTGAAGCCGAAATGTGAAATTTGTGTAAAATTCTTCTACCACAATAGTTCAAACTAGGACGCAAAGGCCATACAATAATTTTCTGGTGTGGTACGCTAGACCTTCCTTCGCCATCACCTTCACATCCACATTTTAACATATGCAATGCCATGGGATATGGGATGGGATGGCCAATCTCCTGCCACGTAAGTCCAACAAGGGCAATAACTGACAAAGAAATACATAGACACAGCTGGTTCGCCATACCCTTCAGGATATTATCACCAAAACGCTATATATTAAATTCCCCAAAAAATCTTGATCAAATTTCTTTGAAATGTGATCACAATGAATAGTAATGTGATTACAAAAAATTCTAAGTAAAACAAGGGCAATAACTCTTGAAGAAATACATGAACACTGCTGGTTTGCAATCCGATTCATGATAGTATCACCAAAAACCTATGTATTAAATTTTGTTCGCCTTTCTTCGAAATGTGATGCCAAGAAATGGTGATGTCGAAGTCCAACCGAGCAATAACTCGAGGAAAGACTTGGACACAGCTGGTTTGCAATCCCATTCTTGATATTATCACCAAACAGCTATATATTAAATTTGCAGAAAATATTCTGACATCTACAACACAAATGTCGATTGTGCCAAGTGGTTGTGAATGAAACACCAAGGTCAATTTATGATTCATTGATAGTCAGTCGCATTTTCGTGAATACTGTTATGATAAAAAAGCATGTCATGGTCCATATTCAATTAAAATTATTTGCTGTCTACAATACATGTTCCCATGATATAAAACAAAGTATCATTTAACAAAGGCCTAACAACCCTCTCATTGGAACAAGCGTCTTCAGCTCTTTCAAAGAAGGCGTTATAAGCTGTACTTTTTAGGCAAAAAACTAGATTTCTAATTCTTCACGAAATGTTAATACCAAAGAGCTAACTTTTGAGTTGGCGATAATCCCAGTTGGGGTCGCCACCTGAGTAGTGGCTACCCCAAGAGCAAGTCAGAATACACAATGCAGGCCTATTGTACTATCTGGGCAATCTTAGGGATTTAGTGAATTACCAGCAGCAATCCCCTAAAGTCAACCAGATTGGTTAAGTCCATTTTTTACAGGCACCCCCACTTGCACTCACTTCAGCCCCCCCCCCCCCCCCCCCCCATCCTTACTTCAAATTTGTGGTGATTGTCTTGTAAAGTAAGGGGTTAACTGTATCAAGCTTAGGTGTACAGTGCAAGGAAAGTGGATTACCATTCAGATAACTCTCAATAACAGTGAGAGGTTGGTACAAGAATCTTAAGACTTTGGTAGCATCATTTGTGGGGTTGATGCTGTCACAGAACAATCGTACAATGGCTCTTTCTTGTACATGAGTAAGACGACACACTATGAGTGAGCTTAAGATCACTAAGAAAGTCAAGAACAAAGGATATCACACAAAATCTGAGTCATGTGGCCATGAAGAACAGTCAACTTTTAAATAACACGACTAGAATGTGACACTCCAAAAAAAATGTTTTTGAATAACTAAAAAATGTTCCTGCATTGACCTCAAAACGTAACTTTTAACCTCTCAGACCATAACACCAGTCTTCTGACAACTTATGACCCTTCTTCCATTATGCACTGATGCAAACCTATGTTCAGCACAGGGAGGATGAATTGCTACTAAAATACTCATCATTGTGGTAGTAAAGTATAGCTGTGAAGTTTTCTGATCATAGGCCAAAGCATTGTCAAGTTAGAGTGCAGAAATTGTTCTCAGGTGGTAGCACATTGTGACCTTGACCTTTTCACCCCCAAATTGCCAGGGTTTATTACAGCTCCCTACGTTGTGTACTGGTAAAGTTCCATGATCCTAGGCCAAAGCATTGTTGAGTTAGAGTCCTGGAAACCATTTGCTGGTAAGAGAATCCCTGAGACTTTGACCTTTTGGCCTCCAAATCAACAGGGCTCATTCCTGTCCCCCTGGCAGTGTACCTGTTTAGTTTAATGATCCTGGGCCAAAGCACTGTCAAGGTGGAGTCTGGAAGCCGTTTTGGGGTTGGGGGACCTTTTGACCCATCAAAATATCAAAATTTCAAGGTGTAGATTTTTCCCATACTGCGACTAGGTATTTAACCAATTCAGTCTTGTTGGATAGAGCTCAATGAGCTGTCAAACAAGAATGAATTGGTTCAATTCATAGTTTCATGACGGAAAAAGGATGCTGCTTAAAATTTCATTATTTTGAAATCAGTGAGCAAAGGCTAGGTGCATGCTAATCTAAAAGAAAATATGTCCAATTCAAAACTTTTTGGACCAGGATAACAACAGTTGTCTAAAACTTAACAAAAAGTCTGCAGAAAACTCATTTAAGAAGTACTGACTAATAGGTGATAGAACAAGAATGGAATTTTGTAAAGCAAACAGAAAGCATACATTTTTGTCATACTACATTATCAAGAGTAACCTCAACTCACAGATCAATGCTCAGGCTGCAAATTTTCTAATAGGCAATTTCCATCTCTTTAAGTGAATAATGTGAATCTCCTATTGATTTCAGGAATTTCACAGCCAAAGTCAACTGCACATCCACAAACCTTATTACAAAAGTAATTTTAATCTGGTTCACAAGAACAGATCATTGGAATTTAAATTGACAAAATTCTTGCAACATATGAGCAGCTAGTTTTTTTTTTAAATTGCTTATATGTGTTCTTCATGTTGTGCAATGAGATTTGACCTAGATTACCAATGATGAAACATCTAACAGTTTCATTTTAAAAATATTTTACAATTTTGGTCTGCTTCTGTGGTATACTGTGAAAAGACTGCTATAAATATTTTACCAGTACCGTGTCATTTCAGCAAGTGTATTTTGGTTGCACTTGCAATATCTGTCATTCTACCGGGAGTTGTTGGTTCCAACCTAGTCCTACATCTGAAAGACTGTTTCACAATGCATGCAATGTAAGCCTTGCATGCCACACAATCAAATGAGAATCTCAGTTTGCAATTTCAACACAATGTATTATCTCTGATCTCAGCCTTGCTGTAAAACAGATACAAATATTGACCACACTAAAACCAATATACAATACAAAAACCCAAAATCATTGATCATAATTCACATGAAACAGGACGTAGAATCAAAATTATATTCATTGGTTGTATGCATCAATTTGGGTACTGGTTCACTTTAACTCTCAATAAACTGAGGTCAAAATTTCAACCTGCAAATTTTTTCCATATTGCAACTTGGATTTTCACCAATTCAATTTTATTTGACTGAACTCTTCGAGCTCTGTCAAATAAGATGGAATTGGTTCAATTTGTAGTTGCATTATGGCAAATATTCTCTGCTTGTGATCTGGGCATTTTATTATAAGTGTGCAGAGGGTTAATTTTGCTTGTCCTTGTTTAAAAGCAAGGCCAAGTCAAATTAGAGGCATCATATGATCAACATAGTTTAATTTTGTTGTCTTCAAATGTATAAAATCAAAGCTTTACGTGGAGGCATCACTCTATACTGAAATTCAAACCCAGAAGAAATATTATTTTATATTGCATTGTATGCGATTGTCACACTGCATCCAGCATATAAAAGCTTCAATAGTGACTGTATGCATGACCTTCACATTAGCCTTGAGTGTAAGCCATATGCTATATGGTCAACTTTTATAACCAAAACATGAAAACTGTTCCACTGTAATGATCTATAGCAGAATGGGTGCAACATCTTAATCTTTGCATTCCCTGATAAAACACTTAACCCTTTACCCAATGCGTGCTATATAAAAATTAGTTTTAATCATGTTTTTTTCCTAATTTTTCAAAACTTTTGAAAAAAAACTATATTGTGTGAACCTCCTCAATGGAATAGGATCAGTGAGTTTGTAACAATGAGGGATCACATGACATGGTTTTGTTGAAACTTTTGGAAATTTTTTTTTTAACTGCTCAATTTGGAAATTATTTGTACAGATGCGGCCGATTAGTTAGGTAAAGGGTTATAAGCCTTCCCATCATTTTATTAAAGTAAGTGCATTTCATAAGCTCAAAGGAAGGCACTCTAGGAATGATTTGAGATATTCTGTGTCAATGAAACCATCCTTCGCAATAAATAAGTTTAAAACAATTAATAATAGATATATTGCCAATTTAAAATAACATGATTTCATTTTATAAAGTGATGCAATTTGAAATATATTTTTTTGATTTTAGGCCCTACAAAGTAGATCTTGTTCTCAGGCCATTTTTTATAAAACTGCATGTGGGCTGGCAGTATTTTATTTTTATTTTTTATTTTTGTAATTATTTCTTTGCCACCATAAGTTCTTACTTGAGTTTTTTTATGTTTTAGGCCTTATAATCTACAAAATAACATGGGTGGTGGTGTATTTCGTCCTTTGAGTGCAAGAAGGCTTTACTGAAGCATTGCAAAAAGCCTTGTTGCATTAAGTTAATATAACCTCTGCATACTGATGTCTAAATATCAAAATTTCAAGCTGCATAATTTCCGCCTAATGCAACTTGGATTTGGTTAACTTTCTAGTTCTATTCCTGTCCATTATGGGAAGAATTTGCTGCTTGATATGTTTTAGGGTTTTTTTAACATCAGTGTGCAGGGGATTAACAGAACTTAACTATTTCATTACAAAAGCTGTATAATAATTGAAAAGAAAGTACACTGTGTCGTGATGAGAAGACATTCAATTTTTTTCAACAGCATAAAAATGGTCAAAGAAAGTCAACAACAGAAGAGACTTGAAAAATTTCAATAGAACAATTTTACTGCCTCGTAAGAATCAACATAATGGTTACTGAAATGAAAGTGTCAATGACACTGTAGCTTAACTTGTCTGTGTGTTGTGTTTGATGAGAAGGATAATGTTCAATGTTTATGAAAGGATTATGAAATAAGACAAGAATTGTGATAATTGGGAATATGTTAATTTCTGTTTCCTGTATGCTATGTTTTTACTAAAAAATAATATGAGTGTACACGGTACTAAAGAGTTGAGGGGTGGGTTAATATGACCTCACAGTTAATGTATGTGGCCCTCACAGTTAACATATGTCAATGAAAGTTACAAATTTAGAGTGAAACTAGAGGTACTGTGAGCAAGCTCACAAAGTGATACCCCCCGAATGTATAAGTTAGATTATATCCCCTTGGAAATGTCAGAACGGAATTATATTGCTTCATGCACATCTTCATATGGAGTTCTTCCATTGTGTGAAGTTTCATGAAAATTCTTCAAACGGTTTAGGAGGAGTTGCCCTTATAAGGATGGACAGACGGACAGACAGACGGACAGACAGATGGCCAGACGGACAGGGTGATTCCTATATACCCCCCCAAACTTTGTTTGCGGGGGGTATAATTATTCCAAAATGAGTCATCCTATCAAGTTACATTGAAATCTCTTCATAAATATGGCCTGTCGACTGTGCTTAAGGTTTTCGGGCTTCAGGCCTGTGTAGCCATGACTGTAGACCGATTGCAACTAAAAGGGAACGTCCTCATCTCGACATTATACAGAGTCATTCTACCAAGTTACAATGAAATCCCTTCACAAATACGACCTGTAGTCTGTACTAAAGTTTTTCGGGTTTTGGGCTCGGGAAGCCATCATGGTTGAATGATCGCGACCAAAAGTGGGCGTTGTCATCTGGGCATAATCTGGAGTGATCCTACAAAGTTACAATGAAACCCCTTCTTATATATGACCTGTAGACTGTGCTCAAGGTTTTCAGGCTTTGGGCCCCTGAAGCCATCACAGTTGGCCAAACGTGACCAAAAGGGGATGTCATCATCTAGACATTATATGGAGTCAACTTAACAAGTTACAATGAATTTATTTATTTATTTATTGGTGTTTAAGGTCACATATTTCTGCACAATGGCTAATCATGACCATGACAGTTTTACGGGTGGAGGAAGCCGGAGTACCCGGAGAGAACCACCGAGCAATTGTGAGCAGCTGTCAGCTCCCCAACATACCAACTCCACACAAGGAGGGTTAGCATTGGTTGAAGACAGGTGCACCATCGACGTGCAGTACGCCTTAGTACAGAATGCCACCGAGCCCCCACGTGGGCAATGGGGGTGAAGTGTCTTGCCCAAGGACACAACGCGGTTGCCGCAGTTGGGATTCGAACCGAGGACTTCTCGGCTTGCAGCCTGCACCTCTACCAACTGAGCCACCGTGCCCCCAGTTACAATGAAATCCTTCCATAAATATGAACTATAGACTATGCTAAAGGTTTTGGGGTTTTGGGCCCGGGCAGCCATCAAGGCTGAATGATCGCGACCAAAAGGGGACATTCTCATCTAAACATTATTTGGAGTCATCCTACCAAGTTACAATAAAATCCCTTCATAAATATGACCTCTGGACCATGCTAAAGGTTTTCAGGCTTCGGGCCCCTTTAGCCATCACAGTTGCCCAATTGCGTCCAAAAGGACACATTTTCATCTAGACATTATAGGAAGTCAACCTACCAAGTTACAATGAAATCCCTTCATAAATATGACCTGTAGACTGTGCTATAGGTTTTTGGGCTTTGGGCTCAGGCAGCCATCATGGTTGAATGAGCACAACCAAAAGGGGACATTCTCATCTGGGCATCATCTGGAGTGATCCTACGAAGTTACAATGAAATCCCTTCACAAATATGACCTGTAGACTGTGCTCAAGGTTTTCAGGCTTCAGGCCCCTGTAGCGGTCACAGTTGACCAATCATGACCAAAAGGGGATGGCATCATCTAGGCATTATATGGAGTCAACCTAACAAGTCACAATGAAATCCTTCCATAAATACAACTTATAGACTATGCAAAAGGTTTTGGGGCTTGGGCAGCCATCAAGGCTGAATGATTGCGACCAAAAGGGGACGCTCTCATCTAGACATTATTTGGAGTCATCCTACCAAGGTACAATGAAATCCCTTCATAAATATGACCTGTAGACTGTGCTAAAGGTTTTTGGGCTTCGGGCCCCTGTAGCCATCACCCAATCGTGTCCAAAATGGGCTGTTCTCATCTAGACATTATATGAAATCAACCTACCAAGTTACAATGAAATCCCTCCATAAATGTGACCTGTGGACTGTGCTAAAGGTTTTCGGATTTTGGGCTTGGCAGTCGTCACGGTTGACAGATCACGCCCAAATGGAGAAATTCTCATCTAGACATCATATGGAGTCATCCTACCAAGTTACAATGAAATCCCTCCATATTAAGTCAACCTACTAGGTTACAATGAAATCCCTTCATAAATATGACCTGTAGACTGTGCTATAGGTTTTTGGGCTTTGGGCTCGGGCAGCCATCATGGTTGAATGATCGCAACCAAAAGGGGGGGGGGGGGCATTCTCATCTGGAGTGATCCTACGAAGTTACAATGAAATCCCTTCATATATATGACCAGTAGACTGTGCTCAAGATTTTTGGGCTTCGGGCACCTGTAGCCATCACAGATGACCAATCACGACCAAAAGGAGATGTCATCATCTTGGCATTATATGGAGTCAACCTAACAAGTTACAATGAAATACTTCCATAAATATGACCTTTTGACTATGCTAAAGGTTTTTGGGCTCGGGCAGCCAAGGCAGAATGATCGCAATCAAAATGGGACGTTCTCATCCATACATTATTTGGAGTCATTCTACCAAGTTACAATGAAATCCCTTCATAAATATGACCTGCAGACTGTGCTAAAGGTTTTCGGGCTTCGGGCCCCTGTAACCGTCACAGTTGCACAATCACGTCCAAAAGGGGACTTTCTCATCTAGACATTATATGAAGTCAACCTACCAAGTTACAATGAAATCCCTCCATAAATATGACCTGTGGACTGTGCTAAAGGTTTTCGGGTTTTGGGCTTGGCAGTCGTCACGGTTGACAGATCATGCCCAAGTGGGGAAATTCTCATCTAGACATCATATGGAGTCATCCTACCAAGTTACAATGAAATCCCTCCATATTAAACATGACCTGCAGACTGTGCTAAAAGTTTTGGGGTTTCAGGCTTGGGCTGCCAACACGGTTGACAGATCATGCCCAAATGGGGATGTTCTCATCTGGGCATTATGCAGAAGCATCCTTCCAAGTTACAATGAAATCCCTTCATAAATACGACCTGTAGACTGTGCTAATGGTTTTCGGGTTTTGGACTCAGGCAGCCATACTGGTTGACCGATGATGACCAAAAGGGGACGTTCTCATCTAGACATGACCCCAAGCCTGCATATGAAATTTCGTGACAATCAGACAAGAACTACAGGGTGTAGCCTGTGCTAAAGGAAAATGTAAACAGACTCACAGACTAAAAGACTTCCGCAAGCGTGATGGCAATAGCTTATCTTGACTTTGTCAAGATAAGCTAAAAATGATAATTTATAAATTTATTGCAGTTTTGTTTCACTTTCAAGAGCCGGGCTCAAATTATGTCAGACAGTTTTACGCGTGGATGAAGCTGAAGTTCCTGGAGAGTGCTCAAGACGCAGTGAGTAACAGTCTCACTTTCCAACTTACTAAGTCCACAAAAGCAGGGTTAGCATTGGTTGAAGTTATGTGTACCATCAACGTGCAGTATGCCTTTGAAAACGATGGCACTATGCTTTCACTTGGGCAAATGAGATTAGGTGTCTTTCTGAAAGATACAACACATTTGGTTTTTCAAGCTGAAATCCTGTGTTTTAACCAATGACTTATGAGCCACCATGCTATATAGTTATGCATATTTGTATCATTTAACCATAAACCTGCCATGCCTAATTACCATATATGGAGGACCTATTGATGTATGGTTGTATCTGAGGTAGTATACCAAAATGTTTGACACAGTTTAAGAGAATTAAGTTATCAAGAGAATTACAGGTTGACTGGTCCGACCATAAATTGCCATATGGCTCAAAACCTTGTGCAATATTTCGTTAATTAAATGGGCACATCTTGAAATCTATATACCTATATATGCATACTATTTCGAAGATACTAAGCACACATTTCACACCTATTGATAATTTTGTCTTGAAAGTAACCCCCCCACCAGAAGTTTTTCCATTTTGGGTAAATTTTGGGTTAAAAAGACCAATTTTTGGTACATTTGCAGTAAACATCAGATTCTTTCTGTTTGTTTGGGTTTTTGTTGTTACACTGTCGGAAAATTTTTGGTCTGCTGGAAAATTTTGGGCTTGCCCCTCTGCCAGCGAAAAGCTATCTACGCCACTGGATATATGGCAGCCAAACTGAGTGATGGACAGGGTACACTACCAACTGTTCTAATCATCAAATGATTATATTGTTTCGTGAAAATCAGTCTCTAAACAAGGCCTGTAGGGTGTGCTGAAAAATACAAGATGGCCAAGATGGCCAAGCTGGTTGTACACAGAGTCCTGCATAGTTGAATATTGCTTTACGGAATGAACCTGTTAATCGCATAAAACACTGAAACACCAAACCATCTCAAAAATGTTGGGTTCAATTCATTCTGATAATTGCAGACAAGTTGCAGAGTAAATGTCTGTTAACTGGTACAGTGCTAGAAGCCACTATCAGGGCTTTAATATGAAGAGTGGGCACTCTCCCATAAATTGTAACAAGGCAAAGACACTGAACAAATTTTGATGACCAAAAATAACTTAGCACTCTACCAGTTAACCCTTTACCCAATGCAGACAATATCAAAATTTATTATTTTAAATACCATTTTTTAAAATTTTTCAAAAAATTTCAACAAAACCATATCATGTGACCCTCATTGGAATGGGCTTGACGAGCTCATTCCAATGAGGGGTCACATGATATGGTTTTGTTGAAATTTTTTTAAAAATAATAGTTTTTCAAATGCTGAATTTGCAAATTACGCGGGCGGATGCGGGCGATTCGTTGGGTAAAGGGTTAAATGAATAATTTAATAAAAGTGCTGTAAAATAAAATGCAATAGAATAGATGGTCAATTTATTACCAGAATGTGCTTGAAAAGGACTAATTCTCCTGTTAATGGAACATGTTTCACTCACAAAGTGCCCAATCAAAGAACACCAAAATATGATAGAATTACTCTTGTGGTTATCAAACCATTAATTTGGATATTGGCACTATATATACAGCATAATAAACTGGAAGAAAAAGTGTTACTAGTGATTAAATTAGATTAGCCTCAAAATAATTTGAAAATATTTTTTCTATCTCACATTTTCTCCTGGTTTGTGAAATAATTTAGACATTCTGTAACTTTTCTATTATTCTATTACATGTGTGAATGCTTAAGTTTGTATAAAGGTAGCACCAATACTTGCATGATTTATATTGTGCACAAAATAAGAAATGCATAAACACAAATAATGATTGCTTGGAAGATGGGTTAACAGTGGCAGGAAGCTTTCAAGTTTAGGACTCTCTACCAATCCTGGAAATAAGCAATCTGCCATTTGCAGAATGAGATTCCCAGAGGGTGAATTTGCTGATGCTATCCCTTACAGTCGGCCAATTTATCCTCTGGTTACCTCTTTCTATTTAGGCATGAGACCTTGATTCAGACTGCGGTTAACTGAAGGTAAATTTAGTGATACAGTGGAACCCTATTAATTGAATAGCCACATTGCTAATGAAAATTATTCAATTAACAGGAGTATTCAATTAAAAGGGATGGTGTCACTTTCCTGTATTCTAGAGATAAATTTAGCATTTATTCTATTATATCTTGTTTGCTTGTTTGACAGAGCTCCATGAGCTCTGTCAAACAAGATATAATAGATTAAATGCCTGTATTGGATGTACTGAGGCCAAATAGGTCTATAAACAAAGGAAAACTGGGGAGAGTCAGAGTAATTTCGCGACAGGTTACAAGATTTTTTATTCAATTAACAGGAGTTTACTCTATAACCTATATTCAATTAACAGGTCAAATTTGTAATGGAGGTATGGAAAATGTTTTTGTGTTGGGAAATTATATTCAATTAACAGGGATATACAATTAAGAGATATCCAGTTAAGTAGGCTCCACTGTACTACCCTGCTGTGCAGGATAGCATTACCAAATTCACCTTCTGGGGACCTCATTTTGCAAATGACAGTCTGCTTATTTTCAGGCTTGTTCTCTGCCCATATAACAGTATGCCAAATGACAAGTTAATCATCTGAAAAAAAATTTAATTTTCATTTCTGTTTGTCAGTGTGAAATTACAGACATTTCAACTACTCAGCTTTTAAAGAGAAACCATTAGTGTGCAAGGAATCATTAACATTTGTCACTGCGACCCTCAAGCAGAACAGGAGAGGCTCTTTTCAGAACTGCTGATATAACTACAGTAACTTGCTAGAACTTGTATTTAGTCAATAAACAAAACATGAATAAGACATAATTATAACATAAATATTTTCAGTTCCTCCCTTACAATTACTAAAGACTCAATAAAAAAAGGAAAACAATTTCAGGAATCAATTGATGTGCAGCTTGGAAATAAAGAGCTTTCATTATAACCCATTAGCAGGCTACGCTATATAACATAGTCATAGGAATAAAGTGTTCTGATGTTTCTTGGCTTTCTCTGTTTTTATGATGCCAGCCATGCTGTTTACATCTTAAAATTTCCTCCAAAATAAATAGAACAACTGATGCACGACCTCTCCAAGGCAAGATCGTGTGTTAAATTATTGCCATTTATGTTGGTGGAAATTTTATTAAAATGTAAATGGCATGCCACTCTATTTATATGCGGATGCAATGGGCAACCTTTGAGTTGAGTTTAATCTGAAAAATTGTCAAGGGGAACAGACAAAACATGCAGGGTTAGGGTTTAAATTTATGTTGTATTATTTTGTCATTACCTGTAGTTCGTTCACATATTTTACATTTGAGGTAACCTCCACTTAACCTTAACCCTTTGAACTCTAGTGGTATCTTCCATGCCAGTTCAATGGCAGCAATTAGAAGAGTCCATATTCATTATTTGAGGTAGACCAATTAGTATTTTCAAAGTGCAGCCTCGTGCTGCAAGTTGAAAATACTGATTGGTCTACCCCACAGTATTTACACAACAATTCCTTTGTCTTCTCCGGGTTGGTAAGCTGCGTGAAATACTCGATAGAACAATTGACTAGGTGTTCCAAGTGACGTCACTTGAACACCTGTACTCACTTACCATACTCGGGCCCGTGTGTTCTGTGAATTGGTGTGTAAGTAAGTTACTAACCTCACTGTCGGTATTCATGAATTTGAACAACCTGCCAACGTGCTGTAACACCTCGCCGCTTCGCAGCTCGGCGTCACATACCGCACGTTGACAGGTTGTTCAAATTCATGAATACCTGCAGCTTAGTTAGTAACTATTACTTATTGAACAGCTATCCTATATAATGACTTTATGACGTATCATGTTCCTGGCCAGAAAAGTGGCTGCTGGTGTTCAAAGGGTTAATAATATCATCCGCCTGTTTATTTCCCGACTCTTCCACACTGGATAAGATACATTTGATACAGTTGTGATCAGGTTAAAATGTGGCAGCAAAAGTTAGTGGGGTTTACTCCAGTGAGCTAAAAATATAATGTAACATTTTTCCTTGTATGCAACGGAACATTTTAAATGCAATTTACGAATACACCTAAACCATGCTCATTGCCAATTCATGTTTATCCAGATCAAAACTCTGAGGTCATATTTAAGTATCTCTGTGACTGAGTCGTTTTCAACACTGACTTACATAGTGGTACTTGAACTGAGTTAAACAATCTCGTACAAAATATTGACTGAAATGAACCACCACAATTTCCAGACAAAATCTGTTTGCCTCATCAGCATGGAAGTTTTTTAGTTACATCAGCTTCACTAACATATTTTCCTAATTTCCACACTTGCCTTACCAACATGGAAGTTTTTTAGTTACATCAGCTTCACCAACATATTTTCCTAATTTCCATACTAACTTTTTTGTAGCACAATATATCAAATTTTCAGGCCCCAACACAAACAAACCACAAAAAAGATCGAACTGCTAACATTGGTTATGTAGAGCCAGGGTTGGATCTCACAACAATGAGAATAAGTGCCTAGAAAAAATTCTCTTTAAACGTGAGTTTATTAAATATATAAATTTGAAAAAAAACTCAGTAGTTCTCAGCATATGTTATTTATGGTATAGAATGCAAATGAACTGAAAGTGCATCATAAATTAGAACAAATAACCCTTTTTACCCAGTGAGCTATTTGGGCATTTTCTTCATATTGTTTCTTTTTACATTCACCTTAACAATAATAATGACAGCACTTGGGGAGCACTGTGGCTCAGTAGGTAGAGATGCAGGCTGCAAGCCGAGAGGTCCTGGGTTCAAATTCTACCTGCGGCAACTGCATTGTGTCCTTGGGCAAGACACTTTATCCCTATTGCCCATGTGGGAACATGGTGGCATTGTGTACTAAGGCATACTGCACATCGATGGTGCACTTGTCTTCAACCAATGCTAACCCTGCTTGTGTAGAATTAGTATGTTGGGGAGTCTGACAGTTGCTCAGTGGTTCTCTATGGGTACTCCGGCTTCCTCCATCCATAAAACTGTCTGACACAAGGTGATCCTGGATGTCGAAAGTGTCGTTAAACCCCAAATAAATAAATAATAATGACAGCACTTTACTATTTAAATCTTCATGGTCAGTTTCACATTATGAAATGCATGCTTATCTATACATCTTGGGTAATATCAAGTTTGGGTCTCCTCCACTTTCTATGCAGAAAAAAGTTATGCTGAAAAGGTGATGGACTATTTAAGAACTAGGCTGGGTCCAGGCAATAGCAGTGTCAAATTCCTTACAGAATCAGACTGGTGGTTTGAGAGTTTTGGGTCGCGGAGTGCAATATTCCTACGTAGTTTCACATCCATCTAGCTTGAACTGTTGGAAGAATTATCAAGCAATCTCAAAATGGCACTTTTCTCAACATTTACCTTGAACTTCAAGGTCAGTTTAACTTTCTATTTGGTATTTCTACCAAACTTTGTTGCCTTCCTATTTCACATGAGAATGGATTTGTGCTTATACAATAGCAGTTTTCTGTCTTGACCTTCAAGGTTAATGTGACATTTTGAATATGTATGTATATCCGCACATCTTGGGCAATATTCCTTTTTTGATCACCTTCAATTTCTACAGGGGAGACATTAAGATCTAACAAGCTCAAGTGCCACTTTTCCATATCGTGACCTGGACTTTCAAGGTCAGTTATCTTTTTGGAGGTGCAGGCATATCAATACATCCTGGGCAATACTCCAATCAATTTTGATACCCTCAAGCTTCAAATGAAGGAGGAGCTGTGCTAACCAACTCAGATATGACACTTTTTCATGAGAACTTGGTTCATGACAAGATGTTTACAATTTTTTAGGACTTTTAAGCCTTATCACAACACCCCCAAAAAACTGAAAGAATATATTCTCCTGAGATGATATGTGCCAGTTATTTTAGATATGGCCAGGTGGTTCTGAAGAAGTGGAAACTAGTAAAATATGTAAGTTAATGGTCACCATGCCCTTGACCTTTGGTACAATGACCTCAAAATAAATAGAATTCTTCCACTCACATTCTCAACCCACGTGTCAAGTTTGGTTTCGATTGACACAGCAGTGAATTTGACCTTTGGTGCAGTAACATCAAAATGGAGTTCTTGCTCTCATCATACCTAACCCACATAACAAGTTTGTTTCAACTGACCAAGAGGAACTTCAATTACAGATTGGAAACCAACACCATCTACAGATGGGTGGACAGATAAAGAATAGATGGATAGACAGACACCTTGTCAGATGAACTGTTGGATGAACAGGCGGACAGCACCATGGCAATATCCCCTGAAACATTTAAGAGGATGAAAAATGGGTATAATTCATAAGTGGAAAGCACAAACAGTATAACTTGATATGTGTCTGAAAGGGCATGTCATATTATTGGACATTCATGTAAGATTTCATCAAGATTGGACCACGATCAGCTAAGTTATGAACTTGTGTGGACTCATACAGACAGTCAGACATATGGGTGGACTATCGTACAGGCAGACAGCTGCAATCTAGTATACCCCTCTTTGAAAAATGGTGGGGATATAATGAAATTGTAAACTTTCTGGCATTTAGCTGCTCGTCCAGCACCGTGATCACAAAAGCAGAGAGAAATTTTACAAGATTAGTGACTTTCAATCATTTCTCCCAAACTACATTTTAGAATCCAGAGATTCTTCTGTCCTCTTTGGGAAAAGGGTCCAGGGACTTTGTCATTGAGAAAATTTGCCTCATGAAGTCTTCAATTGGGAGTTTGTTTGGGAAGAGAAGAAACATATGAAGAATAATGGAATGTTGCCTTCAAACTGAGCTTAGAACATTACTACAGGAGCTACTACATGTATTCTACATGTAATTTTGTAATCAATAGTTATATGAAATGATGATCAATCCAATCTCTGTAATCTCTATTAACCCATTACCCAACGAATCGCCTGCATCCACCCGCGTAATATGCAGATTCAGCAGTTGAAAAAACATTATTTTTCAAAAAATTTCAACAAAACCATATCATGTGACCCCTCGTTGGAACGAGCTCAAAGAGCTCATTCCAACGAGGGGTCATATGATATGGTTTTGTTGAAATTTTTTGAAAAATTTGAAGAAATGATATTTAAAATAATAAATTTTGATATCGTCTGCATTGGGTTAAGGGTTAAAAGGCCTGGAAATATTTATACATTTTTGCTACATTTTATCTGTCAAATGTCTGTGTTTTTGCACTTGCTTCTAGGCAAGTCGTAGCTGCCTATATAGGTGGCCAATACTTGCCTAGAAACAACTGACAAAGGTTATACCATGTAACTTACAAGTGTATCTAAAAACTGCCTGACAGTGATATGTTTTGTTGCTGTAAAATGTAATCTAAGCCAGAATTAGACCTTTTAGAGTTAAATAAGAACCTGTGGTTTGCCCCTGAATTCAGACATTTTCTATCATTCATTAGTTGGTAATTATTGTTTTTTTCAGTGCCCAGTTCCGGACACTAAATGTGAATTAAATTTTTGTTTGAATGAGGACAGAGATTGGGAAATTTTATTTGGAATTGGAAAAATCATCCCCAAAAACCACTAGGAAAGGGTCCCATTTTCGGTCCCTGTAGACACCCAAAAGAATCCCCAGAAACTCACCCATCAGAAAAAGAAAACAGAACCCGAGATGCCATTTTCATTTATTTTTCTTGATTTAGTCTTGATTTTGCAATATTTGATTTACGAAATTTTTACCCATGGTATGTGTGTTTCAATCCGATCCTGATCTGATCAAGAAAAAGATCACTTTTGTGATCATATTACTGTAGTGTCTTTCCTACATCCTCAGAAGTGGTATTGAAAGCTGTTATATTCTGGATGTGATATGATAAAGATGACATTTCTCTTCTGGGCTTGGAATTTTGACACACTTTGATGCCTAACTTATAATCTGCAGATAACCTGGTTTTCTGCACAACTGAACATGTTTTACAAACAAAATGGTCATTCACATCAAAAATGTTTTCATTTCTGTCAGAGCAAACTCTTATTGATATTACATCACTCTACTAAATGATAACTGGGAATAGCACACTGAAACTGAAGATTCTAATGAAACAGAATGCCTTAAACGAATGTTATTTTTCATTTGTGCCTACTTCCTTCCGAACCAAATTATGCATCTTGTACCATCAGTGAACCAATTTAGAGGATCTCTGTTTCTGTGATAACACCGTTCTCCACTGATTAAAGAAGGTTTTGGGGATGACAGACAAATCAACATGGGAAGCTGAGACATCCCTTACCTACAACCCTCCGTAATTGGAAAAAGTCAAATCTGGGTGACTGGAATTAAATCTCTGCAACAATACTGAATGGAATCCAATCTCAAAGCTTCACAAAGGTCTGAATAAATACTCAGTTTATAATTATAATACAGTGGAACCCTGTTAATTGAATAGTCACTTTGCCAATGAAAAATATTCAATTAACAGAAGTATTCAATTAACAGGGATTGTGTCACTTTCCTGTATTCTAGAAATAAACTTAGCATTTAATCCATTATATCTTGTTTGACAGAGCTCCATCGCTGTCAAACAAGATATAATAGATTAAATGCCTGTATTGGATGTACTGAGGCCAAATAGGTCTATAAACAAAGGAAAACTGGGGGGAGTCGGGGTAATTTCTCGACAGGTTACAAGATTTTTTATTCAATTAACAGGAGTTTACTCTATAACCTATATTCAATTAACAGGTCAAATTTGTACTGGAGGTATGGTAAATGGTTTTGTGTTGGGAAATTATATTCAATTAACAGGGATATACAATTAAGAAATATCCAATTAAGTCCACTGTACTTTTTAAAAAGCTTTTAAAACTTTTATTCAAATTTTTGTTTTGCACTTTAAAAACATAGCAGATGAGTCCCCCCCCCCCCCCCCCCTCCCCATTGATAAGACCGTGTCTAGCTCATTCCAAAAGAGGGATTAAATAAACTATGTTGTTGGAGCAAAGTGTATGGGCCCCTGACACCTGACCATTTAGCCTTTACCAAAGTACTTCTACTCACCTTAGATAAAGATTTTTCAGGCAGAGGCTTAAATGATCGAGTGATGAAAGCCCATATTTAGATTGTATTGTAAAGTGTCAGTACCATTATTAAAAACACTTCATGTTCTGTTGGTACAGAAAATATTTAAATGTTGGCATTGATAATGACTCCATATTGAATTTTTGTATTTATTGGATGCCAACAACAAAGGCTACATGCTATTTGTCAGCAAATTTAAAAAAGGCCAGAACAAAATAAAACACTGAAAAAAATATTGATTTAATTGTATTTTTGCAACTCATTCTATTCCGTGTACATAATGTTCAAACTAATTTCTAGTTTATTTACAATGTATAATGAAAGAGTCACAGAGGTAACTGGAATGTGCCGATTGTGATTCACTAAGTTGAAAAAAAACCCTGCCTCTAATAAGTAGTTCGATCCTCCATGAATAGTTTAAATGACCTTAATGAACCTGGTCAAAAGGTGATTGCATTACATAATCATACATAATTACTGGGTTTTTTGGAGACTGCTTTCATACAGGTGACATACACGTAATTTTCAGCTTTGTTTTTATTGGGAATGGCGGGAAGACAGCCCTAGTGGCTATGCCATCCCCCTGTAGTGCAACAATGTAACTGTGATTGAAGGTTGCTGTCTTTAGTTTGCACTTGTATGCATGTTGTACTACGAAATAAAATCATTCATTAAACATTCAGCACCCTTACGTCAAAATACTAAAATTTCAAGTGGCAAATTTTCCCCATAAAACAAGTGAAAATTTAATCAAAACAATCCTGTTTGACAGAGCTCACCGAGCACTGTTAAATAAGAGTGAATTGGCTATATGCCAGGTTGCATCATGGGAAATATTTACCAGTTGAAATTTGGATATTTTGACATCACTGTGGATAGGGTTAAAAAATTGATACTTTTTCAATACCATCAAGGCTCGAGTACCTTTTCAAGGCTGACACAACTTTTTAACCCTTTACCTAACATAGCAGCCAAAAACGTCCAGAAAATTAACCAGAATAAGCCTACCACAGCCTAAAACATCTTGGAAGTTTATCAATAAAACCCCACAAATATGGATATCATTGAACCAGCTCGTGGAGCTGGTTCTAATGATATCCATATTTTATGGTTTTATTGAAAATTTGTTTTCGAAAAATGTGAAATTTAATTTATTTTTTAAAAATACTGTGTTAGGTAAAGGGTTAAATAACTTCAAGACAGTATAAGAGGAACTCTGCCATGCAGTGGGTGAAATTCCTGAGAAAAAAATATTGGGAAATCAAAACCAAATCAAGAAGAAACAACTGATTTTTGCATCTGAAGTTCTGTGTTCATGCATTTTTTTGACAGGGGAGATTCTATAGTATTGTGAGAAGGAGAGCCAGCTGAAACTTTCAAAGAGATCATGACAATGGCTTTATTCAGTCAAAATTGTATGTGTGCTATTATAATCACCATACTGTATATCTTTTGGGCACAATTTTCAAAGTTGAGTTACTGAATAGCAGCTCTAATTTCTTCCACTTACTCCAACTTACTAACTCAGCAAAAGCAGAGTTATCAGTAGTTGAAGGCAAGTGCACCACCGACATGCAGTACACCTAAGTACACAATGACACATTAACCACCCCCCCCCCCCACACTTGGCAATCAGGATTAAGTGTCTTACCCAAGGACACAACCCAGATGACACAGGTCAGGGTCCAACAATTGAAAGTCCAATACTCATGCCAATGAGCCACCATACTCCTCCATACTTGTACATTAGATTAGATCAGATCAGATTCTTTATTTTGCAGTATACATATACATTTTATATACACATATTAGATTACAATCATAAGAAAGTAAAAGTGTACTATACAGGGAGATGACATAGCCAGACTGGCTGTCTTCCTGTCATCTCCCATGCAATTATCATTATGTATTCAATACAACATTGTCTTCAGACTGTGCCAGTTTATGGAGCAGCTACTGGAAATGACTTGATTGAAAAATGTTATGACTATGATGTGGACTGTGGTATGCAATCGACAAGTAGGGGAGTAGGTAGACTAAGACTTTTACTTCATCAGCCTCCATACTGTACATCAAAAGGTGGATTGTGTTTCGGAAAACTGGGGTGTGCCGAAGTATAAAAGGAAAATCTTTATTTCATCGTCAACTGCATTACACCAATTAGCTTAACTATTTGAATGGACTCAAGGATTGGCACAGGATTCGAAATATAGCCAACTTAAAACCAAATCTTTCTAACCAAAGATAGTTTGGGGCATCTTATTCAATGCAGTATAACTTACTTTAAGGCTAGAAATATTTGGTGTGGTAGATACTTAACCATTTGAAACTGAGGGGCCACTTTTCCAGCCCAGGAAAGTGATACATCATAATTTAAATAAGTATGATGGCTGCTATGTGAATGTGTGTGGCAGGCCAATATTTTCAAAAAATATTTTCGAAAATCCACTGAATACTGCCTAATTTGAAGAAGCTTGAGATTTGGAAAAAAAACTATTTTTAAGAAGATTCAAATGGTTATTACATGGTATGATGTTAACACCTTTTAAAACTTATTGTTAACAACTCAGTAAAAAGACAGGCAACCAACTAACTGTGCTATAACCGTAAAATGTTGCGGTAAAAACCCACAAATTAATTGCAATGCCTACGATTTCTGTTCAACGTTTGAACAGAACACATAAACTGATATTCCATTTTGCTCCATTATACCAAAAGACTGTTGATCCTTTGAACCCGAGAGACAGTTTTCCCGGACTAACTACATTACGTGTCGTAATTTCATTGAATATGATGGCTGCTAAGTGAATGTGTGGGGTAGACCAATCAATATTTTTCAATGTGCAGCCCTAAGGCTGCACATGGAAAATGTTACTTGGTCTACCCCCAAATAATGAAAATAGACTCTTCAAATTGCTGACATTAAACTGACATGGAAGATGCCACCAGGGTTCAAAGGGTTAAGGTTGTATGAAAATCATTTACTTGTGACCTTATCATCCAAATCTGGACTAGTGGGATCCAAGCTTCTTTCCTGCTCTTTCTTTTTTTCTGAGAGAGAGAATGTTCTTAAAAAAGATCTTCTGTTTTGGTACTTTTTCTTAATTCTACAATCCATTTTTTTATTGACAAGTGTGTTTTGAGTTTTTAGGAGGAATTTTTGTCCTGCACTTGTCAAGAAGATGGATTGCTTGAAAAATTTAACACTGGTAATGTAAATGGCATGACAATTTTTCAGCATCACATCTACCATAATCAATGAAAATCTGTGAGGATGCAGAGGGTAATTTGGGATGTCAGTAAATGGCAGAATAATCTTTCAAAACATCACCATGAAGATGGTGAAAAAAATAGCAACACAGTGATGACAATTAGAAGATGAAAGAAGTCCGGAGGCATGGTCAAATACTAACAGATTTTGTTAATATTTCAACATCTTAGAATTTGCAATTAAATCACAGGCGAAAGTTGTTTGAAAGTTGGAAAAAAGTAATGATACTTTGAAGGAATTGTAAGAAAAAATATCAAGTGTGCTGATTACAATCATTGGTGAAGTGTTGCATCAAGTGGATGTTTAATGAATTCTTGTTATGAACTTCGCATTATATAAAATAAATTTTTTAATCAAAGAGACCTAGATTTGCATCGGTGTTATCCAATATGCGAATGTGCCAAGATAACACAAGTATTCCTTAGTGATAAATATTATTAAAGCATGACTTAAATATCATTAGCAGCATATTGCCAGATAAACGTAGATTATCAAAATATAATTAACAAACGGTGTCAAGCAATTAGTTTTACACAAGGCCACCTCCAACACTGGGAAACTGTTCAAGTGGAGTGAGAATGCATGCTTTTCGAGTTTATATTGCACTTGAGAGAATTCTGCAGACTCTTGGATGGGTTTTCATGTACACACCCCAGACTTCTGTTCATCAAGAGTAACATAACCTACAGGCAATTTCTCAATCTTATAGCCATTACTTTGCTGTTATATATAAATCAGTTAATTATGTCTGAAAATCCTTAACACTTTAACTAATGAAACCACCATATGAGGTTAATACAAATTAAGAAACAACTGCCAATCACTTTTTTTTTCAATTTTTGCCAAAATATAGCTTAGGTTCCCCAATCTCCGACAGAGGTGACCCTGGCTGTAGAAAGCATTGTAAAACCTCAATAAATAAACATGGGGAATGCAAAGCGTAGGCCACTGCCCACAATCTGCATGCAAGTTCGAAGTAGTCTTGAAGGTATTGTGGGACAAAAATAATTTTTCAAAGTGGAAAGAGTGAAAACAGACAAATTTTCAAAGTCAAAAAAGTGCCATAACTCTGGCAAAATTATTGGACAAAACCCACTCCTTGTGCACATCCATTCCCCCATGCAGGTTTATCAGTATACCAAAGGAGATCCAAATCCGAGCTATGGCTTTATTTATTTATTTATTGGTGTTTAAGGTCACATACTTATGCACAATGGCTAATCGTGACCGTGACAGTTTTACGGGTGGAGGAAGCCGGAGTACCCGGAGAGAACCACCGAGCAACGACGAGCAGCTGTCAGCTCTCCAACATCGTAACTCTGCACTGCAGCACAGGCAGGGTTAGATTGGTTGAAGACATGCGCACCATCGACGTGCAGTATGCCACAGTACACAGCGTCATCGTGCCCCCATGTAGGCAATCGGGGTGAAGTGTCTTGCCTGCACCTCTACCAACTGAGCCACCACGCCCTCTGAGCTATGGCTTTGAAATTACAATGCAAAATGTTTATATGGTCAGACAGATGGACACACAGATGACTTCACTAGATACTCCTGAATCCTCCTTCAGAGGTCGGGGGCATAATAAAAAGGCCCCTGATTGGAAAGTGCCTGATGAGATTGTTGCAATTAAGTGTAAGAAGCTTCGTTTTTGAGTAAAAAGTTTAATTTCTCAAGTGCCCAAGTTCAGGTTGCGAATGCTGACATAATATATTCATTTACTTTCGAGCCTCTTATTTAAACATGGATTCATGCAATTAGCACCAACCGCCAATGTGTGCCATTTGCATGTCTCCATTAATCCTGTGTATGAAGCTAAACAAGCACAATAGAGGGCTACTAGTTGTAGAATGACTTGCATTCCGTAGGAAAGTTGACCTGAAATTTTGCATAAATTGATTTGCAGTTAAATCCATGCATGCTATGGTGTGCGAGTGCAATTGCGTGCCTCAGAATCAAAAGTCTGCAAAGTGACGACTCTGCAATCATGGGCTTTTTGCACTCACTTCAGTCATCCGGAATAGCTGGTATTCAAAAACAAGGCCACTTGTATAGTTGTGTTAAAAAGGGGTTAACAAGTTACCTTTACACAACCAGATGATGATTAGTGTACACCTCTATCATTCATTTTTTTTCAACTTTCAATAAACAACTGTGAGCAATGAAAAATGCCAAGCAAGCTTTCACAAAAACTTGGAATATGTATTAAATTTCTAAACAGCAGTAATGCCACTGAAAACATATCATTTCAATTTGTGGTGTGGATAGATTAACAAAAGTTGAGACCACTAAATGAGATTTTGATTATACTTCACAGCACTCTTTGATTTCAGAGATGTCTGATAACTCTAGGACAGTTCTAATATTTCATTTTTCATAATAATGTAATTTATGTCATCAGTATTTATTGGCTGTATTGCCATAATGTAACCCATCAAGAGTAGAAATGTTTAACTCTTTACCCCAAGCACACAATATCACATTTTTTTCTTCAAATTTTTAAAAAAAAATGTCTACAAAACTATATGTGACCTGGATTATTCTCCTCCAAGTGTATCATCTGACTTAAAATCCACTTTACATTAAATTCTTCTTTTAAGGTGAAGAAAATTGTGGGAAAATTAACCCTTAATGCCTCAAATTAATTTTATGATAATAACTACCATACATACATGTACACAGCTGCAGTGCCACCTTTGCATTGCTTTGAAAAAGTATCCCCCAAGTGTATCTTGGTAGTGCTTCTACATCATTGTTGGTTGCCTATGTAGGCCGTCAACAATAATGTAGAAACATTACCAATATAATATTAGAACATTTCTTTTCATGTTTTATCTTCGCTGCTTCAGGTTTTATTTCAGAAATCACACAAACTCAGGTACTATCGACCAATAGAACATGAAAAGAAATGTTCTAATTATTTTATTATGCCGAACAAAAGTACGTTCATTGTTATAATGTTAAGCGTTAACTGCAGCATGCCATCAGTCTTGTAACAACAATGTAGTCGAATTCAAAAACATGACGTCATTTCGAACGAATGACTTCTCTTCTAAAATGACTTGTCACAAGTGCCGTCGCTTTGAGAGTTTCTATATCAACAAATGCCAGAGTTTACAGCTGTTCATGTTATAATTCATTGTTAATGCTTGTGTGATAAGTGGTATAAATTAATGGAATATAAATTCATGTTTCTCGGATGACGGCAGTTGATAGAATTAAGCGGAGTGAAACAATTTATTTTGAACTTGAGGTGGAGGTTCAGTGAGGACGGGGATTACTAAACTTGTGGAAATATAATTGATTGAGGTCATAACTCATATTCAGGATTCACTGAGGTGGTGAACAGCATGTGAGTTTTTAATATTTCTGATTCTTTTGAATTCATTGTTTGCAGTTAAAATTAAAAACACACCCACTGAAGATAATATATTTGTTGGTAAGTTTGGGTCTACCGGTGACGAAAAAAGTTAAACGGACATGGAGCCACCGTTTGGTGTTGAGAAATTCCAATCGACGCTGATCAATGGAAGTGGAGCTAACATTTTCTACGTTCTCTTGTCTCCAGGGAAGAACGTTCCGATAGTACCCGTGTTTTGCCCCCAAACTCCAGTACTATGACTTTTAGAAGGTGTCAAAATTAACCAATCATGGCTGATGTTACAAACGTGAGGCATATTAATATATATATAGAGTGTCAACAAAGATGTAGAAGCACTATATAGGCAGTCAACAATGATGCAGAAACACTACCAAGATATACATATACCGAGTCAAAAAAGAAAGTACAATAGAAACAAATGTGAAAAAATAGCATGAACAACCGTCTAATCTATCAGGTGGTCAACAAACAGCCAATCTGTTTTTTCAGTCAAACTTTCACTAAACTAGTAATTAAAGATATCGATAAGTGCACTCTATTTGTATGGCTGAGCAGTATTCAACAGGCATGTACTGCAAATGGTTAACCACTTTCAAATAAAAAGAATACAATTTTACATTCAAGCGAATATTGCCAATGTAGGGCCACACAATATGTTTTGATGAGAAAAACATGATGTATCAAATTATTCTTGTTGAACCCTCATAAACATTCTATGATATCAGCCATTCTGTTTTTAAGAAAACTCCAACAAAAAGATAACTTGATCTTTTTTCTGTAAATCAACAAATGACTGATTGATGTATTGAACTTTAAGCTCTTTCAATATCTGATAACCTGAAGTACATGTATTTGCAAGCAAATGACAACAAAAAGTGAGATTTTCCAAAATCTCAAACTTGATTTTGTAAATTTTGCTTTCACAGCGAATTAAAGAAACAGAGCACACCTGATTTTTTGTGTAAATACTGAAATTATTTCCAAAATGAAAAAATTGTTATTTCAAGGAAGTATTCTGAGTTGTAACAGATATTGTTAAATTTCAAATTCAAGCAATAATTTTCATTTTGTTATCTTTTTTTAATACTTTGTCCAGTGAGTGACTCGTTCCAAAATTCCAGTAATGCTGTACTGATCTCGCACTTCAGACAAGTACTATTCTACTTTTTAACTCTCAAGGTTTCCAGCAGCAAATATTTCCCATAATGCAGTTTGATATTTAAACAAATATAACTTGTTTGACAGAGCTCACTGAGCTCTGTCAAACAAGATATAACTTCTTAAATTCATAAGTAAACAAGAGAAAAACAGTGATTTGCAAAAATTCTGTTGCACTACCAGTGTGCTAGGTGTTAAGTTTATCTAAGGAGTTTGCTGCAGCAGCTGCAAGAAAACATTACTAAGCTCAACCACAAATATCTTATCCCTTTGGTCAAATCCTAACAAGAGATGACCAACATAAGCTCGTAGTTTTCTGTCAGATCCCCCCATTACATACCAATATGGTCTTTTGTCTGTTTATATTATATATTTTTTATGTTCACTATTTATACTGTTACTTTTGTTTTGGTGTTCAATCCTGCAACATATAGCATACTTATTGAATAAAATACTGTTTAACCTAAATCCTAACAATAACAATAAAAATAGTAGCAACTGCTATTCAAGTCTTCCTAATTGATTTTAACTGTTCCTTCTAAGCTATCAGTTGTGATCTCCTATATAAGGGGGGTCATCCCATAAAACATTCATCAATTATTAAAATTTTCACCAGTGCCACAAATACTGATGAAAGAAGTGAATAAAGGCATATTATATATCATAATAATGAATTAAGTAAAAGGAATGGGGAGATATCAACTTTTCCTGAAAAAAAAAAAAAATTTCAGGTTTTTTTCAGGACAGAGAAGCTGCAAATGCCACAAGTAACCAACCAGGATCACCACAAATAGATAAGTAATTCTTATTTCTGGTTTTCAATTAAACACTTCAAACTCCATACTTGGAGAAAGCATATTTGACCATTTCATCTCCGAAATATAAAAAAGGTCTCAAAGGAAAAACACGAAAAAGAAACAAGCTGAGATTCAACAACAGCATGCAAGATTTGGTCACCTGATGCGTAACCATACTTGGCAGATTGTGTAACTTGGGCAATTATTGTTTTCAAGATCTAAATACTACAGAACCATTCTCATTCTTCTCAAATCTGCAAGGTAATGGAATTGAAAACACTCAAAACAATCACAGGGAAAGTTGCAATGACAATGTCATTACGGCAAGATAAAGTCTTAATTGAACAACTTTTCAATTCCCACATCATGGGATGCCATTTGTAGAAATGGATTACAATGTCTCTGTTTTGTAATATTTAAATTTTGTTCTTGTAGATATGTAAAATATGAAATTTGAAAATTAAATTTGAAAACTGCTGCAAGAAAACATTAATAATACATATTCACATCAACATACATGGTAATCGTCACAACTGTATTTGTACGAAAATATCTGCTAAAATAAGTTCACAATTTTCAAACTTCATGATTTTTAAACCACAACTCTTTTAAAACTGTCCATTTCTCAATGGAAAAAAGTGGCATGAGTGTAATGTGTGTACTGCATACCTTAATATGTGACTGAAAGAGCATATCAGGCTGGATATACATATATATCATTAAGATTCGACTACTATCAGTTGAGTTATGGACATGTACAAACAAAAACTGTCTACTTCTCAATGGAAAAAGGGGCTGAACTCCTGAGTGGAACGAACACACTCGTAACCTGATTTGAGTCTGAAAGGGAACATCATGCTGGACATTCATGTAAGCTGTCATTAAGATACGACCACTACTTGGTGAGTTATCGACAAAAAATATCTACTGCTCCATGGGAAAAGGCATATAACTGAGGAGTGGAATTTGTGAGCTATATATAATTTAAAATAAGTAGGATATCATTAAGGTCTGACTACTATCTCCAGAGTTATGGACTTGGACAGACAACAAAAAATGTTATTTCTCAATCAAAAAAGGGGCAAGTAGACTCATAACTGGATTTGTGTCTGGAATTGGATGTCATGCTGGACATTCATGTAAGCTGTAATTAGGACCCAACTACTACTTCAGGTGAGTATTTAATAGACTTGTATGGAAAAAAAAATGTCTATTGTGATCAATAGGAAAAGGGGTATAACTCAAGAGTAGAATATGAGGACTGCATAACTTGATAGTAAATGGGCCTGCAAAACTGGACAAAATGCAAGGTTTCATTAATATTTGACTGTTATCTACAGAGTTATGGACAGATGCAATAATCCAGTATACCCCTCTACTTTAAAACAAGACAGTCTAATGACATCCCTATCCCCCGCTGACTTTTATGTTATGATAGGAACAATCTCATTATCGACCTGGACATGTATTCATACCCGATAATATCACTCACCAAATATCATTTAATTTCTTTAATCATAACTGAAGATATCTTCCAAAAACCTGCCATTTTGGTAAATTCAAAGTCGACAAGGGCTATAACTCAGGTAAAATTATTTGAATCTAAACTTCTTTTACATATGCACATGTACACTACACATCATACTCATACTGCACACCAAGTTTCATAAAAATCTAATGAAAAATGCAGGAGGAGTTAAGCGGACAAGCATTTATGATGGAAATTTTGCTATTACCAAGGCCCATAACTATGAAAAATTTGTCGCATCAAAAATTCCTGACCACATGCACCTCTACACTTGATACTGATACTTCAGTCCAAGTTTCATAAAAATCCAATAAAAAATGTATGAGGAGTTAAGCGGACAAGCCTTAGTGATGGAAATTTTGCTATTCAGGACCGTAACAACGCAAAATTTGTCTCATTGAAAATTCCTAACCACATGCACATCTACACTTGATACTGATACTTCAGACCAAGTTTCGTAAAAATCCAATAAAAAAATGTAGGAGGAGTTAAGTAGACAAGCCTTTGTGATGGAAATTTTGCTATTTCCAAGGGCCATAACCACCCAAAATTTCTTGTATCGAACATTCCTGACCACATGCACATCTACACTTGATACTGATATGTCAGACCAAGTTTCGTAAATATCCAGTGAAAACTGTAGGAAGAGTTAAACAGACAAAGTTTGTGATGGACTGACAGACTGACGGAAGGACGAACAACATTTAAATATCCCCCTTCTGACTTTGTTGGCAGAGGATAAAAGGTGGGGTATAATTTATACCCCCACTTTTTTAAAGAGTATAATAATGAGCCACTTTGCTTCCAACAATTTCAAACAAGAGAGTCTAACGATATCTATATCCCCCGCCGACTTTTATGTTATAATAGGCATAAGCATATGAGGTGATCAAGACGGATGAAAAGATGGATGAACAAACACTGAGATGGTGAATGAAATTCATTGCAACTGAAGGAACCATATGGAAACTTCAAATGAGAAGAAATCAAAGTACATAAAGGGATATAACTGTGCTGGAAATTTTCACAACATCATAATCAAACTGGACATATTAGCAATGTAACTTGCCAAATAGCTTGGAGGAGGAGAAAAGCGGACAAGCATTTGCGACGGAAATTTTGCTATTACCAATATCTACACGCATAAGTGAACAGACAGTTGCATGGATGCAAAATTCGTCGCATCGAAAATTTCCTGACCACATACACATCTCTACTTGATACTGATACTTCAGACCAAGTTTCGTAAAAATCCAATTAAAAATGTAGAAGTTAAGCGGACAAGCCTTTGTGATGAAAATTTAGCTATTTCCAAGGGCCGTGACCATGCAAAATTCTTCGCATTGAAAACTCCTGACCACATGCATATCTATACTGGATACTGATACTTCGGACCAAGTTTCATAAAAATCCATTGAAAACTTGTAGGAGGAGTTAAGCAGAAAAGGTTTGTGTCAGACGGATGGATGGACAACATTTCAATATCCCCCTCCCGACATTATTAAATTCTTAACTTGGAAAGTATTTTCTTGAATTATTCATACACTCAAGTCATTGTTGCTGAAATACAGCCATGACTAGCTTTGATGAAAAATATTAAATTTTTTTAGTAAATTTTGTTTCTTAACATACCTACCACTATTGTTTACAATTGGCTGTAACGTAAGTGCAAGCCCTACTTCGGAACTAACTCAAGCTTTTAGAGAACTTTTCCAAACAAGTTGCAAAAGTAATAGAGTGTAAAAGCACGAAAAAGATCAAAAAAAGGGTCGAGCGAGACTAGCGCTCAAAATTACAGGTACTCTCTCTGCACACTTCTTGCGTTTACCGAGCGCATGCGCAACAACCATGATGTCAATTCCGTATTTCCGCCAATGAGAAGTTTGAGATTTAGCGGGGAGGCATCGATATTAAGGATATCCCCAAGGAGGGTGGGCCTCCGGTAAACAATTGTGGTAGGTATGTTAAGAAACAAAATTTACTAAAAAATTTTAATTTCTTTTCAACCTACTCACAATTGTTTACAATTGGCTGAATAAACAATAGGAGGAGGTGAATCACATAACCAATACCAACAAAAGCAAGGAGGGCAGAGAACAATAGCGAAAAAACCTGTAATGAAGAAAGAGAGAAAGCACCTGAAAAAAACAAGGCTGAGCGAAACACAACCTCGATAACTATTTTAACGAGGGTGAACAACAGCCTGAGCGGCAACGAGAGGGCCTAAAGAATAAAGGTCCTCAGATTGCTGCTGTAGGTGGCGGAGATAAAAGGAGGAGAAGGTAGAAGCATTCCTCCAGTAAGCCGCATTCTTAACATCCCGGAGTGAAACAGAATTGGAGAACGCCCAGGATGTAGAAATGGCACGAACCTCATGAGCATTAAACCAGTTCGAAATAAGATCCGAAGCAAACAAGCGGGAATAAGCTAGCTTGTTTGCAAGACAAATCCACCTGGAAATAGAATGGGAAGAGATAGACTGCCTCTTAGGAATGAGAGATAGAAAGAATCTCTTCCGACCCCTCCTAATGAACTGAGTGCGAGTAATGTTAGTCTTGATCACAAGAACAAGACAAAGAAGAGATCTCCGACCATCGACAACGAAGAGCCCGAATGCAGATGGGAGGAGGTACCGAATCAGGAAGTTGGTTCTTAGCCAGAAAAGAGCAATCAGTAGTGAAGGTGACACTGTTAGCCTCATTTCTGAAAAAAGCAGAATCAACAGATAGCGCATGAAGCTCACTGACTCGTCGAGCAGAAGCAAACACTAGAAGGAAAGCCATCTTATAGGTGAGAAAACGCATATCGGTCTCAGATAAAGGCTCGAATGGCGCCCCCTCCAAACAGTGCAACAGCCATTCCAAGATCCACTTGGGTGTAAGACGCAAAACTCGAGGCCTCTTCAAAGATAAGTGCCGAATGAGTTTGGACAGAAAAAGATTACACGACCGATGCACTGCTTTCCCACATAAGAGAAAGTATCAGACAGCATAGACCGATAGCCCTTAATCGTAATAGGCTGGAGGCCCTTGGAGTCAAAAAGATACACCAGAAAATCCGCAATTTGAGCGACTGATGGATCACGGTAATCCACATTGTGATCTGCACACCAGCGGCAGAAAACCTTCCACTTCACAGCATAAGTCATGTCAGTGGAATGTCACCGCGATGCAGAAATGCACTCCACTGATCATCTCGAAAAACCTCTACGTCGGAGACAGGACCTGATAAAAGACAGGTGTGAAGGGACAGGCTCGCCAGGTTGTTATGATACTTCCTGGGATGACCCTGGGAAAGAAGATTGCGACATAGAGGAAGAAGAATCGGCCGATCGGCCAACAGAGGCCGCAGCAGATTGATCCACACCCTCTGTGGAGACAGGGGTGCGATTAGAATGATCCTGCAACTCCAAGCGCGAATCTTCGCTAACACTTAAGGAAGATCAGTGCAGGAGGAAAGGCATAGCCGATCCATCCCGTCTAGTTCAGAGACAGAGCGTCTACTGCAAATGCCAGAGGATCTGGACAAGGGGAGACAAAGGTTTCTACCTGATGATTCCAGCGAGTAGTGAAAAGGTCGACCTGAGGACAGCCCCACTGCTCGCAAATCGCCTGAAACACCGTCAGCCAAGGAATATCAGCCCAAGGGTGGAGGTGACAAAGCAGAGACCGAGGAATAGTGAGTTCCAGGTCCAGCGGATCTACATTTGGACGCCAATGATCCAACAGGAAGTGATGGAGAGGTCGGACAAACAAGCGACCAAGCAGAATGAGATCTGTCACCGAACCGCAAAGGCCCAGCATCCGAAGGAAAGTCCTGGCCGAGACCAAGGAAGATTGAAGCAGGTTCCGAGTCAAGGAAGAAAGAATCGTCGCCCCAGCATGGGGGACCGACACTACATTGTGAAGAGTGTCGAAATCCATCCCCAAATGACGGAATCGCTGAAAAGGAAGGAGATCAAACTTCTCGCGATTGACTCTGAAACCCAGCGACGCTAGCAGGCAAAGAAACTCCCGGACATTTAACTCCAGAACAGCAGCATCGTCGTTGGAGGATGTCATCCAGGTAGGCTGACGAAGTCACAACCGACTGAGTACGGTGGAAAGCAAGCACATGTGACATCAGTCAGGTGAAGGCCCAAGGAGCCAGGTTCAAACCCAATGGGAGAGCTCTGAATTGACAGACTCGATCCCGAAACGAGAACCGAAGGTATTTCCGTGATGCCAGATGAATGGGTTCATGGAAGTAGGCATCCTTCAGGTCGATACTGGCAGCAAAGTCGCCCTGATGAACTGAACATCGAACCGACTGGAAAATCTCCATACTGAAACGAGGAGCTATAATGTTCTCCTTCAGGATACTCAGATCGATGACAGGACAAAATTGGCTGTTTTTCTTCGGCACCAAGAAAAGTCTCGAGTAAAACCCCGGTGAAAGGGTGTTCCTGACCACCTCGATCGCCCCTTTGGAGAGGAGATTGTCGATCTCCTGCACCAGAAGGTCCCGACGTAGAGAATCGGAAGGGACCCGAGTCGGGAGGGGCACCCGAGATAAACTGGGGTGCCGCTGGAAGGACAGTCGCAGACCAGAATGTATAACGTCCGAGGACCCAAGTGTCCGACGTTATCTCTGTCCAACGGTCGTAAAACTGCGACAGCCTTCCCCCGACTGGATACGAATCAAGGTGAGAACCTTCAATTGCGGCCTCGACAAGGCCCCCGAGGGGAGAAACCACCTCCTCGGGAAGTGACAGAGTCCTGAGAATTTCCTGTCTGAGACTGCCAGCACGCAGCTCAGATGGAAGGGATGGAGAAGAATCCAACACCGCATCCCGGCGTGCCAGCTCCAAATCAACCGTGTTACAGGCCTGAGCATGTGTCAAGTTCATGAGAACCTGTGACAAAATGCGAAAAGGCGCCTGAGCATCATCAAACTCCCCTGGTGGAAAATACTCTGCCAGGGCAGCGACGACATGGTCTGCGAGAGATAACATGCCCAGCATCTCTCGGGACCGGCCCACCATAGATTCAACTACCGACATTGGGAGAACTGCCGACTTAGGCTTAGTTAACCTGAGGGAAGAAGAATCCTCATCCACAGTAGTCATCCCTTGGAAGACTGGCGGAGAGACGGAATTGTAAACACGAAACCACGATGGAGGCAGAAAAGCATCAGCTCTAGAAAAGAAAGAACCCTTGAGGGCCTTAGAACTCATTTTGGAGCCTAAGCCCTGGAAGGACTCAACAACCTGAGCCGATTGCAGAGGATGCAAAGCCCCGGAGCTAGAAGGCTCAACAGGGTTACGGCGCTCCACAGTGGACGCGGCCGGACGGTCACAGATGGCTGGTCGGAAGGTTGAACCGTCCGGCAATAAGCCAAAGACGAAATCCAAAGCGTGCCCCAAGACTGATGAGGGGGCCCATCACCTTCAAGATACTAATCATCCTCCGTTGCAGAGGAGACGTAGCCCAACTCGGGCTGACCAGCAGAAACCTCCTGTAAATACTGTGCAGTATCCAAGGGGCCAGGCGAGACATCTTGGCGACCGACCAAAGGAGGTTGTGCCTCATGAGGCACAGGGAGGCCAACTTGAGGGTTGCTAGAAAGCAACCGGGTGAGCGCAAAACAGCCTGATGCAGGTCACCCTGAGAATCCGTCGCAGCAGCATCGCCCGACGTAGTGTCCTCTCAATGGACCCTTATATTAGAAGAACCCAAATCCTCAGAAGAGACCAACGTCGAACGTCAATTGGCAGACAGAATAGGGAGACGGTGAGAAGACACCGGAGGATAGTCCCCATTGTGACGCCCAGGGACCATCACTGACCTCTGTGGAACAGAAGGTCCTGTCTGCAAATCCTCTAAAGAGACCGACGGCGCACGTTGATTGGTAGCTGGACCTGGGATACGGTGAGAAGACACCGGAGGATTGTCCCAAGAATGACAGGAACCTGTCATTGGCCTCTGCACGGCAGATGGCCCCAACTGCCCATCCTCTAAGACCGACGGCAAGCATCGATCGACATCCAGACTCGGAACACAGTGAGGAATCACCAGAGGAAGGTTCCGAGAGTGACAGGCCCTGAACAGCAGGCCCTGAATGCCAATGTCCCAACCCCATCCTACTAGTCGGCACATTAGCAGGGGAAGGAGGAACAATAAACGATTCACTCGAGGGGCGAGGAATCGCTGCCGAAGCGACCGACTGGCTCAACCGACTAGGAGCAAACCTAGCCAGATGAGGTGGAGCAGACAGCAAACCCGCACAGCTTCGCCGTGAAGTTAGGGGAGGCTGAGAGCTCACAGACACACCAGCAGATACAGCCTCGGTCCCCCGAGACTGTAGACCACCCCCAGAGGAGATGGAAGAGCCACCGTCACACAGAATAGGATCTGTAGTAACAACTTCCTCAGCAACTGTCGACAACGTAGGAGGCAGATCGGAGAGGGTCACTGAGCTGACCTCGGAGAAGCTCTCTACGAAAACAGATGCCTCAAGAGTGACATCAGAAGACAAAGAGATCACGGTCTCCACGTCAGGTATCACTGAACTAGCACTGTCAACAGTTGCAGAGGAACTCGCCACAGAAGACAGATCAGAATCCTGTGTGACAGAGTCACCACGTGCACCAGCAGAAATGTCTGCTACGGCACGGCTACCCTTACCCCGAGAACGAGGGGTTCTAGCTCTGGACAGAACCACCTTGTTAACAGAAGCCCAGAATTCTGAGGATCAAACCCCACAAATACTACATGATTGGGCCTGAGTGCAATTGTTGCAAGTGACACATGTGGAATGAGAATCGTCCACATGCTTCACTTGCAAGCAAGAGGTACAAGGAATAGTCTTTGGCATTATATGAATGAAAATAATGGAATCAAGCTTCCCGCCGACAGAAAACAGCACAAAGGTCGTGTTCAGATGTGGGGGAAAAACAAGATTAAGTGTGAAGAAACAAGCAATAATGATCAAAAATAACATTAATCAATAACAATTTGGATAGCTTGAATAAAGGATACAATCCACTTGCACACAATAAATGCAGATAGCACATATAATAAGTTGTTCATCGAAGAAAACAGCAAAGTAGCACGAGTCACAAAAATATCCGACCATGTACAAATGGCAGAAATAAAAGGAACTGATGTCACGGTTGTTGTGCATGTGCTCGGTAAATGCAAGAGGTGTGCAGAGAGAGTACCTGTAATTTCGAGCGCTGGTCTCACTCGACCCTTTTTTCGATCTTTTTTGTACTTTTGCACTCTATAACTTTTTCAACTTGTTTGGAAAAGTTCTCTAAAAGCTTGAGTTAGTTCCGAAGGACGGCTTGCACTTACGTTACAACCAATTGTAAACAATTGTGAGAAGGTTGAAAAGAAATTGAAAAGCGGAGGCCTCCTATTTGTAGGGGACATTTTTTGTTAGAGCCACGATTATATTATTACAAGGTAGCAGAGTATTTTTGGTTGAGAAAATCTGCAGCAGGCAAACACTTCAACCGACTTTTTGTAAGATCAGAAATTTTATTTTTATTTTTAAAATGTAGTATGTAATCCGTTACTGCAACAAGCTTGCTTATTGAACTCCATCAAAAGTGAATCATAGTGATATGTGGTGTTCTGGGACATATTTTATGCTGATTGTTCTCCAACCTTTAATCAACTGAAAGTTCATGTCAAGTTCTGCTTGTAATTGGTTATTTGTGTATTGGGATGTTTAAGGTCACATATTTCTGCACAATGGCTAATCATGACATCATGGATATAAAGTTAAGTCCAGCGAAACAATGGCTAATCATGACTGCAACATGGATATAAAGTAAAGTTCAGCCAATCATTTGTACCCATTTTGTCAATTTTAGAGGACATCCACCCCAAGCAGTGGTTATATTCCAGGCAGTAAATTTAAACATAGGCGATGACCTATTTGAGGGCAAGCCTGGTTCCAGACCAAAAGAGCTTCAAATTTAGTACAGAATTAGACTGGTGGCCTGAGAGCTTGAGTTTACAAATGATTGGGAGTCCTAACAGGATATTTTATTTTGTATTCACCCATTACAGCACCCATACACCTATTTTATTATGAAAGTTCAATACCAATTTTATTATATTATTTAAATGAAAGTGTCAATGACACTGTAGCTCAACTTGACAAACTTGAACTTGGTAAGTTATAAGTGAAATGGCAAAATTCATTTCAACATAACAGATTGTGTGTGCACAACGTCAGAGTAATCCATGCATTTTTGAATGTAAACTGTAAGACTGGTTAAAGGGAGAATGTTGATACACAAATGCAGTAAGTTCAAAGGTTATTGTAAATGGCAACTTTTTTTCACAGAAATGAATGCTAATCAATAGCTCTTATCTAAAGGTCTTGCCTAATGAGCACACCAAGTCCAAAAACAATCCTATGATAAATGTGGCCTGTAGGCCATGTCAAAGAAGAATGATGATGATGCACAAATGCAATAAATTCAAAGATTGTTGTTGACAGCAACAGTTTTTGATGGAAATGAAAAGAAAATCAATAGCTCCTATCTTTGTCACCCTGCAGAAATATACAAAGTTTCAAAACAACCTGATAATGAATGTGCCCTCTGAGTTCCAAAGAAAGATGTTAATGCACAAATACACTAAGTTTGAAGGTCATTGCTTGTGGGGTTTTTATGGAAATTCATAAATATACCCTGCAGAGAGTGCAAAAGGGATAAGTTCAAAGACTGGTGATAACGACAATAATTTTTTATGGAAATGAAAAAAAGCAATAGCTCACATCTAGAGATCACCTCGAACACACATACCAAGTTTCAAAGTGATCCGATCATAAATGTGCCCTGAAGAGTGTGTCAAAGGGAAATATTGAGGTCTGACAAAACTAAGTTCAAAGGTGCAGAGAGTGCAAAAGGGATAAGTTGCTGCACAAATGCAGTGAGTTCAAAGGCTGGTGATAATGCCAATAATTTTTTGACAGAAATTGAAGAAAATCGATAGCTCCCATCAAGAGGTAACCCCAAACAAACATACCAAGTTTCAAACCATTCTGATCATAAATGTGCCCTGTAGGGCATGCCAAAGGAATATGTTGATGCCTGACTAAACTAAGTTCAAAGGTCATTACCAGCGGCAACATTTTTTGACAGAAATGTACGAAAATCGACTGCTCCCATCTAGAGGTCACGCCAAACAAGCATGCCAGGTTTCAAAACAATTCGATCATAAATGTGCCCTGTAGGGTGTGACAAAGGGAAATAATGAGGTCTGACTTAACTAAGTTCCAAGAACGTTGCCAGCGGCAACATTTTTTGACGAAAATAGAAGATAATCGCTAGCTCCCCCCAAACAAGCATACCAAGTTTCAAAGTGATCTGGTCAAAAAGGTGCATTGCAGGGTGTGCCAAAGGGAAATATTGGTGCATACCTGACTGCACTAAGTTCATGGAAGGTCATTGCCAGTGGCAACATTTTTTGACGGAAATCGAAGAAAATCGATAGCTCCCATCTGGAGGTAACCCCAAACAAGCATACAAAGTTTCAAAGCGATCTGATCATAAATGCGACCTGTGAGGTGTGCCAAAGGAAATTGTGGACTTATATATGTACGCCCAGACGTACGCCCACGGATGAGAAGTGATGGCAATAGCTCAGCTTGACTTTGTCAAGTTGAGCTAAAAAAAACATATGTTAAAGTACAATGAGATTCCCCTGGTCTGTTAGTGCCTCAAAACAGCCTATAAACACCTTAGCCTTTTACCTAACCTAACATAATAGCCATAAACGACCGGCATCATTCACAATTTGTTACAATTTTCAATTACTTCCTCAACAACACAGATTATAATGCCTCATTGGAAGAGCTACAATACTGGGTCGATGTATTCATTTTTCATGCAAAAATAAACAAAATGTTTGGTTGTATAACCAGTACAAATAAGTCATTAACGCATAAACAGTAATTAGAACATAAGTCATAGCGCGTCTCTAATCAGTGGTGTCGGATTATAATTGTCATGCCCTTCTCTGGCATCTTTTCATGTAGATTAAAATATGTCTGAAGCCAGACTACATGTCTAGTGAGTGAATGAACTCACAGCGCAATAATTATTTACTCATCAGGTTAGACGTAACTCGAGGCAACTCGTGAAGGTATATAAGCTTCTAAATTATGTGGCATAAACATGATCAGATTCTGGGATTCAAGGCTCTCGGAATTTTTGGTATGTGATATTAGTTTGCGTTGCACGTACAGGGCCAGAAATTCTATATCCAGTGGTCATACAGACTTGGAAGGATCGAGATAAGTACAGCTTTAAATAAATAATATTTCTTAGTTTTAATGTCGGGCTTCATGTCTGACAATACATGTAGTTAAATATTATAAACACAGAGCAGCATAATAGCATTTGATAAATGAAAAAAAATAATTAACTGAATAGATAGCGTGGTTTAGTTTTAAGATTGTAATAGGGGCCGACCCAGTGATTTAATAATATATATTGAATAATTTGAGAATTTATGATAATTGTGAATAGATGAATAAGGGAAACTCGAACAGGCAAATGAGAGGATGGATAAAATGATTATAGGGATCGAGCGAGCTCTCTTCTGCGAATGCACCAATCATGGAAATTTCAACTATGAATTATTAACCCTTTACCTAACGAATCGCCCGCATCCACCCGCGTAATATGCAAATTGAGCAGTTGAAAAAATTAAATTGTTCAAAATATTTCAACAAAACCATATCATGTGACCCCTCATTGGAACGAGCTCGTTCCAATTTGGGGTCACATGATATGGTTTTGTTGAAATTTTTTGAAAAATTTAAAAAAAATATATTTAAAATATTAAATTTTGATATCGTCTGCGTTGGGTTAAGGGTTAAACCATATTATATTTTAATATTTGAAATTATTTATATAGCATCCTACATAGATTTGGGTCGACCTCATAATTATATATTATAATATTAAAAGCTTTGTTAAGACCTTATTAAATAGATACTTTCCATGTTGGAAATATTAATTTGTAAATTGTTATATATTTATTGGTTATCAGGTTAAGAAATATTTCTATAGTTGTTACTTGTGTTTATTCGTCACTTAGGCAAACCACCCATTCCACCATTTGCTACTGCTCCAATCACGCAGGTGTCAATTATCGTTCATCGGGGATTATCGTCACTCCGTTGCACATACATTGCGTGATGGAGTCATGATAATTCCGAATTAGGGGTAATTAGCACTACTGATAAGGATTCGGATATATCCATATTCATGTCTCATTATTGAATTCCCCTATGAAAACCTCTCGCAGTGTCACCACCTATACATCCATATTTGTAGCACCAGACAAAGTAAATTTTTCCCCATTTTATAGGGTGCCACCCTTGTCATAAATATGGATGATTTCTAAATTCATCAACTGGAGTCTGGTCATAGTTGTTCAATCTTTTTTTTGTTTTGCAAGTTCAATTCCTTTCTTTATTTCTCTATATTTTAGGTAAAGGATTAAGACCAAAGAACACCATGATTGGTGGTGTGGGTCCTTCAGGTCAGCCTTAGTACTCAAGAAGTTAACATATTTATTTATTTAATCGTATTTAAGGTCACATATATCTCCACAATGGCTCATCGTGACCATAACATGGATATAAAGTCATGTCCAGCAAAATGTTTATGGTAATGTTGCCCATTTTAGAGGATTTCCACCCAGGCAGTGGTTATCAGGTCCTATTTACCAGTAAAACAGAGATTGTTTACCACAGTAAACAAGCACTGCATCACTTCCCACTGTACAGTGAGTGGTAAATAAAAGTGAATTTGGACAGCTGATTCTATCAGTTAATATCAATTCCAGAATCCAAATCCTGAGAGTGATGACAAAATAATACAGCTAAGCTCCTCAGCTGTTTATATCTAAGTACAACACTTCAGAACACTAGCACCTTAGATGCAGCTACTCATCCCATTTAAAAAAGCAGTGAATCAGTTTATCACAGAAAATGAGTACAATTTCATTTACCTGCGATACCATTCAGAAATTATCTGAATCTTGGCAAATTGTTGTTCTGGTAAAAAAACAAACACCCCAAGTGCTTTAACCCTTCATATCCTAAATCAGACCAAGCCTTTATTACACACCTGTTCTATGAAAGCCTCATCTACAGCAACACTAAACCATGCAGTAAATGAAAATCAGTTCCACACACATGTGCCGAACAGAAATCGTTGAAGGATTATTTTTAAATTGTGTGCCACAATTACAATTTGAATCGCTAGTGATAGCTAAAAATAGTAACATGGGTTCCCCTCGTAAATTTGATTAACGATAAAATGTGTTCTTTTTGTTGATAGTTCATTCTCTGAGTTTCAATGTGTTCTATGTGCCTACTGGCACATGGAACACATTGGAACTCAGGGGACGAGTTGTCAAATGTATTGCTGAGTGTCCTTTTAATAATTGCTTTTATAGATGTGAAGGCATGTAATAAACACAGAATGATACACGCATGTGAAAGGGGTTAATCGATATGGCACTAAAGCCATATCGATTAACCCCTTCACATGCATGTCGTTCTGTGTATTTGTAGATCTCTATGCAAATTCTGTTATACAAATTGGGGCACCATGAAACTCGAATCTGGGGTCAAATTTAACCCTTTACCCAACGTAACAGCCAAAACCGGCCAGTGCTATTCACAAAAATCGCCAATTAATTTTCATTTTTTTGTCTCAAAAACATAAGTTATGACTGCTATTTGGAGACAAATGAAAGTGTCAATGACACTGTAGCTCAACTTTGAATATGACAGGAATTAGTATTTGCTGTGACCAGGTCAACAATAATGAATATGACAGGAATCAGTATTTGTTGTGATCAAGTCAACAATAATAAATAAGAGAAAAGGAGTAATTCGCATAAAAAAAAACGTAATATATGTGATGTATTCCATGTTACTAAATATTTGTACAAAAATTTATCCATATCAGATCTTTCATATAGAAGTTCTGTACAAAAAAACTGATTGCACCTAATATCGGTACAAAATGGCCGCCAGTGGCCATCTTGAATTTCGGACTGGACCCCAAAACACTCGTTCTCATCCCACGGTGATAACAAAGATATCCAAGAAGTTTCATAAAGATCGGTTCATAAATACGACATCTAGCCCGAGCCGTATTGGAATTTGCAGTTATAGTGCTGAAAGTAACACTAAATAGATCAAAGTTAGTCTAATTGGCATAATTTATGCACGAGAAAAAAACCTGTATTATATGTGATGTATCCCATGGTACTAAACATTCACAAAAAAATTATTCAAATCAGCGCTTTCATATGGAAGTTCTGTGCAAAAATCTGATTGCACTTAATTTTGTACAAAACAGCTGCCAGCGGCCATCTTGAATTTGAGACCAGACCTAAAAACACTCGTTCTTGTCCCATGTGATAACAAAGGTACCCAAGAAGTTTCATAAAGATCGGTTCATAAATACGGGCCTCTAGCCCGAGCCGTATTGGCATTTGCACTTACAGTCCTGAAAGTAACACTAAATAAATCAAAGTTAGTCTAATTTGCATAATTTATGCATGAGAAAAAAACCTGTATTATATGTGATGTATCCCATGGTACTAAATATTCATACAAAAAATTATTCAAATCAAAGCTTTCATATGGAAGTTCTGCACAAAAATCTGATTGCACCTAATTTTGTAGAAAATGGCTATCAGCGGCCATCTTGAATTTCGGACAGGACCCCAAAACACTCGTTCTCATCCCACGGTGATAACAAAGGTACCCAAGAAGTTTTGCAAAGATCGGTTCATAAATACGGCCTCTAGCCCAAGCCGTGTTGACAGCACGACCGACGGACAGACGGACAACGGGCCATGACAATACCTCAAATTTGGCTTCGCCAAAGTTGAGATAAAAATGAAAAAAAAATAGTTATTCAAGAATATATTTTGCAAGTGTCTGCTTTTCATGTTAGATAAAGGGTTAATCAAAATAAATCAAGAAGTGGATTTCAAATTAAATTAAATCTCAAATCAAATCTTACTGGCTTTTCAACAGTTTAGTAGTTTTTTTAAACATTTGTTAGTGCCATCAATATGATGTATTCGGTCAAGTAATCAATAATAAAAGCCTAACATCCCACTTAACTGTGTACTATTTAACAGAATCACCCTGTTAAATGCATAAAACTGTCAAACACCAAATCATTTCCCATACCTTCAGTAGAAAATTTATCTGTAAATTGGAAATGGATTAACCCTTTCCCTAATTGAAAGACAGGAGACACTTGCAAATAAAATTCTTTAATAACTAATTTTTGTCCATTTTTTCCATCAAAAACATAGCTCAAGAAGCTCGTTCAAATGAGGGGTCATAAGCTATGTTTTTGAGACAAAAAATGAAAAAGTAATAAAAATTGAATTTTTGTGAATAACACTGGTGGGTTTTGGCCATTACGTTAGGTAAAGGGTTAAAAAGTAAACTCCATGCAATTAACAGAATAGAAAAAGGTATTCTATTGGAAATTTATGCAACCATAAAATTCCTCTGCATTACAGATATTTGGCCTCACTTGAACTTAACTCTAAAACCTTATTTACCTGAGAAATCATAACGTGCACAGTCCATTAAAAACCCAGTCACAGGTAGACAGCTAATTATAACCCCAGACAATCTATAGACTTTCACACTTGGTTGGTAATGATTGACAGTGACTGCTGGGACTACATTCACTATGTCAACAAACAAGCCAGCTGATTCGTGTTTAATTAAATGATGTTGTTCAGGACCATGGCGTAAATATCGTAGTAGTTTGGAGCCTTAATGACGACACCTGGAAGTCTTGTCATATTTTTGAACGTCATCGTGACAATTCAAATGAGCCTTCCTCTTTGGAAAATAAACTGTTACTGTACATACAGGCCTATTTGTTTACTCCAGATATGGACCCCGGACTGGGAGAGGGAAGCTTGTGCAGGAAAAGAAGCAAAGAAGCAGAATATTGAATAAAGGGTAACAAGCTCTGCTGTGGAGCACTTTCAAAACTACTGAAATTTCCCGAACAGCCCCTTCCCCTCTCCATCCTCCACATGTACCAACAGTAACTGTTAGGCCTACACACCGCCAATGTTTTTTCCCACTACCCAGTATTCTTATCCTTCCCAGTCCGATAATCTGGAAGACAATAACATGTTTTTCCAGAACAGGTAAAAAATGGTACTCCACAGGCTCATTGGCATGAGAGATGTGATACTCTTTCTCCATAAATGTAGTCTCCCTTTTGAATTCGATTAACTTGGTCTGTTAAAGAGTTTATATTACTCTTTGCAGCTTTGCCTGACATCGTCTTCCAAACCTGCATGGGGCTTAGCTTACAGGAATGTTTGAATAGAATTGAATTTGATTCACATTAGCTGTCAAAGAGTTTATTTTACCCTTTGCCTGACATCATCAAACCTGCATGGGGCTTATGGAAATGTTGAAATAGGCTTTACAGGCCCACATAATTTTGTTGTTTTATTTGGTTCTTTCTTTCTTTTTCTTTGGGGGTGGGGTATACAAAAATTGTGCTATATCAGGGGCATAGATAGGATTTTCTATTGATGGGGGCAGAATTTGTGGGAGGGGAGCAAGGTCGATATGTGCCACAGGCATATATGATGGCCTGCATGCATTTTCACTGATGGCAATATGTCCGAGGGCATTTTATCCTATAATAATTTTTATAACACAGGAAGGTGGAATCAGTCAAAGGCTAAATTACAGTGGTCAGATTTTCCAGCTGACAACTATTTTAAGAAAAGATTATTATCAGCTCTTGGACAATTGTAAAATGATGAAAGAAACATTTGTTTGTGACCAGTGTTATGACTTGACTGCCTTGTTATTCTTTAATTGTTTGTTGTTACAGTAATAAACTCATAACTAGACTTTATGATTCTGGAGAATCATGGCTTTTCCCCGATGAGATTCCATGATTGGTCATGACCCCACAGTGTCTGATAAATTGTTTTTAACTGTCTCACTGAAGTTCCTTCATTGAAGTTATGAGAAAGGTGAATATAGTAGTCTCAAATGGCACAGTTTGATAAAAAAATTGTTTAGGTAAAAACCATCATTAACGGTGGAGTGGGTTAATGTCAATATCGTCGTCCAACAAGTCAATGACCGACAAAAGGAGTTATGTTTCTTTGACACATACCCACTGAGTGCTGTGTCTATTTGAAAATGGTCCATTATATCTCAAATGTATCCAAAATATTGACGTCTGGCAGCTTGTAGAGTGTTAACAAGTGCTAACAGGAATATTTATTCATGCAACTGGTAATGTCACACCAAGAACTGTGAATGGTCATTTTTTCTTTAAAATCTACAAGATGTTTCCAGAGAAATCCAGGGAGAACATGAATTTTAAGCTTTTGATGGGTATAATTGTTTATCCAGCCCAAAACGGGTTAAGTGTTGTTTTTGAATACTCTTATTACTTCCAAAAATAATTCTCAGTGAAATCTACTTCCACTTATTTTGATCTCTCCTCTCAACTTCGGGTGCTGTGGGTACGCAAACACAGCCCATTTTATCAACATTTTGATGTTTGAGAACCTGCATAGGGTTAACAACTGCTTACAGGAATATTTTGTACATGCAACTTGTAATGTCACATTAAGATCTGAGCATGGCCATTTTTTCTTGAAAATATACGAGATGTTTTTAGAGAAATCCTCGGATAATATGAATTTTTAACCTTTTGAGGTGTATGGATCTGTAACCAGCCCTAAACGGGTTAATGCTTGGTTTGATGAATACCTTCATTACTTACAAAAATGATCCTCAGGGAATTCCACTTCCAAAGAAGGATGTTATATTTATCTCGCAGGTACACATTGCGTGCAATAGGTGCCCAAGAACAACCCATTTTCTCCAAATTTCTATGCTTTGCAGCCTCTGGAGGGTTAACTAATGCTTACCGGAATATTTTGTCTATGCAACTTGTAATGTCACTCCAAGACCTGCAAATGGTCAATTTTTCTTGAATACTTACTAGATTTTTTGGAGAAATCCACAGAAAACTGGAATTTTAAGCTTTTAATGGGTACATCTTAACCAGACGAAAATGGGTTAAGACCTCGATTTTTTGAATACCCTTACTACTTAGTTATGTTTCTCTGTGGCATTCCCTTTTGTTGTTGTTGGTGTCCAAAAACAGACTATTTTTTTCAAAATGTTGACATTTAGCAGCCCATGGAGGGTTAACAAATGCTTACTGGAATATTTTATCCATGCAACCGGTAATGTGACTCCAAGACCTATCAATGGCCATTTTCTGTTGAAAACATACAAGATGTTTGTAACGAAATCTACGGAAAACATGATTTTTCTTAGCTTTTGGTGGGTATCGCTATTAACCACCCCAAAAGGGGTTAATGCTTGGGTTCTTGAATACCCTTATTACTTACAAAAATGGTCCTCAGTGAATTCCACTTCCAACAAAGGAGATTATGTGTAACTCTCGGGCATACACTGCGTGCTGTGTGTGTCCGAAAACAGCCCATTTCAACAAAATTATGATGCTTGGCAGTCTGTAGAGAGTTAATAAACGCTCAGCGGAATATTTTGTCCATGCAACTTGTAATGTCACACAAAGACCTGCAAGTAGTCAATTTTTCTTGAAAACCTATGGAATGTATTTAGAGAAATCCACAGAAAATGGGAATTTTTAGATTTTAAGGGGTCTCTCTCTTTAGCCTGCCAAAATAGGTTAAGACTTCGTTTTTTGAATACCCTTACTACTTACAAAAATGTTTCTGTATAGATTGAGCGCTCGATAAAAGAAAGCACTTTTCTTTGTGGCGTACCCGTTGGGTGCTGTTGGCATCCAAAAACAGCCCATTTTATCACAATTTTGACTTTCATCAGCCCCTGGAGGGTTAACAAATGCTCACCGCAGTATTTTGTCCATGCAACTTCTATCTATTGTCACATCAAGACCTGGGAGTGACAATTTTTTCTTGAAAATCTACAAGACTTGTTTAGAGAAATCCACGGAAAACCTGAATTTTTTAGCTTTATGGGGGGTATTGCTGTTTAACCAGCCCAAAACGGGTTAACACTTGGTTTTTTGAACAGTCTTATTACTTACAAAAATGATTTCTGGTGAATTCCACTTCCAATAAAGGAAGTTATGTTTATCTCTCGTGTATCGTTTGGGTGCTCTGGGGGCCTGAAACCGGCCCATTTCATCAAAATTTTGATGTTTGGCAGCCTGTGGAGGGTTACCATATGCATCGCCTGATATGTCGTGTGTATCAAAGGTCGTGGCACAGACAGGTCTAGCAATGATGAAGGTTTGAAAAAAATCTACAAGACGTGTTTCGAGAAAGTGCCGATAAACCCCAATTTTGGAAGCTTTTCGCCAATTCGAAAATTCCACTTTGGTACATTTTTAGATTTTGTGCCCCTCTATGTGTGTGCAAAATTTTGTGAAAATCGGTCCGAAAATGGCTTCGAAATCGTGCGGACAAAATGTGTGGAAAAAAAAAAAAAAAACCAAAAAATAGTAATCCGTAGAAAAACAATAGTCTTTTCCAGAGGGAAAAGCCTAATTAATGTTTATCAGTTTTTGTGCCCTCTGTTAAACTGTTACCCACTATCAATTAAGCTACCACCAACGGTAGGTGTTAAAACAGATGTTAGGTGTGATAAATCAATGCTATCGCAGAAAAAGAGAGTCTGTGCAAAATGTTCTCGGCTGGACCTGTGGCGTATAGAGGGGATTGGGAGCTAGACACCAACACGAAAGACACCACAATGGCCCAACCCGGTATTAAAATTATACATTATATCTTTTGCGTCCAAACCATGGCATTTGAAACGAGCGCGGAAGCAAAAATGATAATCACACGAGTATTTCTTCTTTTTTTTTTTGTCTGCTACTCGCGTTAGTTAAATGATTAGTGGGTCATCATGTATAAAAATATAAAATAAAATATGGCAGGCTCCAGTATATACAACACCCATTAGGGAAACAGACCCCCACCTCCAGTCAGTGAAGTTCACCGGCTCTCCACAATTCTATCAAAGTCACTTGCCCAGCCAGTAAAATAAACAACATATTTTTTTTAAGTCCATCCTGAACAATAATGTTTTCCAACCATCCATCTTCCCAATGACCCAGTTCATCAACTGTCTGGATTCTTTCACCAATCCTAATTTTCCAGCTCCTAAAATTTACAGACACATTTGTAGAATCAAAGCACTTACAAATAAAATGAGTTTTAAAAAAATATATTTTCCAGTTGCTAACAACGCTGCCTATATACAGTTGTGACAGCGTGTGGTAGGTTGTGGTTATCAGTCGCACCAGTGTCCAATTGAATAATGGTAATTAGTGGATGGGAATTAGCTCAGCCTCAGCTTGTCAAACCTCAATATCATTCCGTGGATTAAATCCTTCACTCATAAGTTTTTTTTTCTAGTCATAAGAACAACAAATAAGTAATTACATGTTACAGGTATTTCCAGTGTGCCATATATAACCATTTCAGGGTTGGCACCCTATCTTCAGCACAAGATTTCACGGGTTTGGAATCAGGGTCACTAATAGAGCGTACACGTAATGTATTCCTTGAATATTTTTTTATTCCTGGAATAAATAAATATTCCTAGAACAAATCTGGGCCTTGTCAATGGGGTTTTCACATTTATTCAGGGAACATATAATCTATTCAGGGGATATATTTTCAAAAAAATACTCCACTGTTGAGGTGTGGTGTAGTATTTTGCAATATACAGGAATAAATCTGGCCTATGCTATCATGTAAATCTCAGTTTGAAATATTCCAGGAATAATTCCTATTTGGTATTTTTTTTTACTTTTAATTCTGAGGGGAAATAAGAATCAATAGCTAAAATGAATACCATTCCCAATTTAAAACTGCAAACTGTCCATAAAGATTCTTTGAAAATTTAATATTCTACTATTCTAATTTTGCTACCAAATTAAAGACACACATACACACCAGTTAGTATAAATCTCTTATATAAATGGAAAGTCTGCAATTCCTTCATGTTCCACCCAGCAAGAAATTCCAGCCTTCAGTATCTCCCTTGATATGCAATGGGCTACTTTTCCATCATCCTGGTGGGGCTTGAAACCCTGGGTTGGGTGGGCCCACTGGTCATGTATTAACCCTCTGCACTCTGATGTCAAAAGTTTTCAGCAGCAAATATTTTCCATAATGCTGTCTGATATTTAACCAAATATACCTTGTTTTAGCTCTGTCAAACAAGATATAACTGGAAGTATTCATAGTTAAACAAGACAAAAACAGTGTGATTGGAGAAAATACTGTTACACAACTAGAGTGCTAGAGGTAAAACCATGGACCTAGTCCACCTGCAAAGCACAGACAACACACAGCATGCCATTTAGCAATAGTGGATGTCCTTGATTAACGAAGGACATCCTCATTTCACGTTTTGTGTTTTCTATCCAACATTCACACTAATTATAAGTGCACACACACAACACCAATATACTGAATATTTGATTTTTTACTAGCAAACTGACGACATCCATACAGGATGGGTACTAGAATTATTTGTTGACCTTTAACCACCATGGACAGGGTCAGTGGGGATGTGGGGTGACCAGAGAAACAAAAGTAGTTCCCACCAGGAAATATAATTACAAGCTCAAATATATTTTTAGTAACTGTGTCCCCCCAATATTTGACCCAGCAGCTCTGACCTAGATCTAATACCTGTAGACAGTATGGAGGTGTAGTTTCACAACAATCTGAACGAGTTCTAATGTAGAAGCCTAATTATGAGGGGCACTCCTCACCGTGCTTTTAACTTGAGGAGGGGGGGGGGGTGCAAATCAAAGGCAGGCTTAATGACACTTCTGTTTTACCCTTAATAAAGGAAGCTGCCAGTGTCTGAAATACCAGCAATGTTGAAAACAAGTGGTACTAGGCACGCAAAAAATGTGGGATTAATATTGCAAGAGCAGCAGGCAAGCAAAAAAAATTATCTGCATCCGATTTCCATCACTGTGAAGGAAAGTGTACCACCAACATGATATATGCCAAAGCACAATGTAGCACTAAGCTTCTGGTTGGGCAATCGAGATGGACTGTCCTATGATCTCTGTCAAACAGAATATATTAAATGTTCAGTTTATTTCAGTGGAACCTTGTTAATTGAATGGCCATTTTGATAATGAAAATTATTCAGTTAACAGGAGTATGGATTAAATGCCAGTATTGGATATACTGAGGCCAAATAGTTATTTCAACAAGGACAATTTGGTGACTGCCAAGGAAATCACTTGACCTATCACAAATTTTTTTATTCAATAAACATAGGTTTAAGTAATCTTTAAGGACAGGTCAAATTTGTACTAAAGGTATGGTAAATGGGTTTGTGTTTGGAAGTTGTATTCAATTAATATGGTTATTCAATTGAGAGATATCGATTTTCATGGGTTCTACTGTACCAGAGTTCAGAATAAGTACCAAATTTTGGTCAATTCTTTGCTCAACATGACAGAGGTGTGGGGGGGGGGGGGGGGGGGCTAACTGTCAGTGGCATAGCCACAGGGGGCTGGGGGCACACATGGCCTTCCCAAATTTCAGCCATGCTCCCCATCCATGTTAACCCATAAAGGGAAGATCAGGCAAGAAATTTTAATATCTAGATAATTATTCTTGTTCACAGCTTATAAATTATGAACACAAATGGACTCAAGAGTTAAGGAAATTGCTTTTTCTTGTCTCCAATTTCAAAAATTTCCCCAGTAAGCCCCCTAGACCCCCACCACCCACTGGGAGGAGAACACCCCCTCTCACGCTTGCCCCATCTCACTGCTGCACATCGTATACCCCCCCCCCCCCCCCCACCTCTGAAATTACTCTTGCCTTACTTTTATATCCTGGCTACGCACCTTCTCACAGTTTACACTTCTCAACTTTTTTTTATTTAAACTGTACAATGTAATTTTATTTCCTTCAAAGTAGAAATTGGATTTGGCAAACAGGCTAAGCCTATATAAATGCCTCCCCCTACAAAGACAATTAATTCTAATATACAGTATAGAAACAATGAAATGAGTGCAAGTGCTATAAGGAGTGAAGTTAATGTATAGTAAAGAGCTTCACTACAAATTGTTGTATGATAAATGTGTTAAACTTAACTCCTTAGTAAAGTTGTGTCTAGTAGGTGAATATCTACTGAACATATTTCCTGTTATTACAGAAAAATTCTGACAGAACATGAAAATTCTTAAAAGATCCCCAAAAAGGGTTGTCAAATAAGTTACATTTATGCTACCGATTCAGTATGTGGAGGGTGGATTACTACCAAAACACCCATCACCGCAGGAGTGACTATGAGTGTAGAGGATTAAAACCTTGGCCGACTCGCTCATCCATGTGTACAATCACTGCAATCTCGAGTGACAGGGATTAGTGATAGTACAGAAAAATGAATGATTAGAGCGGTGTCGCCATGATGAGTGGTCGAGATTATCTTGAAAAATCATCTGATGTGAATATATTGCATAATCCATTGTATATTTGTACAAGTTAAAAAGTCAAGTTGAAAATATTTTTTCAGTGTTATTGTCAGTCGCGAGTTGTTAAGTAGGCCCTCCAATGGCAATGGAAACTTAAAAATTTCAATTCTGCTGCATCTGATGTCAAAGACGTTTTGACAGGTCACAACAAACTACAAATTCAACAACTACTTACAAAATAAAGACTAAAAGTGGAGTTTGTTTGCAACCTTTACTCCAAGGCTTATGCACATCGGCAGAGCCTGGAGAGGCATATACGCATAACCCACACGGAGGCGGGTCAGGTATTTTGCTCGAATTGCCACAAACAATTTGTATGCAAGGAATACCTGCAAAAACATCAGGCTTCTTGCATAACGACCTTAGTGGACGCCGTGACTCAGACCATTGAGAAAGTATCCAATTGTGCCGACGATGACCTGACAACACTGTCCACGGCTGAGAATCTAAGCAAATGTACCGAAGAACCTTGGACTAACGTGGTAGGCTTCTTAATAGCGGAAACTCTTCCCACACCACCTCCTCCTCCCCCCCCCCCCCCCCGACAGTACACATTACCTCCGACCCAAACGGTCCTTATAACAAGTCAAGGCAAACGCCCCAGTAGGGGGGCCACCCCTCCCATGACCTCTGACAAAGAGGTCACAGGTCTTTAGTTCAACAACAGCCCCAGTTTTGACCTTTTGCCCGAGAGGTGATGCTACCACCCCAGATGGCTGCATCCACCGTGTTACCTCAGGATGACCTGGTCATGCCCTCACAGAAATTGTGTTGCTGTATCAAGGGCATAGTTAGGATTTCCTATTGATGGGGGCATAATTTGTGGGTGGGGGTACCAGGTCAATATGTGCCACAGGCATATATGGTCATAGGCCTGAGGTGGGGGTGGGTATGGCCCTCCCATTGGTGGGGGTTTGGGGGGCCCTTATTTGTTTCACATATATATATATATGAAATAATTTTAAAAAATATTTTGTGAGGGCATTTTGTCTGTGGGCATTATTATGTTGGAAGAGCCATTTGTCTGGTATGCATTTTCACTGATGGCATTATGTCCAAGGTTATTTTATCCTACAATAATTTTTATAACATGGGAAGGGGGAATCAGTCAAAGGCTAAATTACAGTGGTGAAGATTTTCCAGCTGACAACTATTTTAAGAAAAGATTATTATCAGCTCTTAGACCTTGGACAATTGTAAAATGATGAAAGAAATAATATTTGTTTATGACCAGTTTTATGACCTAGCTACCACCAACATTAGGTGTTAAAATGGTGCCCTGCAGAAACAATACAAGAAAAAATGGTACAGGAAAAAACGGTACAGGAATAAATGGTACAGAGGAGTGGGAAAAAACAGTACAGAAATAAATGGTACGGAGGGGTAGGATATATGCATAACTTTCTCAGTTTTATAATTTGGAGGAATTAAATTATACAAATCTTGATAATGAACATATTCAGGGTTCACAGACAAAATGCCTATGGACAAAATACTCATGGACAAAATGCACATCCAGAAAATATAAAGTAGACAAAATCCCCAAGATTTTTTTTATCATCACAATTGTCTTGTTAATTGACTTTTTCTTAACCCCTACTGTTGTTTTTTCACAGTATTTGTTGATTTGTCAAGCTCTGTTATGATTTCTTTTGTTTTTGTGCAGTATTTATGTTGTAATAATGTGCACTGGAAACTATCTACAGACTGAGGCTGCCTTTGCTGGTGAATAAATAATAGGCAATGAAATGATGAAAGTGAAAAGATAAATAATTTTAAATTTCAAAACTACTTCCTGTAGGCAGTGGATTTGAAATTTAAAATTGCTCACCTCTTTATTTAGCAGCTGATTGCCAATAAATTCTTTATATAAAATGTTGGAAACAGGACAAAACCCCCTCAGGACAAAACCCCATCAGACAAAACCCCCTCATTTTTTGCATCGTAGGACAAAAACCCCTCAGGGAAAAAACCCCTCAGGACAAAACCCCCTCAGACATACCTATATTCAAAATGTTTGGATTGTGATTAGAGAGTTTGAGTAAAACCTGTAAATTAATAATTTCATACTGGCAAATTTGGAATTGACAGATTGACTACCATAAATCCTTTTGAAAACCTTTATCATCTCCATTAATAGTTTTCTCAACAATTTCCCTAATTATAAATGTGGTTAGACAATCATATTATGTAATTAATTTATTAATATTCTTGTGAAAGGAAATCAATACTTAAAAAAAGAAAACCTTGGAAAAAATTAAAATTAAAAAGCCATTTTATTGTACCAAAATATTTTTATTTACCCATGAAATTAATTAAATTGAATATTTTTTAATTTAATGCATGAATGATATAAATATATATTCCCAACACTTCTTTCATAATTATAAATTTGTACCATTTATTCCTGTCCAATGACAACGACATTCACACCTTGGACTCCGAGGTGTCAACACCTGAGCTATGGAGCTTCCATTAGTAATCCAAGAGACACTGATCAAAGTGAAGGCTTCCCTTGCTACCACCTGGAGGATCCAGGTGTGCAAGGGAACAATTCACCTGACAGTGGACTTTGAGACAAAAACAGAACAGGTGTCCTTGGAGAGGTGTAGCACCTTTCGTGGGGGGATCTCCTCCCACTCTGGTCACCCTCCTAGTGACTTGGACAAGCTGGATGAAGACCACCGGAACAGCACAGCCACCACCTAGAAGAAGAGGAAGAGAAAGAAGGGACCCTCCGCCAGACAACGAGATGCCTGCCGAATGACAGAGTTTCTGGAGAAGAAGGAAGAGAAGGAGGCAAGTGGGGGTGCCATAGGGTCGACACCTGTCACCTCTGACCAACCCTTTCCAGCCCTGTATCCCCCTCTGCAGGACTACGGGTTGTCAGGTGACAGATCAATCTCTAACCCATAAGACTCTTCATCTGAAGAGGAGATGGAGGAGGAAGATCTGTCTACGGTACAGGAAGCAGTTCCAATTGATGCACCTTCCACCACTTCAGCTCTTGCTTCTCCAGCCTCTTCGGACCAGGAATCTGACCAGGAGTAGACCATCCCAGACTCCGTGGAGGCATTTCTCGGGGAGGAGATCCAGGATGACAGATTCCAAGCTGAAAGTCAGGAGAAACTCAACTTCTACACAGGAGCAGGACTAAACCCTGATACAATCAAGTGGTACCTTCTAACAGAGGTCGCAGATCACAAAAGATCCCAAGAGACAGCAGCTAGGATCAGGCCGTTCGTAACCAAACCACAACATATGCTTCTTCCAGAAACGACAATGCCACCAACATACATCTCTCCATCACATCCACCTCCTCCAAAGAAGAATCGCCGGAGACATAGATGCCACTAGTACCTCAACTCTTTCCTCTTTTGCTTGCCCAAACAAGAAAGAAAGAAACATTTAAATACAGTCATTGCTGGGGGTTGAAAGGGGGTTGTCCCACACTGTCCCTGCGTGTCTTCGGCGTGCGAAACCATTCATCTTGCTATCCAATTTATTCCTACTCCTCTGTACCATTTATTCCAGGTTGCTGAAATGCTGTACCATTTTTTCCTATACCGTTATTTTCTACTACTGTTAAAACAGATGTTAGGTGTGATAAATTAATGCTATCGCAGAAAAAAACAGCTTCTGTGCAAAATGTTCTTGCTGGGCCTGTGGCATATAGCCGTGGGTGGGAGGGGGACTGGGAGCTAGACGCCACCACAAAATCACCATAACGGCCCAACCCGGTATTAAAATTATACATATATCTTTTGTGTCCAAACCATGGCGTTTGACCCTCACTGAAATGCTTGCATCCTAATCTCTGTTTTGGAAGCAAGAATGATAATCACAAAAGTATTTCTTTTTTTTGTCTGCTACTTGAGTTAGTTAAATGTTTAGTGGGTCATCATGTATAAAAATATAAAATAAAATATGGCAGTGCACTACAGAACATTATTTTATTTTCATTTGTTTTTCTTCCCCCAAGAGAATTCATATTCCAATTCCCACTCTACAAAAATATAAATTTTATAGTAAATTTCCTTTCTTATTATACCTACCACAATTGTTTACTACAGGCTTGCACTACATTGGAAGACCCTAACTCGGATAAAATACTCTCTATTTTAATCTTTCCCAAGAGATTTGGGAAAGAAAACTGGTGTAAAAATATGCCAAAACTGGGTCGATCGGCATGGGCGCACACCCAGTAGGGAGACGCTCTTCTCTCAGTACAATTCCACGACTTCTGTTAACCAGTGTGCAAGCAGTCATCAAACCATTCTTTTGAGTCCGCCAACATAGGAGTTATGTGATCAGTGGGTAGGAAGGATTCTTACCCGAATAAGAAGATGGGAGGGCCTCCATGTAAACAATTGCGGTAGGTATAATAAGAAAGGAAATTTACTATAAAATTTATATTTCTTATCAACCGACCTTACAATTGTTTACTACATGCTAAATAGACAATAGAATGGATGGAATCACATAACCAGCCCACACATAACTCAATTGCACTGGAACCGTGGACAGAGGAAGAGATCCCTAGTCCTATCAAACCATAGCATCACAAACATTAGTAAAAGACAATGAAAGATGAGGCATATGGCGATAGGCGACGCACAGACAGAAAGGGCAGTAACAGCACGGAGCTGGAACTGACCCTGTAAGAAGCTGAATGGCTGGGATAGACAACAGTCTGAGCAAAAGAAAGAGGGCCCGTAGAACAAAGGTCCTCTGTCTGCTCCTGCAACTGTCGCAGATAAGTAGAGAAGGTAGCATTTCTCCAGTAGGCTGCCAGCATAACATCCGACAACATGACGGAGTTAGTATAAGCCCAGAGAGGAAGACAATGCATGCACCACATGGCAGAAAAAATGATTGGTAATACAATCGCCAGTAGCTAGACGAGCGGAAGCTGCACGAATAGCAAGACAAATCCATCGAGAAATGGATGCAGGAGAGATCTGGCATGTGAGAGAACGAATGTCCACACGGGATAAAGGCACGAATGCCCCCCCCTCCCCCCAAGCAGAGCAGCGCCCAAGAAAGTGTCCATCTTGGAGTAAACTGTAAAGTCCTAGGCCTTTTCAAGGAAAAGTGCTGAACAAGCTTGGAGAGGCAAGGATGAGTGCCAAAACGATGCGGTACCACATATGAAAAAGGTCTCCGAAGCATGGACTTGTACCCATTGCTGGAGACCGCCAGAAACAAACATATACCAGAAACTCCGCAATCGGTGTGATCGAAGGAGAGACCGAAGCAACAGAATGATCGCACACCATCGACAGAACAACCTTCTATGTAGCCACAGAGGCTAAACCAGTGGAGTGAGTGCCTCCTCGAAGAAAAAGCAACTCCACTGCTCGTCTCTAAAAACCACTACGGAGGAGAGAGGACCCGATAAAAGACATGCGCGAAGGCACAATGACCTGAAACCTCCTCGGGCGACTTTGGCAAAGAAAGTCACGATGTAGAGGGAGACATGCCAGAACCACCACTAACAGAGAGCGGAGCAGATTGATCCATACCCACCAAGGCGACAGGGGTGTGATCGAAATGATTCGACAACTGCAGATTCATATCTGGGCTAGAACCTGAGGCAGAATCGGAACCGGCAGGAAAGCATAGCCGACAAGATCGTCTCAAAGGAGGGACAGAGCATCCACGACGAAAGCCAGAGCATCTGGACATGGGGGACACGAAAGTGTCCACCTGATGGTTCCAATGAGTCGCAAAGAGATCGATGTGGGGACGACCCCAGAGATCGCAAAGAGACTGGAACACCGCCATGTGGAGCATCCACTCGGTGGAAAAGAACCTGCCCCATCGAGTCGGCTAGGATGTTCAGACGACCAGGAATGTGATGAACCACCACTCCGGCGTTTACATCCTGAGCGAGGAGTAGAAGATCCCGAACCAAATCGTACATGGGAACATAATGCGTTCCGCCCTGGTTCCGAATGTAAACAACCACCGTAGAATTGTCAGACCACAGAAGGACCTGACAATTCGAAAAGCGGGGGATCCACTGTCGGAAACACAGAAGAGGAGCAAGAAGCTCCTTCTGGTTGACAGGAAGAGCTGCTAGATCCTGGTCCCATGACCCATGAAGGAAAAGACCTACAGGATCCAACGTCACACCCCATCCGAGATCGCTAGCGTTTACCGTCAGAACGCAATCGGATGTGGGGAAGTCCAACAGAACTCCCTGCATAATCCACTGAACATCTGTCAGGGGAGAAGGTGACGAGGAAGAGACACCGGCAACAGAAGCACCAGAACCAGAGGATCGACATTCGGCCTCCAACGATTGAGCAAAAAGTGTTGGAGAGGTCAGACATGCAGTTGACCTAGAGGAATGAGATCTGTCACCTAAACGCAGAGACAAAACAGTCAGGGAAGACTCCGAGCTGATGAAGTCCATCCCAGATGACAAGACAGAGAAGGGACCAGGTCCGACTTCTCTCCGTTGACTCTGAACCCTAGTGACGTGAGTCGGCTCAACAGTGTGATGCCATCAGACTCCAGAAAAGCAGCATTGGATTGCCTCTGGAGGATATGAACTAGACAAGCCGAAGAAGACACCTTGGACTGTGTGCGATGTGAGACTAACACATGCAACATCAGACAGGTGAAGGCCCAAGGATCCAGGCCTAGGCCAAAGGGAATGGCCTTGAACTGGAAAACATCCTGGGGAATGGCGAGGCGAACTGATCTGAAAGCCTCCATGCTGAACTGAGGAGCAATGATAGACTGCGTCAGAATACTCAGATCGATAACCTATCTGAGTCGGCCGTCCTTCTTCGGCACCAAGAACATGCGGAAACAAAATACCATTGAAAGAAAGTTCTTGATGACCTCGATTGTCCCCTTTGACAGGAGATCGCCTATCTCCGTGGTCAAAAGTTCCCAATGTCTAACGTTGAAAGGGACTCATGTTGGAAGAGGCACTCTCTACTTAGTGGAGTGCCTCAACCTGGGACGAAATTGAGGTGACTACTGCAGACGCCTACCCCACCCTGTGAGTGAGTAGAAGTGGCGGTAGGAGGATCAGCCCTTAGCTTCACAGAGGAAGCAGAAGGGTACTGGTTAGGCTTTGGGTGGTGCCTGCCTCCAACAGAAGGCCGATCAAGCTGACTAAGCAGCAGCAGATCAATGGAATGACAAAGGGAGCCATCCTAGACCGTTGCCAAGGAACCATGGAATAGTCGCGGACCCGCCGAAAGAGGCAGATCGAAGAGCAGTACATTGCCCCTCAAGAAGGGGATCTTGTGTCCAGCACAGCGTACCTGCGAACTAATTCCAAGCTAGCCGCGGAACAGGCATGTGTGTGAGAAGATGCATGAGTGCCTTGAACAATACACACAAAACAAAAACCTGTTTGTAGTCAAACTCATCTGGGAGCAGATAAGCAACAAAGCAGAGAGGACGTGGTCGAAGAGAGAATGCATTCCAGCATCCCTCACGATAAGCCCAACCTGGACTCCAGAGTCTCCATATGGCTGAGGAGTTGGATTCCCGATCCAAGACCGTCACAGTCTGGTGAAATCGTAGGAATGATAACACACCTGAGGCAAAAAGTGTCTTGATGAAGAACGACGTCTTCATAGCCTTGGAACTCAGCTTCGAATCCAAAGCGGTAAATGCTTCAACCACCTGTACCGACAGGCACGGTCGAAGGCGTCCAGAAGAATGTTGCTCCACAGGCTGTAGGCGTGCGACCGATGATCGCAGTCGGGCTGACACTGTTGGCTGGTTTGACAGTTTGAGACCTGGAAGGAACCCAAACACAAAGTCAAGAGCTGCCCCCAAGTCAGACTCATCCCATGAGTCGGAAGACACATAGCCCATCATGGGCAAACCAGCCGACGCCTCCCATGGTGTGGGCACACCAGGGAGATCAGAAAGCAACCTGTTTCCAATCCCGGGAGGCGGTGCCACAGGGGGCACACAGAAACCACTCGTAGCCTCGCTGGAAGCAATGGAAAAGGCTCTTGGACAGAACCTTAGTGAGCAAGGAGAGGGCCTCCCTAAGCTCATTGACTGTCGGAACGGAACGACATGGGAACGAACCGACAAAGTGGCTTCACTTCTGACCCATTTACCAGCGAAGGGTCACGATCCTCAAATACACACGACGCAGGGCAACGGGCTGCAGCTGAAAACATCTGAAGGCAGATGTGTAGTGGGGTATCACATACCCCGAGGATCAAAAGAGCGGAAACTCAGGAGAGTTGCCGTGGACCTCTGTGGGACAGAAGGTCCAGGCTGCACAAAAAGAGTTGGTCACACAAAACTGGCCATGGGACCGGAGAGCGTGGACGGAAACGCTACAGAGCTCATGGTGACCCCACCATGAACATCTGAATCCAATGAGAACAAGAGGCCCCACGTGGCCTTAATCGCTCACCTGACAAAGTGACTCTAAGAAGTATTTTAGGTCACCTTCACCATGTCATGCCTCATCAACATTAACTGGTTGAGTGATAGATTTTGTTTGAAGTTCAACATTTGTTACCTAAAATTAGTTTTATTTAAAATCATTGGTGTGTGGCCAATCTCCAATGATTTTTAATAAAGCAAATTTATCTCTGCAGACAAACTGGTTTAGCATGAAGCACAAACAAGGAATGTGAAGAGATAGCCTTGGACATCTCTCCCCAACTGTGGATATCTTCCATGTGCTACATGTATATATTTGCATGCAAGAAAACAAAAATTTTCACAAATTTTCCAAAATATTAGTTTTTTTTATCATCATTGGAACAAGCTCAAACAGCTTATTCCAATAGGGGTATGGGAAGATCAGGTATATTTTTGAGACAGAAATGTGAATATATAAATAATGGTGTTTTTTTGTGAATGATGCTGGAGAATTTTGCGTAAAGATATGGTAAATGGTTTGTTCTAGATACAGAATGATGCAAAAGTATTTAAATTTGATTAGGCAAGTTGTTCCTATAATGCATTTAAAAATTGAAGTAACTGTTTTTTTGCTGACGAACTTTTAGATGTGTGTGTCTGTGTTTGTGTGTGTGTGTGTGTGTGTGTGGGGGGGGGGGGGGGGGGGGTTAAGAGTGTTCTTGCAAACAAAATTCCTGAATAAATGGAAAATTTTATTTTTTGTGTGAAAGACATAGTGCGTGAATGTTGATTGGAACAAGCTTAGAGAGCTCATTTTAATTTGAAGTCATAAAGCTGTGTTTTACGTATGAAATTCTGGAATAACTAAAAAATTGCTTTTTTGACTCAAAAAGCATGGTGTGTGACCTCTCATTGGAATGAGCTCAAAAAGCTCATTCCAATGAGGTATTTACAAGCGATAAGTACATGTTTGTTTAAGAGACAAAAATTAAAATTTGAATAGCGATTTTTGCGAAGAATGCTGACAAGTTTTGGCAGTTATGCTGGTAAAAAGGTAAGATATGCAAAGTGGTTGTTTTTTAGAGGCGACATTTAATTAAGGGGAATTAACCCTTGAGTACTGAGGTAACTTCTAAAAGTACTGAAATTTCATGAAGCAATGTGAATAACAGACAACAGTTGCCTAAAAATTTCATGAATAACTAAAATTTTTATTCTTTTGTCTCGAAAACATGGCATATGACCTTTGTTGGAATGAGCTGAATGCGTGTGTTCCAATGAGGGGTCATAAAATTTGAACGGAGATTTGTGTGAATAATGCATTAGTACTACTAGATTTGGGTAAACGGTTCACCCTGGATACCACCCCTTCTATAGTAGATCTTTCCTGCAAATTTTGTCTAAGATTCTATCAACTTTACAAATAAATACGTTCATGAATCACAATCAGATCCACCCCACAATGTTGCATACCAAATATCAAAAGATTCTGCCTGCTGGATCTGGAGAAGAAGATTTTTTAAGAAATATGTCTGAAATGCACTAAGTTAAAATTTGGGCTCCTATACGGAGCCCAAATATAAACCCAGGGGGCCGATTTGAACAAACTTGAATCAGATCTACCCCACAATGTTGCTTACCAAATATGAAAAGATTCTGAAGCTGGATCTGGAGAAGAAGATTTTTTAAGAAATTTGCCTGAAATGCACTAAGTTCGAATTCGAGCTTCTATAGTGAGCCCAAATATGAAACTAGGAAGCCGATTTGAACAAACTTGAATCAGATCCACCCCACAATGTTGCATACCAAATATCAAAAGATTCTGCCTGCTGGATCTGGAGAAGAAGATTTTTTAATAAATTTGCCCGAAATGCACTAAGTGCGAATTCGGGCTTCTGTATTAAGCCCAAATATGAATCCAGGGGGGCGATTTGAACAAACTTGAATCAGATCCACCCCGCAATGTTGCATACCAAATATCAAAAGATTCTGCCTGCTGGATCTGGAGAAGAAGATTTTTGAAGAAATTTGCCCGAAATGCACTAAGTTTGAATTCGAGCTTCTATAGTGAGCCCAAATATGAATCCAGGGGGCCGATTTGAACAAACTTGAATCAGATCCACCCCGCAATGTTGCATACCAAATATCAAAAGATTCTGCCTGCTGGATCTGGAGAAGATTTTTGAAGAAATTTGCCCGAAATGCACTAAGTTTGAATTCGAGCTTCTATAGTGAGCCCAAATATGAATCCAGGGGACCGATTTGAACAAACTTGAATCAGATCCACCCCGCAATGTTGCATACCAAATATCAAAAGATTCTGCCTGCTGGATCTGGAGAAGATGATTTTTTAAGAAATTTGCCTGAAATGCACTAAGTTCGAATTCGAGATTCTATAGTAAGCCCAAATATGAATCTAGGGAGCCGATTTGAACAAATTTGCATCAGATCCATCCCACAATGTTGCATACCAAATATCAAAAGATTCTGCCTGCTGGATCTGGAGAAGAAAATTTTTTAAGAAATTTGCCTGAAATGCACTAAGTTCGAATTCGAGCTTCTATAGTGAGCCCAAATATGAATCTAGGAAGCCGATTTGAACAAACTTGAATCAGATCCATCCCACAATGTTGCATACCAAATATCACAAGATTCTGCCTGCTGGATCTGGAGAAGAAGATTTTTTAATAAATTTGCTTGAAATGCACTAAGTTCAAATTTGGGCTCCTATACTGAGCCCAAATATAAACCCAGGGGGCCGATTTGAACAAACTTGAATCAGATCCACTCCACAATGTTGTTTACCAAATATGAAAAGATTCTGCCTGCTGGATCTGGAGAAGAAGATTTTTTAAGAAATTTGCATGAAATGCACTAAGTTCAAATTCGAGCTTCTACAGTGAGCCCAAATATGAATCTAGGAAGCCAATTTGAACAAACTTGAATCAGATTCACCCCACAATGTTGCATACCAAATATCAAAAGATTCTGCCTGCTGGATCTGGAGAAGAAGATTTTTTAAGAAATTTACCTAAATGCACTAAGTTCGAAATCGGGCTCCTATACTGAGCCCAAATATGAACCCAGGGGGCCGATTTGAACAAACTTGAATCAGATCCACCCTACAATGTTGCATACCAAATATCAAAAGATTCTGCCTGCTGGATCGGGAGAAGAAGATTTTTTAATAAATTTGCCTGAAATGCACTAAGTTCGAATTCGAGCTCCTATAGTGAGCCCAAATATGAATCTAGGGAGCCGATTTGAACAAACTTGAATCAGATCCACCCTACAATGTTGCATGCCAAATATCAAAAGATTCTGCCTGCTGGATCTGGAGAAGAAGTTTTTCAAAGAAATTTGCCTGAAATGCAGTAAGTTCAAATTTGGGCTCCTATACTGAGCCCAAATATAAACCCAGGGGGCCGATTTGAACAAACTTGAATCAGATCCACCCCACAATGTTGCATACCAAATATCAAAAGATTCTGCCTGCTGGATCTGGAGAAGAAGATTTTTTAAGAAATTTGCCTGAAATGCACTAAGTTCGAAATCGGGCTCCTATACTGAGCCCAAATATGAACCCAGGGGGCCGATTTGAACAAACTTGAATCTGATCCACCCAACAATGTTGCATACCAAATATCAAAAGATTCTACCTGCTGGATCTGGAGAAGAAGATTTTTGAAGAAATTTGCCTGAAATGCACTAAGTTCAAATTCGGGCTTCTATAGTAAGCCCAAATATGAATCCAGGGGGCCGATTTGAACAAACTTGAATCAGATCTACCCCGCAACGTTGCATACCAAATATCAAAAGATTCTGCCTGCTGGATCTGGAGAAGAAGATTTTTGAAGAAATTTGCCTGAAATGCACTAAGTTCGAATTCGAGCTCCTATAGTGAGCCCAAATATGAATCTAGGGAGCCGATTTGAACAAACTTGAATCAGATCCACCCTACAATGTTTCATGCCAAATATCAAAAGATTCTGCCTGCTGGATCTGGAGAAGAAGATTTTCAAAGAAATTTACCTGAAATGCAGTAAGTTCAAATTTGGGCTCCTATACTGAGCCCAAATATAAACCCAAGGGGCCGATTTGAACAAACTTGAATCAGATCCACCCCACAATGTTGCATACCAAATATCAAAAGATTCTACCTGCTGGATCTGGAGAAGAAGATTTTTTAAGAAATTTGCCAGAAATGCACTAAGTTCGAAATCGGGCTCCTATACTGAGCCCAAATATGAACCCAGGGGGCCGATTTGAACAAACTTGAATCAGATCCACCCTACAATGTTGCATACCAAATATCAAAAGATTCTGCCTGCTGGATCTGGAGAAGAAGATTTTTTAATGTTTTTCCCATTGCCTAGTGTTAAAAAGTGCTGACTCAGCACTTTTTCAAAGTCCCGAAACTGTACCCTATGATAAAACCGATGGCAATTTTTTTTTACCAATCCTTTCTGTTGGTCCTAAGGAAGCTGCACACCAAATAAAAATTCTCAATGCCGTGCAGTTTTGGAGATATGGGCGTTTTAAATTTTTTCTATTTTTAGCTCCTGCGGTTCCCACGGGGCTGCGGGAAATTTTTTTTTTGCATAAATCAAGTACTCATGACCCAATAAGCCCTCACATAAAATTTGGTTCAAATCAGCCTCTCGGTTTGGAAAATAGAAATTTTGGGCGGGGCAAAAAATTTTGCCCCTCCCATAACGACGCCACGTATAGCCCCACAAACTTCTCTTGAACAAATCTGAGTCTACACCTCAAAAGGAAGCTGCACACCATATATCATGTCTCTGCTACTGCTGGTTCATGAGAAGAAGATTTACAAAGATTTTGGTGCCCCTTGGGGGCGTGAGACCACCCAGGAGGAGGGGCAACTTCATTTGAACAAATCTGAATTGGCATTAGGTAATAAACATTTAACCAACATTTGAATAAAATTGGGCTAGTGGTTTAGGAGGAGAAGTCGATAATGTAAAGTTAACGCCGGACGGACGACGACGGACGACGGACAGAAAGTGATTAGTAAAGCTCCCCTTGAGCTTCGCTCAGGTGAGCTAAAAACTGAGGTACTCGACGGCTGAGAGACCACAGTAGAGGGTTTGGCCGGCAGCCCCTTCCAACTTCGCCAAGTTGAAGTCAGGGAAGGCTGAGGCCAATACCCCTTGTCTACACTACCAGACATCCCAGACATCACTGCAGACCCCTGCAGGGATAAGCTGAGGCTGGGTAAAACGGTGACCGATGACGTTGTAGACGGAACAGCAGTAGCAGCAGATACAACGGGAGCTGTTAGTACTGGCGGAAAAGGGGAGAGAGCCACCTAGCTCGGCCTCCAAAGGAGGAGTCACAACCCTAGTGATAGCCTCAGATGTCGACTGGAGAGGGCGCATAGTCCCGGAACCAGGCATCTCTTCACCAGAAATCCAACAGCTCCCGCAGTATCCACCACGGTAAAAAAAACTGCACATCCCCCACGGATGGGGAATAACTCACCAGACGTGGTTGTGTTGGGAGGCCCCGAAACAACAGCATTCGCCACCCCCCCACGTGTGCAGGAGGAGCTGCACATCCCCCAAGGAGGGGGTGTAACTCTCACCAGATGTGGTCGTGTTGGGAGGCTCCGAAACAACAGCATTCCCCACCCCCTGCAGGTGCAGGAGGAGCTGAACATCCCCCATGGAAGGGGTATAACTCACACCAGATGTGGTCGTGTCAGGAGGCCCCGAAATAACAGTTTCCCCCCCCCCCCCCCCCCCCCCCCCCCCACACACACACGGGTCTGGGAGGAACAGCCACGAGAAGCACCAAAAGCGAGGGCAAAAGGAATTGCCCTAAAGGAACCAAACTGGAAATAACAGAGGTGAGAGCAGTAGAAGAAAAAGGTGAACTCAACAGATACATAAAGTAGAAGAACACCCCCAACTATGAGAGAAGGTGGCAGAAAAAATAACTGGTGGGTACACGACAGAACCCAGACAGCCGACAAGGACCTAAAAAACAGAAATTCCGCTTTCAACAGAGTGAAGAAATCCTGTCCATACAGTCCCTCATTGACACCTAACTCCAATAATAATAATAAAATTTATCAACCGAAAAATTTTATTTCCGAACCGCATTGACACGATGTCGAAAAAACATTTGCGAAAACGGAATATATAAATAAAATTCAATGAGAATGTGGTTGAAAATATTAATGAGAATATATAAAACACAGTCCTGTTATTATACAATCTTCAGATCCATAATTCCAGTCACAGGAAAACCATTATCAACGAGTTGAATTATCACTGTTTCGTAATGCAAAATGGCGACACGTCATCCACATTTCGCGGACAAAAAAAGAATGGTTTGATGACTGCTTGCGCACTGGTTAACGTAAGTCATGAAATTGTACTAAGAGAAGAGCATCCCCTACTGGGTGTGCGCCGATGGCACTCGACCCAGTTTTGGCTTATTTTTCCATGGTGTTTTTACACCACTTTTCTTTCCCAAATCTCTTGGGAAAGATTAAAATAGAGAGTATTTTATCCGAGTTAGGGTCTTCCACTGCAGTGCAAGTCTGTAGTAAACAATTGTAAGGTAGTTTGATAAGAAATGGTATTCCACTCCCAGCATCATATTCCACTCTCAGCGATGACAGACTATTATTTTTTTTTTGTATTGTTTACAAATCGGTTGAGTTGAATCAGTTTTATAAAGGGTTGTTTTGGGGAAAAAAATAAGGAGAAAATAAAATAAATACAAAAGTTCACTGCTCAGATTCGAGTTCATTTTTATCTTCTTGTGGGCTTCGCAGATTATTTCACTCAGCCAACACCTTGTGAAATAATCCTCTGCGCATCCCACTTGTTGACTTACGGATAAAAATCATACCCAAATCCGAGCAATGAACTATTGTCTGTTTATTTCACCAACAATGACAAATCTCAAAACAACTAGTTTGCTGAAATACTCATCGGTCTTAAATAAAAAAGTCTCCTAATTTCTGCCATCTCAGAAGAAATCAGCGACAGTACTTGTCTTTTTCAAATTTCTCAGATGCCATAGAATTAAGAAAGGACGCTGGTTTTGTTTACATTGGCATGGCGGGGGTTCGAACCCACACCGAGAGTTTCCTTCGGCACCAACCGCCTAGCAAAACTATACTGAACCACGCACACCACTCGGCCACTGTCGGTGGCCGAGTGGTGTGCGTGGTTCAGTATAGTTTCGCTAGGCGGTTGGTGCCGAGGAAACTCTCTCGGCGTGGGTTCGAACCCCCGCCATGCCAGTATATTTATGATCGCATGCTTCATCTGCCTTTTTATTTCATTAATATTCAAGGCTTTTCAAGGCACCCTGGCCTATTTTCCAGTCACAAATTTCACGGCCTTGAATGGCTCTTTGTCAAATTCAAGGTCATTCCCTGGGAAACCTGGTAACTTGTTCCAGCTATCCAGTTGTACTGTGATCAGATGACAAATACATGTATACATTTAGTTTCTCTCAGCATCTAAAATAAATGGTAGCACTGAAATCAGTAGAAGGTTAATTTTTTCTCAGAAGTATTAAAAGTTGGGAGTAGATGAAATAACACCCACAGGATTGATACATGTCAGACAGAAACCCACCAACTCACAAATGACATTGCTACAAAGAATTTTGGCTATGTCATGTCACTGTGTTCATCATAATTTGCATCAGCAGATCAACACATTCAAGCATATTTAACCCTCAGCAGCGATTCTTTCCTTTTTCTTAGTTTTTCTACAATATTGAAACAGGTGTGCTTTAAATCAGCTGTGATAGAATAAACATAAATAAAATACTTTCAATAAACTCTCTGTAGACTGATGTCAAGGCACCAAAATTTTAAGCAGCAACATTGGGGATACGGACAATTGCCCCACAGACATTTGCCCCGAAAGCAGAGCAGACATTTGACCTGAATGGACAATTGCCACGCAGACATTTGGCCTGGTCACTAAATTCAAGACCGGAGATTTTCCCCTGTAAGATAATAAACAGGTCTGGCGCTTTCAGGAGAGCGATTTATTCACTCACCTACTGCTCACCTTAAAAAAATTGACGATGACGAAAACTGGTCCCCCTGGCCTTGGAAAATAATGATTACTATAACAGCCTATTATTTAAAACCCACATTTTGTCAGATCTCTGCTGTGTTAGTGGTCGCTGTAAGGCAACCACACTGCCCTCACACACCTCCTGGCCTTGCTAAGGCCTGGAGGTGTGGGAGGGGCAGTGTAGCCATCTCACAGAGACTACCTTGTTAGGAGCACCCAATAAAATGTACAAAGCCCATGAGGCAGAATTCATTAATAGTAAAACTTCATTTTGTCACTTTTAGCTTTTGAAGGTTTGAGGAGAGCTACTCGCTTCTCCAGGCCATGCGAGGAGAGTGAATTTTAACCCTTCTGCATTTTTAAGAATGCCAGGCCTGAATAAACTCCAGTAGATACAAAGAATATCACCTTGTGAGGCTTGAAAAGCATAATTACTAAGACGGCTTCTTAGTTGGTTTCTCTATACCGACCCGACTGCTTTTATATTTACTGATATGTTCTATTGTGATGCCTTTCTTTGTGTTTCTATGGTTGTATTAGGAAGTTATTCTAAAATGCAGAATAGGCAGAGAGAATTTGTATATTTTTCTTGATGCCTTCACACCTTCTCTGATTTGGGCACACCTGTAAAAGGTGTGAAATTAGGGTAATCTAAAGGCCTGTGCTGAATAGTCAAGTGGACTCAACTCAAAAATGGTAACCGACCATATCTGGGCTTCACTCCATGCATACTACTGATGGATATTTCCACCAGGGACACTAGAATAGGTACAATTTGGATACTTTAAATGAAATTTTCTTTTTGTGGAAGTTGGGAATACAATTTGGAGATTTTTAACTAAATTTTCTTTTGCGAGTGTCTGAGTGTGATTTGGAGATTTTTAACTAAATTTTCTTTTGTGGAAGTGAATCAACTTTTTTGAGCAGTTATATTTTGAGATAAATTTCCATCAAATTTCTGAAGCATGCAGCAAGATTTGATGAAAAGCTTTTTAAAAATACTCAGTGGATTAAGCATTAAATCTAATTTCTATTGATCATTCCAGACAAGATTTTTTTATAAAGGGCATATCTGCCTCAAACATTTTTCAATGCATACTTCCCCCCTGGCAACTTCTGAAATATGTACCTTGAAGCAGGCTGAAGGTAGGAAGGAGGGTGGCCAAGAGGGTGGAGATTGTGGGGTTATTATGTCACTAGAGTTTGAAAGGCAAATTTCATAGAAAAAAACACTAAGGAATGGATATGAACAAACTTGAACCTAACCCTCCTCCCTACCCACAAAAAGAGCCCAAATATTAAGCCAGGGACTCAAATTGAACAAATTTGAATCTGATCCCCCAGAGATGTAATATACCAAATATGAAAAAATTCTGAATGGTGGCTCTGGAGAAGAAATTTTTTTGAAAAAACTCCTTCATGTTGCACTGAGTTAAAATTAACCTATGGACTCAATTTTAACAAATTTGAATCTGCCCCCTCCCCACTGAGATGTTGTATATCAAATGTGAAAGGATTCTGGCTGGTGGATCTGATGAAGAAGACTTTTAAAGAAATTTCCTCATATTGCACAAGTTAAACTTTGGGCTCCAATAGAAAACCCAAATATTAATCCAAGGGCCTCATTTGAACAAACTTGAATCGGAGTACCCTAGAGATGTTGTATACCAAATATGAAAAGATTCTGACTGGTGGATCTGAAGAAGTAGATTTTGAAAGACATTTCCTCTTATTGCTCCCACAGCGATCCAAATGTTAACGCAGGGACCCGATTTGAACAAACTTGAATCTGAACCCCGAGAGATGTCGTATACCAAATATCAGAAGATTCTAATAGATAGTTCTGGAGGTGCCCTGAAAAAATGGCAGATGAAAAAATGGCACACTTTTTTAACTTAGTAGGAAAAAATGGCACACCAAAAATGCTGTTTTTTGAGGGGGGACGGAAAAAATGGCACAGGAAAAAAATGGTACACTTCTTCAGTTACTTAGGAAAAAATGGCACTAGAAAAAATTGCACACTTTACTATTATTTATTTGTTTTTTCAAAGAAAAGTGGAATATTAAACTGGGTATGAAAGCAGTATCAGTATTTGCTTAAACTGAGTTGCTAGATGCGTGTACATTATCAGGAGGAAACCTGCATAAAGCTACTAAATATATCTCTGAAGTAGGTGCAGTTTAACCCTGAACAAGGCATTGGATAACAACAAGATAATTTATATTACCATTTTTTGTTGATAATTCCAATTCCTGACATCATTTCTTGGAAACTACCAAAAAACATGTAAATATGTAAATTTCTGATTTGAGGTAAATTAGCAAATATGTATTTGTGCTTTGTGCTTTGTTTTAAAACCCACAAAATCATGTGCTTTGATGATGGATTACATTTGTGCTGTTTTGAGCTACTCTTTCACCTCTTTCTTCCCGAAATAAAAAAAAAAAGGTTGTTAAGGCCACACAAAATATATCGTCTGTTTCTCAGGCCATTATTTGTAAAATTGCATGCGGGTGAGCAGTTTTTTATTTTATTTTTTATTTCAGTAATTACTGCTTTGCCATCAAAAGTTCATGTTCTTGGTTCAAGTTTTAGGCCTCATAATCTACAGAATAGCATGGGTGGTGGTGTATTTCATCCCTTGAGTGCAAGAAGGATTTGCAATGCTAAAGCATTGCAAAGCCTTCTTGCACTCAAGGGACAAATTCATTAATATTTTTAACTTGGATAAAATATCAGACATAAACCATTTAATTTTCATTTTTTTAAAGTTTAAATTGGTTATAAAAAGAGAGCATGCGGCAGCCAAAAGGACCATGCAGTAGGGCCTGAGAAACAGATTTTTTATTCTTTTAGGCCTAATTTTGTGTTTTTTTATTTAAATGCCATGTACCATTTTTTCCTACCAATTGTGCCATTTTTTCCTACCAACTGTGCCATTTTTTCCTACCAATTGTGCCATTTTTTCCTAGGTGATTAGGGAAGTGTGCCATTTTTTCCTCCCCTGCATGCCATTTTTTCCTAGGGTGTCCAAAAAGTGTGCCATTTTTTCCTGTGCCATTTTTTCCTTTTTCCAATCAATTCGCTTTAATAGAGGAAAATATAATATTATATACCCAGTTTTTGCGCAAATGAAGAATATACCAGAATTGTGATTTTGAATTTATGTGCCAAACACACAAATTTATGTGCCAGATTATTAAAAACTGGTGGATCTGAAGAAGATTATTCCCCATATTGCCTTAAGTTAAAATTCGGGCCACCATAGGAAGCTCAAATATTAACTGCGGGACAACATTTGAACAAATATGAATTTGACCCTGGTAACAATGATGTATACCAAATATTAAAAGATTCTGACTAGTAGTTCCATAGAAGATTTTTAAAGCTTATTCCTCATATTGCCCAAAGTTAACATTCAGGCTCCTGTATTGAGCCCAAATATGAACCCTGGGGCTTAATTTGAACATACTTGTATCTGGACCCCTATGGAACCAGTATACCAAATATCAAAAGATTCTGATCACTGCTTCTGCAGACACATTTTTTTTTTATCCCCCCCCACCCCTACAGAACACCCTTACACAACCAATGGCATTTTTTTACCATTCCATTCTACTGGTCCTAAAGATGCTTCATTCCAAATAACAATTCTCTGTTCAGTGTGGTTTGGGAAATATCAGGGTTTGAAAATATTTCTATTTTTAGCTCCTGGGGTTCCCATGGGGAACATAGGAATTTTTGTTTGTTTGCATGAATCAAGTACTTATGACCCAATAATACCACATACCAAAATTTGTTCAAATCAGTCCATCATTTCAGAAAATTGAAATTCTGGGCGGAACCAAAAATCTTGCCCCTCCCATTTTGAAGGCAAATATTGCTCCAGGAACTTCGTTTGAACAACTTGATTCTACACCTCAAAAGGAAGCTCCAAACCAAATATCAAGTCATTATACCCACTGGTTCATGAGAAGATTTTTTTTAGAAATTTGGAGCATTTTCCCTCCACACCCCGTCCCTATGGTGTGCGGCAACATTATTTGAACAAACTTGAATTGACATATGATAAGAACCATGCATATGAAATTTGGTTCAATTCAAGCCAGGGGTTTAGGAGGAGAAGTCAATAATGTAAAGTTCATGCCGGCCGGACGACGGATGCTGGACGACGGACAAAAAGTGATCCCTTAAGCACCCCAGTCTTTAGTCAGGTGAGCTAAAAAGGAGCAAAGCGGGCATTATTTTCGAAACCACTTTTTTATTCAGCCTAACTTCCAATCATCATTGAACTGTGGGCTGGAAATTTACCCCAATCTTGTTTCAGTAGTAATCTACTCTCTCTCTACTGTATACAGTGGAGCCTACTTAATTGGATATTTTTTCCAATTTCAATTTAATAACCCTGTTAAATGAAATAACTTTCAAAAATCAAACAATTTACCAGACATTCAGTGCTAATTTGATTTGTTAATTGCATATATACTATTCAAAAAAAGTAGGGGATATCCAAACTGATGCTGATATTTTGGAAAAATGGTACTGGATACACGTGATTGGACACATCAATATGTTACCAAGTTTAGTGTGGATCATGAATGTCACTGGCCCAAGAAAACTTTGTGCAGGTTTTTTGCACTAGCACCGCGTTAATGTATGTGGGGTATGTTTTGAAATTTTCATTTGTACTGCAAGGCTTTTTCGGAGGCATCGTCGTTGTTTTCTTGCTATAAACTCATTCATCAATAGTTTCTGGTCAAAACGTAACTTTTGAGGTATGTGAAGACTGACAAGTGACGAATGTTTACGTGCCGCTGGCATGTTGGAAGCTGGCAACAGACTGCAGTGGCTCAAATTCTCAATGTTACTCAATCGGTGATTAGCAGGTGGTGGTCACGCTACCGTCAGACAGGCAATTTGATGACAGACGTCGGTCAGCTTGTCCAAGGCCAACAACTGCTAACCAGGACCATTTCATCCGAACCACAGCATTACGTAACCACCATCAAAGTGTCTCAGAAATGGAACAGCAGCTGCACCGAGCGACAGATGTGGGAGTCAGTGGTCAGACTATCCGAAATCGCCCACCCAGCTGGAATTGGTACGCTCGACCTCAAATAATTCCACGTTTGACAGAACGTCATATTGCAGCAAGGCGTAATTGGTGTGGAGCACGACAACACTGGGACAATCGTCGTTGGACAAATAAATGTTATGTTTTCTGATGAATCGAGGTTCACTCGCGACTTCCACGACAGGCAAAGCAGAGTGTGGCGGCGGCAGAACAAATGATGCCATGACGTAACCGTTAGGCAGCACAATCGTTTTGGTGGTGGATCGGTTATGGTGTGGGGAAGCATAAACATGACAAGCAGAACAGCATTACATGTTATCCAAGGATGTGTCACAGGGTAGTACTACCATGACAACATGTTAGCAGCTCATGTGTTGCCATTTGCACGGCGTCATGGCCGTCTATTCATTTTCCAAGATGACAATGCAAGAGCACACAGGGAGAATGTCGCTACAGAGTTTCTTCAGGAGCAGAACATCACTACACTGCCTTAGCCAGCACTAAATCCAGACCTTTCACCAAGAGAGTCATGTCTGGGATATGCTTGGCAGGTGCATATGACAACGCCAACAGCCCAATACCAATGTCCAGGAACTCGCCGCTGCACTGAAGGAAGAATGGAATAACATCAGTCACTGACATCATTCACCAGATGTCACAGTGCAATGCCTCAACTGTCTTTTTGATGAAAATATAAATATATTTCTTCACACATCTCACTTTTATCAAATATGCCCTACTTTTTATGATTTAGTATAGTTTATAGTGTGAATATCTGAAATTTGAATAAAAAATCTTGTGATCTATCACAGAATTACTCTGTCAACCATTGATTTCCATTCATTTATAGACCTTGTTGGCCTTGGTACATCCAAGTTAAGTATTTAATACATTGTAACTTGTCAAACAAGATATTATACAATGAATGCTCAGTTTATCACTAGAATATTGAAAAATGGTCAACACTTTTTCACTGAATATTCATTCATGTTGACATAATATTTTTTTATTTGCTTGCAAAGTATTTATCTATTTGTTTGTGTCTTAGGTCATCCATGGCTATATCAGGACCACAACATCGGTATAAAGTCAATATTAGTCAATCGTTTATACCTGTACTGCCCACTTTAGAATACTTCCACCCCAAGTATTTTTACCAGGTCCTATTTTCCAGTAAAGCAGGACTTGTTTACCACAGTAAACAAGCACTGTTCCAATTCCCAGAGTTTCCATTGAAGTGCTCGCTAAGTGGCTTTTCAATTAACAGGGTTTCATTACATTATTACCTACTATGAATTAATATCTGAATATAAAAAATTCTGTTCTGACTTTAGCATTTATAACATGTAACCCTTCACCAAGCAAGGGGAGAGGACAACACTTTCCACAAAATTTGTGTAATGAAAAAAATTTCAATATTTGCTTTGGGTTCCTAATAGCAAGGTCTGATAATATTCAAGGCTATTCAATGATATATTTCAGCATTTTTCAAGGCCCTACAATAGAAAAATTCAAGGATTTTCAAGGCCCTGCTTTCACCAGCCCTAAATACGACCTGCAGTCATTACCCCCCTCCTTCCACTTCCCTACAAGGGAAGTGGGAGGAGGGGTTAATGACTGGATATCCAAGTTAGGACTATGCCTTCATGAACTCTGACATATAAAACTATACAGTTATCATGCTTCCTCAGCATTTTTATGTCATGAATATCCAAGACTTTTCAAGGCCTCCTGACACATTTTCCAGAATGTCATAGCCTTGAATGTCCCTTAGTAAAATTTTTGATCCGATGAAGGGATAATAAATAAGTTATGTTTTTAGGGAAGGGGTGAAATTTGAAAATTAATAAAATTTAAATGTTGACTTTTGTGAGATGACAGTGGTCGAATATGACCGTTGTATGTAGAGGGTTAAAGCATTAAATGATGACAAAGTGATGAAAGAATTATGCAGATTAGAGGTGATAGGAGAAAAATTGTACTTCTCTCAACATATAATTTGGGGGTATTAGACAAATATTTTTTAGTCCAACATCTTTTTTAGATATAAATCTCCACAATGAGATTTCAAGTTTATTAAAACCATATTGCCGACAGATCATAGAAAATAATCAATTTATTGCTCTCAATGTGTGGGGTGCTGTATTCCAAGGACATTTTTTGAGGATATGGTTGAGACATATTAAGGCTGTTAAATACTGACAAAGGATTCAGTATTTAACAGCCTTAAGGCCCCACAAAGTAGATCTTCTGTTTCTCAGGCCATTATTTGTAAAATTGCATGCGGGCGAGCAGTTTTTTATTTTATTTTTTATTTCTATAATTATTTCTTTGCCATCAAAAGTTCATAGCATGGCTTATGTTTTAGGCCTCATAATCTACAGAATAGCATGGGAGGTGGTGTATTTTGCCCCTTGAGAGCAAGAAGGATTTGCAATGCTTTAGCATTGCAAAGCCATCTTGCACTCAAGGGACAAATTTATCAATTTTTTTAACTTTGGTAAAATATCAGGCATAAACAATTTAATTTTGATTTTTTTAAAGTTTCCATTGGTTATAAAAAGAGAGCATGCGGCAGCCAAAAGGACCATGCGGGAGGGCCTGAGAAACAGTTTTTTTATTTTTTTTAAGCCTAACCCTTTACCAAATACAGACAATATCAAAATTTATTATTTTAAATATAATTTTTTTTCAATTTTTCAAAAAATTTCAACCAAACCATATCATGTAACCCCCTCATAGGAGCGAGCACGATGAGCTCATTCCAAAGAGGAGTCACATGATATGCTTTTGTTGAAATGTTTTGAAAAATATTTTTTCAGCTGCTGAATTTGCATATTTCGCAGGCGGATGTGGCCAATTTGTTGGGTAAAGGGTTAATATGTCTCAAAGAAATGGTTCACCACCTTAGCAATTTTTGGAGCAATTTTAATATTATCAGATCTTACATGCACATTAGCAGTACCTAAAAGAAACTGAAAAAATTATAAGAAAAGCTAACAAGTTATTTGGCAATTAAAATATTTTCTTTCAAGCGACTGATACGTATATCCAAATCATTTGGGCACTGTCCCATCTCAATGCATGTCATCAAGACTTGTTAGATTAAAACTATAAAATTAATGTCTGGAAATATTGCAGGCATCTTTAAGAAAGGTAACATACAAGATATATTACTATTTTATGTTTTTTTCATGAAAATTAAAAAAATCATTCATAAAAATCATTCTAAATCCACGATCAATAAAATAACAGTGCAAACAAGAAAAGAAAATTCGTAACTCCAGATGCGTCCATCAGTTAACTGGTCAAGTACTAAATTGCTTTTCAGTGGTTATTTGTAACTTGAGTATTTTTTTTAAAAAGATATAAAGCTATTAGAAAAAGAAGTCTTAGTTTAGCAAGATATTGCTCAAATAATTGTTTTATTGCAATTTATTGGAGAGTGCCTGTTGGCACTCTCTAATAAAATGTAATAAAACAATTTATATCAATATTTTTTTTTTCTACTGCTGCACCAACAACAAAGGAATTTTTAGCAAAAAATGCACTGAGAAAAAATTGTGGCATATTAATAAGCTTAATACTTTCACAAACCCTATTGATAGACAATTAAATCAATCAGGCATGTAAAAAATCTGTGCATCTGAAAGAATACACCAATTTCTTTGATTACAGGTGAAGCACAAAATTAAATGAAAAACGTTTAAAAAATCTTCTTTTTTTTTACTTCTCAGTTGGCGTCAATCAGTGTGGTGAAAACAGTTTATTTGATATCATGTCACCATACTTAATCATGTTAATTACTTTTCAAAATTTATTTTTCAAAATTTTCCAAGGGATAAAACATGCATTGCATAAAATATTGAAGCATAAATACATTTTACATCGCAATTCTATCAGGACCTTAAAAAATCCTAGTTACATGACTGTCATCAGAAAGTCAGTATGTGGACTGTCCATTTTAAGTTCGAGCTGATTCTGTAAATGACAATAAAATACATTTTTAAGTATCTGCCATCCTGACAGCTGATATTGATATTGACTGCTATTTCTCAATTTTTTTGATCTCATAGTGTACTACCCATATCTCAAGACTAAGGCTATACATCTTTCAGTCCTTAAAAATTCATATATAAAAGTTTAATTTTTATAATTTCCCACTTAAAATTCAAAAATATGAATTTGTACTGTAATTAAAATCCTAATTTTTAATACAAACTTTCATTTTTTTAACCAAACTTCTTTTTCTGTTGTCAACTGACATGTGTGAGGTACAGAAAGTAATCCTAACAGGAGCATAAAACATTGATAAAAAAAAATGCTTTTCTTTATTTATGGTCTTGTAAATAAACACTCTGAGAGAGTGAAGTGGAGAAAGGTGATATAAATAAATATATATATTTGACATACCTGCCCCACAGCATGCCTGTTGCCGTGGTCCAGCCGGATGGTGCATACCCCTCATTATACATCATTGAGAAAAAAACAATATTGTATATTTTCCAGTGGCAATGTTTTCTTATCAGAGTCACAGCTACTACAAACAGTATTTGGAGTATACAGCGACCATGTGGTGGAGAAATTTGATACTCCTACTTCTTTTCTACTAATAACCCATACAGGAGTGTGTGATTTGACAGTGGTGTATGTAAGAACTGCCAATCACTCACAAAATCACGGCTGCTTCCATCCATCTACCTCACAGAAATACAGAATATAATCTCATCAAATGTATTAAAACTGAAACCAGCCCAACAAATATAATACTTATTTACCAGCAACTTTTAAGAGGAAATTTTTACACAGTGCAACTTTTCCTAAAGTAAAGAGTAACAAAATAAATGTGATTAGTGAGGTAAGTTTTTACCCAGAAAGACAGTGGATCCCATTTAACTTGCATACCAGTTAACACAATCATTCTGTTTATTGCATATAACTGTCTAATACCAAACCATTTCCCATACCTTTAACTAAAGAAGCAGGGACCGACATGAGCGCTTAAAAATAACAGCCAGCCTTGGAGGTCATTTTTTACCCAGAACTTTGTCAATAAAATACATACAGTGGGTCAGACTTAACATTCATACTAGTTAATGCAACACAATAGCTATGCAATCAAAATTCCCTGTCCAATTTAATATAATATATATAATTCTATTTAGTCAAAGAACAAATCATTTCCCACACCTTTAACTAAGAATGAAAGGGACCAACCTGAGTGTTTAAAAATAACATCCATCCTTGGAGCCTACTTTTTAAACCTACATGACAGATTTACTTCTTACCTATTGTTATATTACTTTTTGATATGGTCTAAAAAAGTTAAAAATCTGTTTTTCAGGCCCTCTTGCATGGTCCTCTTGGTTGGCACATGACCTATTTTTATAACCAATGCCAACTTAAATCACGAGACCCCAAGGGGCCTTAATCGCTTACTTGCCAAAGTAGTTCACAGAAGTATTTGGGGTTACATTCAGTTAGTCATGGTTCATCAGCACAACAGAGGAATGAAATCATGAAAGGCAAATTTTATGGAAAAACACTAAGGAATGGATCTGAACAAACTTGAACCTAACCTGCTCCCCTCCCCTATACAGAGCCCAAATATTAAGCCAGGGACTCAAACTGAACAAACTTGAATCTGATCCTCCTAGAGATATTATAAACCAAATATGACAGAATTCTGACTGGTGGATCTGAAGAAAAAGGTTTTTAAAGAAATGTCTTTACATTGCACTAAATTAAACTTCGGGCTCCAATAGAGAGCAAAATATTAACCTAGGGACCTGATTTGAACAAACTTGAATCGGACCCACCTAGAGATGTTGTATACCAAATATGAAAGGATTCTGACTAGTGGATCCGAAGAAGATTTTCAAAGAAATTTCCTCGTATTGCACTAAATTAAAATATGGGCTCTCATAGGAAGCCCAAATATCAACCTAGGCATCCGTTTTGAACAAATTTGAATCTGACCTATCTAAAGGTATTGTATACCAAATATCAAAAGATTCTAATTGATGGTTCTGGAGAAGAAGATTTTTAAAGAAATTCCCTCATATTGCACTAAGTTAAAATTCAGGCTCCAATAGAGACCTGATTTGAACCAACTTGAATATGACCCTCCTAGAGATGTTGTATACCAAATATGAAAGTATTCTGACTGGTGAGTCTGAAGAAGATTTTTTTTTTAAATTTCCTCATATTGCACTAAGTTAATATTCGAGCTCCCATAGAGAGCCAAAGAGCCCAAATATTTACCCAGGGGCACGTTTTGAACAAACCTGAAACTGACCCACCTAGAGATGTTGTATACCGAATATGAAACGATTCTGAATGGTGGATCCGAAAAAGAAGATTTTTAAAGACATTCCCTCATACTGCACAAAGTTAAAATTCCCATAGGGATCCCAAATATAAACCTAGAAAACCAATTTGAATAAACCTGGAACTGACCCACCTAGAGATGTTGTATACCGAATATGAAATGATTCGGAATGGTTGATCTGAAGAAGAAGATTTTTAAAGAAATTCCATTATATTGCACAAAGTTAAAATTCGGGCTCCCATAGTGATCCCAAATATAAACCTAGGGACTCGATTTGAACAAACTTGCATCTTACCCTCGTAGAGATGTTGTATACCAAATATGAAAGGATTCTGACTGGTGGATCTGGAGAAGAAGATTTTTTAAAGATATTTCCTCATATTGCACAAAGTTAAAATTCAGTCTCCCATAGGGATCCCAAATGTAAACCTTGAAAACCGATTTGAACAAACTTGCATCTGACCCCTCCTAGAGATGTTATATATCAAATATGAGAGGATTCTGACTGGTGGATCTGGAGAAGAAGATTTTTAAAGATATTTCCTTATATTAGTTAAAGTTTGGGCTCCCATAGGGAGCTCAAATATTAACCCAGGGACTCGATTTGAACAAACTTGAATCTGAGCCCCCTAGAGATGTTATATACCACATATCAGAAGATTCTAATTGATGGTTCTGGATAAGATTTTTTTAATTTGGAAAACAGTTTATGGGTGCTATCAGAGTTAAGGCCCCTTGTGGTGCCCCCTGTTGGCATGGCAATTTTATTTGAACAAACTTGAATTGACATATGATAAGAAACACGCATATCAAATTTGATTCAATTTGGTCAAGTGGTTTATGAGAAGTTGATAATGTAAAGTTCACACTGGACGGATGACAGACAGACGGACACTTAAGCTCCCTCTGACTTTCGGCCAAATAAAAATTAAATGGTTTATGTTTGATATTTTACCCAAGTTAATAAAATTGAAAATTTGTTTCTTGAGTACAACAAGGCTTTGCAAAGGCTTGTTGCACTCAAGAGATGATATACACCACCACCCATGCTATTCTGTCGATTATGAGGCCTAAAACATACAATAAACCAAGAACATGAACTTTTGATGGCAAAAGAATAATTACAAATATAAAGAATAATATAAAACAAAGGTTCACATCACCCATGCGGGGTCGAGTTTTCGTGGCTAATGCACTGGTGGCTATGAAGTAAAAAGCATCATAGAACCTGTTCTAAACAACTAATTTGCAAAAAATTAAGTCAGCTCAATAATTCTGCTGCCATATATCCAACCGAGGCCATTTTCGAACTCGATCGAGACAATTTTCCTGGAAACCCACACAATAAAAAAAGAATCAAATCAGTTAACAATTGTTCAAGTAATGGTGCTATCAAGCACAAAATTTGCAAAAAAATGACAAAGTCAGCCCAATAATTCAGTTGCCGTATATATCGGATCAAGCCCATTTTCGAATTCGATCAAGACATTGTTCCTTGAAACCCATGTGCCAAATATCAGTCAAATCAGTTGACGTTTGTTGAAGTTATCGCACTATCAAGCTCAAAATTAGGTGATTTTAATAAAGGGCCATAACTCTTCTGAAAACCATGCACATGCCCTATTTCACGTCATCGGGTGTTGAACATGCATATCAAGTCACACACCAAATATTATCAAAATCTGTCCAGAAACAACTAAGTTATAAGCAAAAAGGGCTGCACGCCCATCCAGTGACTGACCCTCACCATACCAAGTCAAGTTTTTTTTTTTAAACGCGTCTAAGAAAATGCCTGCCCACATGCAGTTTTACAAAATAATGGCCTGAGAAACAGATCTACTTTGTGGGGCCTAATGATTTACTTGGAAGCTTTCATCTCCCTGGGACATACATTTGTGCATTTAACTCTTAGAAACCAAGAACCTTGGAGTTACTTTACTGGGCATAAAAAATAATAAAGACGGCCTCACAGTTGTTTCTGTGGCATCTGACTGAACAGGCAGATGTCACTTAATGGGATACATCTGCCCAGGTTAAACTGCTGTTGAGCATAGGTGGCGAGTGCACTCAACTGCAGACAACTTCTAAGTGTTAATTACATTCTTTTGGGTTCTTTTGGGGCATAATTAAAGTTTTCTAATCAAGTCTGGGCTGCCTGAGTTGGCAGCCAAAATTGAGTATGCTGAAGGCACCTCTTTCTTTTCACTGAACTTCCATATTTCATCCGATCATTGCAGAAAGAACCCAGTAACTCTGGCAATATCTAGTTTCCAGATGTCAACTGAAAGACAATCACCATTTTGTGTAAGTTTTTTAACCAATTGCCATTCAGACTTATTCCATATACTGCCCTCTGTAATATGTATATCTGCATCAAGTTAATTTCATATAACTACATAAAAACACCAAAGAATCAATTATGTATGCCACCACCACTTACCTCTGTAACCAAATGGATTTTCTGAATGCGCATTAGTTATTAAATGAAAATTGTGTCAAAATCATCATTTAGTGGGGGATGGGGTGGGGATATGTAATTTGAATAGACACTGCTTGACAAGATAATTTTTCTTCGATAATGTTCAGTTCTCTAATGCTTTGAACTCGAAGATATATTTAAAACTCTAGTTCAGTATTTGCAAGAAATAAGTAGGTTGATGATGGGCACAGTTTGCATGACAATGCAAACCAAAGCTATAGGGAATATTTCAATATTTATTAACCGAAAACAAGTCTTAGTTCTGAAAAGTTGAAACTGAGTTACCAGTTTTTATGCAAGGATTAACCTGGATAGATTGGTAGGGCAAGGGGGCGAGTCATCTTGGGAAGACAACCTGGATAGCAGGTCAGAATGTTTTAACTGGATACATGTAGTGCAAGACCCATAGATCACATTAGCAATTTAGGCTTAGTTTATCAAATCAGTCTCACCAATTTTCTCTTTGTCCATTTTATATCAAAAAATGAAAGTATATGTATGGCATGTAAATGTCAATACCTTGAGGATCAGATTAAAAACAAGAATTATTTTGAACATTGCAAAACCTGGCAATAAGGATTCTATCTTAATCTGGTTCACTGGAGGATTTTAGTTGATGACATATATTCATTTAATGGTTTAACAACACTTTTGACAGTCATGGCCGCTCATGTCGGACAGTTTTACAGGTGTAAGAAGCCAGAATACACAGAGAGAACCACCAAGCAACAGTCAAACTCCCCTTGGTTGAAGACAGAGCATCATCGACGTGCAGTACACCTTAGTATATAATGCCACCGTGCCCCCATGTGGGCAATTGGGATTTTGTACCTTGCCCAGGGACACAACATGGTTGCTGCAGGTGGGATTTGAACCGAGGACCTCTCGGCTTGCAGCCTACATATCAACTTACTGAGCCACCATGCTCCCAGGCTGATGATATGGGTGCTACTATAAGCATGTGAAAGGGTACAGATTCTGGCTTCCTCTCCCTGGTAAAAGGCAAGAGGGAGTGCCACTCCACTACCATTCCTTGATTTACTAGGAACATGACAGTCTCAGTGCAATAGCTGTCACTTTACAAATGTTACAAAGGGGAAAATATACAAACTTTCATTGACTCAATAATTTTCAGGAAGGAATACTGAGTAGCAATGTTTCAGATAAACATTCCAGCAGTGCAGTTGTACATAAATCAGTGACCCCCACTTTTCATGTCTGATTAAACCTTTAGGGCCAAATTCCGAATTTGATCACTTTTTACAGCAACAGACCAGTTGCCCCAATGTGCTTTCAAATTACACATTCTAAGTACTTGGGCAGTTGTTACTAGGCAAGTCTTGGCTGATTATATAGACAGCCAAGACTTGCCTAAAAACAACGGCAAAGCCACAGGATACTGACTGTTGAAGTGTAGAAAAAAATGTATAAAAATCTGCCTAAGGGTTAACAAGAAATGCAAACACATGCACAAAATGTAATTTCCACCCTTGTAAATTAAAAGATATGGAATGCTGTAAAACTGTAGAACTCTTCATCCCTGCCTTAGTTAACTTAGCTGGCAAAGTGCTAGATTAACTTCTTAGGTCAAAATTTATTCATATTCAATTGTTTCAATCAATAGTAAAAAATAATACCCAAACAAGAGTTTTCAGCAGAGGTGTTGACATACCCCTACTAGTGCCAAATCAAGGGTTAGGACTGTCAGGACAGATAACATCTGTCACTGAATGGATCCCACCCAACCGACCTCAAAAAACCAAAGATGGCTGGCTAATTTTCATAATGTATGTAGAAGAGAAAAACCTGTATACTGTGTTATAAATATTGTGGTGGTTGTTTCCAAACAAGAAATATTCAAAATCTGAATCACCGGTTGGAAGTTCTTATCACTGTTATTTTTAGAACAAAATGGCTGAGGGCCGCCATTTTTGTAGGCTAGTAAGGCCCAAAATGTGACATCTTGTTCATCCTGTTTGCAACATTGCGTCATATCGTTCGTCCATCCACATCTTTGTTTAGATGGAAGAATGGACAGACCAATGCATGGATAGACCGATGAATGAACCAATGGACAAAACAGGACAGATGTAATCCAGTATACCCCTTGATTTCTTCGAGGCTAGGGCTATAATGAACAAATTAAAGAGAAGGGGAAGGCATCATAAATGTTCAACACTTTCACCAAAGTTTTTAAAAGCACTAAAATTAGAGTCAACACTTTACCCAGCATATCGACAAAACACACCCAAAAATAATACACACAAAAATTATCTAAATTCTGCTAGATTTGCTTTCAAAGCACAGCTTACAATCCCACCATCCCCCATTGAAATGAACTCATCGACCTCATTCCAATGAGGGGTCATAAGCTAGGTTTTGGTAGCAAACTTTTTTTCAACATTTTGTGGGGAAGGGGGAATGCAGACACAACAAAGTGTTTTGTTTTTTTACTTTTTTAAGACCCAACCACCCTTTCCTGATTTTTGGTACACCCACCCCACCCAAACACTAAAATCTGCTCTCCTAGGATTGCATGCTGACATGGGTACACAAATTGTTGGAATTTCCAAGATAACCACAAGCCCCGTGCATAAAAAATAATTGCGAAATAAACATGGATGATCCAACTATTATTTGTGGGGTTACATAATCAGACAGCTGGATGTCGTGATGGATGGAGCAATGGGCGGACAGATTGACACATGCAATACAGTTCAGCCAAGAATTTAACTCCGCCAATATAGTTGTTTGGATCTTCATGAAATCTTACATGGATGTTCAGTATATCCATCTCTTTCAGGCACATAAGAGATGGTACCACACATTCTGATAAAGGTTATGGTCATTTTGCATTGCACTGAATACATTTTCTGTCTCTCCTACTCCCCTTGGGTAATGTCATATGAACGGTATGCAATGGGATGGGGTACACCCAGGGCAGTTGCCCAGTTCTGGTTTTGTCTGACTCATATTAATACAAACCAATGCTTGTATATGGAGGCATACATCTGGGTCGTCTTTAACAGTGTATGGAATGATGGCTGAAGTTTTCAACAACAAGACCAATCTCATTCAGAACTGAGATATTGAGACTAAGAACAAAAAGATTATTTTCACTTTTTATATTCGTCATCACACTGACTGACACTTTTGTAGAACATTTCATTTGAAACATTAGTTTAAACAATATTTATTCAAAGAATACGCTACATGTTACAAAAATGAACAAAAACAAAAAAGTAACAGCACAAGGCACCGTAGCTCACAAGACAACATATATTTAACACTAAACAAATTTGAAACATTGCAGGCTGTTGAGCCATAGCAGTGACCACAAGATCAGACCATCTTCACTGATGCCACTTTTTCCTTTTTGAAGAAAAAGTACCAGACATGAACACATTTTTTTAATGCATTGGAATGAGTGACCGTACACAATTTTATAACCATACATTTATATATACTGGACATGAATGGAATATGGTATGTTGAGCATGCTCTGTATAATATTTTTGGCTCATATTGATCACACCTTCGGTTCGTTTATTTGTATTATTATTATACATATATTTTATTGTATATACATGGTGAAATGACTTCCCAAAATGTTTTCTAATACTGTTTATTCCTGCCTTTTCTGTTTATTTCTTTATAATGGAGCCTGAGAAGGCATTTGTATCCCTGTACAAAAACATGGTAAAAATACAGAGAAGATCTTGGATGAGATGGCAAAACAGAGTGAATGTGATGGATGCTGGGTTCTAATCAGACAAAAGGTAACAGACCCAAGGATATTACCATCTGCATGTGCATTTTCAAAAAAACATTCTGCACATTTTTCCTGCTTCCCAATGGGAGTGTGGTGGCTTAGTGGTTATGGCTTTGAACTTCAAACCATGAGGTCCACGGTTCAATCCCCACCAGGGGTAACTGCATTGTGTCCTTGGGTAAGGCACTTAATCCCAATTACCCAAGTGGGAGCACAGTGGCACTGTGTACTAAGCATAATGCACATCAATGGTGCACTTGCTTTCAACCAATGCTAACCCTTCTTGTGTAGAGTTAGTACATTGGGGAGTTTGACAGTTGCTCATTGTTGCTTAGTGGTTCTCTCCAGGTACTATGTCTTCCTCCACCCATAAAACTATCTGACATGAGGTGACCCTGCCTGTCGAGAGTGTCGTTAAATTCAAATAAATAAATAAATATTCTACTTACCAATAACAGGGGGCACAGTGGCTCAGTTGGTAGAGGTGCAGGCTGCAAGCCGAGAGGTCCTCGGTTCGAATCCCACCTGCGGCATCCGCGTTGTGTCCTTGGGCAAGACACTTCACCCCGATTGCCTACATGGGGGCACGATGACGCTGTGTACTGAGGCGCACTGCACGTCGATGGTGCGCATGTCTTCAACCAATCTAACCCTGCCTGTGCTGCGGTGCAGAGTTCAGAGTTACGATGTTGGGGAGCTGACAGCTGCTCGTCGTTGCTCGGTGGTTCTCTCCGGGTACTCCGGCTTCCTCCACCCATAAAACTGTCACGGTCACGATTAGCCATTGTGCATAAGTATGTGACCTTAAACACCAATAAATAAATAAATAAATACCAATAACATCCACCCATGTCTCAACACTGTATTAGTGGCATTCAGCCAGATTTTATCAATATAAGGGTGAAAACTATTCACAATGCTTCATACCAAGCACTGGTACTGATTTATATTATTCAGGGCTTGTTTGGGACTCAAATGTAGGAGAGAGAAAAACTTACCTGATAGGAGAAAACCTTGTTTTTGACATGCTGTGACAAGCCACCCTCCCCCCCCCCCCCCCCCCAATGTTGTGTCTGCAATTTTCTTTCCTGTCCCCAACCCTCTTGCATTTTGCCCCAAAATATTCTAGATGTCATCTGCTAGTCATGCTAGGTCAACAGGAATTTCATCTACAGCCAATAATACAGCCATTAGGTAAAATGTTGCATATGGAAAACTGTCCACAGAAAAATATGCTATGAACAGTTTGTTTATTTTATGGCACTTAATGATAACTTTTCACAGACATTCACATCATATCAGAAAGTTTTATGGGTGGAGGCAGCTGGGGAACCTGGAGAGAACCGCCATGCAGTGGTGAGCAACTGTCAGACTCTCCAACATACCAACTCTGCACAGAGTTAGCCGGGGTTTAAGGCAAGTGTGCCATTGACGTGCAGTATGCCAACATACACAGAGGCACCTTGTCTACGCGTGAAAAACTGAGATTAAGTGTTTTGTCCTCAGATACTATGTAGTTACTGCTGATTAAGATCAAACTGTCGATCTCTCAGTTTAACTTTTAACTCTCTGAGTATTTTTAAGATATTTTGCCAACAAAAAAGCCATTAATTTACAAGGTAGAAACTGGATTATATATGCACAAATTATAAATATTTTGGTGGCAAAAGATCCTGCCATGAGCAGGAGTATCCGCCAGCAGCATACAAGGCATTCAAGGCTAATGCTCTAACCAATCAGCCACAGTATTCCCTTAACCTAAACAGTGATATTCTATTAACCAGTATACATTAAATGGATATACTATATTCCAATAGATTCCTTTCAAAAATTAAGCTATATCTCTTGTGGTATAGCTGAGATCTGAGTTTGGTTTTGACTGGCTGTCTGAAGGTCACATCCCATTCTAAACATGTCTTTAAAACGAGGCAGTGTCTGACAGGAATGAGACACTTTTGTGACATTCCTGCCTTATCATTCATCAGTAACTACTATGCCAAGTTTCAGTGTTGACAATGATATAAACATAAAACATAATGGCATTACACTCTAAATACTTTGTTTTTCAAGTTGCTTTTAAAAAATCTTGGAAAAATAAACACCACTCCAACAAATACAGAAGCTGCATTTTTTCTCCAATTCAGTTCATTTGACAATAACAGAAGAAAACACTGGGTGAGCAAGAATACCCATCCAAGAAATATTAAGATTGTATTATTCAGTTATATTCCAAAGTTTAATGAGACGTCAAACTATCTACCATACGAAAAAGTTAGAAGTGTACGCACAACATCTCACATGTACTTTTAACCCTTCATCTTTGCTTGTGTGTTGATTTTCCTGAATACTTTGGAAATTGGCCTAGGACTTTCCAAATGAGAATTCATTGTCATTGGGATCAGTAATGGTAACCCAACGCTGGACAATTTTAATCCCAAGTTAGTGTTTTTTTAGGCCTAGTTGATACAAATTCATTGTTTTGAACTTCAAACAGGGTTCCTGCAGGCAAAGACTGATAAAATTCAAGGCCATTTCTCAACATATTTCAGCATTTTTCAAGGTCCTGCAATAGCCAAATTCAAGGATTTTCAAGGTCTGCCTTCACTGGTCATACCTTGGACCCTCCAATCATTACCCCCTCCTCCACTTCCCTTCATGGGAAGTGGGAGGAGGGGATAATGACTGGCCTAGGTAGGAATGTGCCTTCAAAAACTCTGGCATATAAAACTTTATGGTTTTCATGACATGCGTTGTCATCATTTTTATTTCGTGAATATTCAAGGCTTTTCAACGCGTCCTGACACATTTTTCAGGATTTCAAGGCCTTGAATGATCCTTAGTCAAATTCAAGGTCGTTACTTGAATCCAAGGAACCCTGCTCACAGTATAGCTTGTCTTGAATATCTGACATGGAAGACAGTCTTTTTGGTTTCAATTACAATGTTTTGACATTGATGAGACTAGCAGGCTCTCTGACTTGGGGAAGGTCTAGCCAAGGTTCAAGGGAATGGAGTGATATTCATTTGCAGGGTCTATCTAAACAGGTTTGGGCTTCCCAATTCAGCCCTAAAATTTTTGTTCCAGTCTTCTCAGAAAACAAGCTGTTAGATCCACATCGAGGTCTCATCACTCATATCAACAAAACAAACAGCCTTCGCCAAAAGGACAAACAGAAGGCAAAACTCTTTTTAACTGTCAATAAACATCATAAACAGGTCTTTTCACAGACTATTTCCCATTGGATTGTTCAGACCATACAGAAGGCATATGATTGTCATTCCAGTCTGAGGATTCACAGAACACCATTAAGAGTCAAAGGACATTCCACCAGGGCCATTGGTCTTTTCTGGGTTCTTTTTAAAGGGTGAGCCTCCAATGTATTTTGGACAGTGCAGATTTGAGTACACATTCATCCTTCATCAATTTCTAGTTGGAAATTTTCAGTTGCAAATATGGAAATATGGGACCTTAGTGGATGGTAAAAATAGAAAAAACAAGAGCAACACGAAGCATGGAATATGCTCCCGAGCGGTGTCATAAAAGTGTAGGTAAGTCTCTCAGGGACATAACCAAAATCAAAAGGAAGCTTCCTCTGGACACCAACAATGCCTCACAAAAAAAAAAAATTGATTTGAATCAGCATTCCCAAGTTATTAGATGGAAAACAAATTCAAGATGGCCACCATGGCAGCCATATTAAATTGGTTATCTGATCCAAAATTGAAAGGAAGCTCCCTCTGGACACCAATAAATCATGAAACTGATTTGAGTCAGTATTTTTTAGTTATTGGATGGAAACCAAATTCAAGATGTCCTCCATAGAAGCCGCAATGAATTGCCCATTGGTTTAGATTCATTAGTTATTCATCGGAAACCAAATTCAATATGGCTGCCATGACGGCCATATTGAATTGGCTAGCTGGACCAAAATCGAAAGGAAGTATTGTCTGGTCATCCACAAGTGACCCCTAAAATTATGATTTGACAAATAAGCGGTTCTTTAATTGATGGAAACCAAAAGTTAACGGACGGACGATGATGCCAGGCGACGGATGGACATGGTGAAAACATAATGCCCCAGAGAGGTTCCTGGGGGCATCAAAATAAAAATGATTTGAGTCAGCATTCACTAGTTATTGGACGGAAACCAAATTCAATATGGCTGCCATGGTGGCCATATTGAATTGGCTAGCTGAACTAAAATCGAAAGGAAACATTGTCTAGTCATCCACAAGCTATCCCAAAGATTACGATTTGATCAAATAAGCGGTTCTTCAGTTATCTGACAGGAACCAAAAGTTAACGGGTGGACACAGGATGATGGACGCCAGACAATGGACAGACATGGTGAAAACATAATGCCCTTGAGAAACAAGTACATATAAAATTTGTGCAATTAAAAAGGAAAAAACTGCAACTTGAAAAACTTGAACTTGGTAGGTTATAAGTGAAATGGCAAAACTGAAGATCATTGGTTCCAATGTTATTTGGTGAAACATAATAGCATTGGGTGTGCACAACAACAGAGCAATCCATGCATTTTTAAATGTAAACTGTAAGGCTGGCTAAAGTAAGAATGTTGATACACAAATGCAGTAAGTTTAATGGTCATTGTAAACAGCAACTTTTTTCACAGACATGAATGCTAATCAATAGCTCTTATCTAGAAGTCTCGCCTAATGAGCACACCAAGTTCAAAAACAATCCTATGATAAATGTGCCCTGAAGGACATGTCAAAGAAGAATGCCGATGAACAAATGCAATAAATTCAAAGGTTGTTGCTAACAGCAACAGTTTTTGATGGAAATGAAAAGAAAATCAATAGCTCCTATCTTGGTCACCCCGAACAAGCATATCAAGTTTCAAAACAACCCGTTAATGAATGTACCCTCTATGACGTGGCAGAGGATGATGTTAATGCACAAATGCATAAGTTTGAAGGTCATTGCTAGAGACAATGTTTTTTCTTTCTTTTTTTTCTGGAAATTCATAAATATGCCCCATAGAGAGTGCAAAAGGGATAAGATCCTGCACAAATGCACTAAGTTCAACGGCTGGCACTAATGACAATAATTTTTTATGAAAATGAAAGAAAATCAATAGTTTCCATCTAGAGGTCACTCCAAACACGCATACCAAGTTTCAAAGCGATCCAATAATAAATGTGCCCTGAAGGGTGTGCCATGGGAATATATTGATGTCTGACTAAACTAGAGGTACTGTGAGCAAGCTCACAAAGTGATACCCCCTGCGCCTGTCAGAACGGAATTATATTGCTTCATGCACATCTTCATATGGAGTTCTTTCATTGTGTAAAGTTTCACGAAAATTCTTCAAACGGTTTAGGAGGAGTTGCGCTTATAAGGATGGACAGATGGACAGACTGACGAAGAGGGTGATTCCTATATACCCTCCCAAACTTTGTTTGCAGGGGGTATAATTAAGTTTGAAGGTTGTTGCCAACAGCAACATTTTTTGACAGAAATTGAAGGGAATCGATAGTTCCCATCTAGAGATCACCCCAAACAAGCATACCAAGTTTCAAAGCGATCAGATCATAAATGTGTCCTGCAGGGCTTGCCAAAGGAATATATTGATGCTTGACTAAACCAAGTTCAAAGGTCATTGCCAGTGGCAACAATTTTTGATGGAAACAGAAGATGAAAGTGTCAATAACACTGTAGCCCAGCTTGACAAACTTGAACTTGGTAAGTTATAAATGAATTGGCAAAATTGAAGATCATTGGTACCAATGTTATTTGATGAAATTTCAACATAACAGCATTGTGTGTGCACAACGTCAGAATAATCCATGCATTTTTAAATGTAAGACTGGCTAAAGGAAGAATGTTGATACACAAATGCAGTATGTTCAGAGGTTATTGTAAATGGCAACTTTTTTCACAGAAATGAATGCTAATCAATAGCTCTTATCTAGAGTTCTTGACTAATGAGCACACCAAGTTCAACAAGAGGGATGTTACATCCCAACGCTCACCTACATTCGCGCTTGATGTTGCTGTTCCAATGTAACATGCCTAATATTTAGTTAATATAAATAACTAGGCATCAAATGATTAATGTGGTTTATGTGATGGCTTTGGAAAGTCTATATGTCTGCATTTATTATATATCAATTCAACATAGAATCATTGGATATAAAAGCATTTTTTTCTTTTAGAAATGTTTATGATTAAGAATATGAATCGTGAGGCCAGATATTAAATTCTAAATAAGAATTAGGAAAGGCTTTCATAAATCACTGAAATTGTAATTGAAGTATATTCATTGGTTAAAGAGGAGATGCGGAAAAACATTCGTTCAAGAAAGTGACTATAAGTCCCAACAAAAATACATCACATCAACAACCAAAAATATAGAACCTTAGTGTGCACGCTCACATACCCCACGTGCCCCGATATTTCAAGCTCTAATCATTTTTTAAAAATAAACATAGATTCTAGGAATACTGCAGAAAACAGTGTTCTGTAGTTTCAACGGTACTGAAAGAATTCAAGCAGAGAAAAAGCCCGGAAAACTAGAATTTTGATGAACTTTTCAAAGTCTATGGGGCCGTAATTTTGGTAAAAATCAGTGGAGCGGAACAAAACCCAAACTTGTTCTGTAGGCCACCATGTTAGACTAACATATCAAAAATCAGCTCAATATCTGGAAGCGTGTAGGAAAAAAGTCTGCAAAACTGTAATTTTGATGAACTTTTCAAAGTCCAAGGGTCGTAATTTCGGTAAAAATTAGTGGAGCGGAACAAAATGCAAACTTGATCTGTAGGCCACCATGTCAGACTAACATACCAAACATCAGCTCAATATCTGGAAGCGTGTAGAAAAAAAGTCCGGAAAACTGTAATTTTAATGCATTTTTCAGAGTCCAAGGGTCGTAATTTCGGTAAAAATTAGTGGAGCGGAACAAAACGCAAACTTGTTCTGTAGGCCACCATGTTAGACTAACATATCAAAAATCAGCTCAATATCTGGAAGCGTGTAGGAAAAAAGTCTGCAAAACTGTAATTTTGATGAACTTTTCAAAGTTCAAGGGCCGTAATTTCGGTAAAAATTAGTGGAGCGGAACAAAATGCAAACTTGATCTGTAGGCCACCATGTTAGACTAACATACCCAAAAACAGCTCAATATCTGGAAGCGTGTAGAAAAAAAGTCCGGAAAACTGTAATTTTGATGAATTTTTCAGAGCCAAGGGCCGTAATTTTGGTAAAAATCAGAGGAGCGGAAAAAAATGCAAACTTGATCTGTAGGCCACCATGTTAGACTCACATACCAAAAATCAGCTCAATATCTGGAAGCGTGTAGACAAAAGTCCGGAAAACTGTAATTTTGATGAATTTTTCAGAGTCCAAGGGCCGTAATTTCGGTAAAAATCAGTGGAGCGAAAAAAAAATGCAAACTTGATCTGTAGGCCACCATGTTAGACTCACATACCAAAAATCAGCTCAATATCTGGAAGCGTGTGGAAAAAAAAAGTCCGGAAAACAAGTAGGACTGACTGACGGACGGACCAGTCAAAAACATTATACCCCTGCAACTTTGTTGCGTGGGGTATAATAAGCCTTAATGTTACTAGTAACAAGTATGAGAAAGTATTAAATAAAAAAAAAAAGTTACAAAATTTTTTTTTTAAAGAAAGTGAATATAAGTCCCAAAATTCCCCCTCAAATTCCTCAAATATGCATGTAATAAGGGCGCAACGTTACCGCAATGTAGTTCAGTAACCCATGCGTACAATATCAATTGCCTGGAAAGACACATAGAAACAGAACTCAACTTAACACTTCACCTTAACACAAACTTTTAGAACTTAAAATTGAGTAAGTCAGAGAAAAACGTGAACATTGTGACTGAAAAAAATAAAAGAAATCAGTTAAATTTCAGTAATGAGAGGTGAAGGCACCACAATCTGCACAAAAGCTGCCTTTAACGCAAATTCTTACAACACCTAAACGCAAATTCTTACAACAACTTTTGGCAGAAAATTTTAGATGAAATTTGGAAAAAAGTCGTAGTATCAAGGTTAAATACTGTTCTGATACTTCTCTACAACCTACATATGCAATATCAAAGGCCTGAGCCCACTGATCTTTGAGAAATTAACCTTAACATTAAATCTTACAATATTGGACACGCCGGACGCTGACACCGACGACAATGCCGACGCTGACGCCCGAGGTTATGACAAAAGCTTACCACATCTTACAGATGTAGGTGAGCTAAAAACAATCCTATGATAAATGTGACCTTTAGGCCATGTCAAAGAATGTTGATGCACAAATGCAATAAATTCAAAGATTGTTGCTAACAGCAACAGTTTTTGATGGAAATGAAAAGAAAATCAATAGTTCCTATCTTTGTCACCCTGCATAAGCATACAAAGTTTCAAAACAACCTGATAATGAAGGTGCCCTCTGAGGCATGCCAAAGGAAGATGTTAATGCACAAATGCACTAAGTAGAAGGTCATTGCTTTGTGGCAATGGTTTTTTTTTTTGGTTTATTTTTATGGAAATTCATAAATATACCCTGCAGAGAGTGCAAAAGGGATAAGTTGATGCACAAATCAGTAAGTTCAAAGGCTGGTGATAACGATAATAATTTTTTATGGAAATGAAAAATGCAATAGTTCACATCTAGAGGTCACCCCAAACACACATACCAAGTTTCAAAGTGATCCGATCACTTTGAAACTTATATATGTTAAAGGGAAATATTCAGGTCTGACTAAACTAAGTTCAGAGGTCAGCGGCAACATATTTTGACAGAAATGGAAGAAAATTGACAGCTCTCACACGGATGTTACCCCACACAAGCACACCAAGTTTGCAAGCGATCCAATCTTAAATGTGCCCTGCAGGGTGTGTCAAATGGAAATATTGATGCTTAACTGCACTAAGTTTTTACTAAGTTCATCGAAGGTCATTGCCAGTGGCAACATTTTTTGACGGAAATCGACGAAAATCAATAGCTCCCATCTAGAGGTAACCCCTAAAAAGCATACAAAGTTTCAAACCGATCTGATCATAAATGTGCCCTGTAGGGCATGCCAAAGGAATATATTGATGCCTGACTAAACCAAGTTGAATGGTTGTTGCCAGTGGAAATGGAAGACAATCAATAGCTCCTATCTAGAGGTCACCCCAAACAAGCATACCAGGTTTCAAAGCAATCTGATGATAAATATGCTCTTTGGGTGTGCCAAAGGGAAATACTGAGGTCTGACTAAACTAAGTTCAAAGATCGTTGCCAAAGGCAACATATTTTGACGGACGGAATTGGACCAAAATCGATAGCTCCCATCTAGAGGTCACCCCAAACAAGCGTGCCAGGTTTCAAAGCAATCCAAACATTAATGTGCCCTGTAGGGTGTGCCAAAGGGAAATATTGAGGTCTGACTAAACTAAGTTTGAAGAACGTTGGATGCGCCAAGATTTTTCGACAGAAATGGAAGAAAATCGATAGCTCCCATCTAGAGGTCTCCCCAAACAAGCATACCAGGTTTCAAAGCAATCCTATCATAAATGTGCCCTGTAGGGGGTGCCAAAGGGAAATATTGAGGTCTGACTAAACTAAGTTCTAAGAACGTTGGCTGTGGCAACATTTTTTGAGGGAAAGGGAAGAAAATCGATTGCTCCCATCTAGAGGTCATCCCAATGAAGCATGCCAGGTTTCAAAGCAATCCAAACATAAATGTGCCCTGTAGGGTGTGCCAAACGGAAATATTGAGGTCTTCTGACTAAACTAAGTTCTAAGAACATTGGCCGCGGCAACATTTTTTGACGGAAATGGAAAATGAAAGTGTCAATGACACTGTAGCTCAACTTGTCAAGACATGTACATGTATTGGTTGTGACACAGCAATGACAAACATCTAGGTAATGACCTGATAACAAAGGTACATATAAAGTATTGTAACGGTCTGTACATAAATACTGACCGTAGCCTGTAACAAATGTATAGGTAAAGTATTGTAAAGGTGGGTGACAGTCAGATGCTAAACTAGAAAAGAAATCTTTGAGTCCCAGAGTGGGTCTGACTGAATGCCAAAATATTTGTTCTCATAGCACAGTGATAACAAAGGCACCCCAAAACACACTCATTCCTGCCCCAAGGTGAAAACAAAGGTACCCAAGAAGTTTCGTGAAGATCAGTTCATAAATACGAGCTGTATAGAAGTTGTGACAAAAAACTGATTGGACCTAATTTTGGTACAAAATGGCCACTGGCAGCCATCTTGAATTTTGGATCGCACTCAGAAACACTCGTTCTCGTCCCAAGGTGATAACAAAGGTACCCAACAAGTTTTGTGAAGATCGGTTGACAAATACAGCCTCTAGCCTGAGCTGTATTGACATGTGCACTTACAGTGTATAAGTAGCAGTAAATAAATCAAAATTCATCTAATTTGCATAATTTCTGCACAAGAAAAAAACCCGTACTGTATGTGATGTATTCCATTTTACTAAACATTCATACAAAAATTTATTCAAATCAGAACTTTCATACAGAAGTTCTGTACAAAAGACTGATTGCACTAATTTTGGTACAAAATGGCTGCTGGTGGCCATCTTAAATTTCAGACCACACCCCAAAACACTCGTTCTCATCCTACGGTGATAACAAAGGTACCCAAGAAGCTTCATAAAGATCGGTTCATAAATACGGCCTCCAGCCTGAGCCGTATAGAAGTTGTGTACAAAAAACTGATTAGACCTAATTTCAGTACAAAATGGCCACTGGCAGCCATCTTGAATTTTGGCCCGCACTCAGGAACACTCGTTCTCGTCCCAAGGTGATAGCAGAGGTACCCAAGAAGTTTCGTGAAGATCAGTTGATAAATACAGGCTCTAGCCCGAGCCGTATTGACATGTGTACTTACTGTGTGTAAGTAGCACTGAAAAAATCAAAGTTCATCTAATTTGCATAATTTCTGCACCAGAAAAAAACACGTATTATATGTGATGTATCCCATGGTACTAAACATTCACACACAAAAATTTTCAAATCAGCGCTTTCATATGGAAGTTCTGTGCAAAAATCTGATTGCACCTAATTTTGTACAAAATGGCTGCCATCGGCCATCTTGAATTTTGGACCGCACCCCAAAACACTCGTTCTTGTCCCACAGTGATACCAAAGGTACCCAAGAAGTTTCGTAAAGATCGGTTTATAAATACGGCATCTAGCCCGAGCAGTATTGGCATTTGCACTTACAGTGCTGAAAGTAACACTAAATACATCAAAGTTAGTCTAATTTGCATAATTTACGTACGAGAAAAAAACCCCGTATTATATGTGATGTATCCCACGGTACTAAACATTCATACAAAAAATTATTCAAATCAGCGCTTTCATATGGAAGTTTTGCGCAAAAATCTGATTGCACCTAAGTCTGTACAAAATGGCCACCAGCAGCCAACTTGAATTTCGGATCTGACCCCAAAACAATCGTTCTCGTCCCACAGTCATAACAAAGGTACCCAAGAAGTTTCGTAAAGATAGGTTCATAAATACGGCCTCTAGCACGAGCCGTATTGAATTGTTGACCGACAGATGGACAGACAGATGACAGACGACTGGCCATGGCATAAGCTCAAATTTGGCTTCGCCAAAGTTCAGCTAAAAATCGACAGCTCCCATCTAGAGGTCACCTCAAACAGGCATACCAGGTTTCAAAGCAATCCAATCATAAATGTGCCGCCCTGTGGGGTGTGCCAAAGGGAAATATTGTGTTCTGACTAAACTAATTTCTAAGAACGTTGGCCGTGGCAACATTTTTTGACGGAAATTGAAGAAAATCGATAGCTCCCATCTAGAGGTCACCCTAAATAAGCATGCCAGATATCAAAGCAATCCAATCATAAATGTGCATTGTAGGGTGTGCCAAAGGGAAATATTGAGGTCTGACTAAACTAAGTTCTAAGAACGTTGACCGTGGCAACATTTTTTGACGGAAATGGAAGAAAATCGATAGCTCCCATCCAGAGGTCACCCCAAACAAGCATGCCAGGTTTCAAAGCAATCCAAACATAAATGTGCCCTGTAGGGTGTGCCAAATAGAAATATTGAGGTCTTCTGACTAAACTAAGTTCTAAGAACCTTGGCCGCGGCAACATTTTTTGACAGAAATGGAAAAAAATCGATAGCTCCCATCTAGGGGTCACCTCAAACAGGCATACCAGGTTTCAAAACAATCCAATCATAAATGTGCCCTGTAGGGTGTGCCAAAGGGAAATATTGTGGTCTGACTAAACTAATTTCTAAGAACGTTGGCTGCGGCAACATTCTTGGACGGAAATTGATGAAAATCGAAAGCTCCCATCTAGATGTCACCCCAAACAAGCATACCAAGTTTCAAAGTGATCTGATCATAAATGCGACCTGTGAGGTGTGCCAAAGGAAATTGTGGACATATGTACGTACTAACGTATGCCGACGGACGAGAAGTGATGGCAATAGCTCAGCTTGACTTTGTCAAGTTGAGCTAAAAATGAATAGCTCCCATCTAGAGGTCACCCCAAACAAGCCTACCAGGTTTCAAAGCGATCCGATCATAAATGTGCCCTGTAGGGTGTGCCAAAGGGAAATATTGATGCCTGATTAAATTTAGTTCAAAGGTCATTGAAAGCAGCAACATTTTTGGGGAAAATGGAAGAAAATCGATAACTCCCATCTAGAGGTCACCCCAACCATGCATACCAAGTTTCAAAGTGATCTGATCATAAATGTACCCTGTAGGGCAAGCCAAAGGGAATATATTGATGCCTGACAAAACTGAGTTCAAAGGCGATTACCAGCGGTAACATTTTTTGATGGAAATGGAACAAAATCGATAACTCCCATCTAGAGGTCACTCCCAAACAAGCATACAAGGTTTCAAAGCAATCCGTTCACAAATGTGCCCTGTAGGGTGTGCCAAAGGGAAATGGTGAGGCCTGACTAAACTAAGTTCAAAGGTCATTGTCAGCGGCAACATTTTCTGACAGAAATGGAAGAAAATCAATAGCTCCCATCTAGAGGTCACCCCAAACAAGCATACTTAGTTTCAATGCGATCCAGTTATAAATCCGACATGTGCGGTGTGCCAAAGAAAATTGTAATTGTGTATGTACATACGTACGATCATACGTATGTATGCCAACAGACAAGAAGTGACAGCAATAGCTCAGCTTGACTTCATCAAGTTGAGCTAAAAATCAAAGTGAGTAGAGGATCACGAGTTGGTTGAAATTAACTTCATCACTAGATGAGATCACAAGATCAACATCATCTATCCACAGCAGCCAAACAGCTTGACAATCAGGTGTAGTCTGAAGCAACTGATAGGTAAGTAATTAACTTATGAGATAAAATTTATGATTTGGACAAAAGTCAAAATTTTAAGAATAAATTATTCTTTCCTGCCACCTGCATCCCTCCCTCCTCCCCTTCAAAGATGTAACAAATGCCTTGTGGAAAGCTGATTCAAGGGCACAGAGGTGACGATGAATTCTGGTTAAACTTTAAAGTCTATTTCCAGAATCTGACATGGGTGAGTTAAAACTAATTCTGGGAAGGTAGTCTTGTGTAATTTCTCAAAACATGTAACTATTCCAGGGTTTTTTATGACTGTTCCTTATTCCCCTATCTATGGGGTCATAGTTTTTTTAAATGACAGCTCTTATTACTCCAGGTATGGGCATATAAGGGCAGTCACTGGTTCATGGCGATGTCTCTTTTACCTCCACAAGGGTCTACAGGGGGAAAGAGAGCATATTTTTAATAAGAGCAACATGAAGCATGGCATATGCCCCTGATGGTGTCATAAAAGTGTAGGTTTGGCTCCCAGGGGCATAACCAAAATGAAAAGGAAGCTTCCTGTAGATGCCAACAATGCAACACAAACAAATAAAATTGATTTGAGTCAGCATTCATTAGTTATTGGACCAAAACCAAATTCAAGATGGCTGCCATGGAAGTCATAATGAATTGGCCACTGGCGGAACATTGAAAGGAAGCTTTCTCAAGACACCAACAATGCAATATTGAATTGGACAGCTGATCCAAAATCAAAAGGAAGCTTCCTCTAGACACCAATAATGCATAACCAAAAAAGGAAATTGATTCAAGTCAGTATTCATTAGTTATTGGATGGATCATGGAAACCAAATTGAAGATGGCCACCATGGAACCCATAATGAATTGGCCATTGGCAGCCATCTTGGTTCAGCTGACTGGTCCAACATCGAAAGGAACTTCCTCTAAACATCAACTTTGCATAATTAAAAAATAATGAAAAGGATAATGTTCAATGTTTATGAAAGGATTATGAAATATGACAAGAATTGTAATAATTGAGAATATGTTAATTTCTGTTCCCTGTATGCTATGTTTTCAATAAAAATAATTTGAGGTGTAGACTGCACTAAAGAATTGAGGGGTTGGTTAATATTACCCTCACAGTTAACGTGTCAACGAAATTTACCAAGTTACAGTGAAATTATTCCAAAACGAGTCATCCTATCAAGTTACAATGAAATCCCTTCATAAATACAGCCTGTAGACTTTGCTAAATGTTTTTGGGCTTTGGGCCTTTGAAGCCATCCCAGTTGATCGATTGCAACCAAAAGGGGACATCCTCATCTAGACATTATACTGAGTCATCCTACCAAGTTACAATGAAATCCCTTCATAAATATGACCTGTAAAGGTTTTCGGGTTTTGGGCTCAGGCAGCCAAAGAGGTTGAATGATCAAGATCAAAAGGGGACTTTCTCATCTAGACGCTATCTGGAGTCATCCTACCTCGTTACAATGAAATCCCTTCATATATACGACTTGTAGCGACCAAATGGGGAAGTTCTCATCTAGACATCATACAGAGTCATTCTACCAAATTATAATGAAATCCCTCCATATTAGGCCCCTCCAAAAAAGTGTTTTGGTTCTCAGGCACCGCCACGTTGGAAAAATACCCCCGCATTGAATTTTTTATGGAGGTTCGAGATTTTTCCAAAAGTAAACAATGCACCGCCGATCTCAGATATTCATTGCAGTATAACAAAAATAGGTAAAATGAACAGTAAAAACCCTCCCGAATTGCTATAACACGCCAGGTACGATTACGTTAATATATCGATGCACAACTGAACTTGATCTGTACCGGTATTTATATAAAGGTTCAAAGAACTCCCACTTGGCATAAACAAACAATGCAATTGATCAGTGGCGACCGAGCAATGATGAGCCATCCCCCCCCCCCCTTCCTGGACTTGCTAGTAGGGTTAGGTGCCCCGGACATACCAGGCCGATTCCCGATGAGATTAAACTTTGAATTTTATGTTTAAAAGAAGCCATTTCCTTGCATTTGGAGACGGAAATTGCGATTCATTCACATCCACATGAAAGGGGGCCCCGGTTGGCTTCATGTAGCTTCCCACATTTGCCCCCCCCCCCCCCTGGACTGAGGTCTCCTGGACTTGTCGATTGTACTCCTAATGGGGTGAGCCGCCACTGCAATTGACATGCATTAAATAGTTGCCTTATACATTGAAACATCTATTAAATGGTCTATCAATAACGTTACAATCACATTATTTTACCACAAGGGCAAATCCGGTCATCAGCGCACTTGGTATGCGCCTCCCCCCCCCCCCCCCTATTTTCTTCCGGAGAAGGCTTGTGCATTGTGGATATCTGCTTCGAGTGCGAGCTAATTGCATCTTTGGGATTAAATTTCAAAATATGGTTGACAATACATGCCGGCAAACTTGGGCCTAGGTGCGGCACCCCCTCCCCCCCCCCCAACCCTGGCCATCACAGCTTTTAGTAAAATCCTTCATCCGCCACAGAACCAACACTGTTTGAAGTGGCATTGGGACGTATAAACAGCTAACCAGAAGCATGTTGAAAGGTAACTAATGTAAGGGAGGTAATCAAATTAGCTATCGAAGAACTTTTTTTTCATGCAGTGGAAATTGCTGATAGTGCTTACACCTAATGTGACACCCCCCCATGTCTCACCAAATTTAATTTGCTTCGTTCCATGACTGATTTTGAATAATTTTTTGTTATCTCTAACCTGGATATCAAGAACATTATTTTAAAGCCTTTATAAAGATCACGCCAGCCACCATTTTAGTGTCGTTAAGCTGACAAGTCACAACAGAACAAACCTTTTCATCTCATGTGAAGTTTAAGATGCCAGTATTGCAGTCTCTCTGGTGGATCGCTCATTTGAGGTTCCAGCCTTAAAACGTCCCCCGCGCAGTCACTTAACTGTAACTTACTTTATTCTTTTTCAAACAGAAATGTATCTTGTCTGTCTTAAAATAAAATTCCAAAGGTCCATTGTGGGTATTGTGAGGCTGGCGTAATCAGCTGGTTTCAATAATATCCATATTTGTATGGTTTTATTAAGAAACCTCTATTAGAAATTGAAGTCTGAGGGAGACTTTTTTAAGATAATCTTTCCAGGTGTTTTAGGGCAGTTTTGTTGGGAACAGGGGAGATTTCTAATAAGCTACCACAAAAATTAAGGTGGAAACTATTTATTTGCTATATCTGTGAACAATACCAAATTCCCAATCTCTTGAATCCATGCTCAGAGATCACAGGTTTTAAAATGACGACCATTTGTTCTTTTTCAATTCCGAGAGGGGCAAACACACAACAACAAGTTAAATATATGTTAAAAAATATTTGGGTTTTTTTTATTAGAAATTTAACCACAAAAAAACCCAACAAATAAAAAACAATAGCTACTATAAAGAATATATATATTTCAGTATTTGATACTTCTGCTGATATACAGTAGTACTGGTACATGTCCTACAAAATCTTGAAACTTTTTGTATGAATTTCAATGGTTGTGAAACTGAGTATAGTATCATTGTGGGGTAAAATTTCAACCTCAGAATGAGAGATGACATCTCTAACTGGTTTGGTGCATTTCTTCTGCCCTGCTATGAACTGCTGTGTTGATGTGTAGTGAATTCCTTGAAAAAAAAAACAATGAATAGTTAGGGTATACTTGGTGTGGTAAAAAAAATAAAAATAAAAATAAAAACTGCCCTCCCTCACTGAATTTGGAAAACCAATTGCTTAAGAACCAAAACATTTTTTTTGGGCCTTAAATATGATCTGTAGACTGTGGTAAAAAAATTTGGGTTTTGAGCTTGGGCAGCCATCACAGTTGACAGATCATGACCAAAAGGGGACGTTCTCATCTAGACATATACAGAGTCATCCTACCAAGTTGCAATGATATCCCTTCATAAATACAACCTGTATACTGTGCTAAAGGTTTTCGGATTTTGGGCTAGGGCAGCCATCACAGTTGACCGATCTCGACCAAAAGGGGACGTTCTCATCTAGACATGACCGCAAACCTGCATATGAAATTTTGTGACAATCGGACAAGAACTATGGGATGTAGCCTGTGCTAAAGGAAAATGTGAACAGACTCACAGACTTACAGACTCAGACTTCCGCATGCATGATGGCAATAGCTTATCTTGACTTTGTCAAGTTAAGCTAAAAATGATTTGACTCAGCATTCATTAGTTACTGGACGGAAACTAAAGTCAATATGGCAGCCATATTCAATTGGCTAGCTGGACCAAAATCGAAAGGAAGTATTGTCTAGACATCCACAAGTGACCCTAAAATTATGATTTGATCAAATAAGCAGTTATTTAGATATTGGACGGGAACCAAAAGTTAATGGACAGATAATAGATGATGGACGGACAGACAGACATGATGAAAACATAATGCCCCCAAGAGGTTATCGAAGGCATAAAAATAAGTTTAATGATGTTTAATAACAGATAACAGAATAGCAAATGAATAAGGGCTCTAAATAACCCCAAGAAAGGTTGGCAAATCCAACTCTTGTCACGAAAGGAATGGTTTACAGGAAAATCGATAGAAATACTCCTCCAGATCCTGGATGGGACCATTCAGCTGAATACACATCCTCTTCCTTCACTTTGCCATCAGGAAGTACCTTAGCAATAGTTCTGTCAGCAACAACTTCACAATAGATCTCAATGGTTTAATTGTTTCAGACAATTTTAGGTTTTCAGTTCTTTCACCTCCATAACACCCAGGTTCAGCCCCTTTGTTTTTTCTATATTTTGTTTCATATTTTCTGTAAATTACCATCCATTTGATGACCAACTGATCCACGTCAGGCACAACATCCACCAGTCTCCCTGGCCTTCCTACATCTCATCTTTCTGTACCTGTTGATCACTGCACTTGGTATGTCATACTCATCTTCTGCTTTCCTCTACGACTATCCACTGTTAACATCAGCCACTACTTTCATTATAACTTCCTTGTTTTGCTTTTTTTTAGTTTTTGGCCAATTTGGTTTATAAGTTTGTACCACAGTGTCTCTTTTTACCCCCAACAGTCAATCAGAATTTACCTAAAACAGAACAGAAAACTTTTGTTTGACACTGAACACAGATACCCTACTAATGTTCCATATAAAGTTACCGGATAAGAAGACAAAACACAATACAGGTGGAGTGTGGGGGACTGGAATTACTGACCCAAGGTATAGTTTTTCATGCATTTCATGTGCACCAAAGGCACACAAGATATACAGGGGAAAATCCACCAAGTTCCATTGATTCCTGTCCTCTGGACTCTACCCAAGTAGTGTTCTGTATTTATTCCATGATTAATCTTGAATGCAGCTGATATTTTTAAAAAAAACTGCAGCAAAGTTGAGGCTGGAATACCATGGCTAGCATTACAGAAATGAAGCATTTATTACTGGGTGACATGGAAGGATAACAGATGACAGACCTGTGACAGATTACAGACCATTGGGGCATTATCATAAGAACTATTAAGTATCACCATAGGTTAACACAAAAAGGTATCTCCGCCTCTTTACCAAATGTGAGAGTGACTTGATTTGCTTTGGCAATTCTGTGAAAAAAATTTTTTTTTCTGCAAACTGTATATATGTTGCGCATCTGCAAGAAATGTGTAATCATATCCTAAAGTTTCAACTCTCTACATTAGAAATTGTGGGAGGAGCTGATTACACCATGAAAGTACCCTTAATTAAACAAGTTATTCATGACTGAATTTTGGGATGGACAAAATCAAAGTCCATAAAATGCAATAACTCGTACAATAATACACTGCATAACATCTGCCTAGTACTGTGGGTAGACATCAATAGGATAGATTTGTGCATTAAATAAGAAGTCAATCCTTTGAGTACTCTACCATGAATTAATTTTACGGTGGACAAATTCTAAGTCCATAAAGGGCAATGCCTCTGGCAATAAAATTGTGCACAATGCCTGCATTTCACTATGGGTATACAGCAATAGGATACACTTGCATACCAAATATCATGTCACTTAACCAAGTACTTTACAAATTATTCAGGATTGAATTTTGGGACGGTCAGATGGATGGAGGGATGGACTGATGGACAAGAGGAATCCTAAATACCCCTACTGGGGGCGAGGGTATAATAAAAAAAGACCACCTTTAACAATCTGATAACTTTTCTTGCTTGACACTGTTTTGGGTCACAGCATTTCATTCCCATCATAACGTCATTCAGATGCATAACGTCCAATCAGATGTGTTCCTACATAACATTCTTACGTGTAATCCAGATTCCATGCATGCTGTATATTTACCAATGTCTGTATTGTATCACTTAATGTGGACTACGGACAGCAATCAAGGTATAAACTTCACTACCTGCAGTAAAGGTTATTTTTCCTGTATTTCTACTAGCCTATCCAGGGTAGATTTGATCAAGATTTTGACCAATATATAACTTTACAAAATTAGTGCATTATGTTTTAAAATTTTCCATTCTCAACAAGTTAAAAATGAGAACAAGAAACTTACCTTGTATTCTTTAACATAGAAAGGTCTTCAAACTTAAAAACCTGTCATGCTTCTCTCTTTAAAAACAGATTAGAAAAATGAGTCATTAAAATATTCCCTAAAACTGTCCATTATTACTAGGCAGTCCCTTATTAACCCTCTTACAGTACTCTTCTGATGAGCGTCATATTCATTTATCAAACAAGCATTATTCTGTTCAAATGAACTTTCATTAGTTCATTTTTGATGATCAACCAGAGAGCTTTGTTCTAACAAATTTGTCGTGTTTCAGTTTACTGGAGAATGCCTGTGACCACTCTCCTACAAACTGTAACAAATTGATTAGTGATGAATAAATTCTACCAAAATTAGGCTATTAAAAAAAGATTCTTGTTTCTCAGACACCTCCATCATCATAGGAAATCTGGCTCATCACCTCTTCTTTCACCTGGAAATCTCTTCTATGACACTATTGTGCACTTGTAGGACAAATGTTTAACCAACTATAACTTGTTTGACAGAGCTCTGTCAAACAAGATATAGTTGGTTAAATTTTCAACTACATTATAGGACATTTTCACTCCTAAAACATTGCTTTGCCACAAAATAGTGTAAGTAGTTAAATTTCTGATTCCAACTATTTTCAGAACTGTTTTGTGAATACCAGCCCCCACCCCCACTCCAAAAAAAAAGCTTTCAACCTGGTATGCATAAATCTTTGCAAGAAGAAAAAATTGGTAGTGTACAAGCAGATGATATAAAGAGCAAAAACCTGAAGCGAGGCTCAGTTATAATTTAATCCAACAGCTCTATTGAGCTGTTGGATTAAATTATTACTAAACCTTCCAACAAACTAGGAAGGTTTTGCTCATTTTGCTGCTGACAGTATTGACTGAAATGATACCTTCCAGGGCACCAGTGTTCAAAGGGTTAAGATGCCTCCTTTCAGGACATTAAAAATATAAGAAAATTTCTGGTATTTGATCAGCAAACAAAAAGTTCATCATGTAATGAATACAAACCTTTCTGATCTCTCAATACCATGTCCAATTATTTCTTCTGTGACAAACGTATGATGGCTCTTTATTTTTGAGGTACGGTTGACTGGTTGAAATGACCTTTCTAAACTTGCATCGCCTAAACAAAGAGACAAAAATTTTTTGTCCCAAATTTGATGAAGAAAAAACTAAACTACTGATTTTTAGAGCTGAAATAGTTACAAGTTTTTTGTAACTGGTTAACCGTTTGCTTTAATGACTAGTTTTCAGTTACTTTGACCAGTTTCAAAGTTAATAATAGCAACACATGCTGCATAACTGCATAAAACATGGTGAAATATGATATGTAAGAGGCATACCTGGATGCCAGACTTGACATTTGCCGGTGGAAGATTGCTTTTGTCCTCAGTCAGCTGCATAAACTCAAAATTTTGCAAGTAGAAAATACCCTCCTCACAGCATATTCTAAGAGCCTTAAAAATCAAATTTGCATATCTGAAAGCATTGGTGTCAGCCTGCCTTATTCAGTGTTCTTCACAAGAAAGGAGATGATAACACTGTACAACTCCATTTTGCATGTAAATAAATACAGCAATACTTCTATTCCATTTGGCACATAGCACTGTCCACTGAGCTCGTTAAATGTCATCGAGTGGATGAAGTGTCCTGGTGAATCATACATGGTTACAAGCAATATTCAAAACATGTGTGATCATTGGTATTTGACTGGAAATTATGACCGATGATTTTCAGAAGCCAATATGGGTGTGACATCATAAGCATGAGCAGGAAACTTGATGATTGTCACTTGATGATTGTCACCAACATGTACTGGAAAGCCTTTTAGTTTAAACTAGAGATGTCTGTTGCCCGGTAGTCCCCCACCATGGCATACCGCCTAGTGTTGGTAACTGAAAAAGGACATTCAATTTTTCTAAGTAAAAAAAAATCCAATAAGGCCTCCAGTCAGCCATCTTGAATCTGATCTGGAAAATATTTATGTCATGCACTGCTCCTCGTCATGTCAATCAATTTATATTGAGTTTCATGAAAATGTTGCAAAAACTGTAGAAGTAGTTTGCTCCACAAGTATTTTGCAAAATCCAATATGGCCACCAGTCGGCCATCTTGAATGTGATCTGGAACAAAATTATGTCACATACTTCCCATCATCATGTTGATCATTTTTGTGAAGTTTCATGAAAATGCGACTAAAACTGTGGAAGTAGTTCGCTCTACAAGTATTTTGCAAAAATCCAATATGAACGCCAGTCGGCCATCTTGAATCTGATCGGGAAAAAAAATTTTGTCACGCACTGCTCATTGTATTGATCATTTTTGTAAAGTTTCATGAAAATGCGGCTGAAACTGTGGAAGTAGTTCACTCCACAAGTTTACATGTGCAACGGACCGACAACGATGACAGGCCGACCAATGAACAAGTTGGCTCCTATATACCACCTCCCCCTCCCCTAAACTTCATTTTATGGGGGAATAAAAAGTGAGATACAGTGTCCATCAAAATAAATTGTAGAATACATGAAGTGAATTCCGCTCTCAATTTAACTTTACTTACAAAAAGAATGCCCATACATTTATCAGTGAAGAAAAAATAAGAAATTTTCATTTTCTATCTACAATTATTTTGCAGATCAATATTATGAGTCCCTAAAGTCAACCTTTGAAAAGTTTTCAATTTACAGCCAATCTACAGACAGACTCACTGTCTGGCATTGCCACATATAAAGCAGCTTGTCACAGCTAATAATCTGGTAATGTTGGAGAATGGTAAATCAGTTGCTCTATTTCTTGTTAGACAACCGAGAGGTAACTGAAAAATTGTTTGCCCAATCTGAACCTGAAAAAAGGACTTACTCTGCCCCTCCTCTCAGAGCAAAAAATCCTGCAAGAGAATGGGGTCTGTCACCCCTAACAAATTTATATTACAATGTAAAGTAATTATAAAGTAAGATGTAACAATACTTATCTTGCTTGCACTGTTCTTCTTGACTGCAAGAATTCTTTTACAGTTTAATGTTGATAACTTTCTTTTTTTATTTCTCCTCTTCTAATCAACATTACATCGCATTTTAATTTGAAAAGTTTCCTCTCAAGAAATGGTACTCAGATCTTGTCTGAAATGAAAACAACAAGAGCATGACTCAGCATTGTCTCATCTCCAAGAGTCTTAAATTGGGTGTTCCAACATGTTACCCTATGTTACAACCCATTGCAATGTTTTGGCCCATTCTATTTTACAGGTCCTAAGGATGCTTGAAACCAAATAACAATTCTCTGTTCCATGCAGAGTGGGAGATATAATACTGCATACCGAATTCAAATCAACTCATTGGTTCCAAAAACAGACAATTTCACCAGGGCCAAAAATCTTGCCCCTCCTATTCCAGAACAATTGAAAATATTGTTCCTCAAACTTCCCTTGAACACATCTCAGTGTGCAGGAAGCTGAATACCAAATATCAACTATTGGTAATTATATCCATTGATCAAGATGAATTTTGTATAATTTGAGGTAATTTTCCTATGAGGCATTAGGACTAGATTTGAACAAAGTCAAAATGCTAAGTCACAACCAAGAATTCCCTCAAATTTCACTGAAATTGGTTCAGAGATTTTAGAGAAGTAAACCATACCATGTTCACAGGTGACTGATGATCAGTGATCACTATATAGCTCACCCTGACTTTCTGTCAAGTGAGCTAAACAAATCCATTTCTTCCGTGGCTGTGGCTTATGAGAACTGAGAATTTTGAATTCATTCTTGTATTTTGTTCACTATTTAGGCCTTTACCAAACTTAATGGCCAAAACCGGCCAGCCCTATTCACAAAAATTGCTATTCAATTTTCATTATTTATTTCATTTTTTGCCTCAAAAACATAGCTTATGACCCCTCAATGGAATGAGCGACTGAAATGGGGGAGCCACAGACAAGGTGACAGGCAGTTGTGGGAGTCTGTTACATGACTTTTTGAAAGAGAGAGAGTTAGGATGTCTCAAGAGCTAGTCTTGTGGCTGCATGTTTACCACTTCACATTCAGTGCGAAACAGTCGGTGTGTCCGACCCAGTGTGTATGTGGGGAGAGGTGTGCCTCTCCAACACTCTAAGAGTGTGCAGTCATGACTCTGAGTATGTGGGTAGAAAATTGTTATAGATTTTAGCTCCATGTTTTGGACACTCATATGGGTGGACTTCCACCCCTTGGAGTTATGTAACTTTTCCCTGCTTATGAAAATAGACTGTGCTCTATCAGCTGTAGGCTGAGCTTAGTTACTCATTTGCGCATAATACGGTGCACTGTTTGTGCATTTTGAGTAACTGTGAATTTGTGTTAACCAACTGGATGCAGTTCAAATATACGATGTGTACACTGTTTTATTTGTGAGATCGTATCAGTATTTGTCATGTGTGATGGTCGATGGCACTGGTGGAAGACCAAAGGTGAATGGCTTAGCTACCCATTTCCTCCATCCACCCCTAGCCCTCTCTCTAAGGTTCATCTATAAGTGCATGCTGCATTGTTGAATACATGTACTTTCCATGATATGACATCAAGGCTGTCAGTGTTTCCAAGAAAAGGATTCGGCCCTATTTTGAGGTCGGTATAATGTTTAGCATGTAAAACCGTTATCAACATCGGTGCACTGTATGAGACATGGCCATACTAAAAGGCTCATTAGCATGTGCACGCTGTATTGTTGGCGGTATGCCCTTTCCAATGATTAGGCTCAGTCCATTGTCTGAGTAATTAACTGTCAACAATCAAAGGATATTGTCGAAAGATTGAAAGCAAGTGTGCAGTGTATGTCATTCTTTGTCAGCTTGCACCCTTTTTGCACTTAATTTGTGCTGAACAACTGTGTGGGTGGATTTTCACTCACTGGGATTATATAACCTTCTTGTGCTTTTAAGAACAGATTAGGCTGTATCAGATGTCAGCATCCCTATTTATGGGTTACTTATTTGGCTCTTGGCTGCTTTGTCGAGCTTGGCTGCTTTATCAATGAGCTTGGTTGTGTATCATAGCATTTGGATGATTTTTGAAGAGCTTTGCTTATTTATTATTTCAACACTTCACCTGTCATATTTAAAGGAGTTTGGTAGGTGCCAGTATGAAGTCTTTGGTTTATGCTCTCTCATAATTGTCAGGCTTTGTGACAAGATAGGCTTGTGTATATACTGTTGTGTTTTGCGAACCAACCACTATATTTTGTATTTTCTCATTCAGTTTGTTCCATGGAAGTCACTTGGGACAGCATGGAGATGTTGCATTTCTCATAGTCAGTCGGGTGTTTTTTGACCAGCTCTCCTTGAACATTTGGATTGAATGAGTTTAGGAGGAGGTGCGTTTCTGACTTTGTCAATTACTGGGTGAGATAGACTTTCTTATTTGTTTCAGTGAGTTAGAATATAGAACCCCATAGTGGGAGGAAAGAAATCTTGCAGTATTTGCCTGGCAGAGCTGCTGGTATAAATATAGTTTTGACCATAGGGTCTTGTCAAATAAACATATACATAAGATTTCGTGTGTATGGTGTAATTAGACCACTTGGAGTTATGTTGTGGTCAGTTATTACAGCGCGTGTGTGCTTGAGAAATATTTCGACTGTTAAGTTCTCTGTAGTGACAAACATCTTGTTGTAGCTGTACTGAAGTGCGATTTTACATTGCAGAGGATGAATGGTACTATAGAGCATGGATTAGACTCACTTAATCATTATACAAGTGAATAGCCTTGTGCTCTCACTCTCTGCTAATCAATTCAATCTCTAAAAAGATTGTGTACACGACTGTATCAGTGTGTTAAGAATGGTGCGTGTTTCATAGACTTTGAGGTTACACTACGTATAACCTCAAAGTTATGATTAGATTAGCTTGTTAAATTTTCTCGTACAGTGGATCATTCACACACCTGTTATCAGCGTATAGAGAAGTTGGTATAAGCCGTAGGTTCTGTTTACACTACGTGCAAGGTTGATGTGGATATGGTTTTATCAGCTATTAGTACTCGGGTGGGTACACCCATGTTATGTCAAGGTATTGTTTTCTAGAGTTCATCTCGCACAGTGGTTGTGGAGGAATCATTTTGCACAATAGTTATGGGGGTCATACGCTGTTTTAGACGCAAAAACTGAAAAAATTAGTTATTCCATAATTTTGTTTGTAAGTGTCGTCTGCTTTTCATGTTAGACAAAAGGTTAACCCTTTACCTAGGATACACAATACAAAAATTTGTTATTTTGATATTTTGTTCTTTAAAATTTCCAAAAAAACCCATATCATGTGATCTCTCATTGGAATGAGCTCACATACGGCATTGTTAAAATCTTTTGAAAATTTCTTTTTTTTCAATTGCTCAATTTGTATATTACTTTGGCAGATGTGACAGATTTGCTTGGTAAAGGGTTAACCCAACAAAAAAGACAGATGATACCTACAGTACTGTGATCACAGAAGGTAGTCTATTTCCCGATCAGATTGGTCGTGGTTCAGCAGCACCAATGGGTTGAAATTTCATAAATAAAATATTGCAAAATCAAGAAAAACAAATACAAATAGTACCCGAGATCCATTGTCCTTGCATTTCTTTTTCTGTCATTCTACAGTGTAGACAGAGACTTTCAACCTAGTCAAAACCTGATCTGGTCAAAATTGCCTGGCCGCTTTCATTGTCCGTACTGTATTGTACAACATTTTTATCTTAAGAAATTAGGAAGTTTTTGGTATTTGCCTCCAAAACATAGCTCTTGACCTCTCATTAGAACATGTTTTATGGGAAAGCCAAGTCCATGAAGATTCAAGATTTTGAAAAAATAACATCAGAATGGCAATTCTGATGTACAGTCTGGCTGAATTTGGCTGTTGGCAAGATGAAAGGTTAAAAAAATAATGACAGAGAAAAATATGATCTCAGTGTTTGCCAGTGTAGTCAGATCAAAACATGAGCATACATTAACTCCCTGCAGGCTGCTGATAGATATTCTTGCCCAGGACATAAAATCTCCTGCCTCTGAAATAAATAACATTTGGGCACAATTAACCAAATTTCTCTCCTGTAAGTTGAATGGAGATTATTACCAATGATTTCTTTATTTAAATTTAGATGAATTTCTTCACAGTAGCCATGACTCGATTTTATGAAAAATATTTTGAAAATACTCAGAAGGTTAACTGGTTGTGTGCTAGAAGCCACTATCATGGCTCTATTGAAAAATGCTGAAAGTCACTTCAGTGGCTCAACACTGTTTGCACAGACTTGTTTTCAAAGCAGTAGAAAATAAACGTTTATATATGTAAAATTATTTTGTTACAATTTACTGGAGAGTGCCAATAGGCCCTCGCCAATAAATGTAACAAAATAATGGCTCATGAACAAAATCTTGGTAAAGTAAGACTTCCCTTACCGATTATATGGCATCTTTGAAAAAAATACGTTTCAAATCACCTTTGAAAAATAATTTAGCCCTCAACCAGTTAAGAGTTTAATAAGTTTTGTTTTCAACAATGTCACTTCAAATATGTTGTCAGATACAGTAGTGCAGCCATGGGGAAATTAGGGGGGGGGGGGGTGGACACATGACCCCCCACCCTAGTTTTCCTAAAAGATATCAACCTTATAAACATTCAGGTCTGGAATCCATAGAACTGGTGTATATGCTCTCACACTGATATTTCTTGGGTCATTTTTGATATACTTATACCTCTATTTTCTGGATGCTTAAGCCTTAGAAATTAACCAGCATCTGCCATTTGAAAGGAAAAGGTAATTATTCCAAAGGAAAATATTGGGCCTTCAGCTATGAGGAATTTATTTATTTATTTGAGTGTAACGACACTTTTGACAGCCAGGGTCCCCTCGTGTAGGAGAGTTTTATGGGTGGAGAAAGCCCGAGTACCCAGAGAGAACCACCAAGCAATGTTGAGCAAAAATCAGATGTCCACACAAGCAGGGTTAGCATTGACTGAAGACAAGTGGACCATCGACGTGCAGTATGCCTTAGTACACAGCACCACTGTGCCCCCACATGGGCAATCAGGATTAAGTGCTTTGCCCAAGGACACAACACAGGTACCCCTAGCAGGGATCGAACCATGGACCTTTTGGGTTGAAGTCCAATGCTGCAACCACTGCGCCACTATGCTCCCAGCTATGGGGAAAATATACTCTTTACCCAGCACTAGATGAAATGAAATGGGGAGGGAAATATTTCTTTCCCCAGTCATCTAGTCTGGCTATATCCCTCCTCACAAAACAAGTTTTAAGACTTCTTTTCAAACATCAGTGTACAAGGTATAACAAATATTTTACCAGATATTTGAACCAAATAAGAGGCCTGCATCGCAAAGTGCTGCTAATGCCATGGCCGCAAATTTTTTTAAGTCGAATGAGTGAAAAAGGACCATGACTCTGGAAAAAATCTGTAGAAGACACTCACGCTATACAGGTTTTGTAACCACATGATGCTCTAGCACCATGCCAAATATCATTCAAATCAGAGTAGCTGTGGCTGAGATACGAGGGAAAACGTTTGTACAAAAAGGGAATTTCAAAATTTCCAAGTCATAAAGTGCCACAACTCTGGAGAAAATGTGTGGAAGAAACTCACTCTAGGAAGGTATCATTACCTCCATGTCACTCTATCACTGTACCAAGTTTAATTCAAGCTACACAGGAAAATGTTCGGATGAAAGGAATTTTGAATTTTTTAAAGTTGATAAAGGACCATAACTCTGGAAAAATGTGTGGAAGAAACTCACGCCTTATAGGTATCGTTCCCCCATGATGCTCTATCACATCACCAAATATTATTCAAATCAGAGTAGCAGTGGCCGAGATACAAAGGAAAATGTTGGTACAGACGGACAAATGGAGACGAACAGATGGACAAACGGAAGGAGGTCTCCACTAGATACTCCCTCGACTTTTCGAGGGCATAATAACTTGATAACTTTCAAAAATATCTAGAAAAATGATGTAGATATGGGTTAATTTGATAAAGTAGTTATTTCTCTCTAATGATTTTTTGCTTAAAAATAGACAACAGATAATTGATGGTGACAAGTGTTGTTCAGAAATGGTTTTACCAGTGCTGACTTGTTGAGATACTCTGTAGATGGCTCTCTTTGCACAGACTTCTCAGGATATAACAATTTCTTTCATTTCACAGTCCAAAATATTCCTCATATTGAACTAAGTTATAATTTGGGCTCCCATAGGGAGCCCAAATATGAACCCAGGGACTTGGCTTGAACAAACGTGAATCTCACCTCCCTAAGGATACTGCACTCCTAATATCAAAAGATTCTGAATACTGGATCTGAAGAAAAATATTTTTAAAAAATATTCCTCATGTTGAACTAAATTATAATTATAATTTATAATTTGGGCTCCCACAGGGAGACCAAATATGAAGCCAGGGACTTGACTTTAACAAATTTGAATCTCACCTCCCTAACGATACAGTTTACCAAATATCAAAAGATTCTTACTGGTGGATGTGAAAAAGATTTTTAAAGAATGTTCTTCATACTGAACTAAGTTACAATTCAGGCTCCGACAGGGAGCCCAAATATGGACTCAAGAGACATGGCTTGAATGAACTTGAATCACACCTCCCTAAGGATGCGGAATACCAAATATCAAACATTCCGACTGCTGGATCTGAACAAGAAGATTTTTAAAGAAAATTCCTCGTATTGAACTAAGTTATAATTCAAGCTTCGACAGGGAGCTCAAATATAAACCCAGAGACTTGGCTTAAACAAACTTGAATCTCACGCCCCTAAAGATGCTGCATACCAAATATCAAAAGATTCTGATTGGTGGATCTGAAAAAGAAGATTTTTAAATAATATTCCTCATACTGCACTAATTTAAACATTTGGGCTCCCATAGAGAGCCCAAATATGGACCCAGTGATTTGATTTCAACAAACATGTGAAACAATCTTTCAAAGCTGTTATAAGTGAAATCTGAAAGCTTTTGGGGCAGTGGTTTGGAAGAGGAAGAGTCTTAAAGTTTTCCCTATTACCCATAAGTGTTAAAAAATGCTGACTCAGCATTTTTTCAACGTCCTTGACCCAATGGCACAGGTAAGTACCCTATGATAAAGCCGATAGCAATTTTTATTGACCATTCCATTCTGTTGGTCCCAAGGAAGCTTCACACCAAAATAAGAATTCTCAGTGCTGTGTAGTTTTGGAGATATGGGCATTTGAATTTTTTCTATTTTAGGCTCCTGTGGTTCCCATGGGGCATTTTGACAATATCTTTTGGCATAAATCAAGTACTTATGACCCATTAATACCTCAGATCAAATTTAGTTCAAATTGGCCTCTAGGTTTAAAAAATAGAAATTTTTGGCAGGGCAAAAATTCTTGCCCCTCCCGTAATGACGACAAATATTGCCCCTCGAACTTTCTCTTGAACAAACTTGAGTCTACACCTCAAAATGAAGCTGTATACCAAATATCAAGTCTCTGCTACAGCTGGTTCATTAAAATGTGGCCTGTGGTTTGGGGAAAAAGACCCAAACATCACCTTCATGATGGACACTGGACAGCGGATGACGGACAAAAAGTGATCAGAATAAATCACCATGACTTTTAGTCAGGTAAGCTAATAAACATAATTTGGGCATAACCAAATTTCTCTCCTGTAAATGGAATGGACTAGATTTGATTGATTGATTTATTTATTTAGTGGGGTTTAATGACACTTTTGACAGCCAGGGTCACCTTGTGTTGGACAGTTTGATGGGTGGAGAAAGCCAGAGTACCCCAGAGAGAACCCCCGAGCAATGGCAACTGTCAGGCTCCCCAACATACTACTAACTCCACACAAGCAGAGTTAGTATTGGTTGAAAACAAGTGCACCATCAACCTGCAGTTCGCCTTAGAATACGTCACCGTGCCCCCCACCTGGGAAATGGGAGTGCACCATGCCCCACCTGTGCAATGGGAGTGAAGTGTCTTGCCCAAGGACACAATGCAGTTGCCACAGGTGGGATTCGAACCGAGGACCTTTGCCATTGCCTGCAGCCTGCACCTCTACCTACTGAGCCACCGCGCAACTACCAGATTTGATAAAAAAAAAAAAATTTGAAAATACTTAGTGAGTAAACTTCTAACATTCTATTAGTGCAAAGAATTTTATCCAATCACTCTGCTTTTCTCGTTTTAACTATGAATTTAACCAATTATAATCTTGTTTGACAGAGCTCGTTGAGCTCTGTCAAACAAGGTATATTTGGTTAAATATCAAACTGCATTATGGGAAATATTTGCTGCAGAAAACATTGCCCTTTTGACATCAGTGTGCCGGGGGTTAAGACAGTTTGGGTTTCTTTTTTGGTTTAACACTTTCAACATCCAGGGCCACAACATGCCAGACAATTTTAAGGATGGAGAAATCCAGAGTAACTGGAGAGAACTGTCAAGCAACTGCCAGACTCTTCAACTCACTAATTCTGCACAGGCAGTGGTAGTATTCCTAAGTACACAGCACCACCATGCCCCACAAGAGCACTTGGGAATGATTAACCCTTTACTCAATGCACACAATATCAAAATTTATTATTTTAATTATTCTCTTTTTTTTAATTTTTAAACAAATTTTCAGCAAAACCATATCATGAGAAATCAATGAATGACTGAGAGTGGTGGCTGAGTGGATAAGTGCACTGATCTCTCTTGCCAGATGTCCAAGGATTGATCCTCGATCAGGAAAACTTCTCAGGGTGTCGAAACTCTGTCAGCACCAATTGTGGGGATGATGCTGTCAAAGCATATCATCCTATCGGGTGGTGTAAGTAAAATGGCTGTTCTCTGAGCAGAGAGATACACACTCCATGCAGACTAAAGATCCCTTCATAATATTTGAGAAGAGCTAGGCCACAAAGTTGCCGCTATGAAGGTCATCCCACATACCTGTGCCATTGGGTCAAGGACTCGTGTTAATATAAGTTGCATAACTTGCTCACCAATTCTTGTAAAACAAATAAGCTTAAGAACTGTTGTATACCAAATATGAAAGCATTCTGACTCTTGGATCTGAAGAAGAAAAACTGTAGCAAAATTTCTTCATACCAAGTTAAAATTTGGGCTACCATAGCAAGCCCAAATATTAACCTATGGACCCGATTTGAAGAAACTTGAATCTGATCCCCCTAGAGATGTTGTATACCAAATATGAAAGCATTCTGACTTGTGGATCTGAAGAAGATTTTTAAAGAAATTCCCTCATATTGCACTAAGTTCAAATTTGGGCAACCATAGCCAGCCCAAATATATATCTAGGGACCCAATTTGAACAAACTTGAATCTGATCCCCTCTCCCCCACCCTAGAGATGTTGTATACCAAATATGAAAGCATTCTGACTGGTGGAGTCTGAAGAAGAAGATTTTTAAAAATTATCCCCCATATTGCACTGTTAAAATTTGGGCTTCCATAGGAAGCCCAAATATTAACCTAGGGACTTGGTTTGAACAATCTTGAATCTGACCCTCATAGCAATGATGTATACCAAACATTAAAAGATTCTGACTGGTGGTTCTGAAGAAGATTTTTAAAGAATATTCCCCATATTGCCCTAAGTTAAAAATTTGGGCTCTTCTATTGAGCCCAAATATGAACCAATGGGCTTATTTTAACAAACTTGTATGACTCCTCTCCACCTCCAACCCCCACTATAGATGCTGTAAACCAAGCATCTATAGTGGGGGTTGGAGGTGGGGAGGACCACTGGTTTTGGAGAAAAGATTCTAAAAATTTTTTTGCAAATATACTGACTCAGCATTTTTTCAATGCCTATCTGCAGAACACCCTAACATAACAGTTGGCAACCTTTTTGGGGGGGAGCACTGGTAGACTGTTGGACTTCCATGCTAGAGGTCCCGAGTTCGATCCCCGTCCGGGATGACCCACGTTGTGTCCTTGGGCAAGGCACTTTATCCCGGTTGCCTACATGGGGGCACGATGACGCCGTGTACTGGGGTGTACTGCACGTCAATGGTGCTTATGTCTTCAACTACTGTAACCCTGCTTGAGCGGAGCTTGAGTTAGAATGTTGAGGAGCTGACAGTTGCTCGCCAATGCTCGGTGGTTCTCTCCGGATAATCCGGCTTCCTCCACCCCTAAAACTGTCACGGTCACAATTAGCCATTGTGCATAAGTATGTGACCTTAAACACCAATAAATAATAAATCAATATAACCTTTTTTTTTACCATTCCATTCTACTGGTCCTAAGGATACTTAACACCAAATAATATCTCTCTGTTCTGTGTGGTTTGGGAAATTAGGGCGTTAGAAAACATTTCTATTTTTAGCTCATGGGGCTCCCACGGAGCATTTGGAAATTGTTTTTGGCATAAATCAAGTACTTAATACCTCATATCAAATTTGGTTCAAATCGGCCTCTAGGTTTGGAAAATAGAAATTTTGGGCAAGGCCAAAATTCTTGCCCCTGCCGTAACGATGACAAATATTGCCCCTCAAACTTCTCTTGAACAAACTTGAGTCTACACCTCAAAAGGAAGCTGTATACCAAATATCAAGTCTCTGCTACAGCTGGTTCATGAGAAGATTTAAAAAAAAATTGGGGCATTTTGGCCCCACCTCCTCAATATGAGCAGAAACCCAAATGCCCCTATATAACCACTACTCATGTGAAATTTCAATAAAATGTGGTCAGTGGCTTGGGAGAAAAAGACCCAAAAACCACCTTCTTGACGGACGATGGACAAAAAGTGATCAGAATAGCTCACCCTGACTTTCAGTCAGGTGAGTTAAAAATGTTTAAAACCACTAAAATGGAAGCCTGGTTTTCACCTTGCAGCACACAAAGCCTTCTGGTTGTAATAATTTTCTTTGTTTCATATTGCTGCTGGAGAGTGTCAACTGAGGGTGCAATGATGCATTTATGATGTGATCAAGCCTGGAAATGAGCAAACTGCAGCAGGGTAGAATTACTAAATTTATCCTCTGTGAACCTCAATCTGAATCAAGGTCTCAGACCAAAACAGAAAGAGATACCCAGAGGATAAATTGGGGGATTCTAGCCCACTGTATGGGATAGCATCAGATATATCACCCTCTGGGGACCTCATTCTGCAAATGACAGATTGCTTATTTCCTGAATAGAAAAATAGAAACAAGACAGTCTAACGACATCCATATCCCCGCCGAATTTTATGTCATGATAGGAGTAATCTCATTATTGACCTGGACATGTATTCATACCCAATGATGTCACTCACCAAATATCATTAACTTCTTTAATCGCAACTGAAGATGTCATCCAAAAACCTGTAATTTGGGGCAATTCAAAATATAGAAGAGCTATAGCTCTGGTAAAATTATTTGAATCAAAACTTCCTTTTCATATGCACATGTACACATCATACTCATACTGTCTATTTATTTATTTATTGGTGTTTAAGGTCACATACTTTTGCACAATGGCTAATCATGACCACAACATAGAGATAAAGTCAAGGTCAGTCAATCGTTTATACCCCATGTTGCCTATTTTAGAGGGCTTGCACCCCAAGCATTAGTGACTGGGTCCTATTTTACCAGTGAAAAAGAGCTTGTTTACCACAGTAAACAAGCACTGCTTCAGTTCACGGGGGGACTGCCTATCAAGTTTCATAAAAAGCCAATGCAGGAGGAGTTAAGTAGCCAATATTTGTGATGAAAATTTTGCTATTACCAAGGGCCATAACCACACAAACTTTTTCACCTCGAAAATTCCTGACCACATGTGCATCTACACTTGATACTGATACTTCAGACCAATTTTGTAAAAATCCAACAAGAAATGTAGGAGTAGTAAAGAGGACAAGCCTTTGTGATGGAAATTTTGTTATTTACAAGGGCCGTAAGCACGCAAAATTTGTTGCATCGAATATTCCTGACCACATGCACATCTACACTTGATACTGATACTTCAGACCAAGTTTCGTAAAAATCCACTGAAAAATGTGGGAGAAGTTAAGCGGACAAAGTTTGTGATGGACAAACAGACAGACAACACCATTTCAATATCCCCCTCCCAACTTCGTCTGTGGGGGATAATAATAGGACACGGTAGGATATAAAGCACGATATATGTACTGTTTATTGTAACCTTTAGTTTACCATTTAGGCTTAAAAAAAGTTTAAAAATCTCTTTCTCAGGCCCTCCTGCATGGTCTTTTTGGCTGCCACCTGCTCTCTTTTTATACCAATGCAAACTTGAAAAAAATTAAAATTAAATGGTTTATGTCTGATATTTTACCAAAGTTAGCAAAATTGATAAATTTGTCCCCTGAGTGCAATGAGGCTTTTTCAGCATTGCAAAGTCCTCTTGCACTCAAGGGACAAAAATCACCAACCATGCTATTCTGTAGATTAAGAGGCCTAACACATAAAACAAACCAAAAACATAATTGATGGCAAAGAAATAATAACAATGAAAGTGTCAATGACACTGTAGCTTAACTTGTGTGTTGTATTTGATGAAAAGGATAATGTTCAATGTTTATGAAAGGATTATGAAATAAGACAAGAATGGTGATAATTGGGAATATGTTCATTTCTGGTCCCTTTTAGATAAAAATAATATGAGGTGTACACTGTACTAAAGAGCTGATGGATGGGTTAATACGACCTCACAGTTAATGTATGTGGCCCTCACAGTTAACGTATATTAACGAAAGTTACCAAGTTACAGTGAAATTATTCCAAAACGAGTCATCCTATCAAGTTACATTGAAATCCCTTCATAAATATGGCCTGTAGACTGTGCTAAAGGTTTTTGGGCTTCAGGCCCCTGTCAAAGGGGACGTTCTCATCTAGACATTATATGAAGTCAACCTGCCAAGTTACAATGAAATCCCTTCATAAATATGACCTGTAGACTGTACTAAAGGTTTTTGGGCTTTGGGCTCAGGCAGCCATCATGGTTGAATGATCACAACCAAAAGGGGACATTCTCATCTGGGCATCATCTGGAATGATCCTACGAAGTTACAATGAAATTCCTTCATAAATATGACCTGTAGACTGTGCTCAAGGTTTTTGGGCTTCGGGCCCCTGAAGCCATCACAGTTGACCCATCACAACCAAAAGGGGATGTCATCACCTAGGCATTATATGGAGTCAAACTAACAGGTTACAATGAAATCCTTCCATAACTATTACCTATAGACTATGTAAAGGTTTTGGGGTCTTGGGCTCGGGCAGCCATCAAGGCTGAATGATCGCGACCAAAAGGGGACGTTCTCATTTAGACATTATTTGGAGTCATCCTACCAAGCTACAATGAAATCCCTTCATAATTATGACCAGTAGACTGTTCTAAAGGTTTTCGGGCTTCAGGCCCCTGTAGCCGTCACAGTTGCCCAATCGTGTCCAAAAGGGGACGTTCTCATCTAGACATTATATGAAGTCAACCTACCAAGTTACAATGAAATCCTTTCATAAATATGACCTGTAGACTGTGCTAAAGGTATTCGGGCTTCGGGCTCGGGCAGTCATAATGGCTGAATGATCGCAACCAAAAGGGGACATTCTCATCTGGGCATCATCTCGAGTGATCCTACAAAGCTACAATGAAATCCCTTCATAAATATGACCTATAGACAGAGCTCAAGATTTTCAGGCTTCAGGCACCTGTAACCATCACAGTTGGCCAATTACGACCAAAAGGGGATGTCATCATCTAGGCATTCTATGGAGTCAACCTAACAGGTTACAATGAAATCCTTCCATAAATATGACCTATAGACTATGCTAAAGGTCTTTGGGCTCGGGCAGCCATAAAGGCTGAATGATCACGACCAAAAGGGGACGTTCTCATCTAGACATTAGTTGGAGTCATCCTACCAAGCTACAATGAAATCCCTTCATAATTATGTAGAATGTTCTAAAGGTTTTCGGGCTTCAGGCCCCTGTAGCCGTCACAGCTGCCCAATCGTGTACAAAAGGAGGCGTTCTCATCTAGACATTATATGAAGTCAACCTACCAAGTTACAATGAAATCCCTTCATAAATAGGACCTGTAGACTGTGCTAAAGGTTTTCGGGCTCGGGCAGCCCTCCTGATTAAATGATAGCAACCAAAGGGGACAATCTCAATCTGGGCATCATCTGGAGTGATCCTACGAAGTTACAATGAAATCCCTTCATAAATATGACCTGTAGACTGTGCTCAAGGTTTTCGGGCTTCGGGCACCTGTAGCCATCACAGTTGACCAATCGTGACCAAAAGGGGATGTCATCATCTAGGCATTATATGGAGTCAACCTAACAGGTTACAATGAAATCCTTCCATAAATATGACCTTTTGCCTCTGCTAAAGGTTCTTTGGCTTGGGCACCCATTAAGGCTGAATGATCACAATCAAAATGGGACGTTCTCATCTAGACATTATTTGGAGTCATCCTACCAAGTTACAATGAAATCCCTTCATAAATATGACCTGTAGACTGTGCTAAAGGTTGTCGGGCTTCGGGCCCCTGTAGCCGTCACAGTTGCCCAATCAGGTCCAAAAGGGGACCTTCTCGTCCAGACAATATATGAAGTCAACCCACCAAGTTACTATGAAATTCCTCAATAAATATGACCAGTAGACTGTACTAAAGGTTTTCGGGTTTTGGGCTACGGCAGTCGTCACGGTTGGCAGATCATGCCCAAATGGGGAAATTCTCATCTAGACATCATAAGGAGTCATCCTACCAAGTTACAATGAAATCCCACCATATTAAACATGACCTGCAGACTGTGCTAAAAGTATTTGTGTTTCGGGCTTGGGCAGCCATCACGGTTGACGGATCATGCCCAAAAGGGGACGTTCTCATCTAGGCATTATACAGAGGCATCCTACCAAGTTACAATGAAATCCCTTCATAAATACGACCTGTAGACTGTGCTAATGGTTTTCGGGTTTTGGGCTCGGGCAGCCATACCAGTTGCCCGATCGTGACCAAAAGGGGACGTTCTCATCTAGACATGACCCCAAACCTGCATATGAAATTTCGTGACGATCAGACAAGAACTGCAGGGTGTAGTCAACGCTAAAGGAAAATGTGAACAGACTCACAGACTAACAGACTTCCGCACACGTGATGGCAATAGCTTATCTTGACTATGTCAAGTTAAGCTAAAAATAAAGAAGAATACAACAGCCCTTCCCCTCCACCCACCCACCCAATGCAATTTTACAAATGAAAGTGTCAGTGACACTGTAGCTCATCTTGTGTAGGACATGTACATGAAAAGTTTGTGACACAGCAATGACACATATCTGGGTAATGACCTGATAACGAGAAAAGAAATCTCCATGGGGTTAATGTTACAATGGGGGGTCCTTGTATGGTGCACCATAAGCCAAATGTTGGCAAGTGTTTTGGCCTGTTTCATTCAAACCTTTCTAAGGTTGATTCATACCAATTAATAACTATTTGTCCAGTCCTTCTTAAAATATAGGTATTTTAATTTTTTATCTTTAGTGCATAGGGTTCCTACGGGTGAGGAGGTCTTATTTTTTTCATTGGAAATAGAAAATCGGGTTGTGCTCATGTTTACCCTCTCAAAACAACAGCAAATCATAACACAGGAACTCGGTTTCAACACATTTCAATAAACACATCCTAGGGATGCTGAATTCAAAACTTGTTTTCATCCCAAGGTGATGAGAAAGGTACCCAAGATGTTTCATGAAGATCGATTCATAAATACAGTCCCTAGCCTGAGCCGTATTGACATGTGTACTTACTGTGTATAAGTAGCACTGAATAAATCAAAGTTAATCCAATTTGCATAATTTCTGCATGAGAAAAAAACCGGTATTATATGTGATGTATTCCATGTTACTAAACATTCAGACAAAAATTTATTCAAATCAGAACTTTCATACAGAAGTTCTGTACAGAATACTGATTGAACTAATTTCGGTACAAAATGGCAGCCTGTGGCCATCTTGAATTTTGGACAGCACCCAAAAATCCTCATTCTCGTCCCACGATGATAACAAAGGTACCCAAGAAGTTTTGTAAAGATCAGTTCATAAATATGGCCTCTAGCCCTAGCTGTATTGAATTCTTGATGGATGGACAGACAGACAGGTCATGACAAAACCTCAGATTTGACTACGTCAAAGTTGAGCTAAAAATGGCCTGAGAAAAAGGTCTACTTTGTGGGGCCTTAACCACCAGAAAATGTTTTTTTATGGTTTTTGTTTCACGCAGAATTTTATCAGTTTAGCTTTAGAAATACCGTCAAGTAACACTTTTGGAAATTGGGCACTCTGCCCTTTTTTAACAGTGTTATCACATGGCAGTATTTCATCGTCGAAATCAAGAATACACACGTCATTGTCTATTGAAGTTTGAGGTCACTTCCAGGATCTGTGGCTATATCGTGACATCAACACAAATATAAAGTCAAGGTTTGTCAATCATTTATACCTGTTCCGCCCATTTCAGTTAGACATTCAATACAAGGTCTTATGTTATCAGTGAGTGCAGAAAATATCTACCATAGTATATGAACACCGACTCACTTTCAGTGTTCTCACATAGAAAGATCACTGATTTCAATACAACTGGATTGCTTGAATGTCAGCAAAAAACATGGCCACTCAAACTGCTCCCTAAGATGGCAACAAGTCAATCACAGTAATAACTCCTCCCACGATGTTTGTAACATAACAGCTTTCACGTCAACAAATGCCAAGGTGTTTACCTTATATGAAAAATAATAACACTAGTTCTATTTTAAGATACATTTATTTATTTATTTATTGGAGTTAAACAACACTTTTGATAGCCAGGGTCACCTCATGTCGAACAGTTTTTTGGGTGGAGGAAACCACAGTACACAGAGAGAACCACTGAGCAATGGCAAGCAACCGTCAGTCTCCCCAACAGACTAACTCCACACAAGCAGGGTTAGTTTTAAGATACATCTTGATGCATATTACTGAAATTATAGAAATCCAAATTTTGCTATCGGCTTTGTGAGCTTGCACTAGAGTGCAAAGCTGAGAACATGCGCAAGTTTGCATAAGCTTGTATTTGTTCCAATTACGGGCTTGCAAGCTCATGCAAGCTCATGATGATCTCATACATTTGGGATGAGCTCACTGTAGCTCGCAACGAGCTCATGCAAGCTAGAGGCCATGAGCTTGTGCAAGCTTGTTGCGATCTCAAATTAGTTATAAGGTTAACTGGTAGAACACTAAATTATTTTTCAATAGTCATTTGTAACATGAGTATTTTTTTCCAAAGATATCACTACCAGCAAAAGGAGCCTTAGTTTAGCAAAATATTGCTCATAATTGTAAGAGTTTGCACTTGTTGTAAGCTCATACAAGTTTACATGAGCTCACAACAAGCTTGCACAAGCTCACCACAAGCTCATAGCCACATAACGCTTGTATTTGTTCAAATTACGAGCTTATGAGCTTGCAACAGAAGCTTGTGTGAGCTCATGACAGACGCTCTTGCGAGCTAGGAAATTAAGCTGGATCTTTAATGAGGGAAATTCCCATTCTCTTCATCTTCATGTTACTTCACTTTCTGTATACATCTATGGGAGAATGTGGCTTCTGCATGGTTAATATACAGGGAAATTCTGCTGATAGCCACTCATGAGCAGAATGTTTGGTTCTTTTATGATTATTTGATCCTAACCTTTTGAATTTGAGAGGCAGTTTTTCCAGTCTAGGAACATGATACATAATAATTTCATAAAGTAGTATGTCTGCTAAGTGAAGGTGTGTGCATCTTGCCCCGCCATTATGTATATGCTATTCTCATTGCAAATTCTACTTTGAGAATTGTCATCAATCTTGGTTCTCGGTATTCCAATTTTGTAAGTGATGTTTGTGTGCTTAGTTAGGGTATTTGCTCAAACTTGGGACAAATATTCTTCACATCTGTCCTTCACTGTTACAGATATTGAGTTGTGGTCCATAAGAATTGTTTGGTGAGGGTAATGAATCAATTCTTACTGTCAGGACGCTACGTACAGACTGAATACGGCCTTACATTGTAGGTCAGCTAGTATGATTACAGTCTTAACATTGATTATTACTGGCAAATCTAATAATTATGGCATCCCCATTTAAATTTTAATATTTCATTCAATTTTTAATTATAAAACATAGCTTATAACTCCTTATTGAAACAAGCTCAATGAGTTTGTTCCAATGAGGGGTTAAAAGCAATATTTTTGATGCAAAAATGAAAATGTTTCATTATTCATGAATTTATTTTATAAGTCTCATCTGCTAGACAAATTAGTAAACAGGTTAACTGGTTGAGTTTTAAATTACTTTTCAATAGTCATTTGTAACATGAGTATTTTATTCCCAAGATATCACACGACCAGCAAAAGGAGCTTTAGTTAAGCAAGATATTGCTCATAATTGTTTTGTTGCAATTTATTAGAGAGTGCCAGTTCAGTATCTTGTTTTTTTTTTCATTCCAACTGAATACTCCTATTTGTTCTGTGAGTCCAAGTAGTATGATGGGACAAAATTGCAGGTTAAAATTTAGGCCCCTGTGAATGCTAATTTTTGGCTCGATTAGAATACCGAATCGAATCTTAAGGAAGATTCAAATCCAAATCAAGTCTGAAGTGTTAAATATCTAGTAAAGCCACCAACTGCACAATTTTTCGTGATGGCAAATAAAAAAAAGGAATATTGGGAGTGCCAGTGTAAATATATCAAAAGATGGTTGATACATTTACAAGCACATGAGTATTATGCAATCAAAGATTATTATCAATCCAACAGGAGCACATCGCAACAAAATGATAAGTAGTTTAACTGCACATTCTCACTCCCATTATATTGATGCAGCAAACAGAACACAATCGCGCTAAACATTCTTTACTTATTTTTTGTCAACCACTCGGTGTCTCAAAAAGAGAACAATTTTCTGCCATTTTACCTTTCGTATTTTGGATTAGTCACATTCTATGGGGCTTTCAATTTTTAGTCACAGTGTGTGAGCACATGTTCACGCCATGACATAATATTAATGTATATAATGTAAATAAATTGAGTAACACATAAAGGCATATGAGTTTCAATAGTCGGAATTCTGAGTCACATTTGATTTTATTATTATATTGTAATTCTTTGTCGATTTAAAGATAACAGTCGCCAACTCAACGAGTTCAGATTACAATTCTATCAAAATGAATAAAAATGTTCTTGTACCCGGTTATTACATTACAATCGTATATTAGTTCTTGACAACTGTATTGGAGGGAATTCATCAATAAAACATCGTAGTCATAACTATAACAAAACTGTGCCATGGATTCGCAATTTTGAATACCCATCGATGGATTCAAATCAAATCAAATCTCACAGGATTCGAATCTGAATCAAACCTCAAAGCCTCGTAGGGATCTATTAAAATTTGTGTATTCTGACTGTAGTTTGTAGGGGGTTAAACATACTCGACTGAGATATTATCACAAGATTTTATACAATCTTGCTTCTATGCAGTCAGTGTTAATTTATGTTCGGTATTTTTATTCCCTTGCAAAAACTGGGTAAAAGTCACCCATCTTCACAGCATTTATCCTCCTACCATTTTTATTTGAAACACTGTTTTTACATGGCGTAAACACTATATCTGTAGTGCTGACAAACAGCATGTCTTTCCAGAGAAGTATTAAAAATCATGTCAACTTGTTCCCTTCCCTATGGGTTAACAAGCTTTCAAAGAATAGGCAATTGTTGCATAATGAATTTACATTTAGAACATATTAATTAACACACAAAAGAAGCTGTTCAGATGTAATATCAGTGTTTATGGGAAGTTCCAACTGGCCTCTCTCCAAATTGTTCTATTCACAGTTTACAGTTCTGAAGATTAAGCTATTTAGTGAGGGATTACAACCCAGTTTATGAGATAACTTTACAAGCAAAACAATTTAATTCTCGGGAAGCAACAGTGAAAAACTTTTCAGACATGTAATGATGAATATAATTGCTTCAAAAGTATTTTCAATCTATCAGAACATTTAGGTTATAAATATTACATATGCTTAGTATCCAAATTCCAATTCCAGAAGATATATTTATAAAATTAAAATGTCTGAAATTTAAACAAAAATGCTCGAAGGGAATGACACAAATATTTCAAACAGTCACTGGCCACTTAAAGGAGAAGACAATTTTTTTCCTTCCACTTGTTGTGCACTTTCTTTACAAAATTTATATTTTCATTTTGTATTTTTTTATTTTGTTGAAAAAAGTAGCACCTTGTATCTCAGTATGCCCCTGTGTTTTCTTATCTATCTAGTTCAAAACATACAACTCTTTCTTATTTCGTAATCAATTGGAACAGTACAGTTTTAGGTCAGTTGACTGAATTAGCCCACTCCAAGATATTTATTCACCTGCGGTAGGATCAGGGAAATAAAAATTTTAACTGTTACTGTGCTAAATTAATCTTAACTTTTTATTCAACCCTTTATCTAATGCACATGATATCAAAATTTGTTATTTTAATAATTTTTAATCAAATTTTTAAAAAATATTTCAACAAAACCTTATCAGGTGATCCTCTCATTGGAACAAACTCATCGAACTCATTCCCCTGAGGGGTCACATGATATGGTTTTTTTAAAAATAATTTCTTTCCAACTGCTCAGTTTGTAAATTATACGGGCAGATGCGGCCAATTCATTAGGTGAATGGTTAATGAAACAGGCAAATACACAAAACTCCTTATTCAATTTTTTTTAAATCTTCCAAACCACGATTTATATCAGCTTATTGGAAGACTTTTTTGAGCTGGGTCCATGAGGGATCACAAGTTAAAGTTTGGGAGTAGAATATAGAATATTTCAGTCTTTTAGAAAAATAATTTAATATGGTCATCAACAACTTTGGCAGGATGGAGGGTTAAATTACAATTTGAAATGTGCATACTTTTTTAAAAATTAATAATAGCTTTTAAATTGCAATTGTATCAGATTCTCCAAATAGATATAAGTTATAAAGTGTATTCTTGTTGAAATACCTGATTTTTACTTTTATTTATGGTTCCCTACACTTTTTAGTATAGGCATGATAACTGTGCAATGAAACCCTGTTAACACCTACTACTCTGGTAGTGCAACAGATTTCTCCAATTACTCTGTTTTTCTCTTGTTTAACTATAGGTATATTTAGCCAAATATACCTTGTTTAACAGAGTGCAGTGAGCTCTGTCAAACAAGGTATATGTGGCTAAATATCAAACTGCATTATGAGAAATATTTGCTGCTGAAAGCTTTGCAAACAAAGCTGAAAACATTGCTATTAGAGTGTGAGGGTTAACTGCATAGCACTTTGACAGTAGAAATTATTCAAACGACAGGAGTTTTCAATTAACCGAAATCTGGTCAGTTTCCTGTATTCTAGAGATAAACTGGGCATTTACTCTATTTGGTCCAGTTTGACAGAGCTCGTGGGTGATATAGTAGATTATTTGCCTTCATCAGATGTACCGAGACCAAATATAGTTTTTATAAACATGGAGACTTTTGTTATTGTCTGGGTAATTTCTCGACATATCATCATTTTTTTAATTCAATTAACAGGAGGTTACTCTGTAACCTCTAAGCAATTAACAGGACAAATTTGTGCTGAAGGTATGGTAAATGGTTTTGTGTTTGGGAATTATATTCAATTAATGTTGTTATCCAATTATAACAAATTAAGAGGGTCCCACTGAATAACACAGAGTCAGTTATAGGATTCTTTCACTTGCCAAGAAAAATTAATTATGATGAATTGTAGTTTGATTTTTTTTTTTGTTGTTAACCCTTTTTTTTAACACAGCTGAAAGACCACATGCAAAACAATTTTTGAGTAACTAAAAATTTTCATCTTTTGCCTTTAAAACAAAACTTAATGGCTCTTCACTGGAATGAGCTCATTCCAATGAGTGGTCAAAAGTCATGTTTTGTCTGCAAATACTGAAAAAGTGATCAAATCAGAAGAGATTTTTGTAAATTACACTGGTCATATCGAAGTGTTAATGAAATGAAGAATACCAGAATACATCCAATATGTATATGTACCAAGTGATTCCTTAGATTTCTATTTTTTTCATTAGTACTTCCAATAAAAGAATTCAATCAATTATATATTAAAATGAAGAAAATCTGACTGATGGAAGATTTTGATGAAAAAAGTCAGTCAAACACAGTAACAAACTTTGCTAGAAAAAACATTTTGCAAGAATTTCATTTCCATTATGCTTGACAAAGGGTTAATGAAATGAAGAATACCAGAATCCATCCAATATGTTTATGTACCGAATGATTCCTTCGATTTATATTTTTGGCATTAGTACTTCCACTAAAAGAATTCAATCAATTATATGTTATTTGCAAGAACTGGATCAGCTCTGTCAAAGAAGAAATTTATTTATTTATTTATTTATTGGTATTTAAGGTCACATACTTCTGCACAATGGCTCATCGTGACCGCAACATGGATATAAAGTCAAGTCCAGCAAATTGTTTATAGCAATGTTTCCCATTTTAAAGGATTTCCACCCAAGCAGTGGTTATCAGGTCCCATTTACCAGTAAAACAGAGCTTGTTTACCACAATAAATAAGTACTGTTTCACTTTGCGGGGTTCCCATGGGGGTTAAACAAACAAGATATGAGTGAATTCTCAGTGCATAAGAATATAAGAAATCAGCGACAAAGCAAATTTATAAAGGCTTATAAAACAGGAGATATGCACAGGTCAGCCATAGCTGTATGCATGGGGTATGGCATTTATCCATGGAAACACATGGACACCCATTACCTAAGGAAGTGGATATCCATGTGCTATTGCAGATAAAAACATGGCTCCTGGTCGCAGATGCTTCTAAAACAAAGAGGTGCTCACTTAAGAAAGTTGTTCAAAGTTGTTCACAGAAGGATTTACGGTCACATTCATCACTGATGGTTAGTTAACACTACAAAGGACTGAAGTCATGCAATTATTCAAAACTCTTTGTTTATGTCAGATGATTTAAATGCCCAAATTTCCAGTTATGCTAAAGAATGGCCTGTCTTTTCAGAGATCTGGAATCCTAATCCCTGTTTTCCAAGGAAGGTGATAAACCTTGCAGATCACTGGGTGATTTTTCTTCTTTTGCTGAAAAATGAGTTGTCAAGGATTTCAATCGATTCTATGTAAACAAGTGTTTGACCACCGAGGTGGTATTAGTCCCCTACAGCGCTTTTGTGACATAAGGTGCTTTTGTCACAGAAGACACTAGAGTATATAAGCATCTTGGATTTTGAAAAAAAAATATTGAGCACGCATAATCCCCTCACAACCCTTTATCCATGTACCATATATGAAAGGCGTAGCTTGAACCATGTTGGAGGGAGGGGTGGTAACATAAAATAGAGAAAAAAGCTTAAAAAACACAACAAAAATGGCCACCATTCTGCCATCTTGGATTTTAAAAAATAAATATTGACTGTGCATCATCCCCTCAGAACCATTTATCCATGTACCAAATATGAAAGGTGTAGCTTGAAGCATATTAGAAGGAGAGGTGGTAACATAAAAACAGACAGAAAGACAGAGACGGACAGACAGACAGATGTTAGATTTTGAAAAAAAAATATTGAGCGTGCATAATCCCCTCACAACCCCTTTATCCATGTACCATATATGAAAAGTGCAGCTTGAACCATGTTGGAGTGAGGGGTGGTAACATAAAATAGAGAAAAAAGCTTAAAAAACACAACAAAAATGGCCGCCATGCCCCATCTTGGATTTTGAAGAAAAAATATTGAACGTGCATCATCCCCTCCAAACCCTCTATCCATGTGCCAAATATGCAAAGTGTAGCTTGAACCATGTTGGTGGGATGGGGTGGTAACATGAAAATAGAGAAAAAAAAGCTTAAAAAACACAACAAAAATGGCCGCCATTCCGCCATCTTGGATTTTGAAAAAAAAGTTTTGAGCGTGCATCATCCCCTCAGAACCATTTATCCATGTACCAAACATGAAAGGTGTAGCTTAAAGCATGTTGTAGGGAGAGGTGGTAACATAAAAAACAGACAGACAGACAGACAGACAGACAGACAGACAGACAGACAGACAGACTGAGTGCAATCCTATAGTCCCCTTACGGTTCCCGTAGGGGACTAAAAAGAAATAAATATTCACCAAATTGCCCCCAGATGTGTGCATACCTGGAGGGTGGAGGGGATGTTAGATGGGTGATATTTTTTATGCGTAAAATCACTCAAATTCCTTCAAAACCAATTTTTTAAGTAAAAAAAGATAATAAATATTCCCCAAATGGCCAATCCTATGGTGCTTAACTGGGTGAACTAAAATGAAATTAAAAATTTTGTTGTATAAAATCACTCAAAATCCATAAAACATCATTTCAAAGCAAAAAAAACGGAGATGTGACTGTCCCAGATGGGCCTGTCCATACCCCCCACCGTCATGATTAGTCTAAGATAAAAAAGGTGTATAACTCCAGCAAAAACAGTCTAATCAAAACTATAATCGCAGGTGCATAGGTTCCCATGGTCGTGAACATCCATACCAAGTTTAAAGGAATCGACAAATAAACATCTTAGAAAATCTCCAGACAAAATCATGCATTCTAAAACAAAAAGGGGCATAACTCTGGCAAAAAAAGTCTGAACAAAATTGTAATTGCAGGTGCACAGGTTCCCATGAGAGAGAACATCCATACCAAGTTTCAAAGGAATCGACCCATAAACATCTGAGAAAATCTCTGGACAAAATTCACGCATTCTAAGAAGAGAAGGGCATAACTCTGGCAAAAACAGTCCAACTGAAACTATAATTGCAGGTGCACAGGTTCCCATGGTAGTGAACATCCATACCAAGTTTCAATGGAATTGACCCCTAGCCACCTGAGAAATCTCCAGACAAAATTCTAGGAAATTCCAGAATTCTAAGATGAAAGAGGGCATAGCTCTGGCAAAAAAAGTCTGATCAAAACTATAATCGCAGGTTCAAAGGATCCCATGGTAGTAAACATCCATACCAAGTTTCAAAGGAATCGATCCACAAATATTAGAAAATCTCCAGACAAAATTCACACATTCTACCACGGAAAGGGGCTTAACTCTGGCAAAAAAAAGTCTAATAAAAACTATAATCGCAGATGTAATGGTTCCCATGTTAGTAAACATCTGTACTAAGTTTCAGAAGAATCGACCCATAAACATCTGAGAAAATCTCCGGACAAAATTCTAGGTCTGATATTTCAAGTTGGAAAGGGGGATAATTGTGGAAAAAAATAATCCGACCGAAACTATTATATCTGGTGCATAGGAACCCATGGTGGAGAACATTCATACCTAGTTTCGAGCAGATTGGTCCAGAAAATCTCCGGACAAAATTATATTTACGAACGGACCCAGACAGACTGACAGAAAAGGTGATTCCAGTATACCACCTACCACCACTCCCCCCCCCCCCCCCCCCCCCCCACAACTCATTGCAGAGGGTACAAAAAATAACCCAAACATTTGCCCACCCTCACAACCCAAAGGGCCTTAAGCAGTCTTTGGTGCCTCTGTTTGTATAAAAGTTAATCTTATCCACCAACAGAAACATCTGGTCAATTTTGACCACAATCAGCTGCCAGTCATGGGCAGAATTCTATAAAAAAAAAAAAAAAAAAACAATAGTAAATTTTCCATAAAGTAATCCCCCACTCCCCAAATTAGTTGAGCATAATGCCTCAAATAAGCCATAATCTAGAAGTCAAATTAATGCTATGCACTAAACATCAAATCATTCTTTTTGTGGATCTGAAAAAACTGAACTATCATGGGGCATAACTCTATTACACTTGGATAATGGTGGAAATTGAACTTCATTAAAAACAATCACTATGTCAAGTTCCAAAAATATGGGTTGAAAAGTGAGCAAATAAGTTTACTACCAGGTGAAGTGAAATGATGAAAAAATTGAATTAAAAAGGGGCATAACTCCAGTAATTACAAATCGATAATCATCAGGAAGATACTAAAGTACATCAGTATGTGAAGTGTCCAAAACTTGATTGAAAACTGAAGGAATCAGTGTTCACAAGAAGCTGAAATGAAACAATGCTAAACTGAACTCCAGTAATTAACACATGTATATTGGTGAAAGTCTAACTTTATGGAGAACTTACTGGAGAAAATCACCATGTGAAGTGTCAAAAAACTGATTTAAGTAATCACATTGTTCACTAGAAGCTGAAATGATATAATGGTAAATTTAATTAACAAGGTGCATAACTCTAGTAACTACACACAGATGATGGTGAAAATCGAACTTTGTCATGAACTTATGAAAGTATATCACCATGTGAAGTGTCAAAACTAGAACTATCACTGAAGGTGATTAATACCCCCGCTTTGGGTTTTTAGAGGAATGCACTTCTGATCATGTAGGCGAAGGCCATAAGGAAATGTATACATAAAGATCATTTTTTGTTGTTGAAATTTGTATTTGCATGTGGCCTTCCACAGAACAGCACTGAATACTTAAAGAGCCCACACATATATGGTTTACATTTGGAAAAACACATTTACAATGTGCAACATGTATTCAAAATCGGTTCATTAATGTAGGAGGAGTTGCACACACAAGAATCCCATTTGAAAACCCATAATAAATCCAAGTTAAAGGGAGATAACCTGGTTAAAATTGCTGCAGATCAAAAATTTGGGAATATGCGTATGTTCACTTAGTTGTGATAATGTTTGAAAGGTTTCGTCAAAATTGATTGATAAATGTAGGAGGAGTTGCACGCACAAGAATTTCATGTAGAAACCCATAATAAATCTAAGTTAAAGGGAGATAACCTAGTTAAAATTGCCACAGATCAAAAATTTTGGAATATGCGCATGTTTACTTAGTAGTGATGATGTCTGTAAACTTTTGTCCAAATTGATTGATAAATGTAGGAGGAGTTGCGCACACAAGAATTTCATGCAGAAACCCATATTAAATCAAAATTCAAGAGAGATAACCTGGTTAAAATTGTCGCAGATCAAAAAGTTTGGAATATGCACATGTTCACTTAGTAGAGATGATGTTTGAAGGGTTTCATCAAAATCGGTTCATTAATGTAGGAGGAGTTGCGCACACAAGAATTTGTTCGAACGGAAAGACATAATAAATCTAAGTCAAAGGGAGATAACCTGGTTAAAATTGTTGCAGATCAAAAATCTTGGAATATGCGCATCTTCACTTAGTAGTGATGATGTCTGAAAAGTTTTGTCCAAATTGATTGATAAATGTAGGAGGAGTTGCACGCACAAGAATTTCATGTAGAAACCCATAATAAATCTAAGTTAAAGGGAGATAACCTAGTTAAAATTGCCACAGCTCAAAAATTTTGGAATATGCGCATGTTCACTTAGTAGTGATGATGTCTGTAAACTTTCGTCCAAATTGATTGATAAATGTAGGAGGAGTTGCGCACACAAGAATTTCATGTAGAAACCCATATTAAATCAAAGTTCAAGAGAGATAACCTGGTTAAAATTGTCGCAGATCAAAAAGTTTGGAATATGCACATGTTCACTTAGTAGAGATGATGTTTGAAAGGTTTCATCAAAATCGGTTCATTAATGTAGGAGGAGTTGCGCACACAAGAATTTGTTCGGATGGAAAGACACAATAAATCTAAGTCAAAGGGAGAAAACCTGGTTAAAATTGTCGCAGATCAAAAATCTTGGAATATGCGCATGTTCACTTAGTAGTGATGATGTCTGAAAAGTTTTGTCCAAATTGATTGATAAATGTAGGAGGAGTTGCACGCACAAGAATTTCATGTAGAAACCCATAATAAATCTAAGTTAAAGGGAGATAACCTAGTTAAAATGGCCACAGCTCAAAAATTTTGGAATATGCGCATGTTCACTTAGTAGTGATGATGTCTGTAAACTTTCGTCCAAATTGATTGATAAATGTAGGAGGAGTTGCGCACACAAGAATTTCATGCCGAAACCCATATTAAATCAAAGTTCAAGAGAGATAACCTGGTTAAACTTGTCGCAGATCAAAAAGTTTGGAATATGCACATGTTCACTTAGTAGAGATGATGTTTGAAAGGTTTCATCAAAATCGGTTCATTAATGTAGGAGGAGTTGCACACACAAGAATTTGTTCGAACGGAAAGACATAATAAATCTAAGTCAAAGGGAGATAACCTGGTTAAAATTGCCACAGATCAAAAATCTTGGAATATGCGCATGTTCACTTAGTAGTGATGATGTCTGAAAAGTTTTGTCCAAATTGATTGATAAATGTAGGAGGAGTTGCGCACACAAGAATTTCATGTAGAAACCCATATTAAATCAAAGTTCAAGAGAGATAACCTGGTTAAAATTGTCGCAGATAAAAAAGTTTGGAATATGCACATGTTCACTTAGTAGAGATGATGTTTAAAAGGTTTCATTTTGTCCAAATTGATTGATAAATGTAGGAGGAGTTGCACGCACAAGAATTTCATGTAGAAACCCATAATAAATCTAAGTTAAAGGGAGATAACCTAGTTAAAATTGCCACAGCTCAAAAATTTTGGAATATATGCATGTTCACTTAGTAGTGATGATGTCTGTAAACTTTCGTCCAAATTGATTGATAAATGTAGGAGGAGTTGCGCACACAAGAATTTCATGCCGAAACCCATATTAAATCAAAGTTCAAGAGAGATAACCTGGTTAAAATTGTCGCAGATCAAAAAGTTTGGAATATGCACATGTTCACTTAGTAGAGATGATGTTTGAAAGGTTTCATCAAAATCGGTTCATTAATGTAGGAGGAGTTGCGCACACAAGAATTTGTTCGAACGGAAAGACATAATAAATCTAAGTCAAAGGGAGATAACCTGGTTAAAATTGTCACAGATCAAAAATCTTGGAATATGCGCATGTTCACTTAGTAGTGATGATGTCTGAAAAGTTTTGTCCAAATTGATTGATAAATGTAGGAGGAGTTGCGCACACAAGAATTTCATGTAGAAACCCATATTAAATCAAAGTTCAAGAGAGATAACCTGGTTAAAATTGTCGCAGATTAAAAAGTTTGGAATATGCACATGTTCACTTAGTAGAGATGATGTTTGAAAGGTTTCATCAAAATCGGTTCATTAATGTAGGAGGAGTTGCGCACACAAGAATTTGTTCGGATGGAAAGACACAATAAATCTAAGTCAAAAGGAGAAAACCTGGTTAAAATTGTCGCAGATCAAAAATCTTGGAATATGCGCATGTTCACTTAGTAGTGATAATGTCTGAAAAGTTTTGTCCAAATTGATTGATAAATGTAGGAGGAGTTGCGCACACAAGAATTTCATGTCCGGAAAGACGTACGGACGGACAAGATAACCTGGTTAAAATTGTCACAGATCAAAAATCTTGGAATATGCGCATGTTCACTTAGTTATGATGATGTCTGAAAAGTTTTGTCTAAATTGATTGATAAATGTAGGAGGAGTTGCGCACACAAGAATTTCATGTAGAAACCCATATTAAATCAAAGTTCAAGAGAGATAACCTGGTTAAAATTGTCGCAGATTAAAAAGTTTGGAATATGCACATGTTCACTTAGTAGAGATGATGTTTGAAAGGTTTCATCAAAATCGGTTCATTAATGTAGGAGGAGTTGCGCACACAAGAATTTGTTCGGATGGAAAGACACAATAAATCTAAGTCAAAGGGAGAAGACCTGGTTAAAATTGTCGCAGATCAAAAATCTTGGAATATGCGCATGTTCACTTAGTAGTGATGATGTCTGAAAAGTTTTGTCCAAATTGATTGATAAATGTAGGAGGAGTTGCGCACACAAGAATTTCATGTCCGGAAAGACGGACGGACGGACGGACGTACAGACGTACGGGGCGATTCCTATATAGCCCCCACTTCTTCGAAGCGGGGGTATAAAAACTGATCGGAAATAGAAGGAACCATAGTGTTCTCAAGAAGGTGAAATGAAAGAATGGTAAATTTAACTGACAAGGGACATAACTCCAGTAAGTTATGCATGGATAATGGTGAAAATCGATCTTTGCCAAGATCTTACTAAAGTTTATCAACATATCACATTTCATATGAAGCTGTTAATAAATGGAATGGCAGTGTTCACAAAGGTAAAAGACACAGGGAACCACAGACACATGGACAAAGCCAGTTTTAAAGTCCTTACCATCTTGTAACTGGGGTAAAAAACAAATTATGAACTTACTGTCCATGTTAGGAATAATTCTGGGCAACAGAGAAAATATGCCCATCCGCTGGCACTGCGTACTTATATAATGTAGAAGCCCACCATTAGGTACCCTAGAATGGACTTTCTGGGCCTACTTTTGTGTCGTTGGGCCCAGTTTTCATTAAACTTGGTGGTAAATTGCTATTTTTGTGGGGTCTAGTAATAATTATTTTTGAGGCATTCACAGGGCCTTTCAGCCCAGGCCCCAAATAAAATGCAAGGCCTCCATCCAAAAGACATGTGGACAGATCTCTGTCTAAACAATTGACTACTACATTCAACCTGGAGCAGGCCTGTCATTTTCAAAATTCCAGAAGGGCCATTATGGTTTGCCTTAAATGTCCAGGCCTGGCATTCTGAAAAATTTAGGGGGGCTAAAATATCTGAAATGATCTAGGAGAGCCGATGGCTCTCCTCATTTTTTTTTTTTGTTACATGGAAGATAGTTGAAGCAGGATATATGAATCGGAATGAAGTTAACCAGACATGCTCTACCCATAAGGTTGCACGGTGTAATTTGGATAGTTGTAATACATGTTACTTCAAAAGTTACTGTGAGGAAGTCGTCGGTCCCGACATGCCAATCATTGGGTTGTAGGACAAATGCCCCCCAGACAACTGTCCCCAATCCAAAGTTGCACAATCGGACAACTGCCCCCTCCCTCCCCCGTGTATTTGGCATCTACATGTAGAACAACTGACCCCAGTCCAATTGGCACCTAGGGCGACTGCCCCCCACCCCCTCTCCCCACAGTCCAGTTGGCAAGCAGGAAAACTGCCCCCACCCCCAGCCCGATTGTCAGCCAAGACAACTGCCCCCAGTCCAATTGTCGCCAGGACAACTGCACCCGCTCCAATGTCAGTCAGGACAACCCTCCCCCTCCACCCCCCTCACACACACACACCCACCCAAATCCAGTGAAATTGCCCCCGGCTGTATTCCAAATTTGGAGTCACAGTCTGTATAATAATTTTTGGTTTCCTACGTCAGGACGTACCAAACCAAAAATTATATTACGGACTGTGGGTCCAAGTTTGGACTACCCCAACTACTTCAGTAATACTAAGTTTTTTTTGCTTGTGAGCATGTTTCTTTAGGAGAATTTGTTATCGTTATCCTTTGAATGTAATTCCTTTCCTTATGAGGCTTGGAAGAAAAAAATATAGAACTGACGGAATAACATTGTAATTAAAATATTAAAATAAGATACAACTTTATTTGAGTGGTGCTAAGAACAAATGTGTGTGTGTGTGGGAGGGGGGGGGGTGGGGCAGTTGTCCTGACTGATAAATTGGACTGGGGGCAGTTTTCCTCACGGATAATTCAAGTGTGTGTGTGGGGGAGAGGGGGGGCAGTTGTCCTGTCTGCCACTTGGACTGGGGTCAGTTTTCCTGTCTGTCAATTAGACTTGGGGGGGGGGGGGGGGGGCAGTCGTCCTCACTGCCATATACATTGGGGAGCAGTTGTCCGTCTGTGCATTTTTTGACTGGGGGCAGTCGTCCAGATACCCAATCATTGTTCATCTTCATCCCATCAGATAAAGTTTTGAATTTCAGTACATTGGCACGTGAACCAGCTGTTCATGATGCCTAAGATTTTCTAAATGGTCCTGGAATAACACATTTTTTACTCTTTAGTTTTTTTTATTCATCGCATCCGAAATCAATCTTGATGCGGCAAATAAAAAAAACGTGAACACTCTTAAGATGGGGACGTTTTTCGGAAATTGTACGTCAATAGACAGGCCTATCAAATTTGCGTTGATGGAATACCGTCACTCCACGTGGTTGTCACTTCAATTCTTTGATATGTGATGTCGTTCAATTGGAATGTAAGTTGGTTTTGAAATGAGGCAGTGCTGGAATGTAATAGAAACTGTACATACCGATGAAAAATGAAACCAATCAAATAATTCTCGTGGGCAGGTGATGGTGACGTTTCGAATATTTGCAAAAATTCACAAAAAATCAGACATTGATAACCTATTGTCATGACAACCGAAAGTGAAAGTCAAAACAACAGAGGTTTATAAAAGAGTTCAGTGATACTTCATGTAACTGACGAAAGTAACCGCCAAAATAAATTGAGGTTTTCGGCAACTTAGGTTAAGTGATGCCTTGTGAACCTGACGAAAGATGGTAGTGATACAGTAACCGCCAAAATAAATTGAGGTTTTCAGAAATTTAAGTGCTGTCTCTCCGAAACATATCAGAATTGATTCGCTACACACGCGTATTCATGTGATGTTCCGAATTTGCTTACTGTTGTTAATCTTGGTTATGGTGTCAATGCATATTCAACACAGTTAGGAATACTACCGTCTGCACCAAAATAAGAGCCATTTATGATACTGAAGGTCACCTAAATTATTCCACAGTCGTGTGTTTTATAGTTTACATGAAAGAATAACAGGGACGAAATAAAAACAAAAAATGAGATAACCTTCTGATTTTCACTGGGCTGTGACACACAAAAGTAAATACGCGTCCTTCAGTTTTGAAGCTGAATTTTTCAAAAGTGTTATACTTATCTTTGTGCACCCAGGAGAGCGAAATTTCGCTGACCTTAATAGTTCTAGGTGCACGTTAAGGCGCGCAAAAAAATTGCGCGCCTGAAAACGCCAGGCCTGAATGTCTAAATTCTGGGAATGAACACTATGATACATTTGTGTATATAATCTCAGGTTTTCGTGTGTATGAAATAAAATTACTCACAAAATGATTTGGGGGAGGGTTTGTTTTATTTATTCTGCCCATCCGAGAAAGAGATAAAAGTTGGAGACAGGGTGATCAATGAATGCAGTGACGAATTGTGGGATATTATTTTCGTGGAAAAGGTCATGGCAGTTATGTGTAATTGTTTTTCCTCGTGATGAGCCATCCATTATATCTTTTTAATCAAAATAATAAAATAACACTGTGCATGTTTACAAAAAATGCTTTATTAAAGATATTGGTTTCAGCTCAATCAATGAATACCCTCAAGCTTATTCAACTGTTAATTGCTGAAAATTATAAAAGTACATGTAACCACATTGTGAATTTGTCAACAGTTTACAAAGTCATAGGGCAGGAATTGTGCTTTGTTGCCTCCTTCTATCCACAAAGATTGCCATTTGAGACTTTTTTTTTACTTTAGGCTGGCGACAGTGGCCCAGGGTGATCGCTCCCCTGAAAATGACAGGCCTGCTGGAGGTCCATTAGATGAAACATTTTCTTGTGCTTATGTTGTTGTTTCATATTTTGAGTTACTGGATAGACTGAAACGCCACTCTGAAAACAAGTGTTTTACCAGTGATGCATTTTTCAAAACACCCACTCAAACATTTGAGGTGCACTATTGGTACCCACTCTGATAGTTAACCTTAGCAGTTTTAGCTGTACTCTTTTTGACACTGCTTGTCTTGACATAAAGGAAGCACTGCTTTAAACTTCTGATGCAAATATCCAATCCTTTAATGTTGTTTGGTAGATTTACTGTGTGAGCTCTGTCAAGTAAGATAAAGTGGATGGAAGACTAGGATTTAATCCATAGAAACTGGGAAGTGAGCTTTACCAAAGCCTGCCAAGTTTGAGCATAATCCAAAAAGTGTCATATTTCTGATGAGATCTCTGGAATTGAGGTTCTTAAGTAGCTTTGGGAACTTGTTCTAGTTTGGACCTGCTTATAACATACATAATACTTGGCAGTTGAGTATGTGCGTAATGTTTTTGACTTTGGCTCAGTGCTGAAGTGTTGTATGTTGTTTGTTTATTGGGTTTAACAACACATTCAACAGCAAGCATCATATCTAGTCAGATAGGTTTACAGGTGGAGAAAATTGGGGTGTCTGGAGAGAACCACCATGCAATGGCAAGTAAATGTCAGACTCTCCAACTTACTAACCTGGCAGAGATTGCAGAGGTTGAAGGCAAGTGCACCACTGCAGTACACCTTAGTACACAGTGCCTCCATGCTGCAATGTAATCAGGATGAAGTGTTGCCTGAGGAAACAGTGCAGATTTCACCAGTTAGGATTGAAACACCAACCTTCCAGTTTTATGTCCAAAGTTCTAATCAATGAGCCACTATGCTCCTAGTGGTGATGGATGGGATTACTGGAAGATGGTGGGTCAGGGAAAAACGATTTATAGTTCAATTAGGAATTTTACTGACCACTTTGCATTGGAAATGGGGCAGAAATTTCGCCCACAAAAGGTCTTCGATTAAACACTGAAGACACAATATCACCACTACTAGGAACTGACCAAATTCTGGTTAACAGAAAAGTTCTGTTAATAGAATATGTTCAACTGGGTTAGTTGATATACAACTAATATAGGTTCTGTAATACTGAAACGGAGTAAAGTGAATATTTTGGCTGATATTGTACTTAAAAACGGAAGTTAGCAGATGTGATACCCATCCCCCCCAAAGAAAGACCCTGTGATTATTCAAATTTCAAATCGATCTCTTGAATAAGCCTCCCAATTTGATTTCATTCATTACCGAATCACAGACATGTGATCGAACAGAATTTGGCCACAATGAACAACAATTGTGTCAGGTGTTTCAAGTTTGACAGCACAGGAAACAAGCAGATACATTTCACCTACCCTAGAAGCTAACTCATACTTATTTATAACTAAGAGGGTGATAATAGCTCCCTCCCTTATAAGTTTTTTGGGTGACAGTATATTTTCATCCTGCATGATGCAATATTGACACAACATGACAATGATCCAAAAAGGTCCATCTCCATCTGATTTCTGCATAGTTTGTAGAATTTCCACTGAAGTCATGACATCATTATCTTTGCAGTATATTAAGCAGTACATAATGTTGTAAACACAGAATATCCCTGAGGTTTGAGCATGAATGATGCAAACTTGACTGGCAAACAAGCTAAGAAGTTCCAGTTTGTCCTTGACCCACACAATGTCTTCTTGAGTGCAACAAGGCACCAACTGCAATGTAAAAGCACTGCAGATGGTGCCTTGCTGTACTCAGTGGATGACAAACAACTGTCCAGACAATGCCCAGAGCAAGAGAGTGAGTGAATTATTCTTTGAAGAAACAGATGCAATCGGGTCCATGGTGAACATTTTATAGCATTCCCTGCATAATGTGGTGAAAATGGGAAGTCATCAACATTATTATTTAGCTAATTGGATTTATGAATTGATTTACAAATCTGTTGCCCGATTTAATTCAAAGTCAAATTTCCAATTTGAAGGGCTTTACACCTAACATCTTAAATAAATTCCTCAAATATTCAAGTCCAACAACTCCTGAAAACTGAACTGGACAAGGTCAATATTTCAATCAGCTCTCATCCTTAATGACCTGCACCTTAAGTATAAGAGAACTTAGGTGAAAATTGTTTGAGTTATTGAGAGATATAACACAAAATAGCAGAAAAATAGAAAAAGGTCAGAACAGCCCATCTGTTATGCAATGTAATTTGGGAACATTCCTGTAATTTGGGGAGACTGGTTACCACTGTCAATTTGGTTGAAATTTGAGGCCTAGTACCATGAAAAAAAACACAAAAGCTTCTGCGAATTTCCATCTCATGGACCCCAAGGGGCCATGAACTGAAAATTTGCATAATGTGGAAAAAAGGGAGGGTGAATAATGAGCAAAATGGAGAAAATAGATTAGGTTACATTCGTTATTACTGAGGGATAAAAGAATATTTGGTTTTATCATCACTTAAGAAGAGGGACAATGCAAAGCATGTGCCAATGCCCCAATCCGCCAAAGTCGAAAGAAAGAGTAAACAAGAGCACCACCTAGTGGAGCAACATACGCTCATCAAAATTGGAACATGCACAAGTTTCTCTGGGGTAAAGTTTGAAATTTTTGTTGACTCGACTATGTCTGTCCCCCCACCTCCAATCATTGCCCATTACCCTGCCCTGTCTGGGGTAAAGGGTAATTCACTTGTTTTCACATTTTCATATTAAGTGATCTGAGGTCTTCACAAAGTAAAAAAAATGGTAGCATCCATTTTATTCATAAGATAACTTCTAAAGCCCTGCAAGGCTGCTGTAGAAGATTCTCATCACCGTTTACAATGGTAGTGTCCATTCATTGACAGGTTAACTTCATTGATAATGATTGACAATAGGTGGTGCCAAGGAAAAGGACATTTTGAGGATCATAACAGCTATAAACGGAGAGGATTTTCATCATTTAAAAATACAACAGGCCCCAGGGGACCTGCAGGCACTCACCTGACATGGTAGTCTAAATATCAAACCAGGGACTTGAATAAGCTGCATATGCCCCTCCTAAGAAAAGCATATACGAACTAGATGAAGCGATTGTGCCCACACAATACACAGGATTTTCCTTCTATTTTCAGTTCCTGCACTTTTACGTCACAAAATTGAGATACACGCATAAAAAACATAATTTTTTCCCCAAACAAAATATTTTCAGGCTAAATTTTTTTTTTCTTCTTAAAACGCATAAAAAAATAATTTTCGGATTTTGGTCCAAAATTTTCCAAGTCCCACCCGGACCCCAAATTTTCAGTGTAAAAAAAAAAATTTTTTTTCTCTTAAAATTGACCGAAACACATAATATGGACCCAGGCAATTGATTTCAATAAATATGTGAAACAATCTTCCAATGATGTTATATGTGAAATTTTAAAGCTTTTGGAGCAGTGGTTTGGGAGAAAAGTAGTCTTATATGTTTTTCCCATTACCCACAGTGTTAAAAAATGCTGACTCAGCACTTTTTCAAAGTTCCCAAAAAGTACCCCATGATAAAACCGATGGCAATTTTTTTTTACCATTCCATTCTGTTGGTCCTAAGGAAGCTTCACAACAAATAAGAATTCTCAGTGCCGTGTAGTTTTGGAGATATGGGTGTTTTAATTTTTTTCTATTTTTAGCTCCTGCGGTCCCCATGGGGCGACAAGAAAAATTTTTTTTGCATAAATTAAGTACTTATGACCCAATAAGCCCTCATATCAAATTTGGTCAAAATTTGCCTCTCGGTTTGGAAAATAGAAATTTTGGGAGGGGCAAATATTCTTTCCCCTCCCATTACAATGCCAAGTATAGCCCCACAAACTTCTCTTGAACAAATCGGAGTCTACATCTCAAAAGGAAGCTGCACACCAAATATCGTCTCTGCTACTGCTGGTTCATGAGAAGAAGATTTTTTAAGATTTCAGCACACTTTTTGGGTGTGGCCCTACCCACGGGCGAGGCAACTTGATTTGAACAAAATCAAATTGCGATGTCATAACAAACTATTATCTCAAATATCAATTAAATTGGTTCAGCGGTTTGGGAGGACAAGTCGCAAACACCATGTTCATGGACGACGGACGGTGAGTGATCACTATAGCTCTCCTGACTGAAAGTCAGGTGAGCTAAAAATGGTGTTATCTGCTCCTGTCACATGCACAACGACAATTGATGATCAACATGGGTGCAAAGTTTGAACAATTAAGCAAGTAAAATGGAATAACTAGAGAAACAGAATTTACTGCACCCAGTAAATTCAAGTCTGTGTGAAAAAGGTTAAAGAATCAGGAATAAACTATACAGAAAGAGAATTTATGGAGGCTTATTTTCAGGAGTAAAATATTTTTAAACAAATCAGAAATGGGTTTTCGTTAACAGTATTTACAGATATTCATACTGGAATCAGAACAATTATTGATAAGAAACCAGAAAAGGCATACATGTGACCAGCATTCAAAGGGTTCGATACTCGAACCAGAAATGGACATTTTTGGCTCTGCCCACTAATTTGAGTGATGAAATACGTTCATAAACTTTTTAAATGCATTAAGGTGTAATAAAATTCATTTCCCAGTATTTCTGAATAATACGCACTTGATGACTTTGGTGACCTCTTTCAAGTAGACCCCTAGGTGACCTCCATGACCTTGACCCGTATTTTGAATTTCCATCAAGTGTCGACTCATTTGGTGTTAGTTCCAGGTCCATTCATCATACCACGATTAAGATATGAGCATGACCCACTTTCAAAAATGTTGGCTACGCCCACTTTTTTAACATAAAAATGCATGTATGGACCTCAGGAATGCTTTGGAGGGGGGGGGGTCAAAAAATGTGATTTCCAGCAATTATGAAAAATGCACTTAATGACCCCTAGGTGACCTCCTTGACCCTGACCCATATTTTGAATCTCCATCAAGTGTCGACTCATTTGGTGTTGGTCCCAGGTCCATAGGTCATACCACACTTTAGATATGGGCGTGACCCAATTTCAAAAATTTTGGCCACGCCCACATTTTTTTACGTCAAGATGCATGTGTGTACGTCAGGAATACTTTATGGATCAAAAAATGTGATTTCCAGCAATTCTGAAAAAATGCACTCAATGACCCCTAGGTGTCCTCCGTGACCTTGACCCATATTTTGAGTCTGCCTCAAGTGTCGACTTATTTGATGTTGGTCCCAGGTCCATATGTCATACCATGCTTGAGATATGGGCATGACCCACTTTCAAAAATTTGGCCACGCCCACTTTTTTACGTCAAAATGCATGTGTGTATCTCTGGAATACTTTAGGGGATCAAAAAATGTGATTTCCAGCAATTCTGAAAAATGCACTCAATGACCCCAGTTGACCTCCATGACCTTGACCCATATTTTGAACCTCCATCGAGTATTGACTCATTTGGTGCTGGTCCCAGGTCTGTAGGTCATACCACGTCTGAGATATGGGTGTGACCCACTTTCAAAAATTTTGCCACGCCCACTTTTTTACGTAAAAATGCATGTGTGTACGTCAGGAATACTTTAGGGGGTCAAAAAATGTGATTTCCAGCAATTCTGAAAAATGCACTCAGTGACCCCTAGGTGACCTCCGTGACCTTGACCCATATTTTGAATCTCCATCAAGTGTCGACTCATTTGATGTTGGTCCCAGGTCCATACGTCATACCACGCCTGAGGTATGGGCGTGACCCACTTTCAAAAAAATTTTGGCCACGCCCACTTTTTTATGTCAAAATGCATGTGTGTACGTCAGGAATACTTTAGGGGTAAAAAAATGTGATTTCCAGCAATTCTGAAAAAATGCACTCAATGACCCCTAGGTGACCTCTGTGACCTTGACCCATATTTTGAATCTCCATCAAGTATCGACTCATTTGGTGTTGGTCCCAGGTCCATACGTCATTCCACCCGAGATATGGGTGTGACCCACTTTCAAAAATTTTGGCCATGCCCACTTTTTTTTACGTCACAATGCATGTGTGTACGTCAGAAATAGTTTAGGGGGTCAAAAATGTGATTTCCAGCAATTCTGAAAAATGCACTCAATGACCCCTAGTTGACCTCCGTGACCATGACCCATATTTTGAACCTCCATCGGGTGTCGACTCATTTGGTGTTGGTCCGTAGGTCATACCACGCTTGAGATATGGGCGTGACCCACTTTCAAAAAATTTGGCCACGCCCACATTTGTTTACGTCAAGATGCATGTATGTACGTCAGGAATACTTTAGGAGGTCAAAAAATGTGATTTCCAGCAATTCTGAAAAATGCACTCAGTGACCCCTAGGTGACCTCCGTGACCTTGACCCATATTTTGAATCTCCATCAAGTGTCGACTCATTTGGCGTTGGTCCCAGGTCCATACATCATACCACGCCTGAGTTATGGGCGTGACCCACTTTCAAAAATTTTGGGGCCACGCCCACTTTTTTATGTCAAAATGCATGTGTGTACGTCAGGAATACTTTAGGGGGTCAAAAAATGTGATTTCCAGCAATTCTGAAAAATGCACTCAATGACCCCTAGTTGACCTCCGTGACCTTGACCCATATTTTGAACCTCCATCGAGTATTGACTCATTTGGTGCTGGTCCCAGGTCTGTAGGTCATACCACGCCTGAGATATGGGTGTGACCCACTTTCAAAAATTTTGGCCACGCCCACATTTTATACGTAAAAATGCACGTGTGTACGTCAGGAATACTTTAGGGGGTCAAAAAATGTGATTTCCAGCAATTCTGAAAAATGCACTCAGTGACCCCTAGGTGACCTCCGTGACCTTGACCCATATGTTGAATCTCCATCAAGTGTCGACTCATTTGGCATGGGTCCCAGGTCCATACATCATACCATGCCTGAGGTATGGGCGTGACCCACTTTAAAAATTTTTTGGGCCACGCCCACTTTTTTATGTCAAAATGCATGTGTGTACGTCAGGAATACTTTAGGGGTAAAAAAGTGTGATGTCTTAACTATGCTACATATAAATAACTATTTCTTAATAGCCAAATAGCCGACCGAGCAGCTTGGGCCGCCCGAAAGACGTTTATTTTCATATAAAACAATCTGTATTCAGCCTATATTCTGTATACAATAATATGTTATTAAACAGAACTGTAATGTATGCCCATCCTTGACGTAAAAAGCCGCCCAGGAACAACTAGAGATAAAATACCTTTTTTTTTTTTTTTTTAAAAGGAAAAATACTCTAGAAACCTGTGTCCAATAGCACGTGCTAAGTACGTCTCAGGGAAGTTACTGGACTTCCAACTTGAAATAAGAAAAGTGAAAATAATGTGACACTTTTAGCTTTCAACATGAATTTTCAGATACGATCATGAATTCAAAATTGACTGGTCCAAGCAATGGTGACGGCTAGAATTGAAAATACTAATTTTACCGCCTTCCACCAAATATCACATGCACCAAATCTACAAAACGATTGGTAGTTACAATAAACTATTTGTAACGTCACTGCTTTCCAATTTTCTAATTGGCTAACGATTTCCTAATTTTTTCATTGGTCCAAAACGACCAAACTAACATAAATGAACGTTGAACACAACGTAAAGACAAATGTTTTCCGCTATTCAACGAAACGCGGAAAAATAATATTCTTAACTATGCTACATATAAATAACTATTTCTTAATAGCCAAATAGCCGACCGAGCAGCTAGAAAAATCAAAGAACGGGCCTTCTTGAAAACACTTTGAATTCATGATCAATTTATTCTGATTACAAACCTAGAGTTCGAGAAACAGACAATCTTTCATGCAATGAATCTACTACATATTGATCCTAACTGCTGTCAGAACGCCATCTACCATGTCGCTTCCAACAGCGCTCCTTAAAGTCAGCATTAGCCGCTGCTGTTGCTCCACCTGAGCGTAAAGAATGTAATCCTAGATCTAAATCACCAACCACCTGTTTCAATTTTCCGACTAGTCTTTCTCGAACTGTAGTATAACGGTGACTCTTGTTTTTGTATATCAGTTTGGCCGATCCTTTTGATCTAACAACTTGTCTAAATAGAAAATCAGGACTTTCAATATTAATTTGAGCTGCATGTATATATCTCTTAAACATATTTACTGGACATGCCAATGTGGTTCCCTTTGAAATGAGAACCTCGTTACCTTGGCGAAATTGATCGCATTTACTTTTTCTGATATACAAAACCAAGTAGTCCTCTTTAAAAGTGATATCATTGCAGTGTAAAGACACTAATTCGTCAAACCTAAGAAAACCAGCAAATGCTATCAGAAGCATAGATAAATCTCTTAAAATGAGAAGGTCAGTGGACCCTTGGAATTGTTCACATAATGCAATCAACATATCAACAGTAACAGGAGCTTTCCTATGTACCGGTTTAGACAAAGAACGCTTAGCAGTTTGTTTTAAATTAGACACGCAAGAATTGTTCGTAGGGTCAGGTAAATTATTCAGTTCATGAGCCCATTTTATGGCACACACAGCAGCATTCACCAAATTAACAGAAGTCTGACTGTCCAATAAACTAGTAACATATAATGCAACATGGATCGGCTGAGCCGGTAGAGCACTGAAACCTTGTAAACAAATAAACTGTTCCCACCTTTTAAAGGCTTGAAAGTACTTTTTCACTGTGGCGTCACTTTTCGAATCAATCAAATAGACAGACATTTTCTTTGCTAGCTGGAAAAGCTCCATATTATTCAAACTGCCGCTGGCCTCTAAGTTGCTATTTATAAATGATTCAACTTTCAAGCCTGGAAAATAAACAATGATTGATAACAAAAACACCTCTTCCATCTCAACAATGAACACCTACTTGGGCACCTACTGGGGATCCTAATGCATCAAAACCTAATTTTGAAAGCTATCATTTTAAATGTTAAATCCTTGACTCCAAAAATACCGTTTCGGCCTCTGCCTTTAACTGTAAAATTATGTTGGGGAAGATTTCTGACCTCTTTAACAAAACTTGCAAAAATATTAGCTTTATTAAACAACATCAGCCAATATGGAGCCGATTTCCATAAAGGAATTATCAGAGAACATTTTGCTTTGTCTTTTTCCAGCTTTCGGATTGTTTTGACAATGAGACATGGAGGCGGGACTAACCAGTTATTCTCGTCTTTCCAACTACAACTAAAAGCATCAATAGCTTCAGTGCCAGGACACCAAAACCGTGAATTAAACCTTTTGCATTTTGTATTATAATCAGTAGCAAACCGATCTATGGAATGTGCACCCCAATGAGTGTCGATCTCTTGAAAAATAAAAAATTGTACACCCCAATCATCACAATCTTGTTGCCTGCTGAGCCAGTCAGCCTTAAAATTCAACTGCCTTGGAATCCATTCCGCATGCAAATTTATGTCATTATCCTTGCATACATCATGAATCTGTAAGGCTGTTTTCTGCAAATGAGACTTTCTGCTTCCCACTTCAAGTATTCTTGGTACATTTTTATTATCTGTCGATAACTTGATATTTTCACCACTGCACAAATGAACATAGTTTAATAATACTCTATGAACATCCTCTAGCTCTCTCCATGTGGAGCTCAAGCCACATACTTCAGGAGCCCAACTCCCAAAACACATTTTGTCACCACTATTTGGTTTTGTACTTACCCTCTGCGCTGCGCAGGAAAACAGGGTCTGCGACCCCAATTGTACAACCTCGTTCCCCTCAAATAGGGATCCCTCTCTCTGGGATATATAACCTCCATAACCAGTTTCGGATGCGTCCGTCCACATATGAAAATCACATGCGCCGCAACCATGCGAAACTGACAGGTCAACACCTTTCGCATTCAACTGAATGCAATTATCTTTCCAAAACACCAGTTCTGAAATAGCATCAGAATTTACAAACACTCTATGTTGCCAACTTGCTCTAGTATCTAAACATTTGTATATTGATCTGGTTTTAAGACTAACTAAGCCTCCATGTACAATCTGTGTCGCAATTAATTGACCAGCAATCCCAGCCAGCTCCCTGGCTTCAACTAAATACAAACTATCTCCGAGTTTATTCAATATCTTGTCAAGGCAAGCTTTTAATTTACTTATTCTTTCATCAGTTACCCGAATGATACCTTTGGAGGTATCCCAGATTAAACCTAACCAAACTATATTTTGACAAGGTACCCATTGACACTTCTCTTGTGCAACAAGGAAACCCAAATTTACTAAATCTGTTTGAATCTTACTACTGTCCGTTTCTGTTGAATCCAATTTTGAATTTCCACCTAACCCATCATCAAGAAACATGATGATTCTTATTTTGTTGTCTCTCCAGAATTTAACAACTTCTCTCATAAGCTTTGAAAAAATATATCCTGCAGTAGAAATTCCAAATGGTAAAACATTAAAAACATAATGCTTTCTTATACCATTAAAAAGCCATGAGAAACCAAGATATGTCCTGTCTGGCTTAAAAATTTCAATATGATGATATGCCGACTTTAAATCAAACTTAAATAAAAAGTCGCCTCGTGCAAACATATATCTGGCAATCAAAGCGTCCTCATATTTAAATTTAAATTTAAATAGGTAGAGATTTATATGCCTACAGTCTAAAACCAAACGAGGCTTCCCCGATTTTCCAAAAGCAACAGTAAGGGGGTTAACCACATGTGGAACTACATCTACTTCCGATACACACCCCAGCTCTGTTAATTTTTGAATTTCTGCCAAAACAAAATCGGAATTTACCAAAGCGGATTTATTATTTTTCATAAACAACTTTGTTGGGATTTGTAAAAAAGGTATGTTATATCCTTGCAAAATCACAGAAAGAACACTATCATTACAACCAATTTGTTTCCAAAACTCACAACAGGATTTTAAACGTCCCACCGGAGAAATGCGCTTTGAACAAACGTTATCATTTACTGCACGCTTATCAACGCCGAAGCCGACCACCTCGTTCAGCTTGGGTGAATTCATGCAATCTGGCTTTAACAAAAGATTTATTGAAGATTGTTTGCACTGTTCAATATCAGACAAAAAATTCGGTTGTTGAATTAACTCTTTTTCGTGCATATTTGAAAAAAAATTCATATCAACCAAAGGAACAATTTTCCCTGTTGTATCAAAATGAGAATCAACAATACTTATCTTATGTTGTAAACTGGGGCAAGCCGATCGCCAGTGCCCCCTCAATCCACATGCAAAACATTTTCCGGGTTTTTCTGAAGTCGATGTGACGGAGGCAGATGCCATATTCTTGAAAGACTGTGAATCCGTGTCACAATACGGTTTGGTGCGGAATTCCCGACGTTTCTTTTTTATTCTTTCCTCTTTCATTTTCTTAGTAGCTTTGCTCTGTGCCCTGTATATCCTTCTCTCGTCGTCCGAATCATCAGCGACAGGATTGGCTATGTACTCCTCTACGACTCTCCATCCGCTCTCACTTACATCGGCAATCTTAATTAACTTTTGGCGGTGTGTAATTAGGTCCATACCTTCAGTTACAGAAGCTTTTGCCTTTTCCACTCCTTCCATGGAGACTGGATTTTGAATCAAATGACTGTGTGCATCTGACAGTTTATTTAACACCTTAATATTATGTCTATACTGATCTTCACATCCTTTTTTGTTAAATTTATGTGTTTCTCCTAAATTCTGCTCTATTTTGGCTAACTGTTGGCACGAAAGTTCTTTTTGATTGTTGTTGATTCGATTTTCGAATGCTCCTAACTTTGAATCCAAAAGTTGCTTCATATTATCCAACAATTCATTCTGGGATACTTTAACAGCCTTTCCTACTTCATCCTGAACAAGCTTAGAAATATTTTCATCCATTATGAGAAAAAACCACAAAAAAACACAAAACATGACAAGACAAATTGAAAATTGACTGGTCCGGCTAGAATTGAAAATACTAATTTTACCGCCTCCCACCAAATATCACATGCACCAAATCTACAAAACGATTGGTAGTTACAATAAACTATTTGTAACGTCACTGCTTTCCAATTTTCTAATTGGCTAACGATTTCCTAATTTTTTCATTGGTCCAAAACGACCAAACTAACATAAATGAACAATGAACACAACGTAAAGACAAATGTTTTCCGCTATTCTACGAAACGCGGAAAAATAATATTCCAGCAATTCTGAAAAAATACACTCAATGACCCCTAGGTGACCTCTGTGACCTTGACCCATATTTTGAATCTCCATCAAGTGTCGACTCATTTGGTGTTGGTCCCAGGTCCATACGTCATTCCACGCCTGAGATATGGGTGTGACCCACTTTCAAAAATTTTGGCCATGCCCACTTTTTTTTTACGTCACAATGCATGTGTGTACGTCAAAAATAGTTTAGGGGGTCATAAAATGTGATTTCCAGCAATTCTGAAAAATGCACTCAATGACCCCTAGTTGACCTCCGTGACCTTGACCCATATTTTGAACCTCCATCAGGTGTTGACTCATTTGGTGTTGGTCCCAGGTCCGTAGGTCATACCATGCTTGAGATATGGGCATGACCCACTTTCAAATAATTTGGCCACGCCCACATTTTTTTATGTCAAAATGCATGTATGTACGTCAGGAATACTTTAGGGGGTCAAAAAATGTGATTTCCAGCAATTCTGAAAAATGCACTCAATGACCCCTAAGTGACTTCTGTGACCTTGACCCATATTTTGAATCTCCATCAAGTGTCGCCTCATTTGGTGTTGATCCCAGGTCCATGTGCCATACCACACCTGAGATATGGGTGTGACCCACTTTCAAAAATTTTGGCCACGCCCACTTTTTTTTACGTCAAAATGCATGTGTGTACGTCTGGAATACTTTAGGGGGGTAAAAAAATGTGATTTCCAGCAATTCTGAAAAATGCACTCAATGACCCCTAGATGACCTCCGTGACCTTGACCCATATTTTGAACGTCCATCGAGTGTCGACTCATTTGGTATTGGTCCCAGGTCCCTAGGTCATACCATGCCTGAGATATGGGCGTGACCCACTTTCAAAACACCCCCACGGAGAACCCTAACCCCCCAGGAATCAGAAAAATATTCAGTGCCGAGAACTTGTGGCTGTCTATCAGCATGCCAAAAATCAACGAGATAGGGCAATTCGTTTTCGAATTATCTTGCGGACAAAAAAGTGATGAGAAGACAGGAGAAGAAGAAGAAGAAGAAGAAGAAAAAAAAAAAAAGAAGAAAAATAAACTGTGCAAAAACAATAGTCTGTGTGTTTCACACAGACTAATAAAGCAAGTAAAATGTTGGAGTAGGTGACACAAAAGTGTAATGTGTCAAGTAGTAAAAGGGGCATAACTCTGGAAATACAAAACAGAGTTACCTACTCTTGGCACATGCACAACAGCATTTGGTGATCAACATGTGTGCAAAGTTTGAACGATATAGCATGTAAAATGTTGAAGGAGTAGGCGACACAATACTGTAATGTTTTAAGTACTAAAAGGAGGCATAACTTTGGAAATACAAAACAGAGTTGCCTGCTCTTGTCACATACACAAAGGCAATTGGTGATCAACATGTGTGCAAAGCTTGAAGAAAAAAGCATGGAAAATGTTGAAGGAGAAGGGGACACAATACTGTAATGTTTTAAGTAGTAACAGGGGCATAACTATGGAAATACAAAATGGAGTTACCTGCTCTCGTCACATGCACAACGGCAATTGGTGATCACCATGTGTGCAAAGTTTGAACAATATAGCATGTAAAATGTTGAAGGAGTAGGCAACACAATACTGTAATGTTTTAAGTACTAAAAGGGGGCATAACTCCGGAAATACAAAAGAGTTACCTGCACTTGTCATATGCACAATGGCAACTGGTGATCAACATGTGTGCAAAGTTTGAACAATATAGCATGTAAAATGTTGAAGGAGAAGGCGACACAATAGTGTAATGTTTCAAATACTAAAAGGGGACATAACTCTGGAAATACAAAATAGAGTTACCTGCTTCTTGTCACACGCACAACGGTATTTGGTGATCAACATGTGTGCAAAGGTTTGAACAATACAGCATGTAACATGTTGAAGGAGTAGGCGACACAATACTGTAATGTTTTAAGTACTAAAAGGGGACATAACTCTGGAAATACAAAACAGAGTTACCTGCACTTGTCACATGCACAATGGCAAATGGTGATCAACATGTGTGCAAAGTTTGAACAATATAGCATATAAAATGTTGAAGGAGTAGGCAACACAATACTGTAATGTTTTAAGTACTAAAAGGGGACATAACTCTGGGAATACAAAACAGAGTTACCTGCACCTGTCACGTGCACAACGGCAATTACTGATCAACATGTGCGCAAAGTTTGAACAATGTAGCATGTAAACCTTCGGAGGAGTAGGCGACACAAAAACTGTTTATGGACAGACAGACAGACTGACAATGCCATAACATAATACGTCAGTCAAAAATGAAGGGCGTATAAAAAGGGCCATAACTCTGGAAAACAATGTGTGGAAGAAGGTCTCGTTACACAGGTATCATTCCCACATGATGCTCTATCACAACACCAAGTATCATTCAAATCGGAGTAGCAGTGGCTGTGATACAAGAGAAAATATTGGTAGACAGACAGCAAGATGGATGGATGGACATTCTAACACGTTCTTACTTGTGGGTTTTTTCACATGTCAAACCCTAACCCCCACAAGGTCCAAAAATTAACCCCACAGTGCAAAAAATGACCCCACAAGTGGCCACTGTACTAACCCAACCCAACCCGACAACTACCACTGACCCTAAATTGTAAACCCCACAATGTACCTCTGCTAAGCCTGGATGACAGATGGTTGGATGGACAGGCAGATGGCTGAAGAGTCTTCACTAGATACCCCTTCAACTTTTTAAGTTGGGGGCATAAAAATTATCAGTCTTCTGAAGACATGTATCATATTGTGGTTTAACAAAAAGTAATAGAGGTAATATATTGTGCGTAATTAATTCAAAAATGTTAATAATTAGACTGATCTGCATGGAAGGAAAAGAAAAAAATTTCTTAACTTCAAACCAAGATAATTACAGAATACACAAGAGCAGTAATCATTAGCTTCCTATTGTTGCCTAATTGCTCTGGTTTTAATGACATTCTTACATGTGCAAATTCACATTCTAACAGTAATAACTAATAAATAAAACACAAATACCCCTCTCCCCTTAGCCTGGTGTCGGAACAGACAGACCCTGATGAAAGAGATTCCTTACGTAATAAGAAAATAACCAACTGAGAAGTCAATTTCAGCTGTGGAAATCTGTGCCAGGTTTTCAACTGTAATGATTTCTTCATGGTACTGTCAAATGAATTGGAGAAAAGAATTTTTTCTGGGATTCTATAAACTTCTTGCAAATTGCTCAACTATCTTCTGAAATAGTGTCATGGCAAATTACTTGAAAAAAATTCTGAATTCAGTTCTTGTTCAATTTAATCTCTAAAGACCTGGGTAATTTTTTCATAATTTTAAACTTCATGCAAAGAAAGATACAGTGGAGCCCTCTTAACTGGATATCTCCTTACTGAATAACCCTGTTAATTGAATAACTTCCAAACACAAAACCATTCACCATACCTTCAATAAAAATTTGACATGTTAATTGCACATAGATTATAGAATAAACTCCAGTTAATTGAATAAAAAATCTTTTAATTTGTTGAGAAATTACCCTAACAATCACTGCCTCTCCCCCCCCCCCCCCACACCCTTTCTTGGTTCAATTTGGTCTCAGTTCATCCAGTACAGGCATTTATTCTATTATATCTTGTTTGACAGAGCTGCACATGCTCTGTCAAACAAGATATAAAAGAATAAATGCAGAGTATATCTAGAATAGAGGAAAATGACCAAATCCATGTCAACTGAATACTCGTCTTAACTGAATAATTTTCACTGGCAATGTGGCTATTCTAAAAATAGGCCGATGAAATCGTCAGATGTGTACCCATACGCTCAACTAGTAGAAAGCTGTATGACGGAGGGCCACCACGGATGCCGACATTATGTACACCATACAAGGTATGGGTACATATAGAAATGGTTGGAGGAGTGTATAATTTGATGGATAAAGGGTTAATATCTCCAGATCAAATTATCAGATTTACATAAAAAACTATACAGCACAACACATCAGTAACCTGAATAAATATATAAAGTAACATGACAATCGGATTGATATTTTTTGAGTTATCTCATGCCAAAGGGATTGGAGGAATTTTCAATTTGAAGGATAAAGGGTTAATATCTCCGGATGAAATTATCAGATTAACACCAAAAACTATACAGCTCAGCACATCAGTAACCAGAACAAAATTATAAAGTAACTTGACAATCCAAACAATATTTTTCAAGTTATCAAATGCCAAAGGGATTGGAGGAATTTTCAATTTGAAGGATAAAGGGTTAATATCTCAGGACTAAAATAACAGATTTACACCAAAAACTATACAGCTCGGTACATCAGTAACCTGAACAGAAATATAAAGTAACTTGACAATCCAAGCAATATTTTTCAAGTTATCGAATGCCAAAGGGATTGGAGGAATTTTCAATTTGAAGGATAAAGGGTTAATATCTCAGGATTAAATTATCAGATTTACACCAAAAACTATACAGCTCAGCACATCAGTAACCTGAACATAAATAAAAAGTAACTTGACAATCCAAGCAATATTTTTCAAGTTATCGAATGCCAAAGGGATTGGAGGAATTTTCAATTTGAAGGATAAAGGGTTAATATCTCAGGATCAAAATAACAGATTTACACCAAAAAAATTTACAGCTCGGCACATCAGTAACCTGAACACAAATATAACGTAACTTGACAATCCAAGTAATATTTTTCAAGTTATCAAATGCCAAAGGGATTGGAGGAATTTTCAATTTGAAGGATAAAGGGTTAATATCTCAGGATTAAACTATCAGATTTACACCAAAAACTATACAGCTTGGCACATCAGTAACCTGAACACAACTGTAAAGTAACTTGACAATCCAAGCAATATTTTTCAAGTTATCGAATGCCAAAGGGACTGGAGGAATTTTCAATTTAAAGGATAAAGGGTTAATATCTCAGGATCAAAATAACAGATTTAAACCAAAAACTATACAGCTCGGCACATCAGTAACCTGAACACAAATATAACGTAACTTGACAATCCAAGTAATATTTTTCAAGTTATCGCATGCCAAAGGGATTGGAGGAATTTTCAATTTGAAGGATAAAGGGTTAATATCTCGGGATCAAATCATCAGATTTACACCATAAACTATACAGCTCGGCACATCAGTAACCTGAACACAAATATAAAGTAACCAGACAATCCAAGCAATATTTTTCAAGTTATTGAATGCCAAAGGGATTGGAGGAATTTTCAATTTGAAAGATAAAGGGTTAATACCTCAGGATCAAATTATCCGATTTACACCAAAAACTATACAGCTCGGCACATCAGTAACCTGAACACAAATATAAAGTAATTTGACAATCCAAACAATATTTTTCAAGTTATCGAATGCCAAAGAAATGGATACGGATGCCGGATGGACAGACAGACAGAAGGACAGACAGACAGATGGACAGACGGATGGACAAAGGATGGACGAACGACGGATGGTCACCCCGGATGCCGGTATGATGTGTATCATAAAAATGACTAGGTTCCACCACTGTACTTAGTTTATCAGTAGCCTCTAATCAAGTTCAGATATCTATTTAAGCACTAGTATCCGACTAGAATCCACAGCACAAGATGAGGTATAGCAGTACTAAATGAGAGTGTCAATGACACTGTAGCTCAACTTGTGTAAGATATGTATAAATGTATAATATGTAACACAGCAATGACATGTAAAGTATTGTAAAGGTCTGTACATTAATGCTGACCGTAGCCTGTAACAGATGTACAGGTAAAGTATTGTAAAGGCGGGTGACAGTTAGATGCCTCTAGCGAGAGCCGTATTGAAATGTGCACTTACTGTGCATAAGCAGCACTGAATAAATCAATGTTTGTCTAATTGGCCGGTGGTGGCCATCTTGAAATTTCAGACCGCACCCAAAACACTCATTTTCATCCCAAGGTGATAATAAAGGTACCCAAGAAGTTTTTTGAAGATCGCTTCATAAATACAGCCTCTAGCCCGAGTCGTATTGACATGTGTACATTGTATGCTGTCATTCACATCATTATTATACAGTGAAGTTTAAACCTGACTTTGTTGTACCAGTTTGAAAATAAATGACGATTGATTAAAAATAACTAGAGGTATGACTGTCCCTGGATGGGCCTATCAATATACTCCTCTCGGCAATGATTGGCATACTGTTAAAGCAATAGTTATAAAATGGGCACCACAGTACTGAAATACACATCCAGATTAAAACTGCAGATATGCAGTTTCTTCATTTTGTTACCATGCTCACAAAATTTTAAACACTTGAGAGGTGAAGTGGCATAAACATGCAATTTCTAACTTGCATCTTGATGGTAATATGGGTAAGTTTCCAGAGCACTTTTACTTACATTCTGTAGAACATAATATATTTTCATACATCTTAGGCTGAGAGTCTTAAACGTTTTATCCATATAAAAAAAAGAGATCCTTTTGAAGCCTACAACTCACTTGTCACAATATACAAGCTAGAAATCTCTTCATCATTTTCTTGACTACCATTAGAATTGGTATTGTAATCTGACTGATAAAAAATAAGTTTACCCCAAAGGATAATACTTTAATATACACACTTCCATGGGATGGCAACTGATATGACGAAATGGTCAGAATAATATCTTGGAATAATGTCAGTCTTGTGTGGAGCCCAGAAGTTCATGAAAATGAGATCTCACTGTCCTCTGTTATGGTGTATAGGAGGGGGTACACATAAACAGAATCCATGGTGATGAAGAAGACTTATTAGTTTCATGGACACAGACATTCTAACTAACATGTCAATGGTGAGATGACTCACATAAGCTCAAGCGTCTTGTCAAATCTCTCCTTTAATTAGCAATTTGTTTAGTGTTAAATATATGGTCTATTGTGAGCTACGGTGTCTTGTGCTGTTACGTTTTTGTTGTTCATTTTTGTAACATATAGTAGATTCTTCAAATAAATATTGTTTAAACCAACATGTCAATGCTGAAGTCTCCAAAGATGAAAGTTTGTATTATTTGTGACAGAGCGGAAATTATCTGTTCAAGTTGGAACAGACAGAAACTGCACATCTGAAGTTCTGGGATTATGGTATACTGCTACAACACATTTGAGAGAGGGATCCATACTGGATGATAGGATTAGTATCTGATGTTGAGTTTCAATTTTGTTCACATGGTACTGTTTCAAAAGGAGAAGACTGTAATGCAACAGTGTCAGCAATCAATCACTCCTGTGACCTAGCAGCAAATTACAGGTTCCAGTGATGGTAAACATCCACACCAAGTTTCGAAGGGATTGACCCATAAACATCAGAAAAAATCTCCAGACAAAATCTTAGACCTAGCGGTAAATTATTCTAAGTAAAAAAATGGCATAACTATGGCAAAAATAGTCCGACCAGAACTATAATCCCAGGTACACAGGTTCACATGGTGGTGAACATGCATATCAAGTTTTGACGGGACTGGCCTATAAACATCAGAGAAAATCTCCGAACGAAATTTAGACCTAGCAGCAAATTATTCCAAGTCGAAAAAGGGCATAACTATGGCAAAAATAGTCTGACCGGAGCTATAATCGCAGGTGCTCAGGTTCCCATGGTGGTGAAGATGCATACTCAGTTTCAAAGGAATTGGCCTATAAATATCAGGGAAACTCTCTGTACAAACTTCTGTCCATGGACAGATAGATGGATGGATAGATGGACAAGATGATTCCAGTATTCCCCCGCCCCAACTCATTGCAGGGGGGTATAAAAACTTGTTGACTACCACAATAGTTAACTAATTGAATAATCATGACAACACTAACCAGGGGTAAAAGGAGGTGACAAGAAAGAAGGAAGGGCTTCCGCTCATGCACTGTGACCCTGACCTTTGGCACAATGACCTAAAAATAAATAGGGCTTTTAAACTCACCATACCCAACCCATATACTAAGTTTGGTTTCAACTGGCCAAGTATAATTTTAATTTGAGAGTGAAAACAACTCCACCCCAGAAAATTTGTAAGTGCATAGTCATTGTGACCTTCACCTTTGGCACAATAACCCCAATAGGGTTTTTACTCTCATTATACCCAACTCAAATGTCAAGTTTGGTTTCAATGAGCCCATCAGATCTTTGAGAGAAGAAACTGGGAATTTTCAAGTTTAAGGTCACTGCAATTTTCATATTTGGCTTAATGACACCAAAGTTAAGAGAGTTCTTCTAATCATCATACCCAATCAACATGTCAAAGTTGGTTTCAATCGGCCAAGCAGAACCTTAATTATAGAGCAGACACCATCTTTGTCTATACTGGGACAAATGGACAGGTGGCAGGAGAGTTCTATGCCCCTCTCCTCCCCCCCCCCCCCCCCCCAAAAAAAAATTGTTGGAGGGGTGAGCTAAAATGTGGTGTCTAGGCAAGAACCACTTGGCGCATTATGTTAAGCAACAAAGGAACTTTATTGTTGAAACACATCCTGCCATATGAAGCAGAGATAACATAAGGTTTAGTATCCTCAAACAAATAGCACTAGACAAGCAACATTTAATGATTTTTTCATATTACTAATAACCATAAAGTAAAGGCACTAGGACACATTGTTGGTATGCAACACACTGTCATCTCAAGCTCAGTGCAAGTTTAAGGGTCACACAGGTCCAATTTTTGTATGTGACATGTCATGATCCCAAGATGTACAAAGTATAGCATCCTTGCAACAGACAGCAACTGAACTATGCTCTGGACTAACAGATGTTATTAACGGACCAAAGAATACTACTATATGACCAGTCTTTGATGGGTTTATAATATTAAGAGAGCCACAGTTTTTCATCAACTTCACAAAGTTTGCAAGGGAATAATAGGGTGCATTCATTGAAGATGAAAGTCTGTGCACATGATCAATTAGTTTCATTACCAGAGCATTTTAGCAGTGCACGTTAGTTGGAATTTCCTTCCTCTTTATCAAGTAGTCATACTAAAGATCAGCCTGATACTAATTACATTTAAAACAGCTAAAAATGTCAGCATCAACTCACATTTTATTACAAAAAATAAATTTCTCCTGCCATTGAAAACTAATATCTGATATCAGCTATACTGTGAGACATGAACGAAAGTATATTTGATATGTGTAAAGTGTATTCTGTAAAATAAATGTTTATCAAAATCTCATGAAAATAATTTTGAGAGAATGCATTCCATCAGTTTTGATAATAATGTGGAATGCAAGACCGATGATGCCACTATTAAATGTCAACTAACACTAACCTTGAAGATTTCTACAGTTACACCATATCTGTGCATCATCTCCATCTGCTAAAATAAACAAACCAAATTATCAATAATGTTCATGAAGTGAAAGGTTCTGCTGTAAATCATAGCTTGCATTCTGGAACCCTAATTCAGTGAGATGGTGGACCTTGTGCAAAAAATTTACAAACCGAGCAGATGAAATGAAAAAATTTAAATTTTATAGTAAATTTCCTTTCTTATTATACCTACCACAATTGTTTACTACAGGCTTGCACTACAGTGGAAGACCCTAACTCGGAAAATATACTCTCTATTCTGATCTTTCCCAAGTGACTTGGGAAAGAAAAGTGATGCAAAAGCACCAAGAAAAAATAAGCCAAAACTGGGTCGAGTGCTACCGGTGCAGACCCAGTAGGGCACGCTCTACTCCTAGTACAAATTCACAACTTCTGTTGCCAGTGCGCAGACACGTAGCTAATGACTCATTCTTTTGAATCCGCCAATGTTGGAGTTATGTGATCAGCGGGGAGGAAGGATTCTTATCCGAATAAGAAGACGGGAGGGCCTCCATGTAAACAATTGTGGAAGGTATAATAGGAAAGGAAATTTACTATAAAATTTAAATTTTTTATCAACCTACCTTACAATTATTTACTACAGGCTGAATAGACAATAGGATGGAAGGAATCACATAACCAACCCACACATAACCCAATTGCACTGGAACTGTGGATAGAGGAAGAGGTCCCCAGGCCTATCAAACCATAGCCTCACAAACATTAGTAAAAGACAATGAGAGATGAGGCATGCGGTTCTGTGCTACACACAGACAGAAAGGACAGTAACAGCACAGAGCTGGAACTGACCTTGTGACTAGCCTAGAATGGCTAGGACAAACAACAGCCTGAGCAGAAGAAAGAGGGCCAAAGCAAAAAGGACCTCAGACTGCTCCTGCAATTGATGCAGATAGATAGTGGAGAAAGTAGAAGCATTTCTCCAGTAGGCTGCCTGCATAACATCCAACAACTTGACGGAGTTAGAATAAGCCCAAGAGGTAGACAATACATGCACCTCGTGAGCAGAAATACAATTGGTAAGACAATCGCCAGTCACTAGACGAGCGTAAGCCGTGCGAATAGCAAGACAAATCCATCAAGAAATGGAGTGAGGAGAGATCTTCTGTCGACCAGGAATAAGAGACAGAAAAAATTGCGACATCGACGCGTAACTGCAACAGGTGGTGCAATCTCACAAAATTCTAAGTTCATCAAGGGCCATAACTCCAAGAAAAATATTTGGAACAAACATGCACTGAACAGTGGCTAAACATCAATAAGGTACACTTACATGACAAATATAAAGTCATTCCATCCAGTATTTCAAAAGTTATTGAGTTTTGAAACTTGTTGGTCACAGACAGACCGACATGAAACTCGTTGCTCACAGACAGACCGACAGACAGACCAACATTGTACATTGAACAGTGGCTAGACAACAATAAGATACACTTACATGCCAAATATAAAGTCATTCCATCAAGTATTTCAAAAGTTATTGAGTTTTGAAACTCGTTGGTCACAGACAGACTGACCGACCGACAGACCAACGGACAGAACGACAGACAGACCGACATTGCCACTTATAGAGCTGCTAGTCGCAGTTAAAAATTGTTTCCTGCCTTTCCTAATGAACTGCGTCCGATTGAGATAAATGCGAATTGCATGAACTGGACAGGGCAAAGGGCGGTTACCCTCAACAGAAGGAAAAGCCCTGATACAGACAGGAGGCAGAGTAGTTTCTGGTATCTGATTCTTGGCCAGAAAGGAGCAATCGGTGGTAAACGTAACACTGTTGGGAGAGCTCCTGAAAAAGGCCGGGTCAACCGAGAGGGTGTGAAGCTCACTAACCCATCTGGCTGAGGCAAAAGCCATCAGAAAAGCCGTCTTGTATGTGAGAAAATGCATATCCACCTGGGATAAAGGTTCGAACTGCACCCCCCCCCCCCCCACCCCCACCCCAAAGCACAGCAGCACCAACGAAAGATTCCATCTTGGGGTAAGCTGCAAAGTCCTAGGCCTTTTCAAGGAAAAGTGCCGAATAAGCCTGGAGAGGTATGGATTAGTGCTGATATGACGTTGTCCCACATACGAAAAGGTCTCCGAAAGCATGGACCTGTACCCTTTGATGGTAACAGGCTGGAGACCCAGAGAATGAAACAGATATACAAGAAACTCCGCAGTCTGTGTGATCGAAGGATTGGCATAATCAACAGAGTGATCCGCACACCATCGACGAAGACCTTCCACATTGCCACATAGGCTAATCCAGTGGAGTGCCTCCTTGAAAAAGAACTGCACTCCACTACTTGTCTCGAAAAACCTCTACGGAGGAGACAGGACCTGACAAAAGATATGCGAGAAGGCACAATGAAGTCGGGTCGACGTGAAACCTCCTCGGGTGACCTTGGCAAATAAGGTCATGATGTAGAGGTAGACGTGTCGGAACCGCCGCCAACAGAGAGCAGAGCAGATTGATCCACACCCACTGAGGCGACAGGGGTGATCAAAATGATTCGCCAACTGCAGGTTCGTATCTAGGTTAGTACCTGAGGCAGAATCGGAATTGGCAGGAAGGCGTAGCCGACAAGACCATTCCAATCGAGTGACAAGAGGTTCCATGGCGAAAGCCAGAGGATCTGGACACGGGGAGACAAAAGTGTCCACCTGATGGTTCCAACGAGTCGTAAAGAGATCGATTTGGGGACGACCCCAGAGATCGCAAAGCGACTGGAACACCGCCCTGTGGAGCAACCATTTGGTGGAAATGACCCTGCCCCGTTGGGACAGGGAGTCGGCTAGGACATTCAGACGACCGAGAATGTGACGAACCACCACTCCAGCGTTGACATCCTGAGCGAGCAGTAGAAGATCCCGAGCCAATTCGTACATGGGAACAGAGTGCATGCCACCCTGGTTCTGAATGTAAGCAACCACTGTCGAAGGACCTGATGATTCGAAAGGTGGGGGTCCACTGCCGGAAACTCAGAAGAAGAGCAAGAAGCTCCTTCTGGTTGACGCGAAGAGCTGCTTGATCCTGGTCCCATGAACAGTGAAGGGAAAGACCTAGAGGATCCAATGTCGCACCCAATCCAAGATCGCTGGCGACTGCCGTCAGAACATGATCGGATGTGGGGAAGTCCAACGGAACTCCTTGCATAATCCACTGAACATCCATCCAGGAGAGAAGGTGACGAAGAAGAGACTCTGGTAACTGAAGCACCAGATCCAGAGGATCTACATTTGTCCTCCAATGACTGAGCAGAAAGTGTTGGAGAGGTCTGACATGCAGCCGACCAAGAGGAATGAAATCTGTTACCGAACTGCAGAGGCCGAGCAGCCAGGGAAGACTCTGAGCTGTTGCGGATGTGGACCGGCACAGATTCAGGGCAAAAGCTGAGAGAATCACAGCCCTTGCCAGGGAAACCATAACCGTATTCAGCTGAGTACGGAAGTCCCATCCCTAGATGACAAAACAATGGAGAAGGGACCAGGTCCAACTTCTCCTCGCTGACTCTGAACCCTAGTGACGCGAGCAGGCTCAACAGTGTGTCGACATCTGACTCCAGAAAGGCAGCATTGAAATGCCTCTGGAAGATATCGTCTAGATATGCCGAAGTAGTTACCCTAAACTGTGTGCAATGTAAGGCTAACACATGCGATATCAGTAGGTTGAGGCTGAAGGGCATGGCCTTGAACTGGTAAACTTGCCCCTGAAAAGCGAACCTGAGATACTTTCGTGATGTCCAATGAATCAGAACATGAAAGTAAGTGTCTCGCAGGTCAACGCTGAAAGTGAAAACTCCCTGGTGAATGGCGTGGCGAACTGACCTGAAAGTCTCCATGCTGAACTTAGGAGCAATGATAGACTGGTTCAGGATACTCAGATCGATAACTGGTCGGAGTCGGCCGTACTTCTTCGGCACCAAGAACAGGCGGAATAAAATCCCACTGAATGAATGTTCTTGATGACCTCGATCGCCCCCTTTGACAGGAGATTGCCTATCTCCATGATCAAAAGTTCCCAACGTGTAACGTCAAAAGGGACTTATGTTGGAAGAGGCACTCTCAACTGAGATGGATGCCTCAACCTGGGACGAATCGAGGTGATGACTGCCGACGCCTATCCTTACCCCGTGAGTAACTAGAAGAGGCGGCAGGAGGATCAGCACTTGGCTTGCAGAGGAAGCAGAAGGGCGCTTGTTAGGCTTTGGACGGACCCTGCCTCCAACAGAAGGCTGATCAAGCTGACGAAGCAGCAGCTGATCTATGGAATGACGTAGGGCGTCATCCCGGACCGTCGCAAAGGCGCGTGTACATCGTCAAACTTATCTGGGGGCAGATAAGCAGCAAAGCAGCGACGACATGATCTGAGAGAGAAAGCATGTCCAGCATCTCTCTCGATAAGCCCAACACGGGACTCCAGAGTCGCCATAGGAAGAATGGCCGACTTGCGCTTGGAAAGCCTGAGTGAGTTGGAGTCCTCATCCAAGATTGGCAAAGTCTGGCAGACTGACAGATTGGTGGAATCATAGGAACAGTAACGTGTCGGAGGCAAAAAAGTGTCAACCCTGGTGAAGAACGACATCTTCATAGCCTTAGACCTAAGCTTGGAGTCCAAAGCTGTAAACGCTTCAACCACCTGTACTGACTGGCACGGTCGAAGGCACCCAGAAGCAGGTTGCTCCACAGGCTGTAGGCACACGACCGATGACCGTGGCCGGGCTGACTCTGTCGGCTGGTTTGATAGTTTCAGATCTAGAAGGAACCCAAACACAACGTCAAGACTGTTGGCTCTAGACGTCAGGTATGTCGGACTCATCCCCTGAGTCGGAAGACACATAGCCCATCATGGGCAAACCAGCCGATGCCTCCCATGGTGTAGGCATACCAGGGGGATCCAAAAGTGGCCTGTTTCCAATCCCGGGAGGCGGTGCCACAGGGGGTGCCTGGAAACCACTCGTAGCCTCGCTGGAAGCAATGGGAAGGCTCTTGGACAGAACCTGAGTGAGCAAGGAGTGGGCCTCCCTAAGCTCACTGCCCGTGTCGGCTGGTTCCACGTGGGAACGAACCGGCAAAGTGGCTTCACTCCTGACCCTTTTAACCAGCAAAGGGTCACGATCCTCAAATACACCCGATGTGGGGCGATGGGCTGCAGCCGAAACATGTGAAGGCAGATGTGTATAGGGGTATGACATACCCCAAGGATTTACAGAGCGGAAACTCAGGAGAGTCGCCGTGGACCTCTGAGGGACAGAAGCTCCAGGCTGCACAAAAGGCGTTGGTCCCGCAAAACTGGCCATGGGACCAGAGTTCATGGACGGAAACGCAACGGAGCTCATGGTGGCCCCACCATGAACATCCGAATCCAATGAGAAAACTGCGGTGCTCGACGGCTGAGAGACCACAGTAGAGGGTTCGGCCGGCAGCCCCTTCTAACTTCGTAGAGTTGAAGTCAGGGAAGGTTGAGGCTGATACCCCAGGTCTACACTACCAGACATCTCTGCAGACCCCTGCAGGGATAAAACTGCTGTGCTCAACGGCGGAGAGGCCACAGCAGGGGGTTCGGCTGGCAGCCACTTACGACTTCGCCAAGTTGAAGTCAGGGAAGGCTGAGGCCGATACCCCACATCCACACTACCAGACACTGCAGACCCCTGCAGGGATAAGCCGAGGCCAGCTGAATCGGTGACCGATGACGCTGTGGACGGAACAGCAGTAGCAGCAGATACGACAGGATCTGTTGAAACTGGTGGAAAAGGGGAGAGAGCAACCGAGCTCGGCCTCCAACGGTGGCGTCACAACCTTAGTGACAGCCTCAGATGTCGACTGGAGAGGGACCATAGTCCCGGAACCAGGCATCTCTTTATCAGACAACTCAACAGCTCTCACAGTATCCACCAGGTTTAAAAACTGCACATCCCCCACGGAGGGGGGTATAACTCTCACCAGACGTGGTCGTGTCGGGAGGCCCCAAAATGACAGCGTCCCACCCCACCTCCCCATGCGAGAGGAATGGCCACGAGAATGCACCATAAGCAAGGGCAATAGACATTGCCCTAAAGGAACAGTACTGGACATAACAGAGGTGAGAGCAGTAGAAGAAAAAGGTGAACTCGACAGATGTAGAAAGCAGAAGAACACCCTCAACTACGAGAGAAAGGTGGCAAAAAAAGGACCAGCGGGAACACAATTGAACACACACAGCCAACAGGGACCCAAAAAACAGAAATTCTGCCCTCAACAGAGAGGAGAAATCCTGTCCATACAGCCCCCCCCCCCCCCCCCCCCCCCCCCCCCATTGACACTTAACTCCAATAATAATAACAAAATTTATAAACCAAAAATTTTTATGTCCGAACCGCACTGTATGCAAATGTCGCGCGCGACACAAAGAATATATAAAATGCAATGAAAATGTGGTTGAAAATAATAATGAGAATATATAAAACACAGTCTTGTTATTATACGATCCTCAGATCCATAATTCCAGTCACAGGTAACCATTATCAACGAGTTGAATTATCACTGTTTCTGAATGATAACCTGCCACATGGCGGACAAAAAAAGAATGAGTCATTAGCTACGTGTTTGCGCACTGGCAACGGAAGTTGTGGATTTGTACTAGGAGAAGAGCGTCCCCTACTGGGTTTGTACCGGTAGCACTCGACCCAGTTTTGGCTTATTTTTTCTTGGTGCTTTTGCATCACTTTTCTTTCCCAAATCGCTTGGGAAAGATCAAAATAGAGAGAATATTTTCCGAGTTAGGGTCTTCCACTGTAGTGCAAGCCTGTAGTAAACAATTGTGAGGTAGGTTGATAAGAAATGCAAAACATTTAACTATTTAGTGATTTATTTATTGGGTTTAATGACACTTTCAACAGCCAGGGTCACTTTATGTCAGACAGTTTTACGAGTGAAGATGAAGCCAGAGTTCCCAGAGTGAGCCACCTAGCATCAGCAATCAACTGGCAGACTCCCCAGTGTATTAACTACACAGAGGCAGGGTTAGCATTGGATGAAGACATGTGCACTGTGCCCCCACACAAAACATATAACTAGTAGAGTGCTAAATTTTTTTTTTCAAAGGTAATTTGTAACATGGGTGTATTTTTTTCAAAGGTGCCATGCTACCAGCAAGGGTGGTAGTCTTGGTTTAGCAAGATTTTGTTCACAAAGAATATTTTTGTTAGTATTTATTGGAGAGTTCCTATTGCCTATTACTGCTTTGCAAGCAACAAGCATATACATACATTGTAAAGCCACTAAAATGGCTTTCAGCACTTTTCAATAGGGCCATGATAGTGGCTTCTAGCACTCAACCAGTTTGACAAAACTGTATCAGGTGAATTATGAATTGAGCCTGGGACAAACTCGGATGTACAATACTACTCAAAGAAAAGGAGGGCATAGCCCATGAGTTGAATGCATAGGTAGTATATGTCTCTGAAAGGGTATGTATTCATTGAAGATTTTATTAAGATCTGATTAATATCAGCTGAATTATCCTTGGGATGGATGTAGACAGACAGGCAGATGGACAGAAGCAATCCAGTATAACCCACTTTTTTAAAAAAAATGTGAGGGAATAATGAATTTCCTCTATCTTTTATTGAGCAATATGCAAATAAAATTGCACCAATTACATTCTGAATAAAAATATTACATATTTTGAGTGGTTTGAAAAGGAGGTATGCAAAAATGGATTTTTGAATGCAAAAATGAATGTGTAACGATTTTCTTTTTATAAAAGAACATGTTCTGCAACTATATACTTCAGATAAACTTATACTATCTGGAGTCTGCGTAGAGCACACAGATTAATTATTTCTCTCCGCTCTTATCAGATGACTGAGATAACATGTAAAAATATGATTATAAGTAAGCCCAGAAATAGTCTTGATGAGGTATAAAAATTCCTATGTGGTAACATCTCTATTTTCATATTTTTTGTTGTGGGGATAGCTAATCACACAAAATGTGAATTAACAATTGGAGCACAAACAGCCAACAGGGTCTATTGTCTGTCATACAGCAGGGCACCTGTTTTATGTTGATATAATCATTTCTGATCCATCAATATTTTGACATGGGGCTGTATTCCCATCATTCACTGCTCACAATAACACACTCTGATTGATGGGTGATTCCTTGCATTTGCAGTCATTTGGTAAAACATCACATGGTAAAGTAATTTCCCCAGTAAATGAAATGCTCCTGAAATCCATGAAAATGGCTCATGTGCTAGCAGGGTCTTTTTCTATGATACCCCAGAACCTTTGTAATGAAAAAGAACTGTTCTACACCTTCTTAAATTCAAACATATTCACACATAGAATATCTACCTTCTTGGCACATAATTTTTGTACAAAAAAATTCAAGTTTTGTTAATTGGGTGTCAACTATGTGAGTGAAAAATGTGCTGTTAATGAGAGAATGCAATTAACTAGAACTTGTTGATGTCTCTGTACTCAACTAATAGATTCATAATTTAAGCCATTAAGGAAAATATATTGACATAAAAGCTGACAACTAGAAATACAGTGGACCCCACTTAACTGTATACTTCTTAATATAATAACCTTGTTCATTGCATATAATTGCCAAGCACCAACCATTTACCACAGCTGCAGTACAAATTTGACTTGCTAATAACATATAATTTATAAGCTATGTTTTCAAGACAAAACAAGACTGAAGCATGCCCCCTCACAGCACATGGACACAGGAGGTTGAAGAGCAAACTGTGGTTTGTTACTCGTACTTGTGCTGTGTCTGTAAGACACATGTGCAGCCCCCAAGAGTTGTACTATGTACTTTCATTTACAAATCATGTACCCTATATTTGAAATTTCACCAAAATTTACAAGTTCAACAACCAGTAAGTTTATGAAAAATTGAACAAAATCAAATTCCTAGCAACATGCACACCTTTGGTATAAGACTGAAGCATGCCCCCTCACAGCACATGGACACAGGAGGTTGAAGAGCAAACTGTGATTTGTTCCTCGTACTTGTGCTGTGTCTGTAAGACACATATGCAGCCCCCAAGAGTTGTACTATGTTGTACTTTCATTTACAAATCATGTACCCTATATTTGAAATTTCACCAAAATTTACAAAGTTCAACAACCAGTAAGTTTGTGAAAAACTGAACAAAATCAAATTCCTGGCAATATGCACACCTTTGGTATATGTATAAATACCCTGTAAAATAAAAAGATCCTAGCTACAAAACTGTGAGGGGAGTTAGCCGGACAAACCATGCACCATACAGGTAAAATCCTACAAAAAATTGATCAAGTCCAACAACCTGTAATCCTGGCAATATGCACACCTCTGGTATATGTGTAAACATCCTGTGAAATAAAACAAGAAGAATTTTACTGTGGTAACACATGCCCCACCCCTTGTGATCTTCACCTTGCAGATGCAGTGGAAATTATTATACACGACACACCTTCGGACTGTCCTTAACATGGTAAAAAGTTTAACAATTGTACTATGATTCGTTTCTGAGTTATGGCTGAGACACGAATATTGGCCGATTTTTAGTGTGTACTAACATATGTATGTACGCAGACGGACAAGAAGTGTTGGCAATAGCTCAGCTTGACATTGTCAAGTTGAGCTAAAAATGCAAGGAACAGGTATGCGGAAGGCACATGGAGGCATTATGGTAATTTAAGCTTTTGTGTCTTTTAAAAACATTGCGTTCAGTATGGTAATCCTACTTTCAGTTTCTGTCTCTACAGCCTTCGGTTATGTCTGTGGCATATATGGACATGTGTCCCCAAATTAACCTTGGATATGGCCCTGACTTGAGTGCAAACTGACAATACTTATTGTCGCAAAAAGGTTGCATTATCTACAGCTTTCGTCATCATGAGATTCGATTCAATTTGAAGGCCTCTGCCTAACGTGCCCTGTACAAAGATGTGCAAAGTGTTGGGAAACACCACAACAAAAAAGGGTTCCTTTGGAGATAGGCCTTTACTCAATGTAATGGCCAAAACTGGCCAGTGCGATTCTCAAAAAATGGCAACTAATTTTCATAATTTGTTCATTTTTTGTGACAAAAAATGAAAAAAATCAGTTATTCAAGAATTTGTTTTGAAAGTGTCGTCTGCGTTTCATGTTAGGTAAAGGGTTAAGCAGATACGTGGGGCTGGCATGATTAAACAAGAAGTTGACTAATCATTAGCAACATACATAATCAACTTCTGTTTCCAAAAGTTGAATTTAATCATTCTCTGTGACTCTAGAAACAATAAGGAAAGTGTTTTTTGGCGTTCACATCACTTCTTTTCAAATAAGTTAATACAGTTGCATTCCTTGAATTTTAGATGCATGCTTAGAGCACCATGCCCAAGTCATAACAGGGTTAAAGTTTAACCTTGCACACATATTTTTCTGTGAATCTAACCATCATGATGTTTAACTCCTTTGTCAATTCTGCACAATGAATGAAGTGACATCAAATCTTAGATCGTAAATTCTCAATGAAAAGAAAGTGACATTGTTTTGTCAGTCGACTGCGAATACATAATAATCTCAGGTGCACATGCAAAATTATTGAATCACACAGACAAAAATAAAACCACTTGTGTTTACAGTTACCTAACCAGCCCTATTTTAAGCTTGCAGCATACCTTATAAAAAGTTTTCATTACCTTCATGCTGATATTGTTGGTAAAATTCATCTGCAATCATCGATACAGATGATCAAGAGCATGGTAACCAAACAGCATATGTTGGTTGGCATTACTACAGACAGGTGGATTTGTACGCAAGTCAGTTTGGGGCTTTTGGGAAAAATTGGGGCAGGTTAACATTCTGTGGGTGTCAAAAGGTGTGTGTTCAAACACTAATATCAATCATAATCATCAATATAACAATGAGCCCTATGCACAATGTACTGTGGAAAGTCCTTCTAGATGCTCCTTTTGGTCAGAATAATCAAATTTTGAAAAAAAATCTGTCCCCTATTTTGTCTTCACTGGTAGAATCTGACAAATCACTTCCCCCCACTATACTTCCTGTGCCCACATCCCCACCCCTCTGCCCTCATTTATAATGTTTTTGCATAGTTAAGATGCTGTATGTGTGTACAGTGGAGCCCACTTAATTGGATATCTCTTAACTGAATAGCCCTGTTGACTGAATATAATTTCTCAACACAAAACCATTTACCATACCTCCAGTACAAATTTGGCCTGTTAATTGAATATAGGTTATAGAGTAAACTCCTGTTAATTGAATAAAAAATCTTGTAACCTGTCAAGAAATTACCCTGACTTGCCCCAGTTTTCCTTTTTCTTTACAGACTTATTTGGCCTCAGTACATCCAATACAAGCATTTAATCTATTATATCTTGTTTGACAGAGATCATGGAGCTCTGTCAAACAAGATATAATAGAATAAATGTTAAGTTTATCTCTAGAAAACAGGAAAGTGACACAGTCCCTGTTAATTGCATACTCCTGTTAAATGAATAATATAATTTTCAATGGCAAAATGGCTATTCAATTAACAGGGTTCCACTGTAATAGGTCAATTCTATTTACATCTTGATTCAGTTCTATTAAACAACCTGTTGTTGTAAGATTTCTGCTCGTCTTACTTTTGAATAAAAAGCGGTGTCCACCTGTTTCCCATGCCACGGAATTCAAGAAGTTCAACAGCTTATTATCTCTTTCAACACTTTTAAGTTTATCTGTCCTTATGCATATTGAAATCACGAAGGTGACAGGAAGCACCTGAACTGCACCAAATTACTCGTTTTAGAGTAGGCTTGTAAATGAGATGCATGTCTATGCAACTTGAGGCCCTAATGATGAAAAACATTTTCCTTATTGTTGTTTCTAGAAGTCACAGAGTAAGATTAAAGTAGACTTTTAATCGATTATTTTTCTGCAAAAGCAGATTTTGAAAATTGATAATCATACCAGCTCTACAGGGGTACATCCTGCCACCGATTCTGCGTGCATTGTACATAAATACACTGAGTGACAAGCATGTGAATGGGTTAATTGATATTGAGGGCCGTGCGGAAGGATAGAACGAGAGGCCACAGGCCTCGAGTTTTATCCTTCCGTGATGGCACAAGTGCCATATCAATTAACCCATTGACACATGTGTGTTATGTTTATTACATGCCTTTACAGTTATAAAAACAATTATTGGAAGGACACTCAGCAATTCATTTGACAACTATCAACATAAAGAACGCATTTTATTGCCAACCAAATTCGTGACAGGAACATGTGTTACTATTTCGTCCTGAGTTCACATTGGAACTCAGGGGATAATTTTTAGCGATCGATAGCGATTCAAATTGTAATTGTGGTGCACAATTTGTAGAAAATTTCAGTGAAATTTTGCTTCTTAATAAAAATAGGCTGTCAATGATTTTTGTTGACACATATGTGTGGAACAGATTTTCATTTTCTGCATGGTTTAGTGTTGCTGGAGATGGGGATTTCATAGAACAGCCATATAATAAAAGATTTATAAGAAAAGTTGAGTTAATTGTAGAGGGGGTTAAAGTTGGAGAGACAAAAATTGCAGGGCTAATCTTTGCCGATGACATGGTTTTATTAGCCGAGAGTGAAGAGGGACTACAAAAACTGTTAACCATAGTAGGCAAGTACAGGGATGAATGTCGACTTGAACTAAACAAAAATAAAAGGAAGGGAATACCTGTGGGCTGTTGGGTAGATGAGTCGTGAAGGTGGAGGGTGGGTAAATTCTCTACTGAAGAAGGAAAGAAAGGATATAACAGTGGGAGAAATGGGTGAACATGAATACTTGGGAGGGAATTTATGTGTTACAGGTTTGGGCATATACAGAAACCACACAAATAAACTTAAGAGAAAAGGGAAAAGAATACTCAATCAGTTAAAGCTTAGAAATAGCTTCAACAAGGTGCTCGTTGGAAAAACTATCTGGTAGAGGGTGGGATTACAAAGTATAACATATGGAATAAATGTGATCCATCTAAACCAAATGGTAGTGAGGAACTTGGTGGGGAGGGGGGGGGGGGGGGGGGGGGGTTGTCATTGTGGTTCAATGTGGAATCCAAGTCACTGGAGTTGAGAGGGAGAATCGGGAAAGGCAAGGAATGAACGTACAACTGCGTAACTGAGGAGTAAGGAAACCCTGGAACAATTCATTTTAGAATGCCCCAAATATTTGCCTAGTAGAACATGACTAATGGAAAAATGGGATGGAAGGATAATTGGGTGACCATTGACATAAGGGAAAGGGTCAATGTTATAGTTGAGATTTATTTATTTATTTACTGGTGTTTAAGGTCACATACTTATGCACGATGGCTAATCGTGACAGTTTTATGGGTGGAGGAAGCCAGAGTACCCAGAGAGAACTACCGAGCATCGACGACCAACTGTCAGCTCCTCAACGTTCTAACTCTGTTCAAGCTCTGCTCAAGCAGAGTTACAGTGGCTGAAGACATGTGCACCATCAACGTGAAGTATGCCTTCTTACACGGCGTCATCGTGCCCCCATGCAGGCAAACAGGATAAACTGCCTGGCCCAAGAACACAACGCAGGACGTCCCGGACAGGAATCGAACTTGGGACCTCTAGCATAGAAGTCCAACAGTCTACCACTGAGCCACTGCATTCCCGGTTAAGGAGATCGAGAAAGCACCAATGGGGGTAGTTATGAAACAATTTTTGACTGAATACTGGGATATTAGGAGGAAGAGTGGGGAGGAAAACTTTGGCAGGGTACTGGGTTACTGTAGGCCTCCTCGTTAGAGACTGTGATGAGTCAGCAGAAGGTCAAAAAATTATTATTATTACATGCTTTTGATAGTTCTGGCGGCTATCAACATTCAGGTCATAAAAAATGGAGTTTCTCGTCATCTGCCCAACCCTATTTTTAAGGCTTGATCCTAAACTTTTTATTGAGATCTCAGTTGAAAATTTTTTCGACACTCGCAGCTCTTGTTTTTGATGCCTTCATAACAATGTAATTTTGTGATATTTGCTTCTCATCCAAATACTGAGCATTTTTTCTGGATAAAGGGCATGCATCTTTCCTTGAACACAAATATGTGCTGGAAAGTGGTAAAAAAAAAATTACCTACCTGCCCTATTTTTCTGGCATGTAACAGGCCTCAGTATCACATGTAAGTTAAGACTTAGCCACCCATCATCACTCTGGAAAAGGAAAACACAAAATATCATTTATCTTCCGAGGTAAGGCTGCAGAAAAATAATTAATTTGTTCTGGTAACCTGACCATCCTTATTTTCAGCTGTGTCCCCAATTATTATCTTTACTTCAGCTCAATTCATGTGAATGTGATCGTTGTAAAACTTTCACAGCCTATATAAAACAAGAAAATCAGTAAACCTGATGCATGCTCCCTGACAGTCAAACAAGTAGATTTGTAAAAATGTGGAAAATAATTTGGCAAATGTCTTTGAAATGGAAGGACTGTAAATATGTAGGCAACTTTTTTATATGTACATGAGCAGCTTGTCACAGGGATCCCTCATACCAAATCTCATTGAAATCCATCCACTCACTGCTGAGATATTGCTGCAGACAGACAGATGGATGGATGAACAGACTGATGGACAGATGGATGGATGGACAAAGTTACCTATTTATAACATGTGCAGAAAAGGCTTGTCACAAGGATCCCTCGTACCAAATTTCATTCAATTCCATCCACTCACTGCTGAGATATTGCTGCAGACGGAAAAAAAATCATGAAAAATTGACAAAGTAAGGACCATAACTCAGGTGAAAAATATGTGGGCAACCTTTTTGTAACATATGCAGAAGCGGTTGCCACAAGGATTCCTCATACCCAATTTTATTGAAATCCATCCCTGTACTGGTAAGATATCACTGCGTAAAGACAAAGCTGTAACTCTGGAGAAAAATATGCAGGCAATGTTTTGATTGCATGCGCAGGCGCGGATTGTCACAAGGATCCCTCATACCAAATTTCATTGAAATTCATTCACTCAATGCTGAGATATGCTGAGACAGATGGACGGATGGATGGATGGACAAAGTGGCGACTATATGCTCCCTTACAATTTTTGGGGGAGCATAAAAAACAACAAGCTTAACAAATAGAGCAAATGATTATTACAGTCAACCTGTGTGAATCCAGGAGGATGAGTTTCCAGTTACATCATAGGAAAAAGAATTACTTGAAACTTCAGTATTTTGACATCAGTTTGCAGGAGGATAAAAGTGAACTTCTTCCATGCATAATTCTAAAATGTTTACTATGCGCCATTAGTGCACTACTGAGATGAGAAACCCACATTTCAGCAGTTTATTTCACAAGTTTGTATTCATTAAACAAGCTGGCACATTTTATGGCCTTGGGATCTACATTTTAGTTATTTTGTTTTAAGTCAGATCTGTGCTAAAAATATACACTGTCGTATCCTTCACATTCACATATATGCATGTGACATTCACATGTACTCAGGGAAATTCAGAACACCATCATCAAATCTACCAAGCAGTTTATAAACAAAACACCACTGTTGATTTACGCTGACGATAGTTGATTACAGTTTATCATGAATACTGTCAAGATTAAAAGCATGTCATGGTCCATAATTAACTAAAATGTGCAATTATTTGATGACTCCAATAAATGCTTGCAACTGGCATAAAACAATGTACAGTGGAACACATGTTAATTTGATAGTCTCTTTACCAGTGAAAATTAGTCGATCAATGGAAGTATTCAATTAATAGGATTCGGTCACTTTCCTCAAGGAGAATTTGGCAATCGTAAGGGTAATGTCATGATATATTACAAGTTTTCTTTTATTTAATTAACCCTTTACCTATGGTAACGGCCAAAACCAGCCAGCGCTATTCTAAAAAATCGCCAATTAATTTTCATTATATTTTCATTTTTTGTCTCAAAAACATAAGTTGTGACTCCTCTTTGGAATGAGCTCATCAAGCTCATTCCAATGAGGGGTCATAACCTATGTTTTTGAGACAAAAACTGAAAAAAATTAGTTATTCAAGAATTTTGTTTGCAAGTGTCGTCTGCTTTTCATATTAGGTAAAGGGTTAACAGGAGTTTACTCTATAACCTGCATGCAATGAACAGGTACGTTTTGGACTGAAAGTACATGTATGCAATGAACAGGTAAGTTTTGGACTGCAAGTATGCTAAATGTTTTGTGTTTGGAAGTTATATTCAATTAACAGGGTTTTTCATTAAAAGATATCCAATTTAAGTGGGCTCTACTGTATTGATTCAGGGATTCCACTATAGGGGCAGGGGATCCCTTTAGGGACCCTTTCCCCTCGTACAGTTTTCCCCCAGACACTTAATATTTTTTGTTAATAATTAACTCAAATCATAAAGAATGTAAATGCCATCATTACAGTAAAGCATAATAAACTTCAGTTACAGCTAACTGCAGTATCCTCTTGGCTGTGTCAGCATTGAACTGGATGATTAAATGAGAATTGAAAGCTTCGATTCTTAGAATGAGTGCTATTAATAGACATCTTACGGCTGTGTCAACAGTAGAGTAGACTTTACAATTAAACAAAACCTGGAACAAGTAAGAACAGAAATGTAGCATGACTTTTCCTTTAACCCCAGAGTATATCATTCTACACTGGAATAGCCAGAATACTTCCCCAATTATTGATATAGGCATACTTCCTTAAAACATTTTATCTGTTCATGTAGAATGAAAGGGTGCTCCCCACGTTTTCGGACTTCGTTGAACAGCTAAAAATTTACAAATGCCTCGAAACAATGTCCTCACATGTTATTCTACAAGAAAAGCATCGGGCATTCAAGAGAGGTGACATTCATTGTTTGCTGTTGTTTAACGTATATTTTGTTACTTCTCCTTCCAGAATAAAATTCGCTTAGAAAACATGATGTTTAAAACAGATCAGCAGTTCATAGATTTACATGTATCATATCGTTTTTCATTTTTTCATAACACCCACATTATACAAACCAAAACAAGAGGCCCCAGGGGGCCTGAGGGCACTTACCTGATATGGTAGCCTGAATATAAAACCCAGAGAATTGATTTCAACAAGTTGCATCTGCCCCTCTTTAGAAAAGCTTATACCAAATATCCAAAGATTCAGACCAGTGGATCTAAAAAAATATATTTTTAAAGAATATTCCTCATATTGAACTGAGTTATAATTCAGGCTCCCATAGGAAGCCCAAATATGAACCCAGGAACTTGGCTTGAACAAACTTGAATCTCACCTCCAGTGGGATGCCGTTTTCCAAATATCAAAAGATTCTGACTGGTGGATGTGAAGAAGAAGATTTTTAAAGAAAATTCCTCATTTTGAACTAAGTTACAATTCGAGCTCCCACAGTAAGCCCAAATATGAACCCAGGGACATGGCTTGAACAAACTTGAATCTCACCCCACTAAAAATGCTGCATGCCAAATATCAAAACATTCCAACTGCTGAATCTGAAGAAGAAGATTTTTAAAGAAAAATTCCTCATATTGAACAGGGAGCCCAAATATGAACCCAGGGACTTGGATTTAACAAACTTGCATCACACCCTCCTAAGGATGCTGCACACCAAATATCAAAACATTCCGACTACTGGATCTGAAGAAGATGATTTTTTATGAAAATTCCTCATTTTGAACTAAGTTGCAATTCGAGCTCCCACAGTGATCCCAAATATGGACCTAGGGACATGGCTTGAACAAACTTGAATCTCACCCCCCTAAGGATGCTACATTCCAAATATCAAAACATTCCGACTGCTGGATCTGAAGAAGAAGATTTTTAAAGAAAATTCCTCATTTTGAACTAAGTTATAATTCAGGCTCCCACAGTGAGCCCAAATATGAACCCAGGGACTTGGCTTGAACAAACTTGAATCTCACCCCCCTAAGCATGCTGCATACCAAATATCAAAAGATTCTTATTGGTAGATCTGAAGAAGAAGATTTTTAAAGAATATTCCTCATACTGCATTAATTTAAACATTTGGACTCCCATAGAGAGCCCAAATATGGACCCAGGGAATTGATGTCAATAAACATGTGAAACAATCTTCCAAAGATGTTATATGTGAAATTTGGAAGCTTTTGGAGCAGTGGTTTGGGAGAAAAGTAGTCTTAAATGTTTTTCCCATTACTAACAGTGTTAAAAAATGCTGACTCAGCATTTTTTTAATGTCCCAAAAAAGTATCCAATGATAAAACCGATAGCAATGTTTTTTTGTCCATTCCATTCTGTTGGTCCTAAGGAAGCTTCAGACTAGATAAAAATTCTCAGTGCTGTGTAGTTTTGGAGATATTTATTTATTTATTGGTGTTTAAGGTCACATACTTCTGCACAATGGCTAATCAGGACCATGACAGTTTTACAGGTGAAGCCGGAGTACCTGGGGAGAACCACCAAGCAACGGTGAGCAACTGTCAGCTCCCCAACATACTAACTCCACACAAGCAGGGTTAGCAGTGGTTAAAGACAAGAGCACCATCCATGTGCAGTACACCTTACTACACAGCTCCACTGTGCCCCCACGTGGGCAATGGGGGTGAAGGTTTTGGAGATATGGGTGTTTGAAAAATTTTTTTCCTATTTTTAGCTCCTGTGGTTCCTACGGGGCATTTAAAATATATCAAGTACTTATGACCCATTAATACTTCATATCAAATTTGGTTCAAATCGGCCTCTCAGTTTGGAAAATAGAAATTTTGGGCGGGGCAAAATTTCTTGCCCCTCCCATAATGACCAATATTGCCCCTCGAACTTCTCTTGAACAAACTTGAGTTTACACATCCAAAGGAAGCAGTATACCAAATATCAAGTCTCTGCTACAGCTGGTTCATGAGAAGATTTTTAAAAAGATTCATTTTGGCCCCAATCCCTCCCCGATACGAGCAAAAACCCAATTTGAAGAAAAACCCAAATGCCCCTATATAACCACTACTCATGTGAAATTTCATTAAAATGTGGCCAGTGGTTTAGGAGAAAAAGGCCCAAACACCACCTTCACAACGGACGAGTGAAAAGTGATCAGAATAGCTCATCCTGACTTTCAGTCAGATGAGCTAAACAAGAGGCCCCACGTGGCCTTAATCGCTCACCTGACAAAGTGACTCTAAGAAGTATTTTAGGTCACCTTCACCATGTCATGCCTCATCAACATTAACTGGTTGAGTGATAGATTTTGTTTGAAGTTCAACATTTGTTACCTAAAATTAGTTTTATTTAAAATCATTGGTGTGTGGCCAATCTCCAATGATTTTTAATAAAGCAAATTTATCTCTGCAGACAAACTGGTTTAGCATGAAGCACAAACAAGGAATGTGAAGAGATAGCCTTGGACATCTCTCCCCAACTGTGGATATCTTCCATGTGCTACATGTATATATTTGCATGCAAGAAAACAAAAATTTTCACAAATTTTATTTTTTTTTATCATCATTGGAACAAGCTCAAACAGCTTATTCCAATAGGGGTATGGGAAGATCAGGTATATTTTTGAGACAGAAATGTGAATATATAAATAATGGTGTTTTTTTGTGAATGATGCTGGAGAATTTTGCGTAAAGATATGGTAAATGGTTTGTTCTAGATACAGAATGATGCAAAAGTATTTAAATTTGATTAGGCAAGTTGTTCCTATAATGCATTTAAAAATTGAAGTAACTGTTTTTTTGCTGACGAACTTTTAGATGTGTGTGTCTGTGTTTGTGTGTGTGTGTGTGTGTTTGTGTGTGTGTGTTTGTGGGGGGGGGGGGGGGTAAGAGTGTTCTTGCAAACAAAATTCCTGAATAAATGGAAAATTTTATTTTTTGTGTGAAAGACATAGTGCGTGAATGTTGATTGGAACAAGCTTAGAGAGCTCATTTTAATGTGAAGTCATAAAGCTGTGTTTTACGTACGAAATTCTGGAATAACTAAAAAAATTGCTTTTTTGACTCAAAAAGCATGGTGTGCGACCTCTCATTGGAATGAGCTCAAAAAGCTCATTCCAATGGGGTATTTACATGCGATAAGTACATGTATGTTTAAGAGACAAAAATTAAAATTTGAATAGCGATTTTTGCGAAGAATGCTGACAAGTTTTGGCAGTTATGCTGGTAAAAAGGTAAGATATGCAAAGTGGTTGTTTTTTAGAGGCGACATTTAATTAAGGGGAATTAACCCTTGATTACTGAGGTAACTTCTAAAAGTACTGAAATTTCATGAAGCAATGTGAATAACAGACAACAGTTGCCTAAAAATTTCATGAATAACTAAAATTTTTATTCCTTTGTCTCGAAAACATGGCATATGACCTTTGTTGGAATGAGCTGAATGCGTGTGTTCCAATGAGGGGTCATAAAATTTGAACGAAGATTTGTGTGAATAATGCATTAGTACTGCTAGATTTGGGTAAACGGTTCACCCTGGATACCACCCCTTCTATAGTAGATCTTTTCTGCAAATTTTGTCTAAGATTCTATCAACTTTACAAATAAATACGTTCATGAATCACAATCAGATCCACCCTACAATGTTGCATACCAAATATCAAAAGATTCTGCCTGCTGGATTGGGAGAAGAAGATTTTTTAAGAAATATGCCTGAAACGCACTAAGTTAAAATTTGGGCTCCTATACGGAGCCCAAATATAAACCCAGGGGGCCGATTTGAACAAACTTGAATCAGATCCACCCCACAATGTTTCTTACCAAATATGAAAAGATTCTGAAGCTGGATCTGGAGAAGAAGATTTTTTAAGAAATTTGCCTGAAATGCACTAAGTTCGAATTCGAGCTTCTATAGTGAGCCCAAATATGAAACTAGGAAGCCGATTTGAACAAACTTGAATCAGATCCACCCCACAATGTTGCATACCAAATATCAAAAGATTCTGCCTGCTGGATCTGGAGAAGAAGATTTTTTAATAAATTTGCCCGAAATGCACTAAGTGCGAATTCAGGCTTCTATATTAAGCCCAAATATGAATCCAGGGGGCCGATTTGAACAAACTTGAATCAGATCCACCCCGCAATGTTGCATACCAAATATCAAAAGATTCTGCCTGCTGGATCTGGAGAAGAAGATTTTTGAAGAAATTTGCCTGAAATGCACTAAGTGCGAATTCGGGCTTCTATATTAAGCCCAAATATGAATCCAGGGGGCCGATTTGAACAAACTTGAATCAGATCCACCCCGCAATGTTGCATACCAAATATCAAAAGATTCTGCCTGCTGGATCTGGAGAAGAAGATTTTTGAAGAAATTTGCCCGAAATGCACTAAGTTTGAATTCGAGCTTCTATAGTGAGCCCAAATATGAATCCAGGGGGCTGATTTGAACAAACTTGAATCAGATCCACCCCGCAATGTTGCATACCAAATATCAAAAGATTCTGCTTGCTGGATCTGGAGAAGATGATTTTTTAAGAAATTTGCCTGAAATGCACTAAGTTCGAATTCGAGCTTCTATAGTGAGCCCAAATATGAATCTAGGAAGCCGATTTGAACAAACTTGAATCAGATCCACCCCACAATGTTGCATACCAAATATCAAAAGATTCTGCCTGCTGGATCTGGAGAAGAAGATTTTTTAATAAATTTGCTTGAAATGCACTAAGTTCAAATTTGGGCTCCTATACTGAGCCCAAATATAAACCCAGGGGGCCGATTTGAACAAACTTGAATCAGATCCACCCCACAATGTTGCTTACCAAATATGAAAAGATTCTGCCTGCTGGATCTGGAGAAGAAGATTTTTTAAGAAATTTGCATGAAATGCACTAAGTTCAAATTCGAGCTTCTATAGTGAGCCCAAATATGAATCTAGGAAGCCGATTTGAACAAACTTGAATCAGATCCACCCCACAATGTTGCATACCAAATATCAAAAGATTCTGCCTTCTGGATCTGGAGAAGAAGATTTTTTAAGAAATTTGCCTAAATGCACTAAGTTCGAAATCGGGCTCCTATACTGAGCCCAAATATGAACCCAGGGGGCCGATTTGAACAAACTTGAATCAGATCCACCCTACAATGTTGCATACCAAATATCAAAAGATTCTGCCTGCTGGATCTGGAGAAGAAGATTTTTTAAGAAATTTGCCTGAAATGCACTAAGTTCGAATTCGGGCTTCTATAGTAAGCCCAAATATGTATCCAGGGGGCCGATTTGAACAAACTTGAATCAGATCTACCCCGCAACATTGCATACCAAATATCAAAAGATTCTGCCTGCTGGATCTGGAGAAGAAGATTTTTGAAGAAATTTGCCTGAAATGCACTAAATTCGAATTCGAACTCCTATAGTGAGCCCAAATATGAATCTAGGGAGCCGATTTGAACAAACTTGAATCAGATCTACCCTACAATGTTGCATACCAAATATCAAAAGATTCTGCCTGCTGGATCTGGAGAAGAAGATTTTCAAAGAAATTTGCCTGAAATGCAGTAAGTTCAAATTTGGGCTCCTATACTGAACCCAAATATAAACCCAGGGGGCCGATTTGAACAAACTTGAATCAGATCCACCCCACAATGTTGCATACCAAATATCTAAAGATTCTGCCTGCTGGATCTGGAGAAGAAGATTTTTTAAGAAATTTGCCTGAAATGCACTAAGTTCGAAATCGGGCTCCTATACTGAGCCCAAATATGAACCCAGGGGGCCGATTTGAACAAACTTGAATCAGATCCACCCTACAATGTTGCATACCAAATATCAAAAGATTCTGCCTGCTGGATCTGGAGAAGAAGATTTTTTAATGTTTTTCCCATTGCCTACAGTGTTAAAAAGTGCTGACTCAGCACTTTTTCAAAGTCCCGAAACTGTACCCTATGATAAAACCGATGGCAATTTTTTTTTACCAATCCTTTCTGTTGGTCCTAAGGAAGCTGCACACCAAATAAAAATTCTCAGTGCCGTGCAGTTTTGGAGATATGGGCGTTTTAAATTTTTTCTATTTTTAGCTCCTGCGGTTCCCACGGGGCTGCGGGAAAATTTTTTTTTGCATAAATCAAGTACTCATGACCCAATAAGCCCTCACATAAAATTTGGTTCAAATCAGCCTCTCGGTTTGGAAAATAGAAATTTTGGGCGGGGCAAAAAATTTTACCCCTCTCATAACAACGTCAAGTATAGCCCCACAAACTTCTCTTGAACAAATCTGAGTCTACACCTCAAAAGGAAGCTGCACACCAAATATCAAGTCTCTGCTACTGCTGGTTCATGAGAAGAAGATTTACAAAGATTTTGGTGCCCCTTGGGGGTGTGGCACCACCCAGGAGGAGGGGCAACTTCATTTGAACAAATCTGAATTGGCATTAGGTAATAAACATTTAGCCAACATTTGAATAAAATTGGGCTAGTGGTTTAGGAGGAGAAGTCGATAATGTAAAGTTAACGCCGGACGGACGACGATGGACGACGGACGACGGACGCCGGACGACGGACAGAAAGTGATTAGTTAAGCTCCCCTTGAGCTTCGCTCAGGTGAGCTAAAAACCAAAAAGTAGGATCATGGCCCGTGGTTTTTTTCTTACAATGCATGTGACATACATTCGATACATGCACAGTAGCAAAACGTGAGTATGAAAGTGGCATGTCGTATAACACAAAACTGTGGAACGATCGTCATATAATAGTTTATATAATATTTTCATGCTCCATGTGTGTTCGACCATTGCAGCCTTGATTAATTTCTGCAGTAACATTCTAATTCAGGGGAATAAATGGGCTTTTTTATACAAGAGATAACAATATTTACGTTGTGGTCATCCTGCAGACAGCTTTTTCAACCAGCTTTGTTTGTTTGTAAATGGTTTGTAACCTGTAACCTGATATGCGGTCACCTGTTTCAGCAGTAGAGTTTTCCCCAAAACTCCATAGAAAGGGACCCAACATTTTATCTCTTGCAGAAACACTGTGTTTAACCAAGGCTGAGATTGAGTGACCACTGTATCTATCATCAGTTAATTTCAAACATATTAGCATACTGACAGTCATCAGTATTGACTGATATTATTAATCTGATTGTGTTGTTAATCCAACTACTGTCTATTAAAACTGACAGGATTATCTTGATCTGACTGCTCTTGATTGACAAAGATCTAGGGGAGTAAAACTAAACACAACTATTTCTAAAGCATGTTCCCATCATTATAAATTATTCTCAGTGAAAACTCCATCACAGTTTTCACCTATTACACTTCTATATCTATAGTAAACATTAAATGCACATACATATCACATTTACCCCCTTAAAACCTGAAGGCATCTTCCATGTCAATTAACTGCTTCGGTTGGAACAGTCCATATTCATCAATTTGAGGTGGATCAATTAATACTACACATTGAAAATACGGATTGGTCTACTCCCCACAATTCACTAAGCAGACATTTACTTTATGAAATTAGACCTTCGAACCGGCTCAGAAAAGCAGTTTTACACATTCATAAGTCAGATATCGCTGCGCACGAACTGCTGAGATATCGCTGCGAATGGACAAAGTCATGAAAAATTGATAAAGTAAGGACCGTAACTCTGATGAAAAAATATGCGGGCAACCTTTGAACAAGCAGCCTGTCACAAGGATTCCTCATACCAAATTTCATTGAAATCCATCCACTCACCACTGAGATATCGCTGCAGACAGAAAAAAAATCATGAAAAATGGACAAAGTAAGGACCGTAAAAACCGTCAATTTTTTATAACATGTCACAGGGGTACCTCATGCCAATTTCATCGAAATCCATCCACTCACTGCTAAGATATCGCTGCAGATGGAAAAAAATCATGAAAAATGCCCAAATAAGGACGTAAGTCCAAGGAAAAATATGCAGGCAACCTTTTTATAACAAGAAGGGGCATTTCACAAGTATTCCTCTTCCCAAACTTCATTGAAATTCACTGACTAACTGCCAAGAGATTGCTGTGAATGGATGGATGGACAGACAGATGCACAGATCGATGGACACAGAGACAGATGGACATACACATATAATCCATTATACCTCCATTCTCTTCAAGAGTGTGGGTATAACTAAGTGAATGAAGCTTAGATTTTTAAAGAAAACTATATCACTTTTGGTGGCCTGTTTACATTCTTGTATGGCACCGTTTTGTGTCTGAAGCATTTCATTCATGTCAGAATGTCAATCAGATGTACAACCAGTCAGATGCATTCTTATATGTTGGCTGGATTTCATGTGTGGTTTATCTAGTACATTTCTCAATGTCTATATTGTATCAGGTAATTTGTAATATCCACAACAATCTTGGTACAAAAGTGTTAAACTTTTATTCTGTAAATATTTTTTTCTGTATGCTTTTTACTTTTATAACAATCTATCAATAAACACAAAAGCTTAAACAGGTTTTAAAATTAATATAAGAATCAGAATTCTCACTAAGAAAACAAGGAAAATCAACACTGGGTCTAGCAAAATCCTTATTTCATTCTTATCTTACACAGATTATGAAGTGTCCTCAAAGGCCTGTAGAATTCGACTTATTCTTTGTTCCCTCATAATAAGTTAATACTTCGACTTATTAGTGGTGTGTAGTAAAGTCATGGCTGCCTATACAAATTTCCAACAAAAAGAGGCATAACTCCTACAAGTGCCAAGGAATTGTGCTGGTATCGAACTTGAGTGAGCACTTCAAAAATCAAAAACAGATAAACACCGAATTTCCAATAAAAATGGGCACACCTCCTACAATATCATAGGAAATTTGGCAAATATAGTACTTCACTGAGATCTTCTCACAATGTATGCCTATAGCATGTTTCATGAAAATCCAATTATATTTGTTCAAGTTATCGTGTTCACAGTTATTATCACACAAACACTTCATTTCCAACAAAAAGAGGCATAACCCCCCCCCCCCCCCCCCCCCCCCCCCAAAAAAAAAAACAAGTAAATTGGTGAATATCGAACTTGGCTGAGATCGTCTCACAATGTATACCTGAAGCAGTTTCGTGAAAATTCAATTACATTTGTTGAAGTTATTGTGTTCACAAAATATGTGGACAGACACATGGACAGACTGGACCCATTTTTATATCCCCCGTCAAACTATGTGGGATATGCTTTGTTTTTATTATGGAATATGTACTGGTTGCACTCACAAGGGTACAACATTAATTCTAAATGATTTAAGGACTGAAAATAGATTCAAGAACAATTCTCGTACTTCGGGACAAATTGTAAGGCCTGTTTAAGACAGAAGACCTTCAGACAAAAGTGCAAACAATTTGTGATCAACTGACAAAGGTAAACAATAGCTATCAATATCCATTTCAAGCTGGGATAAATACATATTTATATAAAAATTCATAACAAAACAAGATCATTTAATTATTTTTACTTCTATTCAATAAAATATCATAGAATAGCACAAACAACACAATGTAGCACCCTTCAGAGTAATTACCTGACCTCTACTGCACTTGGCGGCCCAGCTGAATAGTTCCTGAATGATGTCATACAAAGAAAATTACTGAATTAACTGAGCAGTTCTGGTTTAGATCTGTAAGTAAGATTAATAACAATTTGGTACTACAGCCTAAATAATTACATTTCTACAAACTGATTAAGTGCATTCAGCTACTATCGTGTCTTTATAAACTATACATTTGCATGTGCACACCTCCATTTGTTGACTTGATTTACAGTAAGAAAGTAGCGAATTACATTAAAACACTTCATAGGTATATTTTTCATAATTTCTGAGAGAAGTATCAGAAACACTTACAGATATCCAGTTATTGGACTATCAGGTACAACATGTGATGGTTTAGCAGATAGTTTGCTAGTGTTTGTTCTCAGAGACTGTGTTAATTCACTGTCCAATTCAGAGCTGTACCCAAGTTATTGAACAGGGAGGGGGGGCAGGGGGGATTAAAGCAGAAAATAACATTTGTCCCTCATTTTGGTCTGTGTTGAGATTAATACTCTGTCCCCCATTTTGGTCTGTGCTGAGATTAATACAGTATTCCCCTTACCACCACCACCACCCATATTGAGCATCAACTGTGATTCTTGCAAAATGTTCATTTTATTCTTGTCATAGATTCTGAAAATGTCGTAAAAAGGCCAGGAGAAGTCAACTTACTTTTGCTCCCTTATACTCCTGAATGCCTAATAATAGTACAGGGCAAAATAATAGTACAGGGTGGAAAATTTCTGAAAATTAATAATAGTATAGGGTTGAATAATAGTGCAGGGTGGAAAATTCCAAGATGTAAGCCAGCGGCTTTTCTCAAAGCCATTTTTTATCACACAGAAGTGTGATGCTTTTTAAGTGGTAAAGAGCTAAATTACTTTCGGTCATCATAATTTTGACATGTCTTTGACTGGTTGCAGTTTATGAGAGAGTGCAGGCACTCTCCCATAAATTGTACCAAGGCAAAACATTATAGACTAATTAATTCCATTTCAGTGATAGTATGAAGCACTGAGTATTAGGCCGGTAACAGTACTTCAGAATAAGCCAAAATATATGTTTCCTGCTCTCTACCAGTTAACATTTCCATTATATCCTGTGTTTGCTAGCGCCTTACTACAAGGCTTATTTTTCTACGCGAATCCGAGAATCCATTCACGCAGAAATTTGCGCAACGAAGCCTGTGGGAATCCATGTAGATTCTCGCTGCACCTCTGCTAGGATTCGCGTGAAAGGAATTGAGGCAATTTAAACCTTTACCTAGCGTAGCAACAGCAAATTAGCCAATACAAGGCTAACATGGCCTGAAATATCCTGACACTTTGTCACTAAAATTGTACAAATATGGCTGCCATTGAAACCGGATCAATGAGCCGGTTCCAATGCCATCCATATTTGTAAGATTTTATTGATAAATATTGTTTTTGTTTTTTTTAAATTATCAAATTCAGTTTATATGTTTAAAATTTAAAAGCTGCGTTGGTTACAGAGCGAACGTGTGTTATGAGTATACAACAGGGGTTCAACCTTGGATTTTCCAATGGAATCCTGGGACACTCATAGCAGGTATGGATTCTCCCAACCATTTTCGCGAGAATCCAAATGGATTCTCCCAAATTTAGATGAAATATAAGCCCTGTTACTAGTATGTTTTGGTGAACCTCTCGAGATAAGCAGCTGCTCCGCACATTCAATTACTAAAAATTAATAATCATGCAGGGTCAAATAAGGATCATACAGGCGGGAATTTTCTTCAAAAAATAATAATCATACATGTATGATTATTAGGCACTCAAGAGTAATAAGGTGACACTTTGAATCAGCAGTGGTGCATAGTAAAGACTTGGCTGCCTATACAGGCAGCCAAGACTTTACTAGACACCACTCTCAAGGTACTGTAACTTCCATCAGCAAGATGAACAAAGGTCTGTATGTTATGGAATATGTGTTCTACATGTACATGTAAGACAAGAAACTTACAAAAATTTGAACTTGGCCCATAAGGATAAAGTAAATAGAAACTGAGTCAAAAAGTCAAAAAAAAATGTATTATAAACTTTGAGGAGCAATATATTTAGTATTATCGACTTTAATCCCAAACAAATTATTGCAAATTCATATTTCGAGTCTAGCTGTATGAATTTGCATAATTTCATGTTCTTACGGTTACCAGCGTCACGTCAGGACGTCACAATTCAGACATGGGGTGAAATGAGAAGTTCACACATGCAGTCAATAGTGTGTATGTCCACCGTTTGCCTCTTGGATGGGAAGACATCGACGACGCATGGACCTGATAAGTCTCTGGATGTCACCCTGTGGTATTGCGTTCCACTCCTGCCTTAGAATATTACGTAAATCGCCTAAAGTCTGAAGATCATAAAGTTGTACCCAATGATCCAACTGATCCCAAAGATGCTCCATTGGCGACAAATTTGGCGAACGTGGGGGCCAGGGAAGAAGTTTGATGCTCTGCTCCTCAAGAAAGTCATAACAGATACGCACCACGTGACATCGGGCATTGTCTTGCTGGAATAACTGCAATCCGACATTAGAGTTGAACAACAGGACAACAACAGCATTAAGAATTTCGTCCCTATATCGCTGTCCATTCAGATTACCATCAATGAAGATCAACTGCATTCGATGGTGCAAGGAAATTCCTGCCCAAACCATTACACTACCCCCGCCGAAACTGCCGCATTCCCGCTTGCAAGGATCAGAAAACCATTCTCGTCAGCGATTCACTCTTGCCCTACCATCAGTGCGCCGTAGACAAAATCGTGATTCATCATTAAAAAAACCTGTGCTCCAATGCTGCTGAGTCCAGCGAACATGCTGACATACCCATTCCATTCTGACGTTACGATAACGTTGGGTAAGGCTTGGTCCATGGTATGGATGCCTACTTCGGATGCCGTGTTCAGCCAGTCTGTTATGGACAGTTTGTGCACTGATTCTATTGCTAGTTCCACCAGGAGTAATTGCTGCTGTCCTCATCACCGGAAAGAAGCGATCCCGCAAGTGAGATGTCCTGATGTGTCGGTCTTATGCAGGGGTCGTAACTCTTGGTCGACCTGAACACAGTTGGTCGGCAGTAGATCCGGTGGTTCTATACCTTCCAATGAGACGGTAAATAGTGGCCACAGTGATTCCGAACTCAGCAGCGAGCTCATCTGGAGGTATCCCAGCATCATGCATACTAATGGCACGCAACCTCTGATTTTCAGTTAACTTTGGCATTTTTTAAAATGTCGGAAGACAAAAACTAGTGTGTTTTCTCAATAACCCATGCTCTCTAGCACAACATAACACAAAGAAAATCATCGGTCACCCATTCAATTTGACATTCTCGGGTAGCACATGCTATTTTGAAATCTGTAGCAAAATTGTATACGGTTGGGTGGACAACAACATGTCATTAAACTCTTTGCACAACTTCTTGTCCACAAACATGCAACATTTGAACTATTATATTTCATTTTTTGTGCTATTTTTTCACATTTGTTTCTATTATACTTTCTTTTTTGACTCAGTATATAAATATGAGGGTTTTTTTTTAACTATGGAATGTACTGGTTGCACTCCATTGAATACCAGGGAGGGAAATTTCACAGGTCTGTGGCTCCCAGTTCTGAAAGTCAATTATCATACCCAGGAAATTCATAGACCAAGGTATTAATGATTGCATATTATAGTTTATGAGATTGCAGGCAATTTGTGGTGAAAATCATTTTTTTCAAATACTGGAATTACCACTGGAGCTACATGGTTTAATCTAGTGAACAGGAATTTTCCAGTTAACAGTTGCTTAAAATCAATGCTAATGCCTGGGAAATTCATAGACTAGAATCAAGAATCAAAGGTTGCATTCCACAACATTTGATTCCTGGCTCTGGAACTACAAATTTCTCAGTTATCGGGACTGGTGTTCGGAAACGAGAACCAGAAAATTCCTGGTATCGTGATTGACTTTCAAAAACAAGAACCAGAAAATTTCCATTCCCAGGATTAAACCCTCTTATTGGATTGGGTGTAACAGTCTTTTCAAATTTTAAATTATTTAAGAAGTGAAAAGTGATTCCTGTGTCAGGAGTTTGCGCGAATCAAAACTGGTTCTCATGAATCTGAACAAACTTTAAGACTTTCCTTGTAATCACCTCTCCAAGTACTGCACTTTACATTAAAAATAAAACAGAAGTGACAGGCAGAAATGTCTGCCTGGAGTCTTCTAACCAACAGAAAACTCTTTTCAGCTACAGCCTAATTCATTTTCCAGACTTTTCCTGGAGCAATCTAACGAACACAATCAAAAGATTTTCATAACTACCAAAGATCCAGAATGGCTATAATATTGGTCTTCTTATATATGTATAGCAGATAGAATTAACTTTATGACCATTATTATAACTAGATTTATTAAGATAGCAACTTTTATGTTGGCACCTGTCATTGTCTTTGCAAGAGTGTTATTTCCAAATAATCCTGAAGGGGAAACTCAGCTGAAATTTAAAAGCTAATAAACGTCAATTTTATGATATTTTTTTCATCAAAAAACTCTAGGTTGGATATTCATATATTTATTGTCAAGCTTTATGATTGGGTGGGTTTCAATTTCAAAATTTATAGCATTTAGAATCTAGTTTACTCAAGTTATTACATTCATTTTAAAGAGTATAATGAAATATAAATCTGTTTACAATAGCTGGATAATGAATTTCCTTAGCCTTTCACTAAGGAATATTCAGTAAGATTTTTTTTTGACAGAAGATCACTACCCTGAGATTATTTGATTATTTGATAGCAGCAGGATAATACATATTTGCCATTCCAAACTGGCTTCTATCACCTGACTGGTCAAATATTGATGGCAGGACTTAAAATTTGTCCCAATGCGAAGAATATGAAATTTATTTATTTATTGGTGCTTAATGCCAAATCAGCAGCTAAGGCTATATCATGGCATAGAAAATGAAATAGAATAATAAGTTTTGATTCTCGTGATTGCGAGAATCAATTTCAGTTTTTCATTTAGATTATGAGAGTATTATTATACAATTGTCCTTCTGAGTGGGACCAGTACATAATCCCCAGCAAAAACAAACCCCATATTTATATCTCTACTACAGCACAGTTCCAATTCACTTGATTTTTTTGTCTCACATGTTCATGTAAAAAACGTGTTCCAATATTCAGGCTTTTGGTGGTTTTGTTGATGGAAGTTCCAGTACTTTGGCATTGGTTTCTATTGCAGTCTTGGTCAAAGTGTTTCCTTATCATAAGGGTGATAAAATAAGTAATATTCTCCTGGTTCTTAAGGATATCATTAGAACGTAAAACGTCAGTATCATATGAACATTTTGCAAATCAAAATTTATTCTCGTAGTTTTCCTTGTGAGAATTATTTGCAAGAATCGATTCTGATTCCTGCACAAATTTGAAGCCCTGGATGGCTATCATCTGATTCACCATTTTCATGCGTTTGTGAAGTGCAGAATCTTAACTATCCAGTCTTTTTCTTTATCAATTTTTTACATAGAACATGTTTAACCCCTTTGCTGCTGCGCAATTTTGTAATACCCTGTGCTGAGCCATATATTGGGAAAAATGGTAGAAAACGATAAAAATTTTAAAACAACAGAAACGTAAAAGAATTTGTAATTTTAAACCTGCCAGAACATAACTGAACATGTTTGGAGTCTAACGTTTAGTTCCATAACCTAATTTTGGTGCGGTGTAACCCGAGGTACAACACCACTGGTATCCCCCGCCAAGAAGTAGTTACTAACCAGAAATCATAAAAATTGACATTTTCTAAGTTGAAATAAAGACGAAAAAGGCCCACAACTCTAGAAAAAATGATTGGACAAAATCTGTTACTGGTGAATATCCTTTCCCCCATGGTGGTCTACTGGCATACCACAGATCATTTAAATCCAACAATCACTGACTGAGATATGAAGGTCCAAAGTTGTTATGGATGGACGGACAACTGAACAGACGGATGGACAGAACCCATTTCTATATTCCCCACAAACTTCATTTTGGCAGGGGATAATAACATAGACCAGTTCCACTTGGACATCCTGAGCAGTAATAACTGGATTTGCTGAAGTCACTTGAATTATCTTCGCCCACATCAATATCATTGTCAGCAAATAATAACTTTATCGGTTGTAAAAAAAAAATTTTAAACATGTTTACATTTCAACACCAGGAAATGTAACTCTAATTGGAAACTTGACATGTGGTTGAGTTGGGTATTTCTGTAAAAAAACGATGGAAAATACAGGAAAAAAATTCTTCTTACATTTGTTACAATGTGCATTATATTGAGAATGATACTGAACGGTGTATCCATTCTATGTATGTAAAAGCTCCATAGTCAGTACGGGTGTATAGCACACAGCATCAAAGTTTGGGTCCACAGCGAAAAGGTTAATTTTCAATTCATTTCAAGGCAACACATCTCCATTTTGGACATTTCAGTCTTGAAAGAGACAGGTAGTACCATTCTAAAGAACCATCAGCTTCAAAAATGGTGTATGTAGTCATTTTCTGCACTGAATGTTGGGAGAATTCACATAAATATCTAATTTCAGTTGCTATAATGTAATTACTGACATTCCAGCAAGAGACACCCCATCAACCAAATAGCTTAATCACAGTGATTTCAGGTGCTTAATATATGTCCTTTGTGCATGAACCCTTTACCCAATGCAGACGATATCAAAATTTATTACTTTAAATATAATTTTTTCAAATTTTTCGAAAAATTTCAACAAAACCATATCATGTGACCCCTCGTTGGAACGAGCTCGTTCCAACGAGGGGTCACACATGATATGGTTTTGTTGAAATTTTTTGAAAAATAATATTTTTTCAACTACTGAATTTGCATATTACGCGGGCGGATGCGGCCGATTCGTTGGGTAAAGGGTTAAATCAAAATGTTTGGACACTTTATAGCCTCAATTCAAAAGGGATTCTATTTTGTAAACAGTATAATCAGGCTTGGAAATAAGCAATCTGTCACTTGCAGAATGAGGTCCCCTGAGAGTGAATTTGCAGCAAGAGACACCCCATCAACCAAATAGCTTAATCACAGTGATTTCAGGTGCTTAATATATGTCCTTTGTGCATTAACCCTTTACCCAATGCAGACGATAAAAAAATTTATTATTTTAAATATAATTTTTTCAAATTTTTCGAAAAATTTCAACAAAACCATATCATGTGACCCCTTGTTGGAACGAGCTCGTTCCAACGAGGGGTCACACATGATATGGTTTTGTTGAAATTTTTTGAAAAATAATATTTTTTCAACTACTGAATTTGCATATTATGCAGACGGATACGGCCGATTCGTTGAGTAAAGGGTTAAATCAAAATGTTTGGACACTTTATAGCCTCAATTCAAAAGGGATTCTATTTTGTAAACAGTATAATCAGGCTTGGAAATAAGCAATCTGTCACTTGAAGAATGAGGTCCCCTGAGAGTGAATTTGCTGATGCTATCCCATACAGTGTGCTTGAATCCCCCAATTTATCCTCTTGGTACCTCTTTCTGTTTAGGCCTGAGACCCTCGATTCAGATTGTGGTTCACAGAGAGTAAATTTAATTATTTTATTCATTTTCACTTATGCTATTTACCAGAAATACCATTTACATGCAACAAGCTTTTGCCACGCGATGGTAGATTGCAAAATCCCTCGTCCCACAAAGAGAGAAGTGGATCTAAATGTTTATGAAATTTCATGAAGATCTGATTACATTCATTCAAGTTATCGCATTCACAGTCATAAACAGAGAAATACCAAATTTCCAATTAAAAGGACATAACTCCCACAAAAACTGACAATATTTGGCGAGTACCGAACTAGACCATGGTCTTCTCAAAATGTATACCAAGAGGAAGTATTGTGGAAATCCTAACAACATTTGTTTTGGTTAACGCGTCCACAAAATGTTTAGAGAGACACATGGAGAGACTTACACAGATGGACAGACAAATGGATGGGACCCATTTCTTTATTACACATCCATCAAACTTTAAACCCTTGTATTTAATGGAATCGCTGCTATGACATAAATGTTTCCATATTCAAGTGGTGATGTACAAGCCAGAACTATTTTCCCAGCACCATTTATACATACTTGTTCTTTTCCTGTCAAGTCATTAGTTATGCTTTGAAAAGCTTCCAAATTTTGTTATACAATTATCTATCATCTGTTGAGTAGGTGAAAATGAAAACGTCAAAAGCAAAATAAAGTCAGTTCACAAAAAATTAGTTAACCAAAAATGAGATAATATTTATAAAACAATCATTTCCAACCACAACATTAACCCAGTGCTATGGCCATCTCGTCTGCGGATCCTGTTATATCTAAATTGGTCAACTTTATTTCGGTAAGTCTCCGGGCATCCCGACATGCTTCGAACTTCTTTTAAAAAAGTTTCTCCCAGCTGTTTGTAAACCTGCTCAAATTTGTACTTATATATATTTTTACTATCAGTGATGGCCACCAAATGGTTTGGTGTGAATGGACACCGCCGGAGAGAAACCGCGATACGAATTTCAACAAGCATGCCCAACAGAAAAGATAACAAATGTAATTTAGACTGGTTCCCAAAAGGTTTTAATTTTTTTATTGATCTAATTGATCAGTACAGCTTCAAACAAAACAAACAGACTCTTCACCTTTGGGTTTAAACATCAGAAATAAAATTTGTTTATTTAAATGAATTTTAATGCATGGGATGTGTAATATAAACAGAACATGATGTGTGTTTGAATCTGTAGATGTTTTACATAACTTACTGAAATGGCATAGTCATATTTCGCTTGAGATGCCGGCTCTCGCTGAATATGACTAGAACATTCCAACTCGTTATGAAAAACATACACTGATCAAACACACTTCACATTCTGTCTATGTATCCCACACAAACCTTTGTATGGCAGGAGATAATTTGGATCTATGAATATATTTGTCCTTTCTCCAAAAAAATATTCAATTAACAGTAGAATATGATTCACAGGAATTGGGTAACTAATTTCCTATCTTCTAGTTATAAACTGAGCATTTATTCTATTTTGTTTGACAGAGCTCATTGTCAATTGAATACAATTTCCCAACGCAAAACCATTTACCATACCTCCAGTACAAATTTGATCTGTTAATCAGGGTTTCCGCTAGGGGAAAATTTGTGGGTCCGGTAGTTTAAAGAAAGTGAAACTCAGACGCCAAAGGCGTCTGCCACACATGCCAAAGGCACGTGCATATAGAGGGGGCTCCCCCCACGAAAATTTTGATTTTTAGGTACTCTCTGGTGGCCTCTGGGGGCATTCTGGTCGCTAAAATGCTGAATAACTGAAGTGGAAAATATGTATTTTTTCCTCCTACAATTCTCTAAATTCCCACGGGGCACACAATACTACATCTGGTCGGAGGTTTCATAAAAATACAAACCCAAAACAAGACAAAATCCACAAATCCTGACGGTGACTGCGACGCTTCACCTCAATTTTTTTTATACAACCCGATATGCGAAAAGAACCATGATGCGGACGTGTGACGTCATGCACATGCAATTACATCATTTATTGCAGGGTTTCCGCTATACCGGCAGCGGGTCCGTCGACCGGACCCATTCCCCCCACCGATCATACTATGATCAGTCAGAAAAGCTGGTGGTTAAAATGTTGAGTACAATGCTGTATCGTAACGACACTCGGGATCCTTTGTTTCCACATAATATAGGCACAATTATGTTGTATACTATGCCTACTATTACTGGCAACAACCTGATACCTTATAACCCCCAGACGAGAGGGGGAAACAAAGTTCAAATCCTAAACGTCGCCTATACAATTTCGGACTCAAATTGTCGTGTTTGGTCCGAAATCACTGGCTTTTATTTTGAGCGACAAATGATGTACTCATTTTGGAAGCTGTCACTTGTTTCAAATGAGTGTGCAGGCTAATGTCAGAAGTTGTCTGAAACACGCCCATAACATATAGTTTTCACAGTTTTCAGTGGTTGAATATCATCAGAAAGATACTGATTGAACACTGCCACTTTCGAGCGGCGCACAACTCATTGTGAAAGAACACTGCCACTTTCGAGCGTGCACAACTCATTGTGAAAAACGGGTGTTCAGAAATTAATGAGAAAGTGGTAATTAAAAATTTAAAAAAATTACAACTCTGGTATTTGAGAATTATATAACAATATAACCATGCATATGGTTTATGACTTATTGGTTCAATAAAACATGCTCATTTATCATTTCATCATGCCCTGCAACATGTGAAGTTATGACTTTCAGTTTAAAATCAATTTTTCGAATGGTGCCAAGGGAGGCAACTATTTTGTTATTCATATTTCGCTGTGTAAATTTTATCTGGTCTTCATATTACGATTCTTTTATTGAGTTTGTGTGAAGCTATATTTTGTTTTATTCGTAAAAATTTTTTAAAATGTACATATTTAAAAAAACCTCTATTTTTAAACAGACAATGTTTGTCTGTTTTCAAGGGGGTGGTTTGCAGTGCTGATTGACATACTTGACGTCCATTTCTGGCTTCGACTTTCGAGAGCAGCCTGTACAAAAAAAAATGAAAACAACACCGCATGGTTTTCTGTTTGTTTTATTCATTAAATTGAGGATTAAAACCCAAAATTTGAAAATGAAACGTATGTACAAGATAATTATGAGAATTTTGAAAGCAAATTCTATAAAACTGGTAGGCGGTTTCCAAAGAAACGTAACATACACTGTGGATATTTACTTGCCTTATATCGCCAATTTCAGATGCATCCCAACGCGTCTTGCAAGCACTATTACTTGTCCCGAAGCCCCCCCCCCCCCTCCCCCACACACACACTTTGCAATTTATCCACTACAAGCACCCCCCTCGGCTTCTACATGAGTCAGTACGGTAATTGCACGTGCATGACGTCACACTCCGCATCATGGTTCTCTTCGAATATTACAGCGAGCGGTTGTAAACAAAGCTCAGTCACTGTTAGGATTCGTGGATTTTGTGTTGTTTTGGGTTTGTATTTTTATGAAACCTCCGACTCGATGTAGTATTGTGTGTCCCGTGGGAATTTAGATAATTGTAGGAGGAAAAAATACATATTTTCCACATCAATTATTCAGCATTTTAGCGACCAGAATGTCCCCAAAGAGCACCTAAAAATAAAAAAAAAAACCCTCTATACGCACGTGCCTTTGGCACGTGCGGCACACGCCTTCGGCGTGCGAGTTTCACTTTCTTTAAACTACCGGGCCCACAAATTTTCCCCTAGCGGAAACCCTGTTTATTGCTCAAAATAAAAGCCAGTGATTTCGGATCAAACACGACAATTTGAGTCCGGAATTTTATAGGCAAAGTTTAGGATTTGAACTTTGTTTCCCCCCCCCTCGTTTGGGGGTTATAAAGTATCAGGTTGTCAACAGTAATAGTATACAACATAATTATGCCTATATTACGTGGAAACAAAGGATCCTGAGTGTTGTTACGATACAGCATTGTACTCGACATTTTAACCACCAGCTTTTCTGACTGATCATAGTATGATCGGCGGGGGGAATGGGTCCGGTCGACGGACCCGCAGCCAGTCTAGCGGGAACCCAGCTGTTAATTGAATATAGGTTGTAGAGTGAACTTTTAATCAAATAAAAAAAACTTGTAACCTGTCGAGAAATTACCCTGACTTTCCCCAGTTTTCCTTTAGACATAGACCTATTTGGCCTCAGTACATCCAATACAGGCATTTAATCTATTATATCTTGATTGACAGAGCTCATGGAGCTCTGTCAAACAAGATATAATAGAATAAATGCTAAGTTCATCTCTAGAATACAGGAAAGTGGCACAATCCCTGTTAATTGAATACTCCTGTTAATTGAATAATTTTCATTGACAAAAGTGGCTATTCAATTAACAGGGTTCCACTGTACAATAGATTAATGTCTGTATTAGATGCATGGAGGTCAGGTCTATAAATATGGAGAATTCAGTGTATGTTGGAGTAATTCTTTGATAGGTTGCAAAATTATTTATTAAATCAACATGAGTTGACTCTTAACCGGTATGCAATTAACAGGGCAAATTTGTACTGAGGGTATGGTAAATGATTTGATGTTTGTAAGTTATACACAATTAACACGGTAATTCAATTATAAGATATACAATTAAGTTGGCTACACTGTTTGAGGAACAAGAGGTTGATAATCTACTGAAACTTCACCAGAAAGTCATAGTGAGTGACTGTCAAATTCTAAATATCATGAAATGGAATATATGTCAGATATCACTGCAGTTAAAATAACAGTATACTTTATACCCATCTGAGGAGAGACAGCAAAAAACCAGAAGGGAGTGCGGTGGCTCAATGGTTTGGGCACTGGGTTTCAAACCAAAAGGTCCAGGGTTCAGTTCCCACTTTTTCCCACCAAAATTTCCTCACACTCCAATACTGCTAAAAATATGCAAGTTTGTGATGCGAAGTGTCGACAGTTATTCATAAAACATGCCTACAAAATTTCCATACACTCCAATATAGCTGCGTCAGACTACAGTTTTGATAATAAAATGCAACTTATTTTTGACAGTGTGGTGGGGGTTTTCTTACTTAACAGGTCAAATTTGTACTGAGGGTATGGTTAGGCCTAAAAAAATTAAAAATCTGTTTCTCAGGCCCTCCCACATGGTCCTTTTGGCCGCCGCATGCTCTCTTTTTATAACCAATTTAAACTTAAAAAAAAATAAAAATAAATGGTTTATGTCTGATATTTTACCCAAGTTAAAAAATTTGATGAATTTGTCCCTTGAGTGCAAGAAGGCTTTGCAATGCTTTAGCATTGCAAAGCCTTCTTGCACTCAAGGGATGAAATACACCACCACCTGTGCTATTCTGTAGATTATAGGGCCTAAAACTTGAACCAAGAACATGAACTTTTGATGGCAAAGAAGTAATTACTGAAATAAAAAATAAAATAAAAAAATGCTCGCCCGCATGCAATTTTACAAATAATGGCCTGAGAAACAGAAGATCTACTTTGTGTGGCCTTATTTTGCATCTTTTGAATCCATATTGTCTGTGGGCTTCCACAATGAATTGTATCTCAAATTTTCCATCTTTTAAGGTGAGACAAAAAACTAAATAACTGCAAATATGGGGAACACAGAACAGAGTAGCTTTTGCCAAACATAAAGTGGCCTCTCACGTAGAAAGCCACATTTCTTGTTTCAAAGAACGTTTATAGTCTATTAGATAGTTATTAACTGATGTTCAGCAATCGCATCTGACATCAGCTAATTTTAAGCCACTGATTGACCATCGGTAGACACGTTTCAACATTGGTACATGCAGATGGTTACATGGAACACTGTGGGAACAAAATTGTTCATATTTACATTTGATTCACGACCTTATACAAGCAGTAACAAGCTTGATAAGTTGCCACAATGATTGACAATGGTGTTGAAATGATTTGTCGATTATTCGACATTTATAATATCCCACTCCATGTACAAGTTACATGTACACTGACAGCACCCCACCAGTACTATGAATTGCTGTTTCATCACTTGATATCACTGTCAGTTCATTTGTAAACAATCTAGATACCCAATTCTTCTTTAATCAATGTCAACACAAAGTGGACAATAACAACTGAACATAAAATACACTCATCAGCCGATTTCTTTTACAGTTGGTAGAACAACTTCAATCTGTTGTGCATGTTACTTATTTATGTAAACAATCTAAAAATATTGTATTACCATTTTGTGCAGTGACTTCTGGGATTGGTTATCATTTATGAAACATTATAGTTTTCCATTCGGAATTTTCTGGCACCAGACGCATTAATACAAATCTACGAAATGGAGGGAATTGCAGTGTTAGAAGCTATTTGAAAACACAGCTGGTATGAATGTATTTTCAGTCGTTGATTTCCACCCCACAACGAAAGCAATCTGAATTACTGTGTAAAAAGGGAACCTACTTTTGTTTTGACCTGTATATACATGTGGGTTTTGAATTTAAAATTTGAATTGGAACATAAATCAGTAATTAAGTAAAGTAAATAAATATATGTTATTTAAGTGCCCTTTGATATATTTTATTCAATTTCATCTTGAAACTAAATTTAAATGAAGGTGGAATTTGAAATAGTATGAACGTAAGTCACCTATTTTCGCATCGATCAAAGATGCTGCGCTGTTAACATGTTTTTGCTGACGTCGTATTTTTATTTTGATACACACAGTGACTTTCTCTTGAGATCAATGGACATATCACCCTGGCCGTTCTGTAAAATTAACCCTGTTCTATGAGTTCTTGAACCTACTACTCCTTTTGGTTGTGACTTCTGACATCGGTACTCACAATCGGCTGATTGTGCACTCAACTAATCGGCAAGTGGATGATGGTTGCAAATCCTTACTGGTTGATCACTAGTATTTTCTATTAGATAAATAACTTTTAGGTGGCGATACATTTTGTGAGGTGTAACAGGAAGTGGTCCTCACCAATTTGTAATGGGGGGTGGGGTGAATGACTCCCGAGACTAGAACCCTGGTTGGAATTTCCGTTGGTCTTCAGATTCTTGAGGATCTGGGTAAACTTTCAAAATATGGATGCATGGATAAAACATAACTCAACTCTGGAGGTAGAATAAATATTAAGTTATGTGTTGTGGTCTGGATGAATACACAAGAAAACAGGAATAACAGTTTATACGTGGTTTATTAAAAAGCCAAAAATAGTATGATATGAAATGGACGTGATTGTGAATGGTGGGTCAAAAACCATGGGCCTACTACACTTTTTACGCAAAAGAGGTTAAAATTTCACCCAACAAGTCTATTCATTGTGAATGGTTCCCACAGAACTCGGACCTGGAGAGAATCAGTTTCAGAAACATTGATTCTCACCAGGAGCGAGTTGAACAGGTCCAAAAATTACGGCACCCATTATGATTAACCTTTTTATGGGTTATAAAGTGTACCCATAACTAACCTAGTGTACAGGTTTAAGTTTGGCCGGCAGCTAATCAAAGCTTTTTCCAAACATAAAGTGGACGACGAGTTATGAGCAAGACCGCTCTTATAAAGGATAATTTCGCAGGGAAAGATTTTGAATACTGGAATCTGATGGATCCCTCGCATTCACCTCGATGAATGAAATAACACAATGCACTACAATATGAACCAATAAGTTACATTGATTCATCTTGAACATAAAAATGACTAGAAGACAACAAATACTGAATTAAACTTCTGGTATGAGCAGACAATTGGTAATTGTGGAAGAATAAGGACCAATGAGGAGAAATCCAGATGAAAAATCATTCATACAGATTACAGTACTTACCAACAATACTGGTCTATGGTGGCATGGATGATCCAGTTCAACAACAATTAGGTGTACGGGGGTGTCTGAAAAATATACCTTGAAGAATGTCACATCACATCACATCCTAGCATTGGACACTAATTCCTATCCATGTTGCCACAGTTGATCAGGTTTTTTACCATTAAACTGTAGATCTGTAGGCCTTACTTGCTAACATTGTTATCAGTTTTTCACACAGGACAAACTTGACAAAAAGACGGTGTCGTTGATTTTCCTGCCACACAATTTTTGGAGCTTTGCTTTTCAAGTTTTCAAAACCATCAACACATAAGGTTGTAAAATGACAGACCGAGAAATGTGAAGAGCCTAAAAGACTTGTTGGTCTCGAGGTATTTCGAGTGCGTCCATTCAAGCTGTTTTAAAGACATTTAATGACTGAAAACAATCTGAATTCATGAATGCACTCTGTGATTTCCAATGCCAGGGGCCACTTCAAATTAATCAAACAAAAAGGATTGAAATTCAATGAATACAGATATCTGAATCCATTGAAATTCCATCTCTTTCTTGTTTTTTAACAATTAAATTTATTTCATATTCATTATGCTCTCACATGGAACGATACTATGATAAATAATGGAAATTATCAATATTTTAACCCCACCCAATAACTACAAAATAGTCTGGAATATCTGTGCTACAATACAGCATTAACCCTTTACCCAACGAATCGGCCACATCCGCCCGCGTAATATGCAAATTCAGCAGTTGAAAAAATATTATTTTTCAAAACATTTCAACAAAACCATATCATGTGACCCCTCGTTGGTTTTGTTGAAATTTTTTGAAAAATTTCAAAGAATGATATTTAAACAATAAATTTTGATATCGTCTGCGTTGGGTAAAGGGTTAAAAGAATTATTTTGCAGTTATTTTTTGCAAAGCACCAGTTATTGCTTTGAAGTAAATAATTGCAAATTAATGTGAATAGAGGGAGTCTCATTGATCCACTCTAAAGTATTGCATAATTCACGACACAGCAACGATACTGAACATTAAGACTGGCCTAGTGACTCACGGAACTATCAATGAGACTGTCGGTTACTTTCAAGGCATTGTCATGGTCTTAGTAGCGATCTTGTTGATAAGACCGTCAATGACTTTGATAGATGTACTGCGACCACGATACTCACAGGAGTTGAGTGGAATGAAGAGAAACCATCGATGGTGAAAAAGATTACTCCTTTCTGTATGAAGGTGGTCCAGGGGCAGGACATAGCAGGAAAAAGATTTCTTTACATTATGACGGTGGATCAAAGAGTTAAAATATATTATTTATTTTTACATATGTTATGTTGCAGTTATTTCTTGGCATTATTTTGAAAGTGCATCAGAGGATGCTCGCTGAAATGTTCATAGTCTTTGAACAATCAGGATCAAATGTGCCACTATTGTTTTGATGCCAGGCCACATTGAATACAACTCAGTTGTACTGTCAATTATCGGCGACATCAAAGGGTGTGAACAACATGGTGGGCTTGATTGATGCTTGTTTTCAAAGTGCTTCTATGAGGTTTTCCTCAATGTAATCCCAAGATATTCAATTATATCGAGGTTTTTATTATGTTAAGACTAATTTTACAGGCCTGGCATTTTCAGGAGAGTGATTTATTCGCTTGCCTACTGCTTGCCTTAAAAAATTAAGGAGGGCAAAAACTAGCCCCCCCCCTGGCCTTAGAAAATAATGATTGTCATAACTACCTATTCCTAAAACCCCATATTTTAGATCTCAGCTCTGTTAGTGGTCTTGGTAAGATAGCCACACTATCCATCCCACACCTCCAGGCCATGCCGAGGCCTGGAGGTGTGGGTGGGGCAGTGCAGCCGTCTTACAGAGACTACCTTGTTAGCAGCACCAAATAAAATGTACAAAGCCCACTACATTACGTGTACAGCCCCTTTAAAAGTAGTCTTCCAAATTACCCCAGTTGTTACATATGATTACATAATGCAGTCACTGTTAATCCGGTTCAATTAAGATCTCTGTGCCTATTTATAGAGGAACTTTTTATGAGTGGGCGGAGCTAATTAATGGAGTTTTTCAGCACTGGTCTGATAAAGCATAACACTTTTGAGATGTTGTTTATAACTTTTCTGAGAACTTTTATTTATCAAATGTTATTAAATATCTTTTTGAAATTTATTCTGTATTTTGTTATAATTTATTGGGAATGCATATATATCAATATATTTAATTAATTGTAATTTGTAACAAAAACAAAAAATCACATTAAAATAATCTTGGCATATAAAGTTCAAATGAAGAAATATTCAAGTTTAATTACTGTGAAATATTCATTTTTGCCTTTAACACTTTACGTGACATAACTATAAAAATCGGCCAGCGCTATACACGAAATTCTGCTTATGATCTGCCCATATGAATACTGTCGAAAATAATTTTAATGATTTAATTTGCAATGTTCGGTTTCCGTTTTTGAATGCACTCAAATTAAATTGCGTTCCGGCAACAAAATAATTACGCCGAAAAATAACTTTTAAGTTTCTGTAGAACTAGAGGTGGTGTCAGTAGACCGATCTCTGCGGTAGGCGACATGTGATCCCGACATGTGATGTGTGTGGGTGTGTGTTTTTTCAAATGACACTATCATGTTTTAGAGGAATTTTGAATGTTGGTTTCTGATACCCCGCCGGGATTCGAACCCTCGGCAACACCGCCTGGCAATCAGGAGTCCAGCGTCTAAACCACTAGACCATTGCACACCGTCAAAAACGATGGCTGGAATCTAGCTTTTTAGATGAAGTCCTCATGATTACTTGGTTCATCTTCCTTTCGGCAGCAGCATGAAAGTGTGGAACGCGCTGGCTACAGTACGACGAAAGTGCTGTGGATGGCCTCAGACGAAGACTGGCACAGGCTTGTGTGTGTTTTTTCAAATGACACAATCATGTTTTAGAGGAATTTTGAATGTTGGTTTCTGATCCCCCGCCAGGATTCGAACCCTCGGCAACACCACCTGGCAATCAGGAGTCCAGCGTCTAAACCACTAGACCATTGCACACCGTCAAAAACGATGGCTGGAATCTAGCTTTTTAGATGAAGTCCTCATGATTACTTGGTTCATCTTCCTTTCAGCAGCAGCATGAAAGTGTGGAACGCGCTGGCTACAGTACGACGAAAGTGCTGTGGATGGCCTCAGACGAAGACTGGCACAGGCTTGTGTGTGTTTTTTCAAATGACACAATCATGTTTTAGAGGAATTTTGAATGTTGGTTTCTGATCCCCCGCCGGGATTCGAACCCTCGGCAACACCGCCTGGCAATCAGGAGTCCAGTGTCTAAACCAGTAGACCATTGCACACTGTCAAAAATGATGGCTGGAATCTAGCTTTTTAGATGAAGTCCTCATGATTACTTGGTTCATCTTCCTTTCAGCAGCAGCATGAAAGTGTGGAACGCGCTGGCTACAGTACGACGAAAGTGCTGTGGATGGCCTCAGACGAAGACTGGCACAGGCTTGTGTGTGTTTTTTCAAATGACACAATCATGTTTTAGAGGAATTTTGAATGTTGGTTTCTGATCCCCCGCCGGGATTCGAACCCTCGGCAACACCGCCTGGCAATCAGGAGTCCAGTGTCTAAACCACTAGACCATTGCACACCGTCAAAAACGATGGCTGGAATCTAGCTTTTTAGATGAAGTCCTCATGATTACTTGGTTCATCTTCCTCTCGGCAGCAGCATGAAAGTGTGGAACGTGCTGGCTACAGTACGACGAAAGTGCTGTGGATGGCCTCAGACAAAGACTGGCACGGGCTTGTGTGTGTTTTTTCAAATGACACTATCATGTTTTAGAGGAATTTTGAATGTTGGTTTCTGATCCCCCGGCGGGATTCGAACCCTCGGCAACACCGCCTGGCAATCAGGAGTCCAGCGTCTAAACCACTAGACCATTGCACACCGTCAAAAACGATGGCTGGAATCTAGCTTTTTAGATGAAGTCCTCATGATTACTTGGTTCATCTTCCTTTCGGCAACAGCATGAAAGTGTGGAACGCGCTGGCTACAGTACGACGAAAGTGCTGTGGATGGCCTCAGACGAAGACTGGCACGGGCTTGTGTGTGTTTTTTCAAATGACACAATCATGTTTTAGAGGAATTTTGAATGTTGGTTTCTGATCCCCCGCCAGGATTCGAACCCTCGGCAACACCGCCTGGCAATCAGGAGTCCAGCGTCTAAACCACTAGACCATTGCACACCGTCAAAAACGATGGCTGGAATCTAGCTTTTTAGATGAAGTCCTCATGATTACTTGGTTCATCTTCCTCTCGGCAGCAGCATGAAAGTGTGGAACGTGCTGGCTACAGTACGACGAAAGTGCTGTGGATGGCCTCAGACGAAGACTGGCACGGGCTTGTGTGTGTTTTTTCAAATGACACAATCATGTTTTAGAGGAATTTTGAATGTTGGTTTCTGATCCCCCGCCGGGATTCGAACCCTCGGCAACACCGCCTGGCAATCAGGAGTCCAGCGTCTAAACCACTAGACCATTGCACACCGGCAAAAACGATGGCTGGAATCTAGCTTTTTAGATGAAGTCCTCATGATTACTTGGTTCATCTTCCTTTCGGCAGCAGCATGAAAGTGTGGAACGCGCTGGCTACAGTACGACGAAAGTGCTGTGGATGGCCTCAGACGAAGACTGGCACAGGCTTGTGTGTGTTTTTTCAAATGACACAATCATGTTTTAGAGGAATTTTGAATGTTGGTTTCTGATCCCCCGCCAGGATTCGAACCCTCGGCAACACCACCTGGCAATCAGGAGTCCAGCGTCTAAACCACTAGACCATTGCACACCGTCAAAAACGATGGCTGGAATCTAGCTTTTTAGATGAAGTCCTCATGATTACTTGGTTCATCTTCCTTTCAGCAGCAGCATGAAAGTGTGGAACGCGCTGGCTGCAGTACGACGAAAGTGCTGTGGATGGCCTCAGACGAAGACTGGCACAGGCTTGTGTGTGTTTTTTCAAATGACACAATCATGTTTTAGAGGAATTTTGAATGTTGGTTTCTGATCCCCCGCCGGGATTCGAACCCTCGGCAACACCGCCTGGCAATCAGGAGTCCAGTGTCTAAACCACTAGACCATTGCACACTGTCAAAAATGATGGCTGGAATCTAGCTTTTTAGATGAAGTCCTCATGATTACTTGGTTCATCTTCCTTTCAGCAGCAGCATGAAAGTGTGGAACGCGCTGGCTACAGTACGACGAAAGTGCTGTGGATGGCCTCAGACGAAGACTGGCACAGGCTTGTGTGTGTTTTTTCAAATGACACAATCATGTTTTAGAGGAATTTTGAATGTTGGTTTCTGATCCCCCGCCGGGATTCGAACCCTCGGCAACACCACCTGGCAATCAGGAGTCCAGTGTCTAAACCACTAGACCATTGCACACCGTCAAAAACGATGGCTGGAATCTAGCTTTTTAGATGAAGTCCTCATGATTACTTGGTTCATCTTCCTCTCGGCAGCAGCATGAAAGTGTGGAACGTGCTGGCTACAGTACGACGAAAGTGCTGTGGATGGCCTCAGACAAAGACTGGCACGGGCTTGTGTGTGTTTTTTCAAATGACACTATCATGTTTTAGAGGAATTTTGAATGTTGGTTTCTGATCCCCCGGCGGGATTCGAACCCTCGGCAACACCGCCTGGCAATCAGGAGTCCAGCGTCTAAACCACTAGACCATTGCACACCGTCAAAAACGATGGCTGGAATCTAGCTTTTTAGATGAAGTCCTCATGATTACTTGGTTCATCTTCCTTTCGGCAACAGCATGAAAGTGTGGAACGTGCTGGCTACAGTACGACGAAAGTGCTGTGGATGGCCTCAGACGAAGACTGGCACAGGCTTGTGTGTGTTTTTTCAAATGACACAATCATGTTTTAGAGGAATTTTGAATGTTGGTTTCTGATCCCCCGCCAGGATTCGAACCCTCGGCAACACCGCCTGGCAATCAGGAGTCCAGCGTCTAAACCACTAGACCATTGCACACCGTCAAAAACGATGGCTGGAATCTAGCTTTTTAGATGAAGTCCTCATGATTACTTGGTTCATCTTCCTCTCGGCAGCAGCATGAAAGTGTGGAACGTGCTGGCTACAGTACGACGAAAGTGCTGTGGATGGCCTCAGACGAAGACTGGCACGGGCTTGTGTGTGTTTTTTCAAATGACACAATCATGTTTTAGAGGAATTTTGAATGTTGGTTTCTGATCCCCCGCCAGGATTCGAACCCTCGGCAACACCGCCTGGCAATCAGTAGTCCAGCGTCTAAACCACTAGACCATTGCACACCGTCAAAAACGATGGCTGGAATCTAGCTTTTTAGATGAAGTCCTCATGATTACTTGGTTCATCTTCCTTTCGGCAGCAGCATGAAAGTGTGGAACGCGCTGGCTACAGTACGACGAAAGTGCTGTGGATGGCCTCAGACGAAGACTGGCACGGGCTTGTGTGCGTTTTTTCAAATGACACAATCATGTTTTAAAGGTATAATGTCTACAAAGAGTTAAATGGTGGGAAGTCACCCCCAATTGAAGTCGCCCATGGGAGAAGTCGGCCAAAAATAGTCAGCAACTGAGGTATACCCCTAAGTCGGTCCACGGATTAAATCGGCCCAGGGCTTTTTCGTAGTGCTAATATACATGTGCACGGTTAACTTAAGTGACAGGCCGAATGTAAGAAATTGAATTTTTTCTCATTGTGTTGCAGCTATTTGTTGGAAAACACTACACGGGCGCTGTCTTTTCCTATAAATAGATTCAAGATAATTTCAGTATTTGTCATAGTGCTAATAAAATTGTTAAATGGTAGGTCGAATGTTAGAAACAAAGTTTTCTTTACAAGTCGTAGTGCAAATATAAAAGTATATAGATATATATAATTGTAATTCAATTTAACCAGTTTCTGATGTTGGAAATCTCAAAATAATAAACTTCATAGGAGTAATTTATGCTTCAACTATTGTCACCAGTCACTGTTTTCATTGCGATCAGAGGCTGTTTTAGAAACAATCAGTAGCTATTGTCGGCTCTTGTTTTACATCTTTGGAAGGGTAATTAAAGGGCAATTAAAGGATTAATTCGGATTACGAAATGTTATTGCCACCAAATTTTACTTCTGCCTCCAGAACTCAATCATTGATCATGTTAAGTGTTATGTTATATTCAGTTATATTACAACAGTCTGTGTCCACTTTTCTCAGTGGTCCAAAGCAACAAACCTCAAGCTTTTTGCATCGTTTTCTAATGAAATATAAAATATATGTATATGTTTCTTCAAATTTTGCTGAGTTCAGACGAGAAACTGAAAACTCTTCCAAATTCTGCCAATTTATAATTTTTAACTGATCTCAGATACATTCAGACACATCGCGTCCCATCTCGCCACATAAAGAAGGGTCTCTGCTAAAACACTCGAGGAGTGAGGTTTCCACTCACAAAATATGCTCTCAGCTTCGATGGAAAAGGGACACCTAGGCCTAGGCCCACAAATAGTGGGCGTACAGCAACACTGAACATTCGGAGACAGAAACAAAGACATTAAATGTTTGTGGGGTTGGCCTACGCAACTGCACCCTCTGATGGCAAGATGGTAGGCCTATAGTATAACAGTTGGCTCTCTGCCTCCATTGAACTTGTACTTAGCCTCACCCCTCCCCCCCCCTCCCAACCAACCAACCAACCAGTCAGATGATATCTATACCTGGCTGGTCTTCCACTGCGTATTTTTTACCAATAACATTTTTTTTGGGGGGGTGGGGGAGGGGGCAGATTAACATTCTGCACCCGTCTTTTGGGTATTCTTTTTATATTTTTGCCCCGCCAAGTTGAGTGGGAACATCGCCTTGTAAAACATAGATGCTTTGCTGCGTCATTGAGGCGAGTTCGCAGTGGACCGGCTCGTTCTCTGAACACCTTGAAATCCAACATTACCCGTTGAACGCTTATTTTTTTATTAAGAAATGTTGTATATCATCCTCGGATTAAAGGTGATGTCGTTATTCGGAGTTGCTGTGCATTCTGCCCTCAGGTCCCACTGCCTAGTCTAACCAGACATCTGGAGACCTGATTAATATCACATCACCCCCAACGTCACACCTCCCTCTTTTATATACCCCCCCCACCCCCCCCCCCCCCCCCCCCCACACACACTTCCAAAATAAATAACACACAGATCTGTGTATTATATATTTCGAGGGAGGGGAGGGGGTGCATATAAGAATGAGATGTTTTGAGGTAGGGGTGATTTAAATCAGGTTTCCAGACGTCTGTGGTCTAATAAAAAAGGTGTGTATTTGAATGACTATTTTTGAAAGGTTCTTCAACCTGTTATAAATGAGAATTTTTTATTATTTCCATTTTTGGCGTAACTTCGCTAATAATAGTCGGATTGTAAAAATTCAGAGACGAAATCGCACTGATTTTTACTCAATATATTCGAAATGAAATGCGTTTTTAAAATTTCCCTATGATATTAAAAATAGTATTTGCCTGACTGGTTGGAAAAATGTGCTAATTGGTATCCAAAAATTACGGGATCAAAGAAACACCGACATCGTCAAAAAGTAACGAGAAGGTCTTCACAAATATTCATGCGAGATCGAAACTGCCCTTAAAAGTCATTTTGTAAGATATTTTTAAACAAATTTTAACGATTTTATTTTTATTTGTGTAGTTTGGGAGCGATGCACTTTTTTCCCTAATTATCAATGGCCATTTTTCAGAGAAATGATGTTTGGAGGTCCTATTTTGGGTCGGAAGCATAACCTTGTCACAACACTGGGAAACACTTCATGCTAATTATAACCGATAGTACGTCTTATTGAACTCACTTGGTTGGGTTTTGATACCCCACCTCATAGAGCAGTTAGTGGGAGTCGATTGGCAGTGTTTTATAGGGAACATACATGTAATGTAGGCAGAATTCATTAATAGTAAAGCTTCATTTTGCCCCTTTAGCTAATCGCTCGTCTAGTGATTTTTAGCCCTCCTGCATTTTTAAGATTGCCAGGCCTGATTTTACAACATTATATGCTGACAACCACTGCCTTAATAAATGTCCAGACTAGTCGATTGGCGGATTTGAGAGCCGACTTTCCCAAAAATCAAGTTGAGGTTGGATCAGTCAGGTCACCATTTGAAGACTATCCCATAGACAGCCCAATTATCAACCAATGAACTTGAGTTGAACAAACTGAATTCAACCTGTGTAAGGATTCTGTATGTCATATATTATAATTATGATTCTGACTGGTACTTCTGGAGAAGTGTTTTAACTGGTTGAGTGCAAGAAGCCACTATCATGGCTTTCAAAACAAGAGGCCCCAGGGGGCCTGAGGGCGCTCACCTGACATGGTAGTCTAAATATCAAACCAGGGACTTGACTTGAATAAGCTTCATACGCCCCTCCTAAGAAAAGCATGTACCAACTAGATGAAGCGATTGTGTCCACACAATACACAGGATTTTCCTTCTATTTTCAGTTCCTGCACTTTTACGTCCCAAAATTAAGATAAACAGACTTTTTTCCCAAACAAAATATTTTCAGCATAAATTTTTTTTTCCTTCTTAACACACATAAAAACCAAAAAACTAATTTCAGAATTTTGGTCCCAAATTTTCTAAGTCCTACCCGGACCATAAACTTTCAGTGTAAAAAAAAAAAAAATTTGTCTTAAAATTGACCGAAACGCATAAAAAAACAAAAAAAATAATTTCCGGATTTTGGTCAAAAAATTTCTAAGAACGGGGCCCCAAATTTTCAGCCTAAATATGAACCCAGGGACTTGGCTTGAACAAACTTGAATCTCACCCCCCTAAGGATGCTGCATACCAAATATCAAAAGATTCTTATTGGTAGATCTGAAGAAGATTTTGAAAGAATATTCCTCATACTGCGCTAATTTAAACATTTGGGCTCCCATAGAGAGCCCAAATATGGACCCAGGGAATTGATTTCAATAAACCTGTGAAACAATCTTCCAAAGATGTTATATGTGAAATTTGAAAACTTTTGGAGCAGTGGTTTGGGAGAAAAGTAGTCTTACATGTTTTTCCCACTACCCACAGTGTTAAAAAATGCTGACTCAGCACTTTTTCAAAGTCCCCAAAGAGTACCCCATGATAAAAGCGATAGCAATTTTTTTTTCCCATTCCATTCTGTTGGTCCTAAGGAAGCTTCACACCAAATACAAATTCTCAGTGTCGTGTAGTTTTGGAGATATGGGCGTTTTAATTTTTTTCTATTTTTAGCTCCTGTGGTTCCCATGGGGCGACGGGAAAAAACATTTGGGCATAAATTAAGTACTTATGACCCAATAAGCCCTCATATCAAATTTGGTTCAAATCTGCCTCTCGGTTTGGAAAATAGAAATTTTGGGAGTGGCAAAAATTCTTGCCCCTCCCATAACGAAGGCAAATAATGCCTGATAAACTTCTCTTGAACAAAGGTGATTCTAAACCTCAAAAGGACTCTGTATACCACATATCAAGAATCTGCTACTGGTGGTTCATTAGAAGAAGATTTTCAACAAATTTGGCCTTTTTTCCCCCACCCCTCTGCTCAATATGAGCCGAAACCTAATTTGCATAAAAATCAAAATGCCCCTATATAACCACTACTTACATGAAATTTAATTAAAATGTGGCCAGTGGTTTAGGAGAAAGAGGCTCAAACACCACCTTCACGCAGGACGACGGACGAAGAGTGATAAGAAAAGCTCACCGTGACTTTCAGTCAGGTGAGCTAAAAAAAAGAGTGTTCCAGCACAAAAGCCAATGTTTTCCTTGCTCATGTGTCATTTTAAAATGCAAATGATATTTTTGTTTACAAAAATTTGTTCTCTTACAAATTATTGGTTAGTGCTGATAACAAATTCAGAAAAACCCCAAATAATCTAGCCCTCAACCAGTTAAAGATTATTCCTCATACTGGACTAAATTAGTATTTGGGCTCCAATAGGGAACCCAAATATCAACCCAGGCAGGGACTAAGTTTGAAAAAAATTAGATTTAACCTCCCTAAGGATGCCATATACCAAATATCAAAAGATTCTGACTGGTGGATCTGAAGAATATGATTTTTAAAGATTATCCCCCATATTGCACTAAGTTAAAATTCAGGCCCCCACAGGAAGCCCAAATATTAACCAAAGGACTTGATTTGAACAATCTTGAATCTGACCCTCATAGCAATAATGTATACCAAACATCAAAAAATTCTGACTGGTGGTTCGCAAGAAGAAGGTTTTTAAAATTATTCCCCATATTGCCCTAAGTTAAATTTCGGGCCCCTGTATTCAGCCCAAATATGAACCAAGGGGCTTAATTTTAACAAATTTGTATATAGGTCATTCTGACTTTCAGACAGGTGAGTTAAAAGCTGAAACTTATGAGAAAAGTAAAATCATTATTATCAAACTTTCAGTTAATTGTCTATCGGATGCAACTTGTAACCTGGTAAATTTTGTGGGACAGAAAATCTACCAGATATTCTAGTAATGCTCCCCTCTACCCGTACTACAGAGTAGTTTTTTTTCAAGCAATGCACTAAACAAGCTATTCATGTTCAGAATCACTATTTTTCTGGCCAATACGTTACTTTTGGTATGGTATTCAGTATCTCAAGTAAGCTCAAAGATTGACTTAATATCCCAACAATGAAAAGAAATAAAACTGTCATTGATCAAATTACAAGATAAATGACACCTTCTAGCAGCCAACAGGGGTGTATCCAGGAATTTCTTTTTCTGGAGGGTGGGCCACTTCACATATGGGACAACTAAGGGCATACATGCACAGACATGTCTTGGCATATAGGGGGGGGGGGGGGGGGGGGGGTATGCAGAGGTGGGGGTTGGGATCTCTCAGGAATATTTTAAAAATTGAAATCCCTCAGGTTGCATGTCCTAGCTTCTGGAGAAAATGGGACTTAATGGAAGAAAATCAACCTTCAGATATTCTTGATTTTCAGTGGTATCTTACTGATGTTGACAATTGGGAATTTGGGGGCACACAACCTCTGTGAATAACAGGATTAATATACCGCATGTGTCAATATGAAAAAGCTGATTTTATTATCATCAAATCATACTACAACAAGAAGTAAATCAGTTATAACTGATGGTTTCGATTTCAACTTAAAACACATGCATAACATAAACAGTGTACTGTCTGCACATCAAGGGAGGTTAAAACAACTGAAAGTATGTACTCTTGTTTTTTTCATTAAAAATATGAAATGTTCTTCTACTGTCCTTCAGTAAGTTGATTTAAATGTGATGGATGTAAGGTACAGATGGGCAATATGCCGAAAATCCGAACAGTTACCGATATCAAGGGAATACCGAAAAACCAAACCCAAGCAATAATTGAAGACCAAAACCATCTGATGTTTCAAATTTTCCTACATTCGCTATCTATAAGTCCCTGTTGAGGCTTGATAACAGTTGAAAGGTTCATTTTCATGAAAGAAGTGACTGATTTTCTTTTCAGTTTTGTTAATCTTCAATTGACTGGGCAGCTGTCTTGAATTCCCACTAAACTACAACCTGTACATGTCCAATTGCTTAGCAGTGATTTATAGTCATATCTTAGCTGACTGTTAAGGCAGCCAAGACTTGGACTAGAAATTACTGCCAAGGTGATTTGTCTGCTGTTAGCAGGACAACCTAAAAGATGGCATGGTCTTGGCTCTTGCTCTTAGATCGCAATTAAGCCCCAAAATAGGTCTTTAAACATTAAGGAGCATTCAGAACAAGTCACAAGAGGTCGTAAAAGAATGTCACTGTTGAGCTCATTGGCAGTGTCATTTATAGCATTGTGGTAGAATGATACCACATCAACTTATTCTGTTTTTCCTGATGTGAATTCCTCTTTGGTACTATCAGCCAATCTCAGTCAAGTCAGATTCCGAATACCGAACCAATATCAAGGTACATCCACCTAAAAAAAAAACCAAAATCGATACTGAACTCAAATTTCCAATACCGCCCATTTCCAGAGTCAGGTATAAGGTATGTGATAGACAGGTATAGAGGATTTTTGTACCCTCTTTGGGAAAGGTCTTTCAACAATGCAATCAGGAAAATTTGTGTCCTAAGGGCTCAAACTGGGAACTCGCTATGGAGATTTTTGAAGATTTGTTTATTTAATTACTGAGGTTTAATGACACTTTCGACAACCAGGGTCACTTCGTGTCGGACAGTTTTACGGGTGGAGGAAGCCAGAGTACCCAGAGAGAACCACTGAGTAATGGCAAACAACTGCCAGGTGCCACAACATACAAACTCCACACAAGCAGGGTTAACATTGGTTGAAAGCAAGTGCACCATCAATGTGCAGTACACCTTAGAACACAATGCCACCATGCCTCTACATGGGCATTTGGGTAAAGTGTAGGATTGGGACAATAAACCAAATTCACGGTATGATACGTATCTATGTACACAAGTCACAATACGATATGTATCTAGATATGTATCTTGGTATTCATCCTGGTATTGAAGCTACAGTTAAGATCACAGGGACATGGTGAAGCCAGCAATTCATAGTTGGGGTGCACAGATACAGTAAAACCTGTCTTGAGAGACAACTGTGGCCATGCACCGATTGATTTCATTCTATAAAGGACCTGTCATGAGAGACCACCTGCCATGGGAGACCACCTGTCTTGTGAGACCACAAAACTGTGGCAAAAACTCAGTTTTTCACCTGCTTTGAGAGACTGGAAAATCAATTTTTGCAATTTCAGAGTTATAAAATCAATTAAGATCAATGCAATGTGTACAGAAATCAATAGTTCAAAAATGTAACCAGGACATCTGCCCAACAGTAAAATTGTCAGGACAATTGTCCCCTGAAACCTTAATATCTAAAATCATACACATGTATGACAAATATCTGTCGCTGTAGATTAATTAAAAACTATATTAACTGGCTTTCAATTACACTGTTATTCATTTGTATAACTCTTCAAGTATGAGAAATTATTATCAAGATTCCTTTGAAAATATAAAGATTATATTTGTTAAAAAAACAAACTTAGTTTATGTCCGTTATTTGCTCAAGTGTGACAAAATCAACTAAGATTAAAAACACCCTGGTAAGCTTATTTTTACTTAAAAGTGTGACTGAAATTATTTTCTATTAAAACAAAATCTGACAGATACAAAAACAGACTTTTCAAGGTAAAACTGTAAATTATTATTTAAAAAATGCCAACAGGATCACCGATCCAATGTTGAGTTGTGACAGCAAAATGTGGGTTTAATCATTATCAACTTATCGCCTGGAAACCAGTTGTTTACAATTTACTATGTGAAGGGTCACTGTGACCTTGACCTTTTGACCTAGTGATTAAAAAATAGGGCTCTTTCTTGCAACAATGCCAACCTACCTATGAACGTGGGTGGAACAATTGTCAAATTATCATCTGGAAACTAACTGTTTACGAATTATTATGTTGAAGGTCACTGTGACCTTGACCTTTGACTAAGAGATTACAAAATAAATAGGGTTCTTCCTCTCACTGATGCTCACCTACCTATGAAGATTCATGAAAGTGGGTCGAACCATTATAAAGTTATCATCCGGAAACCAGTTGTTTTGATTCACTATGTTCAGGGTCACTGTGACTTTGAACTTTGACCTAGTGAGTCCAAAAATAAATAGGGTTCTTGCTCTCAAGAAGGCCAACCTACATATGACGATTCATGAATGTGGGTTGAACCATGGTCAAGTTATCATCTGGAAACAATTGTTTACGATTTACTATGTTCAAATAGTGACCTTGACCTTTGACCTAGCAAATCTAAAATAAATAGGGTTCTTTCTCTCACTGATGCCTACCTACTTATGAAGTTTCATGAACTTGGGTCGAACCATTATCAAGTTATCATCCGGAAACCAACTGTTTGGATTTATGTTCAGGGTCACTGTGACCTTGACCTTTGACATAGCGAGTCCAAAATAAATAGGGTTCTTCCTCTCACCGAGGCCAATGTACCTACGAAGTTTCATGGATATGGGTCGCACCACTATCAAGGTATCGTCCGGAAACCAATTTTTTACACACGCCCGCCATTCACCAAACTATAAGGCAAGTTTGAATTCGTCACAATTTGAATAATAACTCATTTGAAAATATTGATAGAAAGACGGGGAAAACTTTCTTTGCATAAAATAAGAAATTACTATTTGGGATGGACCAGCCCCTTCATATCATAATCTCAAAATGTTGTTCAATTCATGTACTTTTAACTGTAATTTCTCAAACAATGCCTCTGCACTTGTATTAAAACTGAATTAAAATTAAACAATAATAAAAAAAATGTTGAAAAATCAATTTTTCTCCATTTCTGCAACAAATATTCTCTGGTTAGTCATTCACTGGCTAGCGAAAACCTCAAACCTCTAATGAGAGACCACCTATCTTGAGAGACCACTTTGGCTTGGCAAAAGGTGTGGTCTCTCAAGACAGGTTCTACTGTACATTAGGGAGGAGGATCAACTTCAACCCCCCCCCCCCACCCCCACAATTTCCCATATTCTATCACATACTGCACTGACTGTCACTCGTGTCTGAGCTCATACTCTGGCATAAGCCCATCCCTAACTTTACAAATATGAGTGGCCCCTCAGAGTCTACTTTTCAAATTTAGAATAAAGATGATTTTAGTCACAGGCGCTGGTAATTATGACGGAAATAGGTAAGTAGTCATCTGATGATTATGACAACTAACCTTACCAAATAGTGGCAAATACATAAAAAAAGCTGGAGTACCCTGGTCCCGTATATCAGTGACTGAGACATGCTCTTGCAGTTCATGGTTCGACTTCCACTTTGCAATTTTCAAATCGATTCACCTAAACGACAAAAGTCATGGAAGATGGTTACGAAGAATAACTGGTGTACATCAAGGGGACTAATTAATAGGCACCTACATCATAGAAAACATTAGTGAAGTTTTGTCAACTGCTTTGAAAACACTCGTAAAATGGTGGCTAAAAATTCATCATTTCACATATTCAACAGACGTTCATAATAAATTGGTGCATTGTTACACTGTTTATCTGTAGTTTTACCATTTTTGAATCTGAATGTTCGATGAATGCATAAAATATTGAATAGCACCATGCAAGCAAAATTTTGGTGATTATATCGAATCTGGGAGATCTTTATTTGCAAACAGCGATGCGAAACCCAAACAAAAAATACCCTGATTTAATGATCGGTATTCCGGTGTACCCAGGTGTTATATTCTGAATTGCGGGGTATCTGAGTTGGCCAAATCACCTAAGCCTAAAATGTGATGCGTTGAATGCATTGAGAATGAACGAGTTGAAATTCAAGATTGGTGACTGGACTACATAGTGGTATCGCGATGCGCCGAAATTTGGACATCCGCACTGGTCACCATATCATGGGATGCCGTATCGGTACTTATCGGAGTACCGGGATATCGTCCCAAGCCTAATGAAGTGTCTTGCCCAAGGACACAATGCGGTTGCAGCAGGTGGGATTCGAACTGAGCACCTCTTGGGTTGCAGCCTGCACCTCTACCTACTGAGCCACCGTGCCCCCATCTTAAAAGATACATTCAAAGAATAAGGAATATTACCTTTGAATTAAACTTTGAACATTATGATTTGCAGGAACTGTTTTTACTCGACTGATAAACTGTTGGGTTTTTTTGCAAGTAACAAGGCCAATTCAAGGAAACTGTCAACTGAATTAAAAAGAATTAAACTGGCCAAAAAATAGACTGGTGCAACTGCACATGTGTACAGAATGAATTATTCCGAGAGGTAAGAGGGGATGAAAATTGATATTCAATTTTTACTGAGATGATCTAGAAATTAATCCTTTGAACACAAGAGGCCCTTTTACTGGCCCCGGGACATGGTACGTCATACTTTCATTAAGTAGGATGCCTAAGTTGAGGGTGGGGTAGACCAATCAATATTTTCAAAGTGCGAGGCTGAAAATATTGATTGGTCTACCCCCTCCCCCACACCCCCAGCACATAATGAATATGGACTCTTCTTATTGCTGTATTTGAACTGACATGAAAGATACAACCAGTGTTGAAAGGGTTAAGAAAAGTAACATGGAGCAAAAGCTACTTTTAAAGATTTCTCAGATGAATTTGTAGTCAAACTTTAATATGAAAGGTTGTTGAAACAACATTTCTAAAGTAATTATTCAATTCAGGTTTAGAAAAAAGCCATTTATTGATGGTTTCTTTCCTGATGTTTTGATGTTTGTGATATTTATCTGCTGATAAAACTAGAGTCGGTAAAATGCAATATTGTGAAAATTATAACCCTATATGTGCCTTGGAAATTTTTTTTAAATTGAAAACTGAAAATGAAAATTGGTAAGATGGTGTATTGTAGGAAAATGTTCTGAATACTGGGAATTTATTTATCCCAAACTATTTAGTTATCTCTCCACTATATTAAATCAAAATGAACATACAGCCAGTGCTAGGACTAATCTAAAACATAATACAGTGGAACCCTGTTAACTGAATAGCCACTTTGCCATTGAAAATTATTCAATTAACAGGAGTATTCAATTAACAGGGATTGTTTCACTTTCCTGTTTTCTAGATAACTTAGCATTTATTCTATTATATCTTGTTTGACAGAGCTCCATGAGCTCTGTCAAACAAGATATAATAGATTTAATAAATGCTTGTATTGGATGTACTGAGGCCAAATAAGTCTGTAAACAAAGGAAAACTGGGGCAAGTCAGGGTAATTTCTCGACAGGTTACAAATTTTTTTATTCAATTAACAAGAGTTTACTCTATAACCTATATTCAATTAACAGGGCAAATTTGTACTGGAGGTATGGTAAATGGTTTTGTGTTGAGAAATTATATTCAATTAACAGGGTTATTGAGTTAAGAGATATCCAATTAAGTGGGCTCCACTGTACTTCATTTAAATGTTATGGTAGAGTTATCCCTCTTTTTACAAAAGATGCGACCACTTCTTCATATTGATGTACATGTCATAATGTTCTTAATTCAGAGTAAGTAAAGGTTACATTGGAAATTCACAAAAATTACTGGTTTTCTGAGGTATTAATTATGACCTTCTGAGGTATTTTGACTCCCAAGTTTGGGGCACCAAATTGTGAATTCAATTTTTGTTTGAGTAATGGCTTAGACTGGGAATTCTGGGTTGGTAATTGAGAAAAATCATGCCTGCTTCAGAATAGGTCCAATATAGGGACCCTGCAGACAACAAAAAATCCCTCAGTATTTCAACACATATTATTAAAGAGAAGATATTACAATCTAATTTATGAAAACAGACATTACTATCACACAACTTTGAATGAGGATATCAACTATAATCTCCTGATGGTGAGATAGTTAGGTCGAGAAATGACTTGAGAATTTTAAAAGTGTGAGAGCACTGAAAATTCTGTCCCACCTGTTCCCCTAATAATTTTCTGATGAATCGGATCAATCGTATCAATGTGCCCAGAGCCAAATTAATTTAAAATGCTTTCAAACACGTATTTATACATGTTTTTTAACCAGCCTGCACACTGATGTCAAAATACAGTGGAACCCTATTAATTGAATAACCCCTTTGCCAATGAAAATTATTCATTTAACAGGAGTATCCAATTAACAGGGATTGTGTCACTTTCCTGTATTCTAGAGATAAACTTAGCATTTATTCTATTATAACTTGTTTGACACAGCTCCATGAGCTCTGTCAAACACGATATAATAGATTAAATGTCTGTATTGGATTACTGAGGCTAAATAGGTCTATAAACAAAGGAAAACTGGGGAGAGTCAGGGTAATTTCTTGACGGGTTACAAGATTTTTTTATTCAATTAACAGGAGTTTACTCAAAACCAAATATTCAATTAACAGGTTCAATTTGCACTGAGGTATGTTAAATGGTTTTGTGTTGGGAAATTATATTCAATTAACAGGGTTATTCAGTTAAGAGATATCCAATTAAGTGGGTTCCACTGTACTATGGATTTAACCATCTACCAACTCGGACTATATCAATTTTCTTTTTTTTTTGGAAATATTATTTTTTCAAAAAATTTCAACAAAATCATATTTTGTGGCCTCCCATCGGAACAAGCTAAATGAGCTTGTTACGATGAGGGGAGTCACATGATATAGATTTGATGACATTTTTTTTAAATAATTTTTTTTCAACTGCTGAATTTCTAGTGTTCAACCAATGATCGGAATCGGCCACACCAATCAGCTGATTGTGGACAATCAGATGTCAACTGCAAGGGCTCCAGGAACATCGGTTCAACCGATTGTTGCCAAGCATTTTTTAGTGATGATTCATAAACCACATTTTATTATCTTCTGCAGTTGTTCAATTGGTAATGTAAAATGATGTCAATGATGACATTCAGTAAACATGAGAAACAACCACAATGTGTTTTCTTAATTTCTCTAGACACCCCTTTAGGGGATATACAAGTTAAATGACATGTAACGCTTACAATTGAGCGTACTTGCAGCAATCGACAGGTCATACCGGAAAAATTGAAGGTTGCACTCCATTGACGCAGGTCATAGTAAAATGATCAGTCACGCGGACATGGGTGGTACATGTGGCTCTAAGAGCCACGTATACCGCCGAAGTGTCTGGTCATTTTACTGCGACCTAAGTCAACGAGGTTCAACACTGTGAAATATGTTCAGTTTAATGAATTCTAGTAGTGCACCATATTACAATCGGAATCGGTATCCGAATCAGCCGAGTGTGAGCTTAAATAACAGGTAATCGGTCAGCAGTCATTTTTGGTAATTGGTTGGACCCTATGAATTTCTAGAGCTGAAACAGTTAAGGGGTTTTCTTGATCAATTAATCACAGGGAATAACCTTGGTTAACCGAGTAATCACTTGTCCAAACAGATATCTGAATAATTGCCATACCGTTGATGATTTACAGCATGAACCCTTTAGCCAACATAACAAACAAAACCGACTAGGCCTACGTACAAAAATCTCCATTCAAATTCATTATGTTTTCAATTTTTGTCTCAAAAACATAGCTTACGACCCCTCATTGGAACGTGTCATAAACTATGTTTTTGAGACAAAAATTGAAAAGTTTTAGTAATTCATGAGTCTATTTTGCAAGTATCGTCTGCTACTTGCAATGGGTAAAGGGTTAAGAATGACCATTTCCAGCTACTGATACAGTATGATGATCATGCAAGTAAACAAGTATGTTAGCAAGTAACTTGCATGTTTGCCACTTTTGGACCAAGTTTGTTTCTTTGTTAACCCATATAATACAGTAGTTCAATCAAACGGTTAATCGATCAATTACTTTTTGGATCGATCAAGATGTTGATCATTGATTAATTGATTAATCGGTTAACTGTTTCAGCTCTATGAATTTCCAGATTATACGAGCTGATATGAATGATTACTAGTAGTTAGGTAGAGGGTTAACAAATTTAATCTTGTTTGACAGAGCTCAGTAAGCTATTAGGTCCGTCAAGCAAGACTGAATCTGTTAAATAATAATTAAAATTCATAGCTGCATTATGGGAAAAAATTGCAGCTTGAAACTTTCAGATTTGGGGAGGGATTGGGGAGAGTTAATTGTAGATATAATCTGATCAGTAATGGATGTACCACTGAATTGGGCAAACATGATTCTTCAAAACCAATTTTTTCTTACAGTATATTGGAATAGTTGGAGAGACGTTCAAAAAACTATAACAAATTGTTTCTGAAATGTTTTCATTCTTTGGTTAACATCAGAAGTAAGTGTGAATGTAATTATTACCTGTACTGTGGCTTAAAATACATTTTAGTGAAGAAGTCCTTACTCCTTATAGATTCTAGCATTATCTTGCTAAATTCCACTGAGATTTAATTAACACATTTTCACCTGGAAGAAATCTGTGGTTGACTTTTGAAAGTAGCCCTACCTCACCCCCACCCCAAACAACACTCCCAAATATTCCATATGGCACACACATCTCACATGCTCCTTGACCCTGTTGCAAAGATCCTAAAGCTCTTCAGCTTTTTTAATCCCTCAATGAATGAAAGTGTCAATGACACTGTAGCTCAACTTGACAAACTTGAACCTGGTAAGTTGTAAGTGAAAATGGCAAAATTGAAGATCATTGGTACCAATGTTATTTGGTGAAATTTAAACATAACAGCACTGTGTGTGCATGTCAGAGTAATCCATGCATTTTTAAATGTAAACTGTAAGACTGGCTAAAGGAAGAATGTTGATACACAAATACAGTAAGTTCAGAGGTTATTGTAAACTGCAACTTTTTTCACAGAAATGAATGCTAATCAAAAACCTTATCTAGAGGTCCCGCCTAATGAGCACACCAAGTTAAAAAACAATCCTAAGATAAATGTACCCTGCAGGCCATGTCAAAGAAGAATGTTGATGCACAAATTCAATAAATTCAAAGATTGTTGCTAACAGCAACAGTTTTTGATGGAAATGAAAAGAAAATCAATAGCTCCTATCGTTGTCATCCCGCATAAGCATATAAAGTTTCAAAACAACCTGATAATGAATGTGGCCTTTGAGGCATGCCAAAGGAAGATGTTAATGCACAAATGCACTAAGTTTGAAGGTCATTGCTTGTGTCAATGTTTTTTGGGGGTTTTTCATGGAAATTCACAAATATACCCTGCAGAGAATGCAAAAGGGATAAGTTGCTGAACAAATGCAGTAAGTTCAAAGGCTGGTGGTAATGAAAATAATTTTTAATGGAAATGAAAAAAAATCAATAGCTCACATCAAGGGGTCACCCTGAGCACACATACCAAGTTTCAAAGTGATCTGATCATAAATGTGCCCTGATGGATTTATTTATTTACTGGTGTTTAAGGTCACATATTTTTGGACAATGGCTAATCATGACCACGACAGTTTTACAGGTGGAGGAAGCCGGAGTACCCAGAGAGAATCACCGAGCAACGGCGAGGAACTGTCAGCTCCCCAACATACTAACTCCACACAAGCAGGGTTAACATTGGTTGAAGACAGGTGCACCATCGATGTGCAGTACGCCTTAATACACAGCGTCACCATGCCCCCACGTGGGCAATGGGGGGGTGAAGTGTCTTGCCCAAGGACACAACGTGGTTGACACAGGTGGGATTCGAACCGAGGACCTCTCCTCTTGGCTTGCAGCCTGCACGTCTACCAGCTGAGCAACATTTTCCGACAGAAATGGACGAAAATCGATAGCTCCCATATAGATGTCACCCCACACAAGCACACCAAGTTTCCAAGCGATCCAATCATAAATGTGCCCTGCAGGGTGTGTCAAAGAGAGATATTGATGTATAACTGCACTAAGTTTTTACTAAATTCATCAAAGGTTGTTGCCAATGGCAACTATTATTGACAGAAATGTAAGAAAATCGATAGCTCTCATCTATATTGAGGCCTGACTTAAAAAAGTTCTAAGAACGTTGCCAGCTGCAACATTCTTTGACGGAAATGGAAGAAAATCGATAGCTCCCATATAGAGGTCACTCCAAACAGGCATACCAAGTTTCAAAGTGATCTGGTCCAAAATGTGCACTGCAAGGTGTTCCAAAGGGAAATATTGATGCTTAACTGCACTAAGTTCCTCGAAGGTCGTTGCCAGTGGCAACATTTTTTGACGGAAATCAAAGAAAATCGATAGCTCCCATCTAGAGGTAACCCCAAAGAAGCATACCAAGTTTCAAACCGATCTGATCATAAATGTGCCCTGTATGGCATGCCAAAGGAATATATTGATGCCTGATTAAACTAAGTTCAAAGGTTGTTGCCATGTTTTGATGGAAATGGAAGAAAATCAATAGCTCCCATCTAGAGGTCACCCCAAAGAAGCATGCCAAGTTGCAAAGCAATCCGATCATAAATGTGCCCTGTAGGGTGTGCCAAAGGGAAATATTGAGGTCTGACTAAACTAAGTTTTAAGAATGTTGCCAGTGGCAACATTTTTGGATGGAAATAGAAGAAAATCAAGAGCGCCCATACAGATGTCACCCCAAACAAGCATACCAAGCTTCAAAGTGATCCACTCAAAAATGTGCACTGCAGGGTGTACCAAAGGGAAATATTGATCCATAACTGCACTAAGTTCATCGAAGGTCGTTGCCAGTGGCAACATTTTTTAATGGAAATCGAAGAAAATCAATTGCTCCCATCTAGAGGTAACCCCAAACAAGCATACCAAGTTTCAAACCGATCTGATCATAAATGTGCCCTGTAGGGTGTGCCAAAGGAATATATTGATGCCTGACTAAACCAAGTTGAATGGTTGTTGCCAGTGGAAATGGAAGACAATCGATAGCTCCCATCTAGAGGTCACCCCAAACAAGCATACCAGGTTTCAAAGCAATCTGATGATAAATATGCTCTTTGGGTGTGCCAAAGGGAAATACTGAGGTCTGACTAAACTAAGTTCAAAGAACGTTGCCAGCAGCAACATCTTTTTAGGGAAATGGAAGAAAATCAATAGCTCCCATCCAGAGGTCACCCCAAACCAAGTTTCAAAGCGATCTGATCATAAATGCGATCTGTGCGGTGTGCCAAAAGAAATTGTGGATGTACATACGTAATACTACTTGCGTTCGCCTGACCACCCGTACGTACATACATACGCCAACGGATGAGAAGTGATGTCAAGTTGAGCTAAATATGTGTCCTTTCAGAAAGGGCAGAAATCAGGGTATATTTTGTTTTCAAAATTTTGATTCACAGTTTTATCCACCTCCAGGAACATAGCAATTGGTAAAAATTGATTTGTAGTTTTAGACTAAGGTTAGTTAATTTTCAGTTTATTGTTATCCAACCCATTTCATTTTATTTTTGTCTGAAATACCATTCTGTGCACATTTCTTCATCATAGGTGCCTAAATTCAATTTCTCCTTCCATAACAATTTGCTGTAGCAAATTTGATGGGCTTACCATTGACTACAGCATTATAATGCAGTTCAACATGCATTCTTTTTTATGGGTTTGCATCACTGACACACTAATAAGAAAGTAAGTTTTCTCACCTAGATTTACTGATTCCCTCGAATCAATTAGTGTCACTCGTTTGTGGCTGGATCTTCGAAGTTTCGTTTCAGAGCACAGTTTGCACCATACATATGCGCAGTTGTATTTATGTTGGATTTTCCTGAATGTGCTCACGTTCAGGAAAATCAAACATAAATACAACAGCTGGGCATGTGTATGGCACAAATTGTTTCTAGATGGGTTACGATATGAAAAACCAATGACACTGACATAATGAATGATTGAGTCAGTGACCGGACATGGTGACCGAGAAAGTGCAACATGCCATAGTGGGATAACCCAATCAATTGTCCCTGCGCTGGTGGTTCCGTAATAGCAATCTTAGCAATTAAAGAGAATGTCTGACAGTCATACCAGCAGAAATCTTAGACTTTGGAATGCAGTGTGCGAATCATTTTTAGATATTGGTTCGCGACCGGGAGATAATGCTTTGCAAATGGCAATACGAAACTAAACAACAGATACCCTGGAATTAGCAAACAATATTTTAAGAAACCAGAGCAGTAGATTTTTTTTTATTTTAATTCATGAACCCAGAAAGTTTGTGACAATATATATATATATGCTTTCAACTTTCAAACGTTAATTTCAACTGCTGATATTGTTGCACTGTCTTCGATGCAAAATTGGTAAGCAAATGGTGAGGAAACAGTTCAAAACACAGCCACCTACCTGACTTCCGTATAATGTAAACAAACTAAGTTTTAATGAACACCACTGAGTGCCAACAGAATTACAGAAATTGCCGATGTGCAAACGATGGTTAACAATTTATATGGCTGCAATTGTCCAACATAATACATCGTAACTGTTATCACCCTGCTTTGCTCATCCACAAAAAAAACATGTTTACGAATGGGGAGATGTCGTAACTGTCGTTGTAATGGATATCTTGATTCTTGTGTTGTTATCTATCATTCGTTTGAGCATTAGTAATCCTTGGTGTAATCAATTTTTTTTAGATGCATGTTGACAGACAGAATGCAGGGTAATTCTTGTGTGGGGCGACGGGAGTTGGGGGGTGGAAAATCAATAACTTTTCAAGGATAGAATCAAATTCAAGCACTATTTACGCACTTTTCAAGGATTCTGATCACGATTTTCAAGGACTATTATAAGGTTCATATGAACTTACGAAGTTACGATACCGTGAACAATACAAAGAATTTCAGTCTCGAATACCTGAGTTTGAAGAACTAAACTGGCTAGATATATCTTGTCCCTGAGTGCAGTAAAGCACCATCATCTGCAATGCTTTACAAAATCTTTGCAGATGGTGCCTTGTTGCACTCAGGGGACAATGGGGGGGGGGAGATGCCAGGGCTCAAGTACTTTCATGGATAAAAACAAATTCAAGAACTTTACAATGGGCGGGGGGGGGGGGGGGGGGGGGGGGGGGGGGGGGGGGGTGATACCGGGGATCAAGTACTTTTCACAGATAAAAACAGATTCAAGAACTTTACAGGGGAGGTGGGGGTGGTACCGGGGATAAAGTACTTTTCACGGATAAAAACAAATTCAAGAACTTTCCAACGAAGGATAAAAAATTCAAGGACATATCATTTAAATGGACACCCTGTACTTTGTGGAGAAGAGGCTTCAATGGTAAGTTGGTAACTCGAGTTACTCGACCATTACTCGGGTTTATACAAAATGCCTAGTTTACCATAACATTCAATGTTTTTTTTTATGAATTTAATTTCAACAAATATTCAAATAAAGCAAACATGTGACTCATGAATCATGATAGCTCTTGAATCGTGATAGACTTACTAATTCATATTTTTTTATTAGAATACAGTTCAATGGCAACGCATTAAATGTCACACTATACTACCATAGTAGTAGGCATGGTTGGCACCAGTGAAGGGTCAGTCGGGGCTACAGCCCCTTTGTTGGCAAGGCCTAGCCTCTGTATGGTGGTTCTATACTGCCCCTCCTCCACCAAGGGGCTTGAGCCTAGGTTGGGGGATGGACAGTAATAGGTATTTCACAGAGGTTAGGCCTTGCTGATGAGGGGGCTGTAGCCCCGGCTGATCCTCATGTGGTGCCACCTGGTACTATGCTTAGTATTGTATTCAGTAGGCCATATAAGGTCCAAACACCAAAGTTGACTAAAAAGTATAAAATACAAATACATGTATTGTATTTTGCCAATTTTGATTATGAAGACGAACTTAGTCTACACCGGGGCCGCCGGGCATCATCGGTAAGCTTGGAACTGACTCACTGGGAGCAGTTAAATTACTATTTGCCTGATCACCCAGCATCGCCTCAACTGTTACAATGTCTGAAGCTTTGTTGTCAAGTTTGGTCTCGGATTCTTCAATATCAATTGGTAATGGCGACCTTTTGCAAAGATATTCGCAAATGAAAATTAACTCGTCAACTGTGTCAGTCTCTAGGCTGCCTCGTTTCTTTGTGACAGTGTTGCCCGCTACTGAAAACACATGCTCAGATGGAACAGAGGTCCCTGGTATTCCTAAATAGCTATGGGCTAGAGCTGAAACCCGAGGGAACCTGTCAGAATTCATGCATCACTAATAGTTTGGTGAGATGTTTGAAGTTTTGGTTTCCATAAATGCCTTTAACTCATCGCGAACATCAATCTCTGATTCCTGACTATCGCCTGCATGGCCTTCATCATCATATTCTCCTAACAGAAACTTCACTGCCATGTTTGACCGTTTGAGTTTAGATCGCTTTACCTTCGGTAAGAACTCACGAACAATCACTGTTGATGTTTAACTTGCTGTTTCCCTGGGACCTTCATCGCCAGGCTGCCTGAGTGTATTACTATCATTTCCACTGGACTTAGTGGACTGACTAGAGGCTGTAGTTGCTGCGAATGTTGTCATTCCAGTATCACTGTTGCACGTTGCGCTCGATGCTGTGTTTTTAAATTGACTCGGTTAACTGGATTGTTGTTTGCTCAACAGGGAAACTATTCCATCAAAAACAGTTTTCCGTTGATCGTCTTTGAGAAATGGCAGGTTCTTATACCATGGGTCTAATGCAGCAGCAATGATAATTGGCTCTTCAGACAAGTTGTCTAAGGCACAGCATTTTTTCAAATCTGCTAAAACAGTTTTTTTTAAGTCTTTGAGCACTTTTGGATCGCCTTCAATTTCGGCAAGATGTATGTTGAGCAAACCGCACGCGACTGGATAAACCATGCTCAGCATTGGGAATTCTTCACTGCATAGTGCAGTTGTGGCCATTTGGAGTGGCTTCAATACCGTCGTGATAACTTCGATGGTACGCCAAATGTTGTCACTGAGTTCAAAAGCATGTGTCATTTCAGGGTCCAGAATCACTGCAAGTACTGGCAGGCACTGTTCTAAGAGCCTCTCAAACACTGCATATGTTGAATTCCAACGCGTTGATACGTCTTGCATCAAATTCTTCTCTCGTATTTTCATTTGTTTCTGACGAGTTTTGAGATCTGCCGTGGAAACATTTGACTTCTTGAAATGTGTAACAAGATGCCTAGCACCGCCAATTGCACGGGCTATCGTGCTGATGCCTATGCCGGCATTTACGCTCAGTTGCAGGGTGTGTCCAAAGCAGCGAATGTGTGTAAATTCAAGTTCACAAACTCATGCCATGATATTTGAACCATTATCTGTGGTAACTGCAGATATTTTATCATCACCAATATGAAACTCTTTGAGTATTTGTCGAATTTCTTCTTCCAAGTTTGCTGCAGTATGATGATCACTGAGCTCCCTCGTACACAATACATGGTTCTGAATGTTCCATTTTGAATCAAGGTAATGGATTGTCAGAGTTACATAACTCTCTGTCGTGCAACTAGTCCAGCAATCGGTGGTGATTGCGACAGTAGGTGGGGTATGTAATTCCCCAATGAGACTAGCTTTAGCTCCTTCATAAAATAACTTCAGATATTTAAGCACTGTTGTAAATCATAGCTTGGGTTCAACAAATTAACAACTTTGCAAAAACCCTCTCCATTCACAACACTCAAGGGTCTTATATCAGTTGCTCACCATTCACCATTCTACAATTGCCCTAGTTATTTCATTCCATTTAGCTTTTGACATTGCTTTCAGTTTTGTAGAGTTCAAAGTTGAATGAATCTTCCGAGAGCTGGTAGAACTGGTCTAAGAACCACCGCTTGTCGAGGCAGCAGAGTGAGCGGACCCGCGGTCGGGTTTGCGGGGCTCCAATGCATGTTTTTTCTAGATGTGTTGCTTCATGTTCGATGTTGATCCTGAGTACACAAACTTTGCTTTGCAGAGCTTACACTCTGCATACTTCTTTTTGTTCAGTGAATCACCAATTAGGACGAACTCTCCCCAACCATCTGACTTTCTTTTCTCCATAACAAAAAAATTTTAATTTTGGAACCGTGATGTTTGAATTCGAACTTGGATGTATGATGTATCTACTACCTAGATTGACCTCACTACTGATAACTGCAGTAAAAAACTTAAAATGCAACCAGCGGACAGATGATGTCATGCGACTTTCAAATGAAGCGAAAGATTGTTTGGATCTTTTTCCGACATTCATTTAAAAAAAATGAATGACTTCATGACTCTTTGAAGTCTGACCAGCAAATGACAATGTATTTTTGTCTGTCTATAATTCAGCTGTAGCAATCGGCCTTTCAACTTTCATGCATCAACAGTCATCAAGTACACATCATTAATGAAAGTGTCAATGACACTGTAGCTTAACTTGTGTGTTGTGTTTGATGAAAAGGATAATGTTCAATGTTTATGAAAGGATTATGAAATAAGACAAGAACTGTGATAATTGGGAATATGTTCATTTCTGTTCCCTGTGTGCGATGTTTTTGATAAAAATAATATGAGGTGTACACTGTACTAAAGAGCTGAGGGGTGGGTTAATATGACCTCACAGTTAATGTATGTGGCCCTCACAGTTAACGTATATCAACAAAAGTTACCAAGTTACAGTGAAATTATTCCAAAACGAGTCATCCTATCAAGTTACATTAAAATCCCCTCATAAATATGGCCTGTAGACTGTGCTAAAGGTTTTCGAGCTTCGGGCCCCTGTAGCCGTCAGTTTCCCAATTGCGTCCAAAGGGGACGTTCTCATCTAGACATTATATGAAGTCAATCTACCAAGTTACAATGAAATCCATTAATAAATATGACCTGTAGACTGTGCTAAAGGTTTTTGGGCCTTGGGCTCTGGCAGCCAACATGGTTGAATGATCGCAACCAAAAGGGGACATTCTCATCTGGACACTATTTGGAGTCATCCTACCAAGCTACAATGAAATCCCTTCATAATTATGACCTGTAGACTGTTCTAAAGGTTTTGGGGCTTTGGGCCCCTGAAGCTGTCACAGTTGCCCAATCGTGTCCAAAAGGGGACGTTCTCATCTAGATATTATATGAAGTCAACCTACCAAGTTACAATGAAATCCCTTCATAAATATGACCTGTAGGCTGTGCTAAAGGTTTTCGGGCTTCGGGCGCGGGCAGCCATCATGGTTGAATGATCGCAACCAAAGGGGACAATCTCATCTGGGCATCATCTGGAGTGATCCTGCGAAGTTACAATGAAATCCCTTCATAAATATGACCTGTAGACTGTACTCAAGGTTTTCGGGCTTCGGGCACCTGTAGCCATCACAGCTGACCAATCACGACCAAAAGGGGATGTCATCATCTAGGCATTATATGGAGTCAACCTAACAGGTTACAATGAAATCCTTCTATACATATAACCTTTTGCCTATGCTAAAGGTTTTTGGGCTCGGGCACCCATCAAGGCTGAATGATCACGGCCAAAATGGGACGTTCTCATCTAGACATTATTTGGAGTCATCCTACCAAGTTACAATGAAATCCCTTCATAAATATGACCTGTAGACAGTGCAAAAGGTTTTCGGGCTTTGGGCACCTTTAGCCGTCAAAGCTGCCCAATCATGTCCAAAAGGAGACGTTCTCATCTAGGCATTATATGAAGTCAACCTACCAAGTTACAATGAAATTCCTTCATAAATATGACCTGTAGATTTTGCTTGAGGTTTTCGGGCTTCGGGCTCGGGCAGCCATCATGGTTGAATGATCGCAACCAAAGGGGACAATCTCATCTGGGCATCATCTGGAGTGATCCTACGAAGTTACAATGAAATCCCTTCATAAATATGACCTGCAGACTGTGCTCAAGGTTTTTGGGCTTCGGGCACTTGTAGCCATCACAGCTGACCAATCACGACCAAAAGGGGATGTCATCATCTAGGCATTATATGGAGTCAACCTAATAGGTTACAATGAAATCCTTCCATAAATATGACCTTTTACCTATACTAAAGGTTTTTGGGCTCGGGCACCCATCAAGGCTGAATGATCGCGATCAAAATGGGATGTTCTCATCTAGACATTATTTGGAGTCATCCTACCAAGTTACAATGAAATCCCCTCATAAATATGACCTGAAGACTGTGCTAAAGGTTTTCGGGCTTCGGGCACCTTTAGCCGTCACAGCAGCCCAATCATGTCCAAAAGGGGACGTTCTCATCTAGACATTATATGAAGTTAACCTACCAAGTTACAATGAAATCCCTTCATAAATATGATCTGTAGACTGTGCTAAAGGTTTTCGGGCTTCGGGCTCGGGCAGCCATCATGGTTGAATGATCGCAACCAAAGGGGACAATCTCATATGGGCATCATCTGGAGTGATCCTGCGAAGTTACAATGAAATCCCTTCATAAATATGACCTGTAGACTGTGCTCAAGGGTTTCGGGCTTTGGGCACCTGTAGCCATCACAGTTGACCAATCACGACCAAAAGGGGATGTCATCATCTAGGTATTATATGGAGTCAACCTAACAGGTTACAATGAAATCCTTCTATAAATATAACCTTTTGCCTATGCTAAAGGTTTTTGGGCTCAGGCACCCATCAAGGCTGAATGATCATGGCCAAAATGGGACGTTCTCGTCTAGACATTATTTGGAGTCATCCTACCAAGTTACAATGAAATCCCCTCATAAATATGACCTGTAGACAGTGCTAAAGGTTTTCGGGCTTCGGGCACCTTTAGCTGTCACAGTAGCCCAATCATGTCCAAAAGGGGACGTTCTCATCTAGACATTATACGAAGTCAACCTACCAAGTTACAATGAAATCCCTTCATAAATATGACCTGTAGACTGTGCTAAAGGTTTTCGGGCTTCGGGCTCGGGCAGCCATCATGGCTGAATGATTGCAACCATAGGGGACAATCTCATCTGGGCATCATCTGGAGTGATCCTAAGAAGTTACAATGAAATCCCTTCTTAAATATGACCTGTAGACTGTGCTCAAGGTTTTCGGGCTTTGGCACCTGTAGCCATCACAGTTGACCAATCACGACCAAAAGGGGATGTCATCATCTAGGCATTATATGGAGTCAACCTAACAGGTTACAATGAAATCCTTCTATAAATATAACCTTTTGCCTATGCTAAAGGTTTTTTGGCTCGGGCACCCATCAAGGCTGAATGATCATGGCCAAAATGGGACGTTCTCGTCTAGACATTATTTGGAGTCATCCTACCAAGTTACAATGAAATCCCCTCATAAATATGACCTGTAGACAGTGCTAAAGGTTTTCGGGCTTCGGGCACCTTTAGCCGTCACAGTAGCCCAATCATGTCCAAAAGGGGACGTTCTCATCTAGACATTATATGAAGTCAACCTACCAAGTTACAATGAAATCCCTTCATAAATATGACCTGTAGACTGTGCTAAAGGTTTTCGGGCTTCGGGCTCGGGCAGCCATCATGGCTGAATGATTGCAACCATAGGGGACAATCTCATCTGGGCATCATCTGGAGTGATCCTAAGAAGTTACAATGAAATCCCTTAATAAATATGGCCTGTAGACTGTGCTCAAGGTTTTCGGGCTTCGGGCACTAGCAGCCATCACAACTGACCAATCACGACCAAAAGGGAATGTCATCATCTAGGCATTACATGGAGTCAACCTAACAGGTTACAATGAAATCCTTCCATAAATATGACCTTTTGCCTATGCTAAAGGTTTTTGGGCTCGGGCACCCATCAAGGCTGCATGATCGCGATCAAAATGGGACGTTCTCATCTAGACATTATTTGGAGTCATCCTACCAAGTTACAATGAAATCCCTTCATAAATATGACCTCTAGACTGTGCTAAAGGTTTTCAGGCTTTGGGCCCCTGTAGCCGTCACAGTTGCCCAATCATGCCCAAAAGGTGACTTTCTCATCTAGACATTGTATGAAGTCAAACCACCAAGTTACAATGAAATTCCTCAATAAATATGACCTGTAGACTGAGGTAAAGGTTTTCGGGTTTTGGGCTCGGGCAGTCGTCACGGTTGGCAGATCATGCCCAAATGGGGAAATTCTCATCTAGACATCATAAGGAGTCATCCTACCAAGGTACAATGAAATCCCTCCACATTAAACATGACCTGCAGACTGTGCTAAAAGTTTTTGGGTTTCGGGCTTGGGCAGCCATCACGGTTGATAGATCACGCCCAAAAGGGGACGTTCTCATCTAGGCATTATACAAAGGCATCCTACCAAGTTACAATGAAATCCCTTCATAAATACGACCTGTAGACTGTGCTAATGGTTTTCGGGTTTTGGGCTCGGGCAGCCATAACGGTGGCCCGATCGCGACCAAAAGGGGACGTTCTCATCTAGACATGACCCCAAACCTGCATATGAAATTTCGTGACGATCAGACAAGAACTGCGGGGTGTAGCCCGTGCTAAAGGAAAATGTGAACAGACGTCACAGACTCTCAGACTAACAGACTTCCGCACGCGTGATGGCAATAGCTTATCTTGACTATGTCAAGTTAAGCTAAAAATGGACAAATGTTTGGTAGCTTTGGCGATGCTTGCGCCGGTTAAAGAATTCTAACGTTCAGCAGTCCAATACGATTTATTTTCCCAACGGTATCCCATAAACTATAAGTATAGCGGTTAACCAGTTCAAGCATTTCCAACCGGTTATGCCAATAACTGGTTGCAAACCGGTTATCCGGCTAACCGTTTCAGCACTACAGACCTCCAAGGAGGATTCGGGGGTACCTAGAGAAGACCTCCATCCATCTGTCAGTCCATTCGCAGGCTTGTCATTTTGAGGTCGGCGATCGGCCTGGGCCACAGTCGCCCGCCTGAGTTCAAAATTCTGCAGACGGTAAACATCCACCTAACCCCCGAATTCTGTGGCCCATTAATTCAGTCGAGGCACCTCAAAATCAACTGTCTCAAAGGAGGTAACAAAATGCAATTCGTGAAGTTTGTAGTGAGTCGTCGACACAGTCACCCAAAGACAGTTAGTAACTTTCCAAATATGAGAGAGAAGTCTGCCAATTCCAAAGTTGTAATTAGTTTTACTTTGTACATCAGACTGTGACAACTCTCGTGTCACACGCGATTATGGGATGTATCATCCCCAAGTCAGTTCAACCCCTGATGATTCGCCTGGGACATTTCATCCCAAAATCAAAGCCGGGACGATTCGTCCCCCTAATCTGATTGATTCAGTCGGTCCATCCGCAGGCTTGTCATTTTGAGGCGGGCGATCACCCTGGGCTGCAGTCGCCCACCTGAGTTCAAAATTCTGCAGACAGTAAACGTCCACCTAACCCCGATTTCTGCGGCCCATTAATTCAGTAGAAGGCACCTCAAAATCAGCCGTCTCAAAGGAGGTAACAAAGTGCAATTTGTGAAGTTTGTAGTGAGTCGTCGACACAGTCACCCAGAGACAGTAAGTAACTTTTCAAGTATGAGCGAAAGGTCTGCCAATTCCAAAGTTGTAATTAGTTATTACATTGTTTATCAGATTGACAACTCTTGTGTCACGCACGATTATGGGACGTATCATCCCCAAGCCTGTTCGACCCCTGACAATTCGCCTGGGACGTTTCATCCCAAAATCAAAGTTTGCCCCAGGTTATCGGCATCTGGCATTGAGCACTGTGCACTGGCTTGTACAGTCATCATGTAATGTATAGACTATACAGGCTTGGTTATTTGGATGCAAGATAATTATAACACTCACTGTCAGTGAATGTCATGGGTAACCTGGTATCTTGCATCCAAATATTCAAGCCTGCATCTTTTCATTACGTGATGACGTACATCATAATTACAAAAACCATGTACCTTAAAATGATATTAGTTGTCTACCCAGCAGGCTGAAACAAAATGGGCCCCCGCAAACCATAAATGGCCCACCTGGGGTCACTTTAGGCAAACCCAAAATGGCCCTCCTGGAGTGATTTGAGGCAAACCATAATGGCCCTCCTGCAATTTTCAAAATGACAAGCCTAGCTGCCATCTGTCTGTCCAATCTGTCTATACAAACATTTTGGACTGTAATTTCAAAGCCATCAGTAAGATGATTTGGATCTCCTTTTGTATGCTGATAGACCAGCATGGGGAACTAGATATGTACAAGAAACAGGTTCCATCCAATAATTTTTCCCCCTGAGTTGTGGCCCTTTTTCACTCATCTGACATAGAATTTTTTTCTGTTCCACAATACATCTTAGGCTACTTCAAACATGTCTAAGTGTTGGGGGCAGTGGCCCATGCTTTGCATGGCCCTTGTTAATGATGTATGAATCGATTATTGTTATGCAAGCTTCTGTTTCTCCACCATGTGTAAACATATATACACCTCCCCCCCACCCCCACACCCTTCCCAACAACACCTGATGTGATGCGTGGATAGCACATATCTTAGAGGGTTAAGATATAAATACTATGCTTTTTGAATTCATTATTAATTTCTGGGATAATGTTTGTAGGAAAAACATAATCAACAATATGAAAAACTAGAAAAACTGTGAGCACTGCTCACTAAATGATACCACCCACTCCCACCAAGAAACATTTTACAACAGTAAAAGTGTGTTTAATGTAGAGAGCACAAACACTGACAACCCCCCCCCCCCCCCCCCCCCCCAAAAAAAAAATAAAAATACCTGAAAGCAGAATAGAAGGTGCACATCTATAATGTATATAAAAGAATGTCTGAGAGTTTCAATGAAATTCGCCCACTGGTATAAGAGGAGTAGCGGATAGCAGGAGTGTACCCCCCCAAAAGCATCACAACAATTTGGCTAAGTTCATTTCGCCCTTTGGGAAAGAGTAAAAAATAAAAATACCTGAAAGCAAAATAGGAGGTGCACATCTATAATGTATAGAAAAGAATGCCTGTAAGTTTCAATGAAATCCACCCACTGGTTTAAGAGGAGTAGCGGATAGCAGATGTGTACCCCCAAAGCGTCACGGACGTACGGACATACGGAAGTACGGACGTACGGACGGACGGACGTAAGTACGGAAGTACGGACACCATGAATGCTATATACCGCCCACTTTTCAAGTGGGTGGTATAAAAAATTCAGTTTGCAATCAATGGTACCAAAAGTGACAGGGACGTATTTCCCAACTTTGTTACCATTGCTCATTAATATTCATGTGTTCACAGTGACAATGTTGAAAGAAACCTTGATCACCCTGGCTCCAACTTTCCCCATATGCTATGTTTTCAATAAGAAAAATTTGAGGTGTAAACTGTACTAAAGAATTGAAGCCTGGGTTAATGTGGCCCTCACAGTTAATGAATGTCAACCAAAGTTAACAAGTTAACAGTAAAATCATTCAAAACGAGTCAACCTACCAAGTTACAATGAAATCTCTTCATAAATATTACTTGTAGACTTTGCTAAAGGAATCTATGTCACATGATGGTGCGGCGGTCACGGCTGACCGATCATCACCAAAACAGGAGAGTCTCATCTAGATATCATACCAAGTTATCTACCAAGTTACAATGAAATCCCTTCATAAAAACAACATGTAAATGGTGCTAAAGGAATCTAGGTCACGTGACCAGGCAGCAGTAACAGCAGACACTCTCATCTGGTCTCATCAATTTATCCCTCCAAGTTACAATGAAATTGCTTCATAAATATATGAACTGTAGGCTGTGCTAAACAAATCTAGGTCACGTGCCTGTGCAGCCAACGTCGTTGACCGATCATGGCCAAAATAGGATATTCTCATCTAGACATTATGCCGAGTCATCCTACGAAGTTACAATAAAATCCCTTCATAAATGCAACCTGTAGACTGTACTAAAGGTTTTCGGGTTTCAGGCCAGTTCAGCCATCACAGTTAACTAGTGTTGACATGGCTTCTGAATTTTGAGGTCTACTAGTTGCTGGCCGAAAATGGAGTCGAAGTCAACTAATGGGCAGCATATTGTATCATTACAATACTATAACTTTTCTATAGACCTATTATAAAGATACCCACTGACAGACTCTGTAATCTTCTGCATGAAACACTTAACGGCATCAGTAAAACTTTGTCTCAAAATATGTTTACCTTGACATAGTTTCACTGAATGAATTTAACAAAAACAGATTTTGAAATCGGCCATTAAACTGATGAGTAACGTTTCAAATGGCATGGCATCCCGACTTCAGCCATAATTTCTTGCTGTGCTATTATACTCACTTGACAACGGAAAATATAGAACTTTAGTGAGCATGCTCACATACCCCACGCGCCCCGATATTTCAGGCTCGGAAATCTGTAATTTTTAGGAAAATGACCCGGAAATCTGTTACTTGCATTTTTCAGAGTCCAGGGCCCGTAATTTCCACAAAAATCAGCCGAGCAGAACGAAACGCAAACTTGATCTGTAAGTCATTGTGGTAGACTCACATACTAAAATGGCCGTAATTTTGATAATATCTGAAAGCGTGTAGAAAAAAAGTCCGGAAAACTGTAATTTTGATGAACTTTTCAAAGTCGAAGGGCCGTAAATTCGGTAAAAATCAGTGGAGCAGAACAAAATGCAAACTTGATCTGTAGGCCACCATGTTAGACAAACATACCAAAAATCAGCTCAATATCTGGAAGCATGTAGAGAAAAAACCCAGAAAACTGTAATTTTGATGAACTTTTCAAAGTCTATGGGGCCGTAATTTTGGTAAAAATCAGTGGAGCGGAACAAAACCCAAACTTGTTCTGTAGGCCACCATGTTAGACTAACATACCAAAAATCAGCTCAATATCTGGAAGTGTGTGGGAAAAAAAGTCCGGAAAACTGTAATTTTGATGAATTTTTCAGAGTCCAAGGGCCATAATTTGGGTAAAAATCAGTGGAGTGGAACAAAATGCAAACTTGATCTGTAGGCCACCATGTCAGACTAACATACCAAAAATTAGCCCAATATCTGGAAGCGTGTAGAAAAAAAGTCTGGGAAACTGTAATTTTGATGCATTTTTCAAAGTCCAAGGGCCGTAATTTCGGTAAAAATCAGTGGAGCGGAACAAAACGCATACTTGTTCTGTAGGCCACCATGTTAGACTAACATACCAAAAATCAGCTCAATATCTGGAAGTGTGTAGGAAAAATGTCCGCAAAACTGTAATTTTGATGAACTTTTCAAAGTCCAAGGGCCGTAATTTGGGTAAAAATCAGTGGAGCAGAACAAAATGCAAACTTGATCTGTAGGCCACCATGTTAGACTCACATACCAAAAATCAGCTCAATATCTGGAAGCGTGTAGAAAAAAAGTCAGGAAAACAAGTAGGACTGACTGACGAACTGACGGACTGACAGACTGACGGACTGATGGACGGACCAGTCAAAAACATTATACCCCTGCAACTTCGTTGCGTGGGGTATAATAACCGTAGACTATGCACTACAGATGATGGTGGGCATTTCATACCCTGGACATTTGGTACCTGGCCATTTATACACATCTTTAGTTTGTACTGGCCCCTGGACTAACAGTCATTCGATACTTTGGCCTTTTGTACCCTGCAATCCTATTGGATGTTTGCAATTAGTCCAAAAATATTAGCCTCCGACTGTGCTCCTCATTTATTATTTTTTTTTACATAAAATAATACAAAAGGAGCTCACTAGGAGGCAAATATTATTGGACTACTTGACATTCTGAAGTGACGATATGATACTATATTGACCAGTCCTAAACCTGGAGAAAAACGTCACGCAGAATCTTGTAGTTGAAGAGACCGCTGACGCTTCGGGACATAACTGCAGAGAAAGAACCAGAACTCTGCGTTGTCAAAGAGCAAGAGACCATCTGCGCCGTCTGGTGGGACAAAGCATGCTATATCTAGGTAGGTAGGCACAGAATTCTGAGCAGTTGGCGAGACCGCCACCTGCTAACAACTTAAGGCATAGGTAAGAAGACCTAAAAATGATAATCTTGGTGGCCGGTGAGACCACTGGCATTAGGGGAGAAATCTGATGTGTCAAGATTGTTCCCGGATCCCGATGGGTTGGGGCTGATGGGTACTTTTGACATTTTTCAGAAAGCTTCTTACAATTTGTCTAAAGGATGATTTCTTTCTCTTGCACAAGTGGCATTCTAATTCATGGGAGGTTTTTCATGAAAAAATTGACCAACAATTGGCCTGTCGCTGATGTGAACTTTTTGAAAATACTTTTTTGTGTGAGTATTGCCATTTATGTATTCGATAAGGGGAGGGGTGGGTGGTACATGCTTGTGAAATTGAAATTTAGTTGAGTTGCACAGACGGAAATTCTGATTTCAAAAGTTTCCATTCCTTTGATTTCCTCACCAGGCTTTGAACCAGATATTTTGCTGTGATGTTGACAGACCAAAGACATCCCCGACACATTGATCATGAGTGCAGCACGAGGCCTACTGTAAACTGTTCATGCGGAATCATCTCGTAGAATAGCTGACACTCTTGTTTTGAAGACGAACGTAAAACCAATGCAGTGTAGTTACATTGTTTCAATATTTTAGGTTATCTGTCTTAACACCCCCCCCTGACTAAAAAACGTACCAATTAGACGACTACAGATTTTATCGTTGACTTTTGACAAAAATCGTGTCGGCGTCGATTATTCGATTAGTTGTTTTAACATTACAGTTGACCAATCGCAAACAAAAGGAGACATTCTCATCTAGACATTATACACAGTCATCCTACCAAGTTACAATGAAATCCCTTTATGAATATGACCTGTAGACTGTGCTGAAGGTTTTCAAGTTTTGGGCTCACAAAGCTGTCACTGTTGACTGATCGCGACCAAAAGAGGACATTCTCAAGACATTATACGGAGTCATCCTACCAATTTACAATGAAATCCCTCATAAATACGACCTGTAGATTGTGCTAAATGTTTTCAGGCTCACATAGCCATCACGGTTGACCAATCGCAACCAAAAGGGGACGTTCTCATCTAGACATTATGCCAAGCTTTTTCATTTTCAAATTTCCAGGCGGGCCATTATGGTTCTCCTTAAATGACTCCAGGTGGGCCATTTTTGGTTCTCCTCAAATGACCCCAGGTGGAGCCAATTTTGGTTTACGAGGGCCATTTTTGGTTTATGAAGGCCATGAGTGAAAGCTTGTGTGTGTGTGACACAAGAGTTGTCTGAGAGACATAATTCCAAGGGCAATATTTTTCCAGTTGCGCAAATTTACCCATACAAGCAATTAGAAAGTTGAAAATTAGCACATTGAATTCAGGTACAAACTCTTTGACACATTTGTGTATTTAATCTCAGGTTTTTGGGTGTATAAAATAAAATTACTCACAAAATCATTTGGTGAGTGTTTGTTTCATTTATTCTTCCCATCCGAGAAAGAAATAAAGGTTGGAGCCAGGATAATCAACAGACATGTTACGTTTGAAAAAGTCAAAACGGTGAGATTTTTCACGGCGATGCTTTGTTTTCTCTATACAAGAGTAACAAGACAAAACTGTAATTTTCCTGAATTTCCTCGCCATCCCATCCATTACTTTTAAAATTCATGCAAATAAATAAATTAAACATTGGAAATGTTGTGGGAATATATGCATAGTTTCATCTGACTGATAAAAATTAGGCTGGAAAAAGTTGCATAAAATAAATTCCAAACAATCCCGACCACCCCCCCCCCCCCCCCCCCCCCCGCCACCCCCCCCCCCCCCCCCCCCCCCCCCACCTCCATAAACGTAGCATAAATTTAAGTCTGAAAAATGACGGGAAAGAACTGGAACACAGTTTCAGTTGATGGATCACCGTGATAAGGAAATATAGGACAAAAATTTGTCTATAGACCTGTCAAACACTGAAAATCAAGTTAGTGGCCCAACACCCTAATTCTAATTCCACCAACTGGCTCCTCCCATCCCCAAATTGGAAAGGAATTTTTTTGATTTCCTTTCCTTAATACAAGTACAGCATCCCCAACTGTCAGAATCCACCTTGTCCCCACTCTTCCCTAGGATCCTACTACCACCCCCCCCCCCCCCCCACCCCATGGATTTCAGACCATGGCTCCACCACTTGAAGAAGGATATGCCCTGTGCTGTCAGATTTGGGGGCCTTGTCAAGATGCACAATTTAGTAAGAAAAAGTTACATTTTAACAAAAATCAACATTTCCTTATTTTTTGAGGAGTCCAATGCAAATCTCATTTCTTGTGATTTTGTCAACTTTTATTAAGTACATCGTGATATTTGAATCACTCTCGTTAATTACTCACTCCAACGTTTTCACCAATATCTCTTCTAATTTCGATTGTGGCGGTTTGTTTTTTACAGAATTATTTCTCTTTTTCAGTTATTCTTTCACTCTGATGAATTACCTCCAGCCCAGGAGGAATTGTGCTTTGTTGCCTCCTTCTGTCTGTGAAGATTGTCGTTTGAGATGGTCTATTTTGAGGTGCCTTTGATTGAATTAATAATGGTCTGCAGGAATCATGGTTATGTGGATGTTTACCATCCACAGCATTTTGCATTTAGGTGGCTGACTACGGCCTGGGGCGATTGCCCATCTGAAAATGACAGCCCTGATAATGCGGAGTCATCCTATCAAGTAACAATGAAATCCCTACATAAATATGATCTGTAGATTGTGCTAAAGGTTTTCGGGTTTCGGGCTAGCATAGCCATCAAAGCTGACCGATCGCGACCAAAAGGGGACATTCTCATCTAGACATGACCACGGACCTGCATATGAAATTTACGTGATGACTGAACAAGAACTACAGGGTGTAGCCTGTACTAAAGAAAAGGTGAGCAGACTTACAGACTCAGACTAACAGATGTACAGACTACCACATGCGTGGTGGCAATAGCTTATCTTGACTCTGTCAAGTTAAGGTAACAAACACTCCCTAAAATGATTTTGTGAGTAATTTTATTTCATACACATGAAAACCTGAGATTATATACACAAATGAGTCAAAGAGTTCATTCCCTGATTTCAACACACTCCCGTAGATGGTAGTTTTCAACTTTCAAATTGCTTGTATGGGTAAACTTGCACAACTGAGAATATCACTCTTGTAATTACGTCTCTCAGACAACTCTTGTGTCACGCACACACATGCTTTCACTCATGGCCGCCATAAACCAAAAATGGCCTTCATAAACCTAAAATGGCCCTCCTGGGGTCATTTGAGGCGAACCAAAAATGGCCCTGCTGGAGTCATTTAAGGCAAACCATAATGGCCCTCCTGAAATTTTGAAAATAACAGACCTGCTCTTTTGCAGCCCTGAGAATAAGGAATTGGGTTTGTGACCTATTTAGATGTTATGCCTCTTTGAGTGGTTCTAACCTGCTGTAAACCCATTTTCTTAAGTTGTCAGGACTGTGATTTATATTTTATCAGTTTTGTGATTAAAGTATTTTGATACAGTAACCTTGTTAATATATTACATTAAATTAACACAGCCATTGTTGGCAGTATTTACTCAAATAATACAGATAAGATTACCTGTACTTGATGACATGTCAAGTTTGGTTTCGATCGGGATGTATAAAATTCTGACCTTGACCTTTGGCACAATGACCTAAAAATATGTAAGGCTTGTTCCTCTCATGTTGCTCAACCCACATGTCAAGTTAGTTTTCAATTGGGAATGCATAATTTTAATATACTACTCAAAGTTTGCTAAGCACCAAATATTTGACACATCATTGTGAAATTTGCTTGTGACATATTTGCGATATTTTTGGTGGATATATTGAGGAATGTATTGAGATGGTCCCCAGTGTTTACATTAGCTCTCTTGAGGCAGACCTTTCGTGACAGTCATGGAAAGCATGTACCCCTTGATTTTCCTGATGTTTTTGTGTACTGTCTACATGTACATGACATGCGTAGGGTATTTAATCTTCATTTCAACACAAACCCTTGTGATTTAATGATTGAATATGGCAAATGCAAATGTAAGTAAGGCATTTGTCTGAAGCAGAAATGTGGCGGCCTGTAGGGATGGTTGAGCAATGGGCTACACATCGTCAGGTTGGTGAAGTCCTTGGTGTGCACCATACGGTGATCACCAGAGCCTGGGCAAGAATTCAGCAGTATGGCGCACCAGCAAGATGGCATGGTGGTGGCAGAGACACGGCAACATCTGCAGCTGAAGACCGATTTTTGATCATTCAGGCCCGTAGGAACCGCTTTGGCACAGCAACCCAGCTTCGCAGTGACCTTCAGAATGCATGTGGGGTAAATGTTTCGACGCAGACTATCCAGGCAAGGTTACACGAATGTGGTCTCCGACCGAGAAGACCATGTATTCACATTCCGCTGTAACAGAACCACCAACAGGCACGATATGAATGGGCCATGGACAATGTTGGATGGAACAAAGAAGTTTGGCGACCTGTCCTTTTTACAGATGAGTCAAGGTACTGCCTAGACCACACAGATAGGCGTTCTAGGGTATGGAGAAGACCAGGAGAGCGATTCCATGCAGCCAACATTGTGGAGTATGACCGTTATGATGGAGGATCAATCATGGACTGGGGCAGCAGGGATGGACTACAGAGGTCTGTGTCCTTGAATGTGGTACATTGACTGTAGAGCGGTATATTGATGAGATCCTGGATGTCCACGTTAGATTTATGCAGATGCAGTGGGTGATAGATTCATTCTGATGGACGATAATGCCTGTCCTCATGCTGCCCGTGCTGTCGGGGAGTACCAACAGAGGGAGGGGATTGAACGTATGGACTGGCCAGCAAGATCCCCTGACCTCAATCCAATCGAACATGTCTGGAATGAGTTGCACCTTGCAATTTCAGCCCGTCTAGTCCAGCCAAGAAGTGTCCAGGAGCTTGGTGCCATGCTGGTCCAAGAATGGAACAACATCCCAGAAAAGGACCACCAGGAACCTGATAGGGAGCATGAGAAGGCGTTGTCAATCTGTAATTTACCGTAATGGGTCTCATACTCGATATTGAACCCATACCAGTTCGCTCTGTCACCTTTTCGGCAAATTGAAAAATTTTCTCTTTTACCAATAATATTAATTTTTCATGGTTATCGTTTCAAAAGCTAAAAAATAATGTAAAACACAAACAAAATCTTGATTTCTGTACTTAAATCATTAAGGATATAATTAAATAAAAAATATATACACTTTTCATTACAATATTTCAACTAAAACAGAAAACAGGCAGTTGGATATACTTGGTGCTTAGCAAACTTTGAGTAGTATAATTAAGAGAGCCAAAACCAGCTCCGATTTATACAATTTTATTTCAAGATTATTGTAACCTTGACCTTTGGCATAATGACCTAAAAAATACATAGGGTTCTTCCTCTCATTATGCCAAGTTTGGTTTCAATCATGCAAACGACATTTTAATTAGAGACAGGCCTTTAAATTCATTTATTTTGAGCACACCCTTTTGCCCTAATTGGGGAACATTAACACCAGAAATAACAGCCTTATCCTGTTATATTTTATTGCCTTGCCTTTCTTTGTGTTTCTATAGTCATATTATGATGAAAGTTATTCTCAAATGTAGAAGAGGCACATAGAATTTATATATTTTTTTATTCTCCAGAGCACGGAAACCAACTCTGACGGATAAAACTTTAAATTCAAGGTCACTGTGACCTTTACCTTTGACACAATAACCCAAAAATAAATAGGATTCTTCCTTTCATCATGCTCAACCTATAAGACTAGTTTGGTTTCGATCAGGCAAGCAAAATTCCAATTTGAGAAGTCAACTCTGGTAAACATTTAAGTTCAAGGTCACTGTGACCTTGACCTTTGGCACAATGACCTCAAAATAAATAGGGTTTTTCCTCTCATCGTGCCTAACCTACCAGCCAAGTTTGGTTTTAGTCGGCCATGCAGAACTTTAATTACAGAGCGGAAACCAACTCTAATAAAAAAAAAATTCAAGGGCAAAATACCTCCCCAAAATATTTTCAGGGGGATAAAAATAGTATTCATGTCATTTTTGTACCATCATGATGTTGAATTACAAGTGTCATACTATTGATGAGCTGTGGGAAGTGTCTGTGAAGATGTTTACAGGACGATTGGACTTTGGGCTTTGTCTGAATTGGACTCAGGAACGATTCAGATGATGAATGTGGATGTTTGAACTGTCTGATGTTCAAACTGTCTCCAAAAATCTGAAGCGTCCAAGGTCTGGTCTGTATCATCCAAAGAATCTGGAAATCATGAACTCGACCCAAGTTCTCTCTTGTCATTCAATTTCAACCCAAGAAACTTGATAGATCATTCTCCAGGTTTTATACTGTTGTTCATCAGTTTGCTACTTATGAAATTAAAAATGCTGTCAACATTTGTCATTTTCAACAACGTGAGGTTCAAACTTTTTGGAAGAGACCTAATTCAAATAACCAGAATTCTGCAATTTTTCATGATAGAATTGTACCATACCTTGTTTTAGCAATGATGAAAAGTAGGGGACCGGGCATATCAAGGAAGATAACAGCATGTGACATCAGGGTTTCCACAAGGGTGACCTGTGATCCCCTGAACAGCCCCATTCCCCTCACTCTAAATTCCCCTAACTGCACATTCCATAGTTGATATAAATTGCTACAAGAAGTTTGACCATTGTGGAAAACGTGAAATAAAACTCTGCTACCAACACAATGCATTTGCCAGGAATAATCACAGGTTACACCAAACAGGAGCTGGAAATGCATTGTAAAATTATACATGAATGTCCATCAGAGATCAATCAATGACACTCTCAGAGTTGCAAAGACCATGTGTGGGTCGTGAAACTGTGTATGAGAGTGTAGGCAAACTTCAAGTCAATCATTGACTGACTTCACAACTGCATGCTTTTTTGGTAAACATGAAGAATAGCGGGACCCAACAAATTATGCAAAAATTACCAACTTTTCATGGTTTCCCTACATTCTTTAGTGTTTTTTCTTCATATATGTACCAAAAACCCTGAGTTTTTAATACATTTAGACATTATTTACCAAGTTTTTCCTTCCCGTAAGAGAGGCATGGAAAAGTCGTCTGATCGTGTTTATCAACAACGACATTCTTTCAGCGCGAAACTGTCAAGCATGTGACGTCACGTGGGCGTCTCCGCCCATTTGTGAAGAATTCAGTTCAGGAAATCACACTGTGTTTGACTGATTAAGGGTCAGTGTAGGAAGGGTTCGGGTTAGCTAACCCGAACCCTTGCTAGACTGACCCTAACTCGTCGAGCGCGGTGGCTATTTATTACATAATAACTTATCTTAAAATGAAAAAAGTGAATCCAACACTGAAAATTAAGTAAAAAACCGCTGTACTTACAGACTTCTCCTTGTGGTACCGGTGCAGAACAAGTGCGCTTCAAAATCGAACACGCACTTTCGGATAGAAAAAATGGTTGACGCGCAAGTTGAATTGCTTCGTCACAGAAGTTAATAAACAGCTGCGCCATGAGCGCATGATACGCCCGTTATTAATTACAAGAGGGAAGCATGCATGTGGAAAGTTGCCTATATTTTGATGAATAAAGTCCCATAACTCTGGAATGACAAATCGGACAGCGACACAAATCGAAAGGGAGCTTCCTTCTATCAAGATATACTTTCCATCGTAAAATCACAAAAATTGCTCGAAGTGTTTTCGAGTTATTGTACGATGTGTTGACAGACAGATGGGTGGACAGACGGACGGATGGACAGCGGTATACCATAATATGACTGTTTTTTCAAAACAGGCATATAATCAAAGATTTTCTAAGTAATAAAGTCCCATAACTCTGGAATGACTAATCGAACGGCGACACTAACCCGAAAGGGAGCTTCCTTCCATCAACATACACCACCTACCAAAAAATCGTGAAAATCTCTTGGACCGTTCTCGAGTTATTGTACGATGTGTAAAAAATCAACAAATTTCTAAGTAATAAAGTCCCATAACTCTGGAATGACTAATTGAACGGCGACACCAACCGAAAGGGAGCTTCTTTCCATCAACATAAACCACCTAGCAACAAATTGTGAAAATCTCTCGAAGCGTTCTCGAGTTATCGTACGACGTGTAAAAAATCAACAATTTTCTAAGTAATAATGTCCCATAACTCTGGAATGACAAATCGAACAGCGACACTAAAGGAAAGGGAGCTTTTTCACCTGAATTTCTCCTTATTGGTCCTTACTAGTATTCTTCCCCGCAATACTTGCTCTCGGAATGTGAAAACCAACATAAATATCACTGAGAAAAATCTCAAAATATCACTCAGATGCAACAAAATGGGAGTTTTGGGACCCCAGAATTTAAAATTTCCCTACCCACGGGGCCCAACCATGGTCGGCCAATGGTACCAACGGCTCTTCGCTTCCCATTTTCCCGGCCCCAAGATTTTTACCCTTGCGAAAACCCTGGTGACATGCAACAATCCTACAAATCAACAGGAAAAATGATCATTTATAAAGATTAACAGAATAGATTTATTCATACTTGTCAGTAGTAATTGCCGTGGAAAGCTCTTTCATGGGATTGGGCAAGGCCATAAAGTTAGAATGCCTCTTGAATTTAATGACAAGTAGGCCCAATTTTTGTAGTTTACGGCACTCCTAATGTCAGTGTTGCAGCTGACTCCGAGTAAGAGAATGATAAAACAGTAATTACTGTGTATGTTACTGTAATAATTCTCATAAAATAGGCCTACCCACAATAATATTGTTTATCCCAATATCGTAAAGCCCCACTCTTGGCTTTCTCAGAAAGAGAAATATTTGGGATTTAGATTCACCCTAAGTTTGGGATGGAACATCACTTTAGAAATAAAACATCAGAGGTGTGACCGTCCCAGACGGGCCTCTCCATACCCCCCCCCCCCCCCCCCCCCGCCATTATTCTAAGACAAAATGGGGAATAACTCGAGCCAAAAAAGTCTGATCAAAACAATAATCACAGGTGAACAGGTTCCCATGGTAGTGAACATCCATACCAAGTTTCAAAGGAATCAACCTGTAAACATCTGAGCAAATCTCCTGACAAAATTCATACACTCTATGATGAAAAAGGGGGCATAACTCTAGCAAAAAAGGTCTAATCGAAACTATAATCACAGGTGCACAAATTCCAATGGTAGTGAACATCCATACCAAGTTTCAATGGAATCAACCTGCAAACATCTGAGAAAATCTCCGGACAAAATTCACGCATTCTAAGACAAAAAGGGGCATAACGCTGGCAAAAAAGTCCGATCAAAACTATAATTGCAAGTGCACAGGTTCCTATAGTAGTGAACATCCATACCAAGTTTCAAAGGAATCGAACTTCTGAGAAAATCTCCGGACAAAATTTGCACATTCTCAGATGAAAAAGGGGCACAACTCTGGCAAGAAAGGTCAAATCAAAAATTATAATCACAGGTGCACAGGTTCCCATGGTAGTAAACATTCATACCAAGTTTTGATGGACTTGACCCATAAATATCCGAAAAAATCTCCGGACAAAATTCTAGGCAATTCAGGCATTCTAAGACAAAAGGGGTGCATGTCAAAAAAAAGTCTGATCAAAACTATAATCACAGGTGCACATGATCCCATGGTAGTAAAATATCCATACCAAGTTTCAAAGGAATCGACCAATAAGCATCTCAGAAAATCTTCGGGACAATATTCGCGCATTCTTAGATGAAAAGGGGCTTAACTCTGGCAAAAAAGGAGCGATCAAAACTATAATTGCAGATGTACAGGTTCTCATGGTAGTAAACGTCTGTACCAAGTTTCAAAGGAATCAACCCATAAACATCTGAGAAAATCTCTGGACAAAATTCTAGGCCTGGCTATTTCAAGTTGAAAAGTGGCATAATTCTGGAAAAAATAATCCGACCAGAACTATAATCGCTGACGTGCAGGTTCCATTGTAGTGAACATCATATCATATTTCGAGCAGATTGGTCCCATGAACAATATCATGCTATATTTCTGGGAATGAGTTGGAGGTTCCACAGTCCCTTATACTTTTCAGGTGTTACACCTCACCCAAAGGAATGGTTAGGGTGTGGTTAAGGGTTGGAACCTGCTATGCAAATTTCTGGGGTACACACCTTAACCACACCTCATAATTCTACCACACACCTTATCAACACCTGGCAGAAACCACTCCAAATTCCAAAGGTACCTCAAACGTACCCACAAGACACATCCCATAGTCTTTAAAAACATCATGTTGGAACTGGCACACCTCAAACGTACCCCCATGACTTAGAGCAAATTATCTTCGAAGGTAACAAACCTTAAGAGAATTTTCGGTTTCGTAGCTAGAAGTAAATGAAGTGTGCTAGATATAGGAGCGTAAATATTTTTATGTTGGAATTGATGGAAGAAATTTATTGCGAATTTGCTGGTGCAGATAACTGGAGTTATTGAAGTATTATTCAAATAGAAACACGCTGGAAAAAATTAAGGTGACTCGAGAGCGCCATTTTCAAAATACCTTCCATATAATATCATGTCAATGACGCTACAGCAAATTGATGATGGGATGACCAGTCTCAAAATTCTGTGTTTTGCCTGCATGTGTCATGGGTGTGGAAAAGCCCAGTTTCAAAGATTGCAAGATTAACTTTGGATATTTGTGGCAGGACATTCCAAACCCAAAGTTTGACTTGCTGTTTAGGAAATTTATGAAAGACTAAAAGTGAAACTGAAAAGTGTACTGACTGCGGTTCAACAGACATGAATAAAGTTTATTTCTTCAGACTCTACCGGCTATACGAAGACTGTTTAAAAATGTGTACTGACTGAAATGTACGCAGTAACAGAGCATCAATCTGATATCTGTCTCCCAGAGCAATTGCGCGACTGGACAAACCAAGCAGAATCTTATATCATAGGGAGTTGTTGCAAGCCTTGTCGCACTATCAAGAACACCAACATAATATGCGAATGAAAGGAAGAGAAAACAACTCTGTGATTATCAGGACTGTGAAGCACATTGATCGTGTATCGCTTTGGAAAAAAACGGGTGTAAGACGCGAACTGCAGCACCAGCCCACACATTGAGCTGATGCAGGGTATGATTTGTTCGGTTTCTCATTGCAGTTTGCGATGCAATTTTCCCCTAATGCGAATCACTTCCATAAAGTTTGATCGCAAAGTGCGATTGATGCACATGTATTTCGCCATTTTCGGTAAACAGAATACATGTAGGATTATCCCTCTTTGTTCTCCTGATGTTCAGAGAGGCACTCGCACATCACGTATGGGACAATTTATGATAACATTTTGCAGGAATTTTTTAGGATATTCAGCCCACTCATAGGCCCGATATTCGGCCCATTCCAGTGCAAAAGGGTACTTATATTCCCAATTTTCAGCCCCCAAAATTCCCAATCCCAGCTGGACAACATCATCAGTTCAAGAAGATTTTGCCATTAAATTACTCTTACTTAAGTCTTTTTGTCCTCCCCATCGACCATATGCGTTTGAAAAAATACGACAAATCATCGAAATCAAATTGCGAACCCCAGCATTATATAGGCATGTCATAACTGGAGCTGGTCGGTTTTTAAAATTTTCCCTCGGGTTCGGTTTCGGTTCGGTTTTGGACGAAAAAAAATCAGTTTTCGGTTTTGGTTTTTAGAACACAATACACATTTTCCATATCTTATGTATTAAACTGGGATAGGATAGTACTAAAACATAACATAAAAACAAACAAGTGAACTTGAAATGAAGTAAAACTGTATTGCGATTGTTTCCTGTAAATTTAATGAACACAAAATTATATCTGCAATCTGCATACACCTTCATAAAATGTCATTCAAGCCCAAGGCATAAATACGGAGGTCGGGAGTGTGTGTTGGGGGGGGGGGGGGGGGGGGGGGGGGGGGGGCTCAATCACATTTAGGTCAAAAAGATGCTGTTTGAGACAGAAACTTTATGATTCCACCATCCTGTCAGATTTGTTTTTCATTTCCATTCACAGCATTGACGTGTTGCCTGACATGAAAATAAGTGAAACGGGTTACAATTTGAGAAAGCAACTGCCCAATTTCAAGAAGTTGCGAACTTTAGAATAAGCCATTTACTTTCAGTAAAATAGATACCCATTTCACAAACTAACTAACCTGATAAGTTGACATTTGTACCCGAAAGTGGCCAACTCTAAATTCCAGAATCATTCATTTACAAAGCACTGAAAAGGTTTTGCAAATTACTGACAAGATCGTCACCTGACCTGATTTCCATGTCCATTCTTCCCAATAAACTAAGTAACAGTTAAGTGACTGCACAGGGGATGTTTTAAGGCTGGATCCCCAAACCAGCAATCCACCAGAGAGACTGCAATACTGGCGTCTTAAACTTTGCTCGAGGTGAAAAGGTTGGTTCTGTTATTGTGACTTGTCAGCTTAACGACACTAAAATGGTGGCCAGTGTGATCTTTATAAAGGCTTTAATGACCAAAACTCAATAAAAAAATTGAAAAAGTTCATGATATCAAAGTCTGAGATCACTAAAAATTATTTAAAATCAGCCATGGAACGAAGCAAATTAAATTTGGTGAGACATATGGGGGAGGTAGAGGGTGGGGGAGGGGGGGGGGGGGGTAACATTAGGCATAAGCATTATCAGCAGTTTTCCACTGCATGAAAAAAAGAGTTCTTCGATAGCTAATTTGATTATCTCCCTTACATTAGTTACCTTTCAACAGTACAAAAATACACTTTTTAATATGCTTCTGGTGAGCTGTTTATATGTCCCAGTGCCACTTCGAACAGTGGTTGATTCAGTGGCGGATGAAGGACTTTACTAAAAGCTGTGAGGGTTGGGCAGGGAGGGGAGGGGGGGTGTCGCACCTAGGCCCAAGTTTGCCAGAGTGTATTGTCAACCAAATTTTGAAATTTAATCCCAAAAGATGCGATTACTTTCGCACCCAAAGCAGATATTCACAATGCACAACCCGTCTCTGGGAGAAAATAGGGATGGGAGGGGGGGGAGGGGGGGGGTAGGGGGGAGGCGCATACCAAGTGTGCCGATGACAGGATTCGCCCTTGTGGTAAAATAATGTGATTGTAACATTATTGATAGACCATTTAATAGATGTTTCAATGCATAAGGCAACTATTTAATGCATGTCAATTGCAGTGGAGGATCACCCTGTTAGAAGTGCAATGGACAAGTCCAGGGAACCCCGGTCCAGGGGGGGGGGGGGGGGGGGGGGGGGGAATGTGGGAAGCTACATGAAGCCAACCGGGGCTCCCTTTCGTGTGGATGTGAATGAACTGCAAATTCTGTCTCTAGATGCAAGGAAATGGCTTCTTTTAAACATAAAATTCATCGGGAGTCGGCCCGGTATGTTTGGAGCCCCTGTCCCTAGCAGGTCAAGGAGGTCAAGGGAGGGGGGAGGGAGGGGGGGAGGGAGGGGGGCTCATCAATGCTTGGCCGCCACTGATCAATTGCGTTGTTTGTTTATGCCAAGTCCGAGTTCTTTGAACCTTTATATAAATACCGGTACAGATCAAGTTCAGTTGTGCATCGACATATTAAACGTAATCGTACCTGGCATGTTATAGCAAGTCGGGAGGGTTTTTACTGTTCGTTTTACCTATTTTTGTTATACTGCAATGAACGTCTGAGATCGGTGGTGCATTGTTTACTTTTGGGAAAATCTCGAACCTCCATAAAAAAATTCAATGCGGGGGGTGGGGGGGCGGGGGGGGAGGTATTTTACCACTGCAGCGGTGCCTGAGAACCAAAAACATTTTTTTTTCTTGGCCTAAACAGAAATTTTAAAACAAATCCTACCATGTGATGTTTTCCCCCAACATCGCTACAACGTTAAGATAAATAAATTGTCAACCAACACATAATCTTGCCACCTTTGTTTCCTAGTTGGACTTTTTAGTTGGGGAGGCCAATGCATCAGAGAGAAATTGGTAGGTGTGGTCACTGTACTGTGGTGTCTAGAATCAGATAAAAATTCTTTGTCTGGGAAAAAGTATTATAATGACGAGCAAAGTTTCTAGAACTGAGACGGTTTAACCGATTAATCAATTAACCAATGATTAATGTCTTGATCGATCAAAAAAGTAATTGATCAACTAGCATTACTTTTGAGCCAATGGAATATATGGGTTAACAAAGGAACAAATTTGCTCCTTTACAGGCCAATATTGTCAAACTGACTCACATCAGTTATATGAGACAGGGTAAAGCATGCAAGTTATCTGCTGACATACTTGTTCACTTTCATGATCATTATACTGTATCAGGTAGCTGGAAATGGTCCATTCTTAAACCTTTTCCCAATGCGTGTAGCAGATGCTACTTGCAAAATAAATTTTTGAATTACTTACTAACAATTTTCAATTTTTGTCTCATTTAATGGAGGATAAAAAAGTTCCCAGATTTATCTGATTGGTGGAAAATGAAAGTGCAAGGGTTGCAAGTGTGAACAAAATTTTGAAGTGCAAGTTTCGGAAAAAAAATATAAAATATTGGTGACAACTGTCTTCTGAAATGTGTGAGAGAAGATAAAAAATTGGTGAGGGTAGGTAAAAATATGTCTATTTCATTCAGTGCAAAACTGGGACGGGAGTATTGGAATCACCAAATTTAAGGGCAAAATTCACATGGTGCCCTATATTTTTTTTTTCGGTATATTTTTTTTCATGGAATGATAAACTAAAGGTATAGATGGTTGTTTTTTGCCCAAATGAGCTTGATGAGATGGAGAGTGGAGGAAAGATTAGCACTGTCGTCAATGGAAAAAAAACACTGTATTGTAACCTAAAGCAGTATTTCTCGTGATTTTAAAAAAAATAGTTTGGGATGTTGGGTCCTGCTGGTGTTATTACTTTGATGACTGAAGCCTGAAGCCAAGTCAGTTTGTACTTGGGTGGAAATTTTTGAGAAAAGGTAATTTTGAAGATGATGGGATGCTCAATTTTCACGAAAAAGGCCCATTTCAGAGTGTTCATATGCATAAAATGCTAGCCAAATGAACAGTGAGTCTAAGGTGGAGAAAAGATGGTACAATTTGTTTATTTTGCTGTGTTTCTAGTCAATCAGAGGCAGGCCAATAAGAAATGGCAGTATTAATTGAGCTAAATGTTGTTATCTGTGCAAAATAAGCAGGTTTTAACCCTCCAAGACCAAACTTGGAATGGAGCATATTTTCAATCTGCAAACATAATTCAGTAAAAGTTTATTATTGAAAAAACATAAAATATTGTTGACAATTGTCTTCTGAAATGTGTGAGAGAAGAAAAAAATTGGATGAAGGTAGGTAAAAATATGTCTATATCATTCAGTGCAAAACTGGGACAGGAGCACATAATCACCAAATTTAAAAACAACATTCATATGGCGACCTATATTTTTTTCATGAGATGATAAACTAAATAGATAGATGGTTGCTTTGGCCCAAATCAGCTTGATGAGATGGAGAGAGGAGGGAAGATTAGCATAGGCGTCGTCTCTGAAGAGAATGCTCACCTGAAGTGAATACGGTGTAGGGGAGGTAACTCTTATTTTTATGATCTTTTCTTGCTGAAAAAGATGAGATATCCCCTGTTGAGTGTACATTGATCGCAACGTTAACTGCAAACACATCAAAGAGGAAATTTGGTAATTTTCATCTAATTTCAAGATTCCCGATTTTAAACTGCATGCACATTTAATTATTTGGGTAAATGATCTATGAGCCACGTATGTTCATATGTTAAGATTTCATTACTTTCCTGTAAATTTGAAGCTGGCTTTCTGTACAAAAAGAATGCGCTTCAGTAAGTTCAGAACGTTGATAGGCGGGAAAGGTCAATGCAGTTCTAAAAACGAATTTAAAGCTCATTCAAGTTTGTGCCATACCCCACATGCCGGGTTATCCCATATTAAACATACACTCCTCCATAGCAACCGTGTCCCGAAATGAAAATTGCCCGAAAGATCTTTCCTATTCCTGGTCTGACGACAAAGTTCCTCAAATGTGCCGATTGTCCATCTTGAAATACAATTGGCATCGTTACGTCATATCATGGCATCTTTTGAATGGTCAGTTTTCCCAATGAAAAGCAGGGTGGCATGCAGTAAGATAAGATTTATTCAAGCGTTTAACACCTACAGAGGGGGAGATTGCGAAAAACAATAACAATGACAGAATGAAATATTTAAAATAAAAGAAAAGGATTATAAAAGCGAATACACCCAAATCGTCCTCTGGCCGAACCGTCCTCTAGCAATTTGAACCCAAACCGTCCTCCAATCTAACCCCGAACCGTCCTTTTGTGTACTCTTTCTATAAAAGTACACAAAATAAACTGTATATATCAACATAAAGAACAATTATTTTATGATTTTTGTGAGCTCAGCTCTCCTATGTTGAAAGAAGTGCCTTTCATGTTACAGATAGGATTGCATAGCTGGGGGATATTGTTTCGCATTATCACGTTAAATTTTCTTTTTATGTTCATCCTGTTGTGTCCATATATTGAAAGTTTTGAGTCTCCTTATTTACTTCTTTTTTAGAAGATTTTTTCTCGTTTTGTCATACCGGTACGCGACACACTCCACAACAAAGTGAAACTCGTCCTCAATCGCCCCGAACTACAAACCTTATACAAAGTCTCTCTTTAACCAGGGTAGAAGGCTGTGAATGCCTCCCTTTCTCGATCAATAGACT